>BROE01000003.1:7024538-7206108 GCA_036571765.1 Plecoglossus altivelis | reverse complement strand
TGCCTAACATATGGAATCTCTTGAACTTTCAACCAGTACCCATCAAGCTGAAGCAAAGAGTGTCCAGGGTGGGAGGAATCAGCCACAATCTTCCTCACTCGCCTCAAGGACCTCGAGGTGTGCAGGTCCTCGAAGGATGGCAGGTTGCAGCCTATCACCTTCTCGGCGGCACGGGTGATGCGTTGCAGTCTGCTCTTGTCCTTGGCAGTGGCAGCAGCGTACCAGACGGTGATGGAGGAGGTGAGGATGGACTCAATACTGGCCGTATAGAATTGCACCATTATTGTCTTTGGCAGGTTGAATTTCTTCAGCTGCTGCAGGAAGTACATCCTCTGCTGGGCTTTCTTAACCAGTGAGGCGATGTTCATCTCCCACTTGAGGTCCTGGGAGAGTGTGGTGCCCAGGAAACAGAGGGACACAACAGTGTTGACCTGGTAGTCGCACAGGGTGATGAGGAAAGTGGGGCTGGGTCCTTTCTGAAGTCCACAACCATCTCCACTGTCTTCAAAGCATCTAGCTCGAGGTTGTTTTGGCTACACCAGGTCACCAGGTTGTCAGCTTCCCTCCTGTAGTCAGACTCATCCCCACCGGAGATGAGCCCGATCAGGGTGGTGTCGTCTGCAAACTTCAAGAGCTTGACAGATGGGTGACTGGAGGCGCAGCTGTTGGTGTACAGGGAGAAGAGCAGAGGGGAAAGGACGCAGCCTTGAGGAGCTCCAGTGCTGATTGACCTGGAGTCAGAGACTTGCGTTCCCATCTTGACGCATTGCTTTCTGTCAGACAGGAAGACTGTGATCCACCTGCAGGTGGGGTCAGGCACATTCAGCTGGGAGAGCTTGTCCTGAAGCAGAGCCGGGATGATGGTATTGAAGGCAGAGCTGAAGTCCACAAACAGGATCCTGGTGTAGGTGTTTGGGGAGTCCAGATGCTGATGGGTGAAGCGTAGGGCTATATTAACTGTGTCATCCTACAGACCTGTTAGGTCTGTAGGCAAACTGCAGGCTGTCCAGGAGGGGGTCCGTGATGTTTTTGAGGTGTGCCAGCACCAAGCGCTCGAAGGACTTCTTTACCACAGATGTCAGTGTGACGGGTCTGTAGTCGTTCAGTCCTGTTGGTCTGGACTTATTGGGCACAGGGATGATGGTGGAGGATTTGAGGAAGGCTGGCACGTATGTCTCCTGGGAGGTTTTGAAGATGTTGGTGAACACAGGGGACAGCTGGTCCGCACAGTGCTTTAGCGTGGCAGGGGAGACAGTGTCCGGTCCAGTTGCTTTGCAGGGGTTCTGTTTCTTGAACACTTTGTTGACTTCCCTCTCTTCCAGTGGTGTAGTCTACGTGATACGCAGGTATACGCGGTATACCCACTAGGAAATGTCAAGGATTTTCGTATACCAACTTTAAAAAGCGCAAGGACACGTAACGACATCGTTTTGTGACAGAACCTAAACACATTCATTCATAAATTCACCCCATCTATGTTGCTATTGGGGCTGCCGTGGCGTGGCATGTCACCTGGGTCTGACGTCACCTTCATTGATTGGCGGTCATTCTCGGCGCGTAAGTTTGAAAATGATGAATGGAATCCCTATGATACAAAACGAAACGGAAAAAATGAAAAGAAAACTAAATCAAATTACATACTTTCAGTGTTTTCGTAAGCCTGCACCTGAAGCTACTGCCGCTTCTTCGGGTGACGCCGCAGCAGAAGTTAATTGGACAGTATCGACAGAAAAAGAGACCGATTCTGTCCTTCGCGGAAAATTAGCCCAATGCTATCGCAACTTTACCTGGTAAGTAAAAGTCTACGTTATAATTTACGTAACTGCAAAAGAATGGATATATATATCCATATATATATATGGATATATATATATATATATATATATATATATATATATATAACCATTGTTATTTCTGACTTCTCTACATGTTCCTTTATTTACATGCATCCACTCACAAACACGTACAAATTATATTGGCTGTTATGTGTGTTTTGTTGGTCTTGGTTATTTTGTATTTGATATTTCACCTGTTAATAGTTTGCATAATAATAATAAATAATATTTTTCTCATAGAAAATGTTAATGCATTTCTTATAATAAATTGACATGTTGATAACATAAGAAGTCTTTCAGAGTGTTTTGTTACATATAGAGGCATACTTTATGCATTAGTGAATGCGGTGGTGCTTATGGGGTTTTGCTCTGGTATGGGTGAGTGTGCGGCTGGGTGGAAAAAACCACAGTATACTCACTACAAAAAAGTAGACTACAGCACTACTCTCTTCCCTCTCTTCCGGTGAACTAGGTTATATCCAGGCTAGATATACTGTATACGTAATACTAAATGACTAATATAGTATACTGTATTAGATTGTAATATGCACTAAACTGGCAATTCTTTCATTTTACGTAAACAAGGTGCTGATTAAGTGCAAGCTTGCCTTTTATGTTCAGAACACTTTAAATTAGTTTCTTAACTGTCCTGTGGGTCAGAATGACCCAAAGCTTTGTTAAATGTGCACACACACGCAGTGAGACATTTAGATTATAACCTCTAGCTTTCATGTGACCAATCTTAAGGTAATAGAACCTGGAATCTCTGATGATAGTTTTTTTTTATTTGAATCTCTACAGCAACACCTCTTTCCTCCCCCTCCAGAGAGCTGCCACTTAACTCGCGTTATAAATTCTTCTACAGTTATGAGTTTTGAAGAGATTTACACCTACAATTGTCTCTGTCAAATAGAAGATGTGTCAAATAGTACAGGGTGCGCTGCACAACTGACGGAAATATTTAACACCACCTGCACTGACATTCTGCACCAGGTAGCTTCTCTAAAATCGCTGATATCTATAAATAAGAAAGATACCCATCCCTGGCTTAATGTTCACACTCGCTCCATCAGGCGGCAATGCACGATAGCGGAACGCAAGTGGAAGAAAGACAAACTTCTCATATGAAATGTTCTGTGACTCTTTAAAGCAGTATCAAATTGCTGTTAAGACTGCTAAATCAAATTATTTTTCTGAAATAATTGCTAAAAATGGCTATAGGCCTAAAGTGATTTTTAAGACAATTGATTCAGTCTAGAACCCTAATACAGCAGGCTACCCTACTGCTACTCCTGAGATTTAAGAAAAATTCCTTGACTTTTTGGGGGGCAAAATCCATTACATCAGAGCGCAAATATTGCCATCAGTTGTTTCACGCTTTGAATTAATGGTGCCCTGCAGTTCTTTCTGGCACTTTGACCCTGTCTCCCTCAACCAGTTGTCAGATATAGTTTCTTCGCTGAAACCAACTTCTTTACCTATGGATGTGATGCCGTCTCGTTTTCTTAAAGACATTTTTTATTCTGTAGCTCCCATCATACTGGCCATAATTAACAGTCCTCTGACTAGCGGAGTAGTTCCCACAAGCTTTAAACATGCTGTGGTCCAGCCTCTCTTGAAAAAACCAAACCTGGACCCAGACACTTTAAATAATTATAGGCCGATCTCAAAGTTGTCGTTTCTCTCCAAAATTCTTGTTAAGGTAATCTACTTGCAGCTTTCATCTTATTTTGCTGTTTCGTTTCGATTGTAACACGCTCGATAAATTTCAGTCAGGTTTCAGGGCATTTCACAGTAATGAGACAACTTTGCTAAAAGTGACAAATGACATCTCATGTTCCCTGGATTCTGGGGACGGGGTCATCTTAATTCTTTCATATCTCAGACACAATTTGACACAATAGATCATACCATGTTATTACATCGTCTGGAGAGATTGGTTGGCATTCAGAAGGTTGCATTAAGTTGGTTCTCCTCATATCTCAAAGGTCGCACTTTTTAAGTTAATATTGGCAAACATAACCCATCTTCAACATTGATCACATGTCGTGTTCCGCAAGGCTCCATTCTGAGTCCTCTGCTTTTCTCTTTATACATGCTTCCTCTTGGTTCTTTCAGAAATACAAGGTTTCTTATCACTGTTATGCTGACAATACACAATTTTATCTTCCTGTCAAGTTCACAAATGGAAATGCCATTTCACATTTTATCTCCTGTCTGGAGGAAGTGAAAATGTGGCTGTCTGACTCTCTTCCTAAAGTTACATGTGGATAAAACTGAGGCCATTGCTTTTGGTTCACCTTTGTGTATCGCAAATATGGAAAACCAGTTTAGTTTCCTGTCTTTAACACTGCAAAACAGAGTGAAGAACCTTGGCGTTATCTTAGATTCTGACCTATCATTTGATAAGCAGATCAATTCTGTTGTCAAAAGAAACCTTTTTCATCTCGGGTCCTTTGCCAAATTAAATCAGTTTGTCGCAAAAAAGACCTTGAAGTAGTGATTCATACACTTGTTACAGATTTAAAATTGAAAATCCTACTCCTGACATATAAATCCATGAAAGACATGGACCCACACTACCTCAAAGATACTGTAGTACCATATCATCCAGACAGAGCACTTCGCTCTCAAAGCGCTGGACTATTGGTGGTCCCTCGAGTCTCTAAAAGCACAGTAGGAGGTAGAGCGTTTAGCTACCAAGCTCCTGTGTTATGGAATCAGCTCCCTGTTCATGTTAAAGAGACTGACACAGTCTCTATATTTAAGACCAAGCTTAAAACATTTCTCTTCGAAATAGCTTATGGGCAGGCTATTTAGAAACAGACATAAAAATATAAAGTATTCGGCCATACTACCCTAGGAGCAACTCTGCTGGGGGAAGTATGGCAGCTTGAGCGCTATCCTATGGTTCTTCCCTCTTTCACCTTCAACATTAGTTAATATCTTAGTTCACCATAGTCTGTTCATCGCTATTCACAAGTTTCGCTCCCCCCGAGGTGAGCTCCGTCCTGGATGCTGCCCTGACTTCACCCCAGATGCCTCGCCCCGCCTTGTGACCTGAACTGTGGACCCAGGTGCTCCTCAACTGTCGGTGGAATGATTCCTACAACAGACAAGCTGCTTTCCTTAGATCCACTTCTCTGAATAGCTGAACTCTCCTCACACTACATGATCTAGATGAGCCCTTCCTTCCTCCTGAGTGGTTCTTTCTCTACAGTCCATCTGCAGATGGATGCGCGCCAGTCCTGGACCATCTACAGCCTGTCCGTCCATGGGAGTAGGATCTCTCCTTCACTGTGGTTCTCCCCAAGGTTTCTACTTTTTCCCACAGGGGTTTTTGTAGTTTTTCCTCGCCGAGAAGAAGGGTCTAAGGACAGGGGATGTTCTGGGACAGTTGTCCATTTGCTAAAATCATATGGACATTGTATAATATGCTTTTCTGTTTATTGACCAATGATGGAATCTTTGTCGCCCTTCGAGGCAACTGTTGTTGTGATTTTGGGCATTACAAAAATAAATTGAATTGAAATTTAATTGAATCTCGGCTTGACTACTGCAATTCCCTGTACATAGGTCTACCTCCATCCTCCATACACATTGGACACTCTTACATCAAGTTTAAAGACGAGTTTATTTTCTTTTATTTATGGTGTCGCCTGAATTATATAAGGCATTTTGTGTGGTTAATGGTTTACCCTGTATATTTTATGTTATCCTATGTATCAGTTTTATTATCTTTTATATCTTGGTACACCAAGATATTGTACAGCACTTTGGTACAACACACTTTGTTTTCAAATGTGCTCTATAAAAAAATAACTTGAACATGAACTTGAACGTATATGTTGATGGAACTCAGTCAAAACTAAATTTTTCTGATTCATGTACAGCATAGTTGAACGTTTCAGTGCCCAAAAGCTGCCTAAAAAGTGCCCGATTAATATGATCAGATTGCTATAGTTTTCAGTGTGTAATATCGTAGCTGGTATTTTTTGTTCTCAAAACTAGAATAGATACTTTATCCTCACAGTCAATTCATGCAAGAGGAAATCCATCCAGAAACATCAGGTAATTATTATCTGTCACGATAGCTGGCTGGCAGGTAGACGCAAATGCAAAACTCAGACCCAGTTAGTAATTTAAAGATCTCCGACGTCGGAGAAATGGCGGGGCAGCGGTCCTCCCCCCATCCCGAGATAAGACAGTGGTATACATCATACTGCTGACTGTGTGGACTGTCGACTCCCTCTTGATTCCACAGTGTGTTACATTTCTTGCCTGATGGAAAAGTACTGTCTGTCTGCCTCACAAATCTTATATGTTAGACACAAGTAAATCATTGTATTCTTCATTGTTAGCATAAGTAAAATCATATTGGTTAGCATGAGTAAATCATTATATCCTTCAACTTCCATGGGAAAATTTGTCTCAAATCTTTGAATCTGACAAGTGTTCTTGAATGCGCGAATTTCACAAATGCTTATGATTACGTTTTGCTAGATAACGACGGTCGAGATATCAAATGAGAAAATAATGAGTGAAAGAAAACATGCAAGCGATGCTTAAAAACCAAGTATTTAACTGTTGTCCGAAAAAACTTGTGCTAAACACCGGTAAATCACACAATTACTTAGACCAACCAAAGACAAAGCTATCGGCATCTATTCACAGACAGAACACTTCAGCAGCAGCAGGTAGCTAGCAGCAGTACCAGCACGTCTTCACCAGTAACCAGTCTTTCCAACGCAATGTCATCACTGGCACTGCCTGAGGACAGCAGTCATAGCCTTTCTACTAATCTTTCTTCTACCGAGTACAGAGACGTACATACCTCATTTAGCGACATTTCTCTTCCACCATGTCCAGTACATACAGAAGATGACAACCAGAGCAGTGGAGATAACCCCTCTACTGCAAGTGATAACTCCAGCGCAGACTTCCCTACTCTCAGGGTTCTTTTCCCTGTAGACATTGATGATGACAGCATCAGGAGATATGTAATAAATAAAGGGCCGTCTCGGCCAAAGAGACCATATCCTAGAGACAGCGAGGGCAGGTGCTTTTCCGACAAACACTACGTCAAAAACAACAACAACATGGAAACAAGATTCCGTATATATGGATATGTTATTCACCGAAGATAGGCCGTGTATACTGTGAGCCTTGTTGGCTTTTTGGAAACAGACCGTGCAGATCACACCTGGTGACATGGGCTGTGGGATTTAATGACTGGCAGGGTCTCTCAAGGAAAATCAAACACCACGAATACAGTCGTTCTCATTTGGCTGGATGTGTCGCTTATAATACATGGAAAACGGACCACACCATTGATACAGAGTTAGACTCAAATCTAAAAAAACAAGAAAACTTTTCGTCAGAGGTACTGACGAGAATAACAGACGTCACATTGACTCTGGCATCTTGTAATTTGGCATTCTGGGGGCACCGAGAGAAAATGGTTTAAATAAATAATGCTAATTTCTTGCCTGTTATTAAGCTTCTTGCGCGACCCTGCACTGAAAGATGTACTTGAGAGGAAAAGCAGATTGAATTATCTGAGCCACAGGGGTGAATTCAGGTATATTGGGACATCAGGTAATTTAGGACAGCATAAGGAAAAAACATTTTACTCCTGCCTTGAAAAGGCTATGATAAGGTTAGGCGTGCTAATACAATACTTAGGAAGCATATAACAAAAGTCATATGACATGACGTAGGTGATATCACACAGGGGGGTGTGGTCAGCATCAAACAGGAAGTTGACCCCGAAAATCAAGAGGTGAGTATAATGACATGTGCTTTAGGTGGGCTTTAATATAAGGCTGTAAAATGTACACGCTTAATTTAATGTGGACACCAATGCTGAGCGTGTGTGATGTAATAATGTACTAAAAGAAAATAAAACATTGAAATAATGTTTATATTAATTTAATTTGAACATTTTCTTGGTGTCCCAAATGACCAAACATGGTGTGGTAAATTACCTTTCTGCAGGCCCACCACCCACTGGAAGGACCATAGGGGGCCGGTGCAGTGTGTTTTTGGCGGTGGCCAGGGGCAGGTGCCTGGACGACCGAGGCCATGCACACATTTTCTAGCGCTGGGGACATGGAATGTCACCTCATTGGCGGGAAAGGAGCCCGAGCTTGTGCGGGATGTCGAGCATTAGCCACTAGATATAGTCAGCCTCGCCTCCACGCACAGCTTGGGTTCCAGATCCATTATCTTGGAAAGAGGCTGGACTCTACATTTCTCTGGCGTTGCCCAAGGGGAGAGGCGGCGAGCTGGCATGGGTCCTGTCCCTGTGCCTTCAAGCTGGGGACAGGTATCTCACTGTTGTATTGGCCTATGGGCCGAATAACAGTGCAGAGTACCCGGCCTTCTGGAGTCCCTGGGAGGGGTACTGGACAGTGCACCAACCGGGGACTCCATTGTTCTGCTGGGGCACTTCAACGCCCACGTGGGCAACGAAAGTGACACCTGGAGAGGAGTGATTGGGAAGAGCCCCCCCCCCCCCCCCCCCCCCCTCTGATCTGAACCCGAGCAGTGTTTTGTTATTGGACTTCTGTGCTAGTCACAGTTTGTCAATAACGAACACTATGTTCGATCAACTTTTTTTGTCGTGTCCTCTGACCTGCTAAATATCCCCCTGAATATTGCAGATACACATCTATATCCTAAAAACATCACCAATGATAATTTGAATTTCCTTTGCATGGTCCAATCTAAACACAGGAAGGTTAGCAATCATGTACAACTATTCAGCAGGGAAATTTCCTGAACACCACAGGGAGGAGGGCCACAACATCTTGGCAACCAACAAACCTCTGTGAAGACTGTTCTATCTCCATCTTTAAGTTTCTGGATATCTGGATAAGTACGTAAGACGGCAATGCAAGGCTAGCGGTACAGTACCATGAACGTAAAAATACTGGTGGTCATAGAAGGCAGTCAATTGACGAAACTCTGTCTAAATACAGAAATAAATGGCCACATAAATAATTAAATAAATACGTATTTACATGTTTTAATACATTTACTTATTCTTTTTTGATGTATAAATGCATTCATTTATACATGTATTTATTAATTTTCAGTTATGACAGGTTTGGTGCTCCATAAAGGGATGGAGATCTGCCTGTCTCGATTTCGTTACATATCCTTGGTATACGGGATATTGCGATCTAAATCTTATATGTGAGACAGTTGCGGGGTATAACATACACAGCGCATGTTCGTGGAGGTGGACCTCTCGCATGTATGCTACTGTACTGACAGTGCTCAGTAGCCGGTGCTGAAAAACGACCTTGGAATCAGCGGCTCGACTGCAGTATGGACCTCTTTGCTATTCAACTCTAGGCCTATGTTAACTTTCTAATATTACATTTTAATTACACTGTATATGTAGCATATTTTTCGTCAACGCACCAACTGTTGGAGGACTTGAAAGTCAGTCGCCCCTGAAATCCACGAGTCTTTTCTTGACTAACCACGCGTTGTATAAATGTCCTAAATGCCTAAAATTGATAAAACGCATCGAACTGCCAATGTGATGAATCTATTCAAGAGGAAATTTACTCGGCTAAGATGGGTAATAAGCAAACGATATTTACTGATGAACAGCTCGATGCTTACCAGGTAAGAACCCACAACATGCTTGTTTTTCGTGAAGATGAAGATTATGTTTAATGTGGGCTGCTATAATGGGCAGCAATGCAAATCAACCCCTGAACTATATCCAGTTTGTCAAGTAACAGTCACTTGGTGGAAAACAATTCTCAACCCTTTGCAAGGGTTAATAAATAAGCCTGATCCGAAGGAGTAACTCTCCGGCGACAAGAGCATTTCTGATGGACCCTATTAGGATGACATTCGTGGGAAATACGATTGTTTACTGATTTATTGTGACAAACAACAGCCCTTAGATGTATCATTCACCTTATTTAATCTGTGTAACTGTGTAACATTTCGCAGTTTATTTTAAGGGCAGTAGACAAAGATTTTCTATTTTTATTCTATGTTCGGTGTTGACAGTTTTGCAGATTAAGGGTTATAATAAATATTTGCAGGATTAGTAGTCTATCACATTCTCCATTTAATAGCCACATAATGTTTGAAGTGTTTTACAGATCCCTCAGTTTTACTATCTAATATACATGGCTTTGTCTCTTCTCACACCGTATTTCCTTTCAACTTAATATAAACATCACAATCTTGTCAATGTCTGATTTGTGTGGAATTCTTTTGCAATTGCTAAGGCTGTAAATAAACAACATCTTATTCTGCACAGGTTTGTCAGGTGATTTCGTACAAGTTAATTATTGATGACACGCCTTCTGATGACATGCATTGAAACTGTATCCTCAAGAGATAACTCAACCCTAAGAGGTTCTGGTTACTTCCACAGGTCCTTACCCAGTGGCTTTCTTATATGTTTCTTTCCTGATCTTTCAAATGCTAGAGGCTGCATATATTATTACAATAGTTTGGAAAGACGTATTTACACAATGTGTAATTTGTGTTTCCCTTCACAATACAACACATAGCAAATACAACACTACAAATGGACAAACTGTAGCATGTTGAAAACTAGCTGTGTTGTTCTGTAGTGTTTGTAGATCGTAATCAGGATGTGAATGTATTTAAATATGTAGCAAACACATATCTTTTGTTTTTTTATTACGATTCAACTGGAATAAAAATTCTTACCTGATCAATATGACTTGTATATGACACTTGTGCTTTCTAACTTGTGTTGGACTAGAGGTTTGTCAAACTTTGAATGGATTGATTCACAGACTAAATAATTACGAAGTGAATATGACTTGAGATAAGGGTCGTGGAAATGTTTTCAGTGCTCTTCTTAAGTACAATTTGGAACGTGGCTTCACGTTACACAAACATGTTGTCCTTATATTTCTAATTAAAAAGCAATCAACTCTGCTCATATGCTAATGCTTATAAATCCCAAATCTATTTGGATAGTGTTGTAGATATTCCTGTGTTGGTTTAGGATAAGATGGAATTCCAGAACAACAGTGAAGAGGGTAAACAGGGAAGCTAAATCTCTAGCTGATAAAGCTGTCCCCAGAGGCAGGCTGACTTTGCGCCGAAGCTGTCTGCTCACACTGAGTGGGAGGGTGAAGGCTATGTATTGACATGAAGTATAAGGAGATGTAAAGCAGACAGTGCCCACAGCAGGACTGTTTGTGCAGTGGTGTGGATAGCCATAGACAACACCATGATCATATTCCCCTGGATCACCTGTCAATGTGGCGAGAGACAAGTGACCATACTGTGACACAGCGCCATCACTGTATTGAAGCATTAGCCTAGGGCAGGGTTGTTGTTGAGCACTGAACATCTCTGACATAGATGTATCTTCTCAAAAACGTAGGGTATTTTCTGTAGACAAACAAAACAGCAACATGATCATTCATGTTATTTTGTTAATGTTCATCAGTATACCCGTAAATATATATAACTAGTAAATTCCTTAATGCTTTTCATTTTGTTCTGTTTGAACCCTTTGCTCTCTTTTTCTTGCAGGACTGCACTTTCTTCACACGCAAAGAGATCCTTCGGTAAGAACTGTAGCATTTCTTGCTGTAGCATAACCTGTACTTTAATACTTGACTAATTTGTTGTCCTCAACAAGGACAGAAACTGCAAGGTGCCTGGTTTTCTTTCTAGTTTGCAGATGTTGTTGCAAAGACCTTGGAGATACATGATTTAAGGGTATTATAATTGCCCCAAATTGTGTCTTAACTGTTTTCTATATGGCTCACAGACCATCCAATTAATCTCTTTGTATTGGCCAGTTGATTCAAGTATTCAGTATGATTCAAACCGAGGTTCCACCATTCTCTGAGAATATTACATTGGTAAAACCGATAATTACATTCTAGGCAGATGCAATTTAAATCTCTGTTCCTTGTGCAATGGCTTCATTTTTTCATGTGACTATCAGAATCTCCCCCTGGAGCAGTCGTACAGAGGGATATGACAGGCAGCAGAGTGTATAATTGACTGAACCACCAACATGATTTTTCGATTGCAACACAAACATAATAGCAATGTCAGTGTAGCTTCCCTGATATTGTATCTGACTGGTCCTTATCAGCTAGGGTGACAAGACGTTCCGATTTCACTTGGACAGTCCAGTTTTGCAACCCTTTGTCTGGACCGCTGCTCCATGTCTTTTCGCCCTATTGTCAACCCCCCTAATGGGGTTAGCAATGGCGCGTTGACAATGGAGCTGACGTTATTTCATTTTCCTAACTGTGTTTCGTTCGAGTAAATAAGCTGTGTTGTCATGTACACCTACAATTTTTGCCCATTCTTTCTGGCAGAACTGCTTTATCTCTCATTTTCTTTGGATGTCTCATGTGTATGGTCCTCTCCAAGTCAATCCAAAGCATCTGTATTGGGTTGAAGTCTGAGCTCTCTGAGCTCTGACCTGGTCACTCCAAAAGGCAGATTTTGTTTCTCTGAAGCCATTTTGTTGTGGACTTAAGGCAGTGTTTTGGGTCAGTGTCCTGTTGCATCACTCACATTCTACACAGTTTCAGCTGATGTACAGACATCTTTACACTATCAGCAAATGCAGCAAATGTCCTTTTTAGTAAGCAGTGACTTCTTTGGTAGTGTCCTACCATCGATACCCTGCTTTTCAGTGTTTTACGTATTTTTGACTCGTGAACAGAGATGTTATCAAGTTCCAAAGATGTCTTAATCTCTCTGTCAGTCAGGGTTGTTCCTTTACCTCATTGATGAGTCTTCGTTGTGCTCTCTGCCTCATTTTGACTGGGCACCCACTTATTGGTAGAGTAACAACATTCCCACTATCTCCATGTGTAGATGGTTTGCTTAACTGTAGACTGGTGAATTTCTAAAGTCTTCAAAATAATTGTGCAACTAGTCTTAAAGGTAGCTCCTCTGAAATCTTTTTTTGGAGAGGTTCGGCTCACATAAGTGTGTTTTTATTGTGCAGGGAAAACTCCAAAAGATGGTTTTTTTCTGTCAAAGTAGCGTAGTATTATCCGAACGAGACTCCAGATGTGCTAAAGTCCGACTCCTATTAACTTTTTTCCACAAGCACTATGAGTTTTTTTGGTTGTTGTCAATAAAGACATAAAAGATCTGAATTTGTGTAATTATTTCTAGACACATTATATTGTTCAATGTTCAATTTGACTTAAACGAAGATCGGATCACAGTGTATGACAAATTTATTCAGAAAACCACGACATTCCAAAATGTTATTATACTTTTCCTTTCAACTGTACAATGTCAGGAAGTGACCAAAGTCACTTGAGGGAAAATGCTAGCAAGATAAAACAAATGAAACAAGGACTGCACAAGCACAATGGTAAATGCAAGGGCAAAGGACAATGTGTTTGCGTGTGTAATGTTTGTATGCATATATATGTGTATGCGTGTTTGAGTATACTAGCGCACACATGCTTGTTAGTTTTTTGTTGCTGTGAAAATGGCTTTGCAATGTGAAACACTGTTAAGTAAATTATTATCTGGAGGGTTGTACTGTGGTTTAGCAGGGTACATTTCACCTAATCCTGTGAGCAGATCATGTTGCCTTCTGACCTCACTGTTGCTCACAATGTCACCTGGGGTGGGATCACATTCCCAACCTTCCCGAAGATCTGTAAAGCTGAAACGTCTCTGAACTGATACAGTCCTTTGGAACATCATTTTAAGAAGGGACTGTATGCTAAAATTAAAGTATAAGATAAAGTGTAGTGCAAAATTAAAACACATACAAAATCAAAATACTGTATTGGTACAATGACTCTGTACAGAGGCAACCCTAGCAACTTTGCACCTTGTATCTATGTCATAGATACACCAGAGAACATTTAAATGAAACACATTTCTTGTATTCTTGTTAAATGGCATTGACAGTTTGTTGTCATCTTCAAGATCGACTGTAATTTGTATTTTTGTTTGAAGATTAAATGTGTACTTTAAGAAATTAAAACTAGAAACAAGAGAATAGAGGAGACATTTACATTTTATAATGAGCATAAAGCAGGCCAGCTCGGACCTCTGATTTGTGAGTCATTGACAGGAAGTTTAGATCTTTTGTTGTGATTACTTAACAATTTACACATTGTATCTGTATCAGCCTCAGACTCATGCTTAATTGATATAATGATCTATAAATATTGAAAATTAATGACATGAATTAAAAGGGA
The DNA here is from genome assembly GCA_036571765.1 of Plecoglossus altivelis. Classification (NCBI taxonomy): domain Eukaryota; kingdom Metazoa; phylum Chordata; class Actinopteri; order Osmeriformes; family Plecoglossidae; genus Plecoglossus; species Plecoglossus altivelis. The sequence goes on along the minus strand of BROE01000003.1, from coordinate 7,192,055 downwards.
TCAATGAAGTAAAGGTTGCTTGTGTTGCAATGGGTATTGAATTTTATCAATTGTATTGTATGCACAGATGTAAGTAGGTAATAGTAGGTAGGAATTAATAGGTAGTTAGGTATGTACAGTATTAGTAGGTAGTTGGTATTAATTGCACCATTATTGAATGGCCAACGTATGACCCACATATTTGAACACATTACAAGCACAAGCTTTTGGCCTGATCGAGACACAGCAAAATGATTGCAGCAAAGGAAGAGATAGTGTTGATGAGATGTCTAATGTTTTAGTTTCTTATGGCCACCAAAGATGCTGAATATTCCTCTGAAGTATCTTAATAGTACCTTATTAGCAATTTATCTCCTGTCTTCAGAGTGCTGTGTCACCCACTGCCTCCAGGATCTGTCATACAGACCAATCTGAGGAGCATTTGTACATCAGGGCAGTGTGGGTGAGACCCACCTTCACTTTCTCATACATGTTTAACAAACAGGTCTGCCCTGGGATATTATGGATGGATACACAGATACAAGGATGATCAATAACTATTTTCGGGATATTTTTTGTCATTTTGTCAAGGACTAGATATTGTAACGCTCTGACATATGATTTTTTGTCCTGCATTCCTGCAACTGAAGATGTTTTCATAGTCTTGCAGCAGAGTAGCATTGCCTAAGAGTATGAAATAATATTTATGTAAATAATCTACAGTATACTGTATTGTGACATCATTAGGCAAGGTTAAAGAAGAGTGGTAATTTGTCATTGGCACATTCAATCTTATTTTTGAACATTTCTATTAGGTCAACAAACAAAATTAAACTCGTATTTAGAAAATTCTTTGAATTATGTGAAATGTTTCCTTTGAGATAGGAGCTGAAAAAAATGGTAGTGCTAGAGCAGTGGTTCTTAACTTGGGTTCGATCGAACCCCAGGGGTTCGTTGAGTCAGTCTCAGGGGTTCGGCGGAGGTCAAGACACACCTGACTCATATAATTATATACATTTGAAATATTTTAGTTTTCCAATTAAGAAAGGTTCAGTGAATGTGTGCATGAAACTGATGGGGTTCAGTACCAGAATCAGAGGATCTTAGGGTCGCTGGATGAGTGTGCTGATGATGTACCAGAGAACAATGCTGCCCACGTGATATCTTCACATCGCCTTTTGACTTATTCTAGATGAAAGTACTCTACAGATGAAAGTGATCATAGTTGCTTAACACTCCATGCATTTGCCTCTTTATTGTACTAGTTTACACAGTATGGCCATGTGCACAAGTTTATGTGTTATGTGCACTTGTGTATGCATTCATAAACAGACATGTATGTTAGTTGTGTGCAGTTGTACCTGACTCTGTCTGTTTGCATATGTTTAATGTGCATGGGAAAGTGTGTTCAAATGCTCTGATTCTAATGTTGCATCTGTTGTTTCGTGAATGTGTTCTGGCCTGCCAGGCGACATAGGAATGGGTCATCATCCATCTCCTCCTGGCATACTACCAGGGCTCTCTGGGGAGTGAGAGACTATGGGACAGACTTTAAAAGCTTGGTACCATCTGTTTCTATTCCTCTATATCAGCCATATCACTGACAATGTCCATTTCATCACTGACAATACATTTTACCAGACAATTTCCAAAGGTAATTAACAAAATAAAATACATGAGTTTTTTTCTAATGGTATTGACATCTCAATGAGTGATGAGTACCTGATATTATACAATTATGACTCAGTCTTCTCTAACATGCATTCTATGTTAGAGTATGTCAGTCTCTAACACTCCATGACAATTGTAGTCTGTTTTACCCTCTTAAATCACTTGGCTATTGCCTGTGTGCTGCTGGTGTTTAATGCATGTCAGCTGCTGGCCTGTTTGTGGATTAGAATTTATTGTGTGGAAAGATAAGGAGGACTAAGTGAATGTAGAGCTGTCTCTGGGTACTGTGGTCGGCAGGTCATATCATACAGCAGTATGACTTCTGGTTTGTTACAATCTGGTTTTCAGGTCTTTCTCAACATTTGGGATCAAGGCTTGAGAGCTTATCTTATTTGTTTTGTGTAATTTGGTGTTTTGCACAGTCTATGATTTATCTGAATGAAAAGACGTGCAGATACTGTATGTAATATAAAAACATATCATGTTTTTTTTGCTTGTTTTTTTTCACAGATTACATGGCAGATACCATGAGCTGGCCCCACATCTAGTACCAATGGACTACACCAATGACCCAGATGTCAAAGTACCGTTAGCGCTGATAGTAGCAATGCCGGAGTTAAATGTATGGATTTTTTCTTAAACTGTAGTTTTATCGATAATGTTTCATACTGTTGCCCAGACAAAGTGTTTAGGCTGAGTTGACCTCATTGTGGATGCTCTGTGTTATCTTCAACAATTGTATTTTTGTTGGGGGTCTCCTGCAACACAATCAGTTGACGCGCCAAAAATCAGAGTCAGATTAATTCATTTTAGAATGTCATTGGAATATTTTAAATCTGGACTCCAGTGTGCCTGTAATAAACATTGCAGTCACACTCAAATGAGCATTTTTATTGTTCTGGATAGAAATTGTATTTATTTTCATAAACACTAGCACTGTTTATTCAACACAGCAAATTCAGTGGGTGTGGATTATAATACCATAATCCTGTAAAAGTAAATGCAACATGTCATACAGCTTTGCAGCCTTGTTACATTAAAATGTGGACACTTAATCAGGAATCTGGTTTTGTAAAAAAGGGTTTATTGCCCATACTGAATACCCTCCCCCAGCCACACAGGTAGCAGATTGTGCAAAGTCTCATAATGTGTCCTAGTGGTGAACATTTTTGTAGTACAGTGGGCCCAGCCTGTGAAGCTGTCCACTGGTTACAGGGTCTAGAAAGTGAGGCTGTATGCAGTGGAGGACGATGGAGACCACTCAGGCCAGGATTGATGAGATCCTGACAGCACATAGCATTCCATCGAAGGATACAGACGTCCTCACAGGCTTCATAACCATGAATCCTCCCCCCTTCCAGAGCAGTATCATCATTTGCTTTCTTGAGAAGGCTGGAGTGATTCACTGTCCATTTTCACCTATTTATGCCAGCATCTGTCCAACATACTAGGTTGTGGGTCCAGGTAATTTAGGTAACTTAAGTGACTTGACTTTGAAAGCATGCTGCTTTACTGACGCAGGCAGAAATTCGTCTTTGTCATCCACTGTCTGAATCCTGCCGTTTCTGCAGCACTAAGATGCTCTGCCTACTCTCTCGCAGATGCATTGTGCAGCGAGACTCCTGGAGTTGACACACTTTCTGAGCTTTGGTCTTTATATGATGTGAAAGTCAGCTGATTGTAAAATATGGATATAAAACCTCCATCGGCTTTCTGTGAATTTCCTGAGAATATATACACTGTATTAACAAAGGCTGGTGGACTTAAAAGCATGACTCGTAGCATTCAAATACAGAAAAAAAGTATTTACTGTGGTTCACAAAAAGATACACAGATGAGGCTTGGACGTTTGACTCCTAAGTACAGATATGAATCTGCAACAAGACACACAAACTCAAGGGCTATATGCACAGGAGCTTGACTTGCAACAGGTGATGTTGACTGGAGCTGGGGAGGTCAATCACTCAGGTATGGTAGGGGACACTGAAATGAGAGGATAGATGACTACACACACAACACAGCAGAATTGACAAAGACGGATAGGGAATGGGATGGGACGTAACAGACACCTGCAAACCAGGCTATGGATCATGTACTCAAAAAAATACTCTCAGCATAAAACACTTGTTCAAACGCACATACATGCATATTTCACAGCAACTTTACTGGAAATAGCAAATACTTCCTTTTTTCTGAAATGTAATTTGCACCTTTTGTACATTATATACTACAACATTGTCCTCTGTCCATCTGTGATATTGACAATAACATCCTTGTCTCCTCTCTGTTTTCAGGAGAACCCTTTCCGCAACAGGATTGTGGAGTCTTTCTCAGAGGATGGCCTTGGGAACCTCAGCTTCAATGACTTTGTTGACATGTTCTCTGTCCTTAGTGAAATGGCTCCAAGAGAGCTGAAGGCCATATATGCCTTCAAAATATATGGTAATGATTGAATGAGATAATATTTGTATAATCCTTTTTACAACCAGTGTCACAGATGGCTTCATAGACAGTATGCTATCATACTGCACAAATCCATCCTAAAATACTCAAAGAAAACAATAAATTCCAAGAATTTAGGAAGGAATTCAAGGAAGCTTGGGAGGAGCAATTCAGTCTCCTCCATAGATGGTTGTTGATACAGAGGTGCAGACCATAGGCTGATCCCATTTTGAAGAGAGTGAGAAGGAAGCGAATGTGATGAACAAGTACCGTGGTACCAATACAGACAGTCTGTGTAATAAAACATCCTACTCAGGCACTCGGTGCTAATCTTCCACAGCAGTGAAAAACTTAACATGAGGCCTTAAATGTCAACATGGTTTCACCCCCCTAGCTGAAACAGGGAGTTTGTACAGAGCTCTATATGATGATACCCATCCGTTCTTGAGATCATATAAAAATATTGTATTTCAATTAATAGTCTACCCAATATGGCTGTTCGGGGAAGTAAAATGTACCTGACTTTGATAATCATACTTTACAGATTTCAATGTGGATAATTTTCTGTGCAAAGAAGACCTTGAGAAGACACTGAACAAGCTGACACGGGAGGAGTTGACCCCAGAAGAAGTCAACCTAGTGTGTGAGAAGGCCATAGAAGAGGCTGATCTGGATGGGGACAGCAAACTCTCCTTCGCAGACTTTGAGAACATGATTACTAGAGCTCCTGACTTTTTAAGGTATTCCCTACAATGTAATACAGGTGATATGTCTATGCTACCGTAATGGCAATCATACATAAACGTGTATACTCACCAGATATTGCACCACTACAGTTAGATTTAGAGCTTTGCCTCCATAGTCTGTGTTTCCGTTTACGTATTCAGCTGGTTTGTTGAGACTCATTATCTTCTTAGTGGGGCCACCCGCACTGAACTCATTGATATGCAAAGTGTCCCTCCACTGTCCTCCTATCCCTGGTTATTGTTAGATCTACGGATGTATGCCCTCAAGAAATTACTTTGAAGTTGTATGTTTGCAACCTCCGTTTTACAGGAATCATGGTTATCAATGTGTCACTTTCGTCTGTTTTCAGCACCTTCCACATTCGAATCTGAGAGGGATGAATGGGAAGGTTCAGAGGTTGGTATCATGGTGAAGATCCTGAAAGCTGAATTGCAGGATCTTAACCTCACAGTGACTGTATCCTAACCACAACACAGTGCCTGTCACTAATACGTCAAAAGATGTCTTGCTCTGTCTGTAGTCATGTTCTCATGGTTCCGGATCGCGTTCTGAGGACTCTTTTGTTTCTCTCTAATGAAGCACAATTTGTCTCATGCTTCAATTCAGTAAACCACTTATGGATGAAAAATCCTATACTGATTGGTAGCAGGGTTTTACATTTTTAAAAGAAGAACAGGACATATACATTAGGGGGATTGGATACTGTACCTCCCTCACCCTCCTCTCTGATGACTTAAGTACAAATCTGAGATGGCACAAGAAGGACCTGTTCATTCTGTTCTATATTGTAAGAGTGTGCTACACATTAGACACCCTTAAGATGACCTCCCTTTTCAGCCTTCTAGAGACATACTTAAAAATATACCTGGTGTGTATTAAAGTCAAGCTAGAAAGCACAGCACTGACACCATTGTCATGCAGACACATACACATACTATGTGAATGTTACGTAATTAGAGGCATGAACTTAATTTTGTGTTTTTCCTGCAATCGGTCCCTTCAGTTATATAAGGTTTTGTTATTGCTTTAGGAACTGTAGCAAGATGACAATCATATATTGCTGTTCTCCAGTTGAATAAAGGGCTCTGTCATCTTGACTGCATCTGGTTAGCAGTCCAGTCACCTGATATATTTATACTGTGTTCAAATAGACCTTTCCTATCTTATCTTAAATGAAAGCATTTATTATTTCTTGACTAAACATTTTCAGTGTTTGATGTGAATTAGGGCATTTGGATTAACTTTGAATAAAAAAGATTCTCTGTTGTGTGAATTCACTTTTCTTCAAAAACCTGCATTTGTCTTGACACCTACTAACAATGCAACCATATCACAGCTTTTAAATTGGAAAAGGGGTATCTCGCCAAGATTTAGGATATGAGTCATCGAAGTACTCTAAGCAAAGTCAAACCAGAGAAAACTGTGTCTACTCTATTTCCCAACATCCCACACAGTGGAAACAGCACTCTTCACAATGAAGATCAAAAAGTGATCTGCACACATAATGTCATATAACCTGTCATTACTTTTTACGTTGAAAGAAATTGTTGGGAGCGAGCTGCCTCAGCATTCACAAGCATAATTACACTTAGCATACATAGACCCCTGTAAATCTCACTCTGGAGATGCTGAGGGAACTGTCTTCATTCACATTAGTTGGATTTTGATTTACTGGTTGCCCTCTTCTAGCCTCAATGAGGGGTCAAAGTTGCAAGAAATAAAAACCCAATAACTTGAAAGTATGTTTTCCCTGCATGACATGGTTTGTTTACATTAGTGAAGCCGACTTGAATGTGTTTAAATACATTTCTTTTTCCAGGAATAGAGTTTGCTTCATGCAATACATGGCATGCCATGTATTGCAGTTCAAGTTTTTTATTGCCAGATGCACATAAAGATACATGGTCAGACTGGGCACTGACGTTCTTAGAATAAGGCAATGCAGAGCAACTCAGAACATAGATTTCTTATGATAAGCTAAAATATAATATAATAAATCTCCTAATATACAAAATAATATACAAATAAGTATACTATACGTCTACATACACGCAGTACATACATTAACCTATGTTAACCTAATAACCTGTGTACAGTGCATTAATGACTATATCAATGCTCAATTTGTATAATTGCTAGAAGCCAGAATGCCATCAGGCTTCTAGCAATTATACAGAATAAAGCATAGGACAGAACATGTGATACGCAAGGAGAGGGACTGTTTTATAGTGAACAGCATGCATACCAAATTGAAACATTTTTTGCAAGTTTAATTTTACTTCAATTCCAGGTTTACATAAGTGGTGAGATGGTAATCAAGAAAAACTAAAGAGGAGGTTGAAGAAATGATGTTCACTATGAAGTCATGGCCAGGCAGACCATGCTAATATGCAATTAATTACTCATTCTGTTACCTCCAGGCCCCTTTGAGAGAACATTATTAAGAATTGAGGGCAATATAATGCTGATGGTTTGACTTCATTAATCACTGTCCTCACAGAGAGCATATGTTGATTTAGATTCCAGTAGGTCAACTGTGGTTGTAAAGAGGCCATTACAGCATTGATCCCAGTCTTAGCATAGAGGCAAGGCATGGATGTCGGTGGGTCACTCACTACAGCACACCAAGCTCTGGGACATGGGATACGCGTTAATGACATCAGGTTACTTAATACAGTATTAGTATGTTGGAAGAGAAATTTTAGATACAGCTCTATATTCTGTGTTAAATATGAGTGTTTTCAGCATTCACAACTTAAAATCATCCCCCTCAAAAGGGACTCTTGTTGCCCTCGATTGGAGGTAAACCTTTTGTCTTCTGCTGAGTGATTTGATCAGTTTGGGGTCTGTCTGTGGTAGGGGAGTTAATTATCTTTTGAATACAAAGTGACATCAGGCCAGTTGGAGCAGATGCCCCCTGTAGATTTAGGAGGGTTCTTATCACCTGCAGAGAAGTTTGGAAACAATTGATCAAGGGTCAGATTACTGTATTCTCACAAGAGAGCTATGATCACAGAACTTGATATGAGACCTGTATTTTTTTAATTAACCAATGACTATTTGAGGATTGTTTGTGTTGACTGTATAAATTGTTTTGCTCGAAGACAAGACTTCAGACAATTTTGTAACCACTTGTCGTCTTGCCAGAAAGCATCAAAATGTCCTTAGATTTGACAACTCTTTGTTATTCAGATTTAAGGTTGACCTTTAAAGGAGATTCAGAAAGGCCTTCCAAGACACTTTTCTAAACAGTACACATTCACAATTCCGAAGATATCAGAAAACAGCAGATATAACCTTGAGGTAATAAAAACAGTATATATTCACAATTATGCTTCAATGTTGGTGTTATTCCACTTGTAATCTTTGTGTAATTGTAAACCTAGCTAACCATCATTGGCATCTGGTAACATCGAGTAATCTTTTTTATTGCAAATAGAATATTTGCACAAACATGCTTTGATGATTTAAGGAACAAGTAACAAGGTCATCAGTGAATATATGCACAAAGAGTACGAATTTTCTCTTGACAAACTCGCCAATACACACACACACACACACTCATACACTACTCACAATAAACTCAAACATTATATGTATAAAGTACCAGGGCAGTTGTATTGCAACACCTAGAATATCTCTACTCCCCAATAAAATCTTTTAATTCGGCCATGGCTTTTTGTCATAAGGCCATCATGTCTTTCTCATGAATATTCGGCCATGGCTTTTTGTCATAGAATGACAGAAAGTAGGGTTGCAACACACTTTTGATAGGTAAGATGAACAGTGTAGTAGTAAGCCATCAGATAAAGCAAACATTCACAAAGGTCTTCTTTGGCAAGTGTGGTGAAAGGAGTGGTTTCACATACAACAAGACAGCGGGACCCAGCAAAAAATGAAAGGGTAGAGTCTCTTCTGAGGGTAGATGGTGGGATCTTCTGTTGGCTAATAAAAAGGAACAAAACTGTGAAATGTCTTAAAAGCTACAACAGAAAACATTACAAGACACCACTATGGTGATATATGAAACCAACTTTCTGTTTTAAGCAGAGGGAAAAAAAGAAAAAGCTAAAGCATGTGTCAATAAAATCAAATGATGGAAAGACTAGCGCTCCTAGTGGTGGCTCAAAAAGCCCTTGATTGTTCAACAATTGTTGTGATCAAACTCTCACCTGAAGGACATGAAGCAATGCCTCACTGGCTTTTCCCAACTTCACATGGTGGTGCAGTTGGTGAAGGAAAGAGGGTGGGAAGTGCCTTGAACAGAACAATAGCATATTCCACTAGAACAGAACAAGTACAAATTTCCCCTTTGTAATCATGGTGATCGTGAGATTCATCTTGATTGCAAACATAGTTATTTTTCTACCATGAAGAGTATGATCATTTGGGCTTATTTATTTAGCGTAATACATTGGCAACACACAATAGCTATCACACCTATATAGAAAAATATCTCTACTAGTCACAAAAAGCACTCAAGTTCTATGATTTTTCCCCATCACATCCATGAAAACAACTACACGGTATATTAGAGACACAGCAAAATGCCGCAGCTGCATCCAGGTTCAGCTCCATCATTTATTTGAAACACCGTAAATCACAAAATCTTGACACAAATGTCTTCCCATATCTTTTTTATTTCATTTCTGAATTAAATAAAGTCCTTATCTATGAAGTCCTTATCTTGTCTTTATCTAAGATCCTCCAGAGCTCACCCATCACCTGTAATGCAATACGTATTAAAACTTTAAACAGAATGTTTTTTATTGTAAAATGACATTAATTGCTTACATGATAAAGATCCTTAAAACATGGGTAAGCATCAAGTATGTTTGTTAGCCTGTCCTCTTCTTTCATGGCATTACTGTCAATGAAGGCACTTCTTGCTTCAGCTTTAGGACAATGATTTGGTAGACTGCATCTTTGTTGGCTTTTGTTTTCTTGAAAATCTCCTGTACATCCTTATAATGTCTGTCCTGCATGATCAGACTGTCTTTTTCAGCTAAAATGGGGAACACAGATCAGTAATGGGTATCAAACATGTCAATCTGAATGACATATGCTGTTTCTGAATTTTAGATTGCCAAATGTCTGATATCAAATGAGAAATCATCTGTAACAGCTAGATAAAAAAAACTATATCAGAATTAATCTAAAGTTATCAGTGTCTCTATTGTATAATGACATGCAAACAGATCAGTTCCTAGTCTTCGTGCCCATTATTATTGTAAAAATCACACAATTCCAACTTACATGAGCTGTGGCCATTATTAGAACTGCTCACAGATGTTTGATGCAAAATAATTGTTGATGCACCACTTGAGCCTGCATAATTTTCTACTCTGTCACTCGATGACAACTCTGGTGTTGGCCCCTGCATCTTTTGAGGAGACTTCACATTCTGCAGCCGTTTGTGAAGATGTGAATATGCTGTAAATGCCCACCTGTGTTAAAAAACGAAACAAAAACACAAAACATTTTTGTCATCATCAGTTTCCATCATCACTTACATCCTTTGTTGTTTTGTCCTTATCCTGTAGCATTGGATAATATTTCAGAAATAGAATATTCCATTGAAATGACTTGGAAGGGGACTGGATCTCCTTTCCTTACTCATTGGCTCTCAAGATGACAATTCTGCTGGTGACAATGTTCCTCAACAGTCTACATCTTAGCTCTTTGGTCATGACACAGTTCCCTTCTCTGCTAGTGCAGGCCATCTCAAAGCAATGCTTGCAAGCTTCTTCCAACTCATTGTCTGTGTAGACCACACATTCTGGGGGACTGGGAAGCTGCAGGGTCTTCAGTGGACTTCACCAAGGATTTCACCAACTTCACCATCACCAAAGGTGAATTTGTCTGGAAGCACTCCTCTACATAGATCTTGCTCAAGGTGAAATTCCCGTCTACAAGTTAAATCAAAAAGTACAACATGCACAAGTTAAACAACAGACTCGGTTAGATACCACATGTTGTACTAAGTATTTGAGAGAAAAGTAGGCAACCAGCTACTTCTGGAAATAAAAGCTAAAACTTGTTTCCTCCTTAGAAAGTGCTCCAGCCCAGGATATTTAATATTGGCAGCTACAAAACAGCACACTCATTAATTAAAACATGACTGGTGAAAGTATACATTCTAAATCCTCTAATCTAGTGGTTCTCATAGGGTACTTACTTTATTGAAATCCCTTAACCATGACGTAACCCTCCTTGAACTGCCACCTTAATGTGGTGGAGGGGTTTGAGTGCTCGGGTGATCCTAGGAGCTATTTTGTCGGGGGCAATAAGCCCCTAAGGCAAACAGGTTCTAGGTGACTAGCCAGACTAAGCGCAGTTCACCCACCCCCTATGATCACAAGACCAACAAGATTCGTTACGTTGCCTGGAGTGGGTGCTTGCTGGCGGAGGCCTGGTCTTTGCCCATGGGACCTGGCTGAGTACAGCCCAAAAAGGCAACGTGGGACCACCTTCCTGCAGGCCCACCACTAGAGAGGAGAATCCGACCGAGATAACCAACATGTTCCTATCGCTGAGCAAGCCAATGACAGATGGACTTGCTTACAGAGATGCTTTTGCTTTGCAGCACTTGTCATAAATGAGCCTTGAGTGATACATAAATGATTAGCATAGACAGGTTAAAAAAAACTCAGGAAATTATTTATTTAACTGAGACTTTGTTCCAAAGACTATTGACACTGCTGCTGTTTCATGTCTCTCTCTTTCATAGACAACTCAAGATGAAGAATTTTCATTTTGACTTCATGTTCTTTTAAATACTGTAATTGACGTTCATGGAACTCTATGGCAAGTTTCTCATGAAACTCTTTGTCCTCTTGACCTGCTGCCTGGATTAGAGACTGCTGGATGCTGAGTAATGCTACTGCAGGAGACTGGATGCTGCTGCATGTTGGTCCTGGCTGCTGCTGGATTCATTTGAGCATCTTGACTGTTCCCTGCGCCCCCTTAGTCCTGTGTCAAGATCAGGTAATCTTTGAATGGAAAAAAATGTAGCATTACATTCGACTTCAACAATAAAGGTCATTACATAATTTTTGTTACAAGAAAGGACTTAATTATGTTGGATAGCACATGTTACTGTAAATGAGACGTGTCATATCAAATGAGTCTTTGAAAGATTCACCTGAACTGTCCAAATGGTCATCATCTGGAATACCTTCCAGAGGTTGCTGACTTTCAATAATCCCACCCAACAAGTCCCCCAACTCCCCTTTGTCTGTTGGAACTGGGAGACCCCCACCTGTCTTGAAATGCTCTTGACGGGTAGCAGCAGTTGTTTTTTTCAGGTTTATTTTTATGTTTTTCCACAGGACCTTTACAAGATAATATACAGTACAATCTGAAGTAGGAGTTCTATATAATATTGCTTTCTTTTTACATAAAATTAATGAAAACATTTATAATTGACTGATTTGTATGAATGGGGCAACAATAAATCTTACCTGAACTTGTTGGAGTATCCGTTATCCGTTATAATTTTTCATTTGAGTTGAATTCATTCAGTATGGAAATCCATGCCTTCTTCTTCTTGTTTTCTGTACTTGAATCATGCTGTTTGTTTTCAATTACAGGATAGTTTGATACAATTTGTTTGAAAGGGTCTTCTTAAATTTCCGGAAGTTTTTTGAGCGTTTTCTTCGTGTGTAGTGTAGTGACTAATGTTCCACACACTCCTTAAGACTAATGAATTACAAGTATTCCATACCAGGTTTTTATAGCAACCTCTCCTTAGTCACATGTACATGCCATTAATCTAATGGGGTTTCCAAAAGATGATCTCACTGGTCCTTGATTACCTTAATCTGCGACATATAGTTCTATAGAACTATATGTTCTATAGAGTTCTATAGTCTGGAACTAGTTAATCCAAATTGAAGCAACATCTCAGAAAGTCAGTTGTTTGGTGTGGATTAATTTAAGTAGAATTAGCCTTGTCCTGGTTTATTTTAAGCCCTTAACGGGAAACTGGACTTAGATGTACTATTGATGGACACTAGTGACCGTATGCTCAATCCTGTGCTTCTGGATGCTTCTGATTTAAGCAGACATTGACATGTTTCAGACATATGGTTCCCGGTATGTGGCACAAGGAGGGCCAACTACCCCAATTTGCACAGGAGGTATTTACTGCAGACCATTCTATTTTGGGTAGGCTCGTTGAGAATGTATTGAACTGTCCCTGGGAATAGCACTCATTAGTGTCGGACTTATCGTCTGTCCTAATCAGACAAGATAGGAAGCAAGGGTGGGTGGTGTGAACGGTATAGAAATTTACCGGTATGAATATAACCTATTATATGGTTTTGAGTATACTGTGCCACTGCGGTAAAGCCTTCCAGAAAAAAGATTTGTCACTGCCCCATTCACACCAGGCATGGCATAAAAACTACTGCATGTAACTTTAACACAAATATTGCAATCAGTCTATACAAACATCGCAAGCAATAGTCTGCATCCTCATTAACAGTACTCCAATTGCAGATTTGCCGGCTGTACCTATTTTCCGTGACACAAATTCTGCAGTTCAGAGTTTTACATGCAACAAGAAAAGGTACATTATCTGAAGAAAATGTGCATGTTTTGATGGCTTTTTGTTTTGATGGCTTGAACAGTGAAGATGGCGTAAAACCCTTTTTGAAAGAGGTAAATAAACACTAGTGGCAACCATAAAAGTTGAAGCACTGTTAGGCTCGATTTTTGCAAAAATCTGTGAAAATTTATATGAAAAACATGATCTAGCTGCATTATGTACACCTACCCTGGTGCTGCCTTTGGGTGACTGTGACCCCATGAGAGATAAAGAATAGGTGTGGCACCATCTCCCTCCCTTTCTTCTTGGTTGGTTTTGCCAGCTGGAAGCCTGTATGTGTTCCCAGCTGGGAACAAAAGACTCACTCGGTCACTGTTGTGTACAATCTATCACAGGAATTGAACATACTCCAATAGTAGCCCAGCAGCCAGGCACTTGGTCATGTGACCTTGGATGATCCCGTCTAGCCATGGGTCTGGATGTCAGAGGTTAACAAGCACAACAATGCCTATGTTTAATGAGACAAATGAGGACTGTCATCCTCTGGATAAGGAAGTATTTATTTTTGTTATGACGCAGCCCACTGCTTCCTTTTAGACATTTATTGTTGAATTGGTGAAGAGAAGTGCTGCGCACCACATGTATGGGCATTGGTCATATATGTGAAATAGACCCTGAAACGGTAACATCCTTCTGAGTGCTCGTCTATGTAGTAGACTCCTGTGTGTGCTGTGTGTTTTACAATTACAGTTCACATTATGAGGCTGTGATGACTGATGATTTTAAGTGCTGTTTTCTTGACACAGGGAGCAATGCATGAACATTACTCTTAAAATGGAGGAAATGCTCAAGAACAGGTTCCCCCACGTACAAACAGGGGAAACCAACCCTGCCAAGAAAGCCAAGGTGAGTTGTTGTCGGGAGGCAGCCTTGGAGTCGTTGGAGGAGCCATGTGTGGTGATTTGTGTTCAATGTGACAACAGGGAGGTGGGGATAGAGATGTTGTTTTTTTAAGTTGGAAGCTATTGCATTTGTTTCACTATAAACAAAGAGAGAAAAAAATGACTATACAATTGCTCAAGATGAATGGGAAGAGATCAATCGACTTCTAAGGAAAATCAGAGTATCATCTGTCTCACCCCTTCAAATTAGTTTTGCACGTTTTTGGTGTCCCGATTCGAAAGGCTGTCCTAATTGTCCTCCTGTTAGAGGGCTAGGACTAGGGGTAGGGGTACACACCCCTTATAACAAGAATTTTTACAAGCTCTTTTGAAAACAAGGGGTACTCACTGCTATACCAGCAACAATTTTGGCCAAATCATCTAGAGTCCTATAAATGTGTATTTTTGTCTTAAATAATTGATATGAAAAATCAGTCTTGTTTTGTGCTCTACACTGTCCTGCACGCATATTTGCAACCCTGTTCTTAGTTGAAAGCTTTGTAAAAATCGCTAGTTTGCTATGCTAACGTTACATTGCTGAATTGCACAACAGTCCTGTAGTTCTCCAACTAGCCTTGACTTGACCCTTGCATCGCTAACCCAGCAATCATCACACACACACTTGCAGACAATATCTTGGAAATTTGTGATGATTGATACTTGTCACCTCTGGTAATGTAGATTTTATCTCCGTGATAAACAGTCAAAATGAACAGTTCTACACTTTTTAAAGCAAAGAGAATGAACACACAATTACATTAAGGTTGTGTGTGATTTTAATGTGATTCAGGGTATACTCATGAATAAAGAATGTTCATATTAAGATACATATTAACATATTAATATGTTAAGCAGGTGTAGCGATTAGCTGCTATAACATATTTTAACATCATAATTAGTCATTGTATGACTAAAATAATTATACAAATGTGCTTTTTTTGTTAGTCCATTGATGGGCATTAGACAAAAGCATAGTCACCTCTATTATTTTAGGCTATGTTTTAGTATTTGGAAAAGGATTATGAGAGGTTAAGCTACACATACACCGCCTATGTTCTAACGTATATTACTGAAGCCAATACCTTCCTTTCCCCAAGTTATTTATCTGAATTACAGTATCCATAGTCTTAATCATGGAACATACTGTGGCCCACTTCTACTCTATTTTACCCACATTGAAGATGGCCACATGCAGGAAGACATTTCTTTCGGTATCGGCTTTAGTCCTGAAAAACACATATTGGTTAACCCCCCCCCCCCCCACCAGTTACATTAAATTGTATTTTTGTCAATAGTTGTCAATAGTTTTTTTTCAGCATTGCAAGCACTAACAGGCAAAACCGGTGGCGCTCCACAATGTTTCATAGGAGAGTAGAAAAAGAGAAGCAGAAAAGTGCAACACTCTCCCACTACCATAATAATAATAATGGTAGTAATTCACTAACCAAGGCACTTAGCCTAGGTCAAATGCACACTCATTTTAAGATTGTCTTCAAGTTCAACGCTGTGCATGGATGTCTTTTTTTATTTAATTGAAATAAAATTATTCCTCAATTAGCACTGTACTATACCTTTGAAATTTGAATGGAGTAAATGTTTATTATTCAATGATCAATTAATAAAATGCACATGAAATATTGAATACTTTATTATTCAAATCATGTCTGCAACTGTCTATGACGTGAGTCTATATCTTAATGGTATAGGACATTTGTGTGTCTTATAATCTCGAACCTTTTGAGATATAGAATCCTCTAGGCAAATTTAAGATTACAGGTTTGTACCTCCGCAGACCAATATGTAGAACAAGACATCAACAAAACCTGCCACCTCCACACCTAGTGGCTAATCTGCAGGGGAGCCAAACTCAGACCCAGAGGAACTAGGGCTCCATTACAGATTTACCACTCAAGAAATAATAGGACTGTCAACCATTAGTAAATGGTTGCCAATTCCTGTGGAAGTTTTTGCATATTAGGATTTAGAATTTTCAAAGAAAATGTACCAAAATACATGTAATTTTATTATGAGCCTATACAATCTTAGAGAAATACCATAGTACAATCATGCTTTACGTTATCGATTTGGAATGCATCACTAAAAACTGTAAATAGCACCTGTCTCTTCTACTGGGTATGACCTCTCAGTCTTTCAACCTAAGGATCTTGTTAGAGAGCAAGGGAGCATTGACACTGCCACTCAGTGACAAATAGAGAACACAGTGGCCTCAAGACAGCAGCCTCTCAAGGCAGACGGTCTGTGCCTGGACAGCTTTGCAAGCATTTACAAGTGCTGCTTTTCCATTTATCCTCCCTTCACAGCTGACTCCTTTAACAAGGAATGATGAAGACATTTGACCACTAGATGAGGCCATGGTCAAAGAAAATATTACAAACATGTCATTATGCGATTTACAGACAACTGCACATTAGGTGACTAACCATTATTGTGATAAGCAACAGCTACAGGTATATTTTTAGTTAGATTATAGTAATGTTGGAAATCAAAACTGTGCATACAGATGTAAAAAATACAGTTGTCTTAGTGAACCTTTCAAGTTCAACAGGCAACAACATTCAAGAGATCCCTGCTCAGTGGCCAGCTGGGGAAGTTCAAGTACTGTTGGTAATGATTCACAGAACTGGACTGAGACCAATTGAAATACCAAGCACCTAAATCAATAAGTTCTGAAGAACCATATCCACCTTTACGTTTCTCTGTACAAAAGGCATCATCCATGACAAAGTGGGGTTCATGACATGATTATACAACACTTTGCACTTATTTTACAGTTACACCACACTCACATATTTGCAAACCTTAAGCCCATCAGGTTTCATCAGCTGGTTAGTGGCACTGAAATGGTGAAATGACTCATCATTCAACGGCTAGAAAATGCCTGGTGTTTAAAGTTGATACCGTTGTTCTCTGTGACTCAACATTCTACAGGTGGGTAGACAGCTGGTGCCCAATTTGATCACAGCGAACATTTTAATCCCAGGTCTCCAAAGGGTATTGGTAAACATCATCATCTGTGTTCTGCATCTAAATGCTGACAAAAGAAGCATACCATATTTTCAATGACAGACAGGGGCAGTTTTTGGGAATTTGTTTCAGTGATACTGTTGTAACTTTCCATCATCACTGCAAAGATCACTCTCTGAGTGTATCTGTGACTGTCCATATGGATGAAAACAGTACAGAGCAGAGGCTATTCACTGAATATCACTCAGTGAATATCAGCAACTCTGAGAGTAACAGATGACTGGTAGGCAAGCAAAATCAAACTTTCTACCCATGGAAAAGCCACAAAAACTGGATCAGATTGTGTATCAATAACGACAATGACTTCAGCATTGCACAGCTTCTGGACTGGAGAAGAGATATCTGGCTCCATATAAACAGGTGATGAAAACGTATTTTGTCTCTTTTGTCTTCGCTTTATATTAGCTGCTGGTAAGTTCTTGGACTTTAACAGGAAGTTACAGGAAGACACAGTTGCATGCCCTTATGTAGACACCAAGGAAAGCAGAGCCTCTTACGGATAAGAACTATGAATAGTGTTAACATCACTAGTCATGCTTGCAGCCACAATGAACAAGTCATGTTAGTCATTCATATTTTTAAACCAGCCTTTCTTGCACCAAATTGCCAGCAAATGTTATCTGAGCTTCACCGTTGAGTCTTATGTCCAATAGGTCAATCAAGGATTATTGCAAGAAGTAGGACAGACAGCTAAGGAAGGAACAAACATACACAAGCATGTTGGCAAGATTCCGATCATTATGCGTTAACAGAGAAAAGCTCATTGGACATTGATCGGTTTAAAAGGTGGTCTGACATTGTTAGGGTCGTTTGATTGCATAATGCCCCCGAGTTAACTTATTGTAGGTCACATTTTCCCCAAATTTATTTAATCTTAACCAGGCTGAAATAATATTACTATTGTGAAACTACTGAGAAATTATTATGTCCCATAAAATTATACTTAAAAATAATATTGATCAAAAAGTTTTATAATTTAATTTTAAAGACTGATACATTTGTTTATCATAAATAATGCATCAAAAAAGTTATTAATCAACTACTGAATACATTTAACACACTTTTTGAGACTCATCTAGCCTCATTGTTAATCGATAAATTTAATTATAGGCCTTAATGAAGGTCAGCACAAGACAAGAGTTGAGTTATTAGTTATTTTAATATAAATGTTACATTGTTTTGTTAACAGAAACAAAAATTCCACTATTCTATACATTAAGTGTACATTAGGCAAAGTAGTAAAAGTAAAAAAAAATGTAAGAAACTAAAATAAAATATGTAATAAATATTAATACACATCCAGAATGCGACGCATTCATTGAAAGTAAGTGGGAACATTTTAATTACCCATTGCTATTCTGCAAACTGTAATCATACTTGAGATAGACCGGGTGCCTGCCTTGTTCAGGCAGTGCAGAAAAGAAAGACAATATCCTTTCAACATCTTACATTAAAAACTTTAAAACAAATGGGAAAGAAATGAAAAAAGTTAACATTAAAACCTGAAGATTTCCAATGAAATGTTTTATATAATGTAAATAATTGTATTCTAATAAGGTAGGTTGTAAACCTCGAAGAAGTGAATGCAGTGAACGTTCAGGACATAATCCTTAATTTGCTCTACTTATATTCAAACAATGTGATCAACAAGGTGTCTGAAATCTGATCAAATGTAGCAGACTTTGAGAAAAATTAAGGAATCACACACTGTCAGGCCTATTTTAGAGACACATCCTGAATGAGGATATTGTCAGTGTGAGTGCTGTCAGATAACACTCTACAAACAACCTGTCTGACTATTTTACATTCTAAAGCAGGATATACTCCTTGTACCGTATGATACAATAAGAAGTATTGCACCAGAAAATACTTTGTTATGTTAAATTATGTTATAAATATGCAGCATGTCTTGGATCACAAAGATGAGCACATTGCATGACATCTTCAAATAGATCGAATAGATCAAACAGAATATATAACTGTTGATAACTCTGAACTGTTGCTATAACAAAGGATCTTTCAGGAAGTGCTGCTTCTTTTTCTTGTTCCCGGTTTTCTCTTTATGAATTCTTCCTCTTGGTCACTTTCACAAGCCCTCTGAAACAAAAAAATGTCAGACAGTTTGTTTCCCAGTTTAGGCACAGGTTACAGCACAAGATAATGGAATGTACTGTAGTTAGAGTTTTGCATACACTCTACGTATGTCACAGTAACATGATACATACATTATTAACTTGTCCGTGGCCAAATAAGATCATGTTGTGAACTTTATGACAACCCAATTCAGGATTAGTTAAATTAGTCCATGATTGCCCAGATCTGTTGGTTACAGTGTAAGCCAGAACAGTGTATCCTTCTCACCTCATGCTGGTCATGCAGCTTGGGATGACCCTTCTTCATCATACGTGTTAAGTGGTTGCACAGGGACACAATCCTGAATGTCAGCTGTTTAATAATCGAAGAAGTGGGTGAAGAGAAGTTGGTTAAAAGTAAATTCAGTAAAAAAATGATAGTACAATTATATAAAATAGTATATATAAAAAGTATTCTACAGTTTGCTTAGACTAGAATGTCTTGAAAATGGTGTGCTTTTTACCTTCCATCTGCGTCTGGCATACAGTCTCCTGAAGTTTTCCAGGTTGACCACAGACAGCCTCCTCACCAAGGCCTGTCTGGGGTTTAACGGCTGAGGAGAGAAGAAAAAAGTATAGGACTAAATAAAAAAATTCTCATCAATGTCAATTAAGGCCTTTTTGAACACTATCACTGACATTCCAGCTGACTGTAGCTGGAACAATGTATTGCATGTAATTACAAATTTAAAAATAGATCAAGAAAATTAATACTTTTCTGAGTTTTCTGAAAGAATGAAACAGGGACCTTTATTTAAGGCCACTTTTAGGAATTCATAAATATAAAAAATAAACAAAATACAAGGTGATGTTTAATGCCATGTAATAACAATTTGGTAAGTGCCATATCTGCACTGGATTATCAATATGCAAATGCAATAAATGTGAAGGAACAATACATCAACATTTGTACAAAAGGACATTTGTACAAACATTATAAAACTTGAAACCAAATGAACAAAGAATGAAACGAAAATATAATCAACAATTCAATAAGTAAAGAAGGACTTTCTGTATGTATTTGACAATGCGTTCTTGGCGAGGAAGAAGACACAGTGGTAGACCAAACAAGCCTGTATAGTAGAGTGGCCAGACAGAAGCCACTCCTCTGTAAATGGTACATGACAGCCTGCCTGGAGATTGCCAAAAGGCACCTGAATGTCTCTGGTCAAAATTCACTAGTCTGGTGAAGCAAAAATGTAATTCTTTGGGCTGAATGCCAAGCGTCAAGAGGAAACCAGGCCCCATTCATCACCTGGCCAATACCATCTCTAAATTGAAGCAAGGTGGTGGCAGCATCATGATATGGTAATGTTTTTCAGCGGCAGGAACTGGGAGACTAGTCAGGATTGAGGGAAAGATGAATGCAGTGACATCCTTGATACAATTATATTGTATATTGTATTACATATTATATTACTTTTTAAAATGGTATACTTGTGTTTAGAATTATTTAGATACTATATATATATACTATATATACCTATATATCAGGTAATATAGTACACTGTCTATATTTTATATTTAAAACTCATATGTTTACCGTATGCACCTTCCTGCCATAGTTAATTCTTTGTCTGTGCAAACTTTTCTGGCGAACAACAAAGTGATTCTTTGAATTCACGTCTGTTGCTAGTACATAATTATAAACGTTTGATGAATTAAACCAATTAAAAATGTGTCAGTGTGCACGGAAATCACTGAGAAGAGCCTGGGAACAAATTAATACCAATATGAACATGGTTTCAAGACATCAGTGAAAACTTAGCAAACAAAAACAAAACTCATGACATTGAACAGAAGTTGAGTCTAATATTTCAGTATATAAATCAAAAATTTGCTTTTCTACAAAACTCACTTATATAATACATTGAACATGATCAATGTTATCAATTAAACCAAGGTAGCCATGTCACAATCTTTCCTTTACTTAGTGTTAATTAGACTCTTTTATGTCCCGTTTAGCCTCAGGAACCAGTTCTCCTCCACAGCATTGGTTGATCAGCTTTGTCAGAGAATGTTTGATGTATTTGTTCTGCCAGTCCCCTTGTGGTTTAGGGACCTCATCAGCTCCTGCAGCCAGTGGAGCTCTGTGGTCAGCTCTTGCCTGAGGGAGCTAAGCCGGTTCTGCCTCTGAACATACCTCCCACTGAAGCTCTCCAGGCTGGCGTCCAATGCCAGTAGGTCCTCCAGCAGTAGCCTCCTGGAGGCCTCCACCTTTCGAAACTCATAGCACACCAGAGAGAGTTGCTTCCTTGCATTTTCACCCTCCTCATTGTACCAGGCCTCCTTCTCGGTGTAGATGGAGAGGAGGGTATCAACATCTTTTTGCAGACTTTGGTGGGCTCCAGTCACCCCTGTCAGGCCAGTTTTCATAAGGGAAACCTCATCTGCCACATGGGCAAAGCAGTTAATGTTGATGTAGGTTTTATTGGGGGGCATGCTGGTGTTGAAATGAATGGTGTGCTCTTTTAGAGACTTGGTCTTCAGTTGCTGAGGCTCCATCTTTTTCATGGTTTTAGGGACAACGCTCTCAACCACATGGCCTTGTGACTTCAGACAGGGGGAGTGGAGGGACATGGAATGAGAGCTTGACCCATGGATGGAAATCTGAACCACACGATGGTAAGCAGGACATGCTATCCATGTGAAGTTAGTGCACACCAAGCAGGTTGAGCCAGCAGAACTAAGTACATTAAGGAATGTGTTGAAATCCACCTCTTTAGATTTGCCAGTGTATTCATCGCTCCAAGCCAGATAGGGCTCCCACAACAAAACTATACATATGCATGTCTGCTCTCAGTAGTAGGGTACTTATGGTCAGCCTCAGAGTTGTAATCATGCAAATGTTAGCAAAGTGTTCCAGATTATTTGTGTCAAGTATAGTAAGTATTAAAATAGTGTAAGAAAGTGCATAATACTAAACATGTTTAGGATTTTGTGTCAAGTGTCAATGATAGTAAATATTAAAATTGTGTACTAAAGTGCATAATACTAAACATGTTTATGATCATGTGTTTAGTATCCTCATACTTTTGAAGTACAGTTTGTGTTAGTTCAATATACCTCATCCACAAAGTATATAAGGAGAACGTCAAATAATGACAGAACAGGCTATTATGAAAGTAAGAAATAATCATGCACTTACTGTTATCCAGGGATGGTTAAGAGCATCTTGAATAGTCATTCTTTTTCTGCAAGGAAAGTACAGCAAAGTAAGACGTATCTCCACAATGTGAGCCTCTAGGGAACAGGAAAACTTAGTAGACATCCATAGTTTCCTCCAAAAAACCCAACAAGTCAAGAAATAAAAGTAATCACATACTTTAAATAAATACATTGTCTAGCACCTTTAGTTCAATCAATGTATTCACATATTAACTCCTAATCCTAGCCTGTTGACCTGAGGCTATGTTTCAGGGGGTAAATCAGAGACCCAAGGATTCACCTTGTGTCCTTCTCCAGAAGCTGGCAGATGAAGCTCTTAGCAAGCTCACTGGTACTACTGAAAAACTCCTCGTCAAATTCAAAATTTGAGGCTGAGATGTTTCCAAGGGTTTCCTGTTTCGAATCGCCAAGGAAAGGGGATGCCCCACTCAAACTAAAAACACATACAGAACAACACAAAGATAACACTAAGACATTTATAAAGCTGTGTCTGGTTTGTATGAGTCAGTGTAATGCGCAAATGTCCAATTACTGCTAGTTCAGAAGCTAAACTTACAGTATATATGTGATGACTCCAATGCTCCTGTGAGAAAAGGTAAACAAAAGGTTAATCAAATAAATGTACTACCGTAACCTGTAGTACATAGAAGCCTATTGTGTAGTGAAATTAGGAGCTCTCACCACATGTCGGCCTCTAATCCCAGTGGCTCATAGTTAACTATCTCTGGAGCTGAAAATATAACTTGTTATGAGCATCACAACATACTGGTGGACCACAAAACAACACTGAGCTCATATACGGGAGCTCATAAGTCTTATATAAACATTTGCAAATAATTAAAAAGCATTTAAGTGGCTCCACTGAATAAATTTTATTCATATGATGAACAAAGTGTCAATACTTAACAGAAAGTTATTACCAACAAATTCAGGTGTCCCGAAAATATTTTTGAAGTCTGCCCCAGCTTCAATTTTATGAGCCAGACCAAAGTCAATCAGCTTGATTCGAGGGAGTGGAATGTTCTTGTCCAACAGCATTATGTTTTCTGGCTGTAAATAACAAAAATCTTACTCTGTATGTAGAGATTTAAATAACTGATTTAAATAACAGGTAACTGACTTTAAATAAAGTGACTTTAAATAAAGTCAGTTACCTGTTATATCTTTCTGACAGGCAACTTATCCTAGTTCATGGAACTATCACTGTTAACTCTATTATTGTGATGCTGAATGAGCATCAGGATGGACGCTGTGAGTGTCTGGAACCCCCCCCCCCCCCCCCAAAAGAACAGGATGTAGATTATCAGAGAGCAGTGAGGGTGACATCCTTGTAAAGGTATGGATATAGAATGATTGGATTGAAGCCAGAGTGAATCATATCATAATGATAAAAACATGTCTGCTTACCACAAAATACATCTAGCAATACAAATGATTAAACACAAAAAATGTATTCACAGTACCTTGTTTGTTTAATAGCGTTTAAACTCAGAGGAAAAAGTATAAACAGTACCTTTAGGTCAAAGTGTGCGATTCTCTTAGAGTGAAGGTATTGGACTCCATCTAAGATCTGTTTAATGAACTGGGTGGCCTCCTCTTCACTCAGGGATTCCTTCTGTGCCAAGAAATCAAAGAGCTCTCCCCCTGACACCCTGCAACAAACACACACACAATGATTTTAATACCCTCGTGCTAGGGTGTGGTATGTAATCTTTAAAAATGGAGATCAAACAAATACATTTTCATGGTCGCAAAAAAGGCCAGTCTTCTCCCTCAATTCAACACACAAACTTGTTGATGAGACACAGATCTACATTGCATGAAGATATGATGCCATACTACTGAAGTTTCTTCCCTTTCCTCCTCACATAGCTGGGGGTTTAGAGTAAGTATCTGTTATTCTCTGGCATAAAGGGTAAACAGAATATGTCAGGTATAATGTGGTGCTGTTGACTCACAGCTCCAGAATGAGCACAACGTCAGAGCGGGTCTCATACACATCATGTAGGGTGATGATGTTAGGGTGTTGGAGCTGCTGCAGAATATCCACCTCCCTTTCAATCTCTTCCCTTCTCACCCCCCGCCTGCTGGCCCGGCTTTGGCGCTTCTTTATACATTTTGCAGCAAACTCCAGGCCTGTGCTCTTCTCCTTGATACGTTTGACGATGGCAAACTGCCCGCTGTGGACACAAAATAGACAAAAGATAGTGATATCAGAGCTGATTTCAGTTTTTCTTGTACTGTACATCTGGATATGGGGACAGAGCAGAGTTGTGGAAGGAAATCCTCCTGTTGGGTTGTGTGAGTGTGTCTGATGGATTAGGAGAATAATGTTTGTAGAAACCCAGCCACATAGAGAGGCAGTCTGTGCTGCTAGCATCCCACTGAAACAACAATCCTAATAAATATTTGAACCATTCTTAGAAGGTCTCTCTGCCCAGCCAGTCCACAACTCCCAACTATTTCACAAAAGAATAGTCTCACAGCCAAAAGAATGGATTATTATTGTTGAAGTGTTCAATCATGTTTCATAAGGCCCATTGCTATTTAGACTCATACAATACATGTATAAGCTTTTGAAATGGGTTCATTTACCTATGACGGAGATATCTAGTCAGTGACAACTGAACACGTTAATACCCCCTGCTCCTACCTTTTACTCAATGACAAATGGGGTGGGAGATGTAGGAGCATAAGTACCCAAAACTATGCTTAAGAATGAAGCTATGTAGACTGTGGTTGACATTAAGACAGTTCTGAAACACAACAAGGCAATGGAAGGAAACATCTGTAAAAAGGAAATTATATTCACAGGGTTTGCATTTGCCACAAAAGTGAAATGGACTGAGAGGGACTTTACACAAGGTATAGACAATTAAGGAATAGCTTCCTGTATTTAACATAAATCACTACAGAGAGATGGGTAAGTTAGTTCTCCACCTGTCATGTCTCTAGTCAGGGCTATAGAACTGATGGGGTCCTTGGAAGGTGCGAGGGTTGGGGATGGTGGGAGGTGAGGGAGGTATTGTACAGGATTGCTACCCTGACATGATCACACACTCAAGGTACCAGAGGGGCACAACCATTCTGTATACTAATGTCAAACCCAAGGGAACTCCATGTGAAATATTCAGTGCAGTGTACCATTTATAGGCCTACATGTTATAGTTACGCCCACGTGGGCAACGACAGTGACACCTGGAGAGGGGTTTCTGATCTGAACCCGAGCGGTGTTTTTCCGTTGGACTTCTGTGCTAGTTACAGTTTGTCCATAACGAACACCATGTTCGAGCACAAGGGCGTCTATCAGTGCACGTGGCACCAGGGCACTCTAGGCTGAGGGTCGATGATTGACTTTGTTGTTGTGTCCTCTGACCTGCGTCCGTGTGTCTTGGACACTCGAGTAAGAAAAGGGGCGGAGCTGTCAACCGATCACCACCTGGTCGTGAGCAGGATCCGCTGGTGGAGGAGGAAGCTAGACAGACCTGGCAGGCCCAAGCGTATCGTGAGGGTTTGTTGGCAACGTCTGGCAGAGCCTTCTGTCAGCAGGGTCTTCAACTCGCACCTCCGGAAGAGTTTCTCACAGATTCCGGGGGGACTGGAGACATTGAGTCTGAGTGGACTATGTTCTCGGCCTCCGTTGTCGATGCGGCGGCCCGGAGCTGCGGTCTCTGGTCGAGGCGGCAATCCCCGAACCCGGTGGTGGACACCAGAAGTAAGGGATGCTGTCAAACTGAAGAAGGAGTCCTATCGAGCCTAGTTGGCTTGTGGGACTCCTGATACAGTTGACAGGTATCGGCAAGCCAAGCGTGCCGCGGCTTAGATTGTCACGGAGGCGAAAACTCGGGTCTGGGAGGAATTCGGATTGGCCATAGAGAAGGACTACCTGATGGCCTCTAGGAAATTATAGCAAACCGTTCACCGACTCAGGGTGGTGCTTCACCAACACCGTGTACGGTGCGGGGGGGGAGCTGCTGACCCCAACTGGGGACGTCGAGCGGTGGAAGGAATACTTTAAGGATCTCCTCAACCCTGCCGTCACATCTTCCGAGGAGGAAGCAGAGGCTGGGTCTGGAGGCGGACTCATCAATCACCCTGGCTGAAGTGACTGAGGTGGTCAGTGGGCTACTCGGTGGCAAAGCCCCGGGGGTAGATGAGATCCGTCCTGAGTATCTTAAGTCTCTGGATGTTGTGGGGCTGTCGTGGCTCACATGTCTCTTCAACATTGCGTGGCGCCTTGGGTCGGTGCCTCTGGACTGGCAGACCGGAGTGGTGGTACCCCTTTATAAGAAGGGGGACCGGAGGGTGTGTTCCAACTACAGGGGGATCGCACCCCTTAACCTCCCCTCCATGTCTACGCCAGGGTACTAGAGAGGAGAATCCAACCAATAATCGAACCTCGGATTCAGGATGAACATTGTGGTTTTTGTCCTGGTTGCGGAACACTGGACCAGCTCTACACACTTCATCGGGTGCTTGAGGGTTCATGGGAGTTTGTCCAACCAGTTCACATGTGCTTTGTGGACCTGGAGAAGGCATTCGACCGTGTCCCTCGCGGTGTCCTGTGGGGGGTTTGCTGGTATTAAGGAGTCCGGAGCCCTTTGCTCAGGGCCGTCCGGTCCCTGTATTACCGGAGCAGGAGCTGTGTTCGCATTGCCGGTAGTAAGTCGGACTTGTTCCCAGTGGATGTTGGACTCCGCCAGGGCAGCCCTTTGTCTATGGTTCTGTTCATTGTTTTTATGGACAGAATTTCTAGGCACAGCCAGGGGCCGGAGGGTGTCTGGTTCGGGGTGCACAGGATCTCATCTCTGTTATTCACGGATGATGTTGTCCTGATGGCTCCATCAGACCGGGACCTACAGCATGCACAAGAGCGGTTTGCAACCGAGTGTGAAGCGGCCGGGATGGGAATCAGCACATCTAAATCTGAGGCCATGGTTTTCGACTGGAAAAAAGTAGCTTGCTCCCTTCGGGTGGGTGGGAAGTCCTTTCTTCAAGTGGAGGAGTTCAAGTATCTCAGGGTCTTGTTCACGAGTGAGGGAAGGACGGAACGTGAGATTGACAGGCGTATCGGTGCAGCAGCTCCAGTAATGCAGTCTCTGTACCGGGCCGTTGTTGAGAAGAAGGAGCTGAACTGGAAGGCAAAGCTCTCGATTTACCTATCAATCTATGTTCCTACTCTCACCTATGGTCATGAACTTTGGGTAATGACTGAAAGGACGAGATCGCGGATACAAGCGTTCGAAATGAGTTTCCTTCGAAGGGTGGCCGGGCGCTCCCTTAGAGATAAGGTGAGGAGCTCGGTCACACGGGAGGAGCTCGGAGTAGAGCCGCTGCACCTCCACGTCGAGAGGAGCCAGCTGAGGTGGCTCGGGCATCTGTTTCGGATGCCTCCTGGACGCCTCCCTCGGGAGGTGTTCCGGCCATGTCCTACCGGGAGGCGGCCCCGGGGAAGATCCAGGACACGCTGGAGGGACCATGTCTCTCAGCTGGCCTTGGAACGCCTTGTGATCCCCCTGGGAGGAGCTGGAGGAGGTGTGTGTGGAGAAGGAAGTCTGGGCCTCCCTGCTCAGACTGCTGCCCCCGCGACCCGGCCCCGGAGAAGCAGAAGAAAATGGATGGATGTTTTAGTTATTCAATACAGTAAATTATCTAGTGTGATAATCTTTGCGGTTAGTCCACCAGCCAAGGCCAGCAGAGGTAAAGGAAGAGGGGAATGAGGTAGAGAGAAGCAGAGTGCGATCAAGCTCAGCGTTAAGATAAGATGATGAGCACAGTTCAGAAAAAAAGGACAGTGAAATTCAAGCCCTGCGGCAAGCGTCCATGCATAAACATACCCAAAAGCACACACACACACACACATTTCAGAATCTGGAGTGGAGTAGGGTAGCATCTCAAACATTTTTTCTATACATTTTATCTGCAGGACATTTCAGCCCTTGAGACATCTATGAAAGGCCAGCCCTTTTGAAAGTAGTAAGTTAACTAGTGCACAGTGCCTGTGACACATATTAAAGATTACGAACACACAGATTGCTAGAATTGTAGATAGTGCACATTGTACATTAATTAAAATTGGTGGTACACACAGATTTCTGTAAATATATACTACAGTGCTATTTGATGGAGCAGGTGGTGTCAGTTTTTCTCAGTGGCTCTGGTAGCAACATTTCTCATATCACAATAGAAATTATTTAGTCATTTTTTAAGTACTTGTTCAACCTAATTTATACTTTGGCAGATAGGAAAAACAGTGATGCCAAAATCCTACTACCCTTCTAACTTTGACATTTTTTGCAACTAGTATCAAAAGGTTTTCAAAGCAACAGACGTGTTAGATGAGGGAACCGAGGCTTAACATGTCACTTGTCAAAATCGCCTCGGTTAGATAATCTACAGATAGCAATACGCTGGGGATTGGAATTCTGGCAGGGAAAGGAATTCAGCAAAACACTGGCCACAACCTCTGAAGAGTGCTCTTGTAAAAGTTTTAAGCTAGGTGTTTCCTCCTAAAACATTAACAAAGCTGCTGAAAACAACTTTTACAAAGGACCCAGATAGCACACGTCTTGCGATGTCATCCTCAGATTGTCTTCAAATGTTCCATTCCAGTCATACTGTCTGACAGGCATCGGTGTTTGGGTGTGTAAGGCTCAACAGACAGGCACCACTGGCTCTTGTTTGATTTGTTTGCCCCTCCCTACCCCTCGTCTCTGCAGGTGCCCGTCTGTGATTGGCTGGATTTGCGGGGCTTGATCCCAGTGTCATCCACTCACGTTCCTATCCGTCTGGTCACTGCCCTGTTGAAAAGCCGGAACTGTTCTTTATTGGAGGCGGGGGAGTCTCGATCTTTGAGGTCTATGTTTGCACGTTCGATCGCTGTACTGCTTGTCCGGTATAGATCTTGACTATTATTGATGTTCTATGGTTCCTTTTTTTCCCGTTAGTTTGCTCACAGGAGGGAAAGGACAGGTATAGACTTCAATCACGTAGCTTATGCTGTTACCATATCAGAAAAGGAATGGTGCCGCCCTTGTAATTCTTGTTACAGAGACATTCTTTGGGGTTAGGTAAGGTATTTAGCACTTTAATTGTTTTCATTTCCTTGGCACCATTCATGGTCCCCTTTTCCTCATGTGGCTAATCATTTTTATTGTTTGTTTTTGGTACAAAGAATAAAACATCTGGTCCAGCTCTATCATAGAACGCCTACTTAGAATGTTGGTGTAAATTATGTTTAAATAGTTTATTGTGTTTTGTACAAATAATAATAATACAAATTTAAAAACATTTCTACACTAATTGTTATCGTTATCATCGTCAAAGTAGTTATTGTAATAGAGTAGGGAGGTTAAATATCACCCTGAATCATATTGCAGATCCACATCTATACCCCCAAAACAACACTACTGATGATTAGATTCTCTTTTGCACGGTCCACTCTAAACACAGGAAGGTTAGCAATAATGTACAACAGTTATATTGAGCAAAAAAGCAGGGAGACAGTAACAACATTGGGCTTAGCATTGCTAGCATTCGCCTTAGCCAACTCCTCCACGATTTATGGAGCGAGCTGGAAAATTTAACATTTCCTGAAACCCATGGGGAGGAGGGAACATCATGGTCACCAACAAAACTCTATGAAGACTGTTCTTGCTCTGGCTTTAAGTTTTGGATTTGGTAGCGTTGCCACAATGGACCGAATGGCTTTGCTTCCATAAATTTCCTCTGCCATTACAGAACTAGAACTCAAATTAGAGCCCTACTTCGTTCACAGCCTCTCCCCATGTTCGCTGATTGGGTCAATAGGTATCTGAGGCGACAAAAACCTAAGCGGGTATTTTGGTTCCAGATGTAGTACAGAAGCTAAATGAAATTTTAGCAGATGTGCATGGGACGGCAGAGCCAGGCTACAGAGAAGGTAGAGACCGATGGAAGACTGCAAAGCTGTAAAGTTATCGATTAAGCTAGACCTTTATTTTAGATCAGTACCAAATGCTGCACATTTTAGGAGCCAATTGAAACACGTCTCTGCGTTGGAGTACTTTTAAGATCTTGATGGCGTCATCCAGCCTGATATTAAATCATTAACTTGAATTGTGTCTATTCATTATAATACCCACACATATTTTTGGTGGTAAAGCATATTGCTTTTCATTATCTCCTTACATTACTATCAAAGTTGAGGTTCAGCCAATATGTGTTTAATTGCTAAGTGACATTTCTAATTGGTTATTGATAGTAACATATATTTGCTGTCTGAGAGGTCCAAACAAAATAAATAAATTTAGTAGCTAACAGGACATACCCGTAGAGCGGCCGGTGGTGTAATTTTGATTCATCGTCCTCACATCGTCTGTAAGTTTGTCTTGATCAAACGCCGATGTCTCAGCGACGTCTAGCCGGTGAATTTAAGTGGTATTCCATTTTACGCTAGGCAGCCGGTTCATCTGGCCGTTTTTATTCTATTAACTACAGTCAACATATCCCAAAATATCTCCCCCAATCATTTTTCTTTGATTCTCGAACCTGTCTTATCCTATCATATCATCTACCTATCATAGAATAATGTTTTCAGATTTTTGCTATGTTTAAAAGCAATTCGAAATGGGTAAACTAGCACGCCATTTATTTGCTTACGCCAAGAAAAGTTGCCTGGAAATGTGTTCGCGGGTACGAACAGGGCACAAGCACAAAATGGGGCATATGCCGCTAACTGAATTATCTGAGCTGAATGAACACTCGGTATATGATGGAACATATGTTTCATCCAGAAAAGGCTTTTATTACTAAAAGTGAAAGGAATACCAAATGTGATAACATTACATATATTTATACAGTGATATGTACAGTGATAACATTGATTTTCGAAAACACATTTCTCGCTAATTTAGCTAAGCCAGGCATATTTGCCAGGCATAAGAACAAGGAACCAGATATTCAAGCTTACATTACAAGTTTACTTGTACTTTTAAGTTTAATACAATCGGCTACTAATGAAGTCATACTAAAAACATGAAGCAAAAAAAAACTACATTATATGTTGTGAGTCTGAGTTATATGATTAAATTATATGTTACATCTAGAATAGTCTTATTGCTAAAAACCAAGAGAAAGGAATACTTTACAGCGATTGCATTGATTCGCATAAAGTTGACATCATGAATCTGATTTTTATGCTGACATTTATCCCATTCTACAAGTTCTGACTCGACTACAATGCCTTAGCTCACATGCTCACAACCAGATGTCGCAAAGAATTACGTGTACAGCTAGTTGCAAGGCTGCACGAGTTTCGCAAGTAGGAACAAGGTGAGCCACTGTTCTGCTCAAGATCGGACGAGCTGGAACTGGCTGAGCTGAAGATGGCACAGCCCATTACATGCTCTTGCTTGCCTCACTACGGCACTGTGCACTTTTCATAGGTATGAATGGGGACACCATCTTTTAGGAGCAGGCTGGCCGAGTCTGCTGTATATAAGTCTATGCTTAGATATGATCCAACCGGACAAACGGTTTTGAACGTCTGAAAAAGCGAAACAAGTCAAATAAAAATGGTAAAGTGTGACCGTGTTGTTGCCAATAACCTTTGATTTGTTTGCCTTTATTAAGTGTTTCATGTCTGATGATAACTTTTTCTCTCACTCCTCCAACAAATGTTGTAGCAAATTTATCACATGGATTTTTTTTTTCCGAAACCGTTTGCCCTGTTCAACCAATCAGATTCATCTGGAGATTTGCCAAACAGGAAGTTGGGTCATATCTCAGCAAATCTTTGTATTCATATCAAATTTGCTGCGTTTACTTGGAAACCTATCCAGAGGATGTGTAAAATGTTCACTTGGACATTTGGTCTGCTTGGCCAACTCATTGCTGCTTGCAGCTATATTTTAATTGTGATTTTACATTATTTTTAATGGTGTGTTGGGAAAGGGATTGGTATTCATAGTCCATAACAGGCAGGCCAGCTGTCTCTGTCTTTAATCTGCCCAGTGGGGCTGACAGAACAAGGTCTCAGTAGATTTTTCGCTTACAACAGCTGAAGGCTATTAACCCCAGTCAAGGTTGGTGGAGCGCCTGGACCAGCGGCGCCAGTCAATATTTGAACAAGTCTCATCCATGAGAACTTCTGGGACAGCATGACAGAGCCAGTTTCACAACGGACCAAACCCTACATACCCTCCCTGTGACTTAAAAATCTGCAGAGTTAAGGATCATAGAAAGGCTGTGTACGTTGGTGGTCCTACAAAGCACATCTGTAATTATTTTCTTTCAGAATAGAATTGATGTTTCTGTCTATTGATATTACTGTGAGGCAAGATGTCTCTATATTGTCTTAAAGTAGTAGGGGGTGCATGGTGGCGGTGCGGTTAGAGCCCTTGCCTCCCAGGACTGAGATCTTGGGTTCGATTCTTGGGCCAAATCCAACATCACATGATCTCTCTGGGTGGAGTCTGCATGTCCTCCCCATGTTACCGTGGGTTCTCTCCGGGCACTCTGGCTTCCTCCCACCATCCAAAGACATGCATGCGATAGGTTAATTGGTATATTATATATTGGTATATATATTGAGAAATTGCCCCTAGAGAGTGGATGTGTGAGTGGATGGTTGTCTGTGTCTCTGTGTTAGCCCTGCGACTTGCTGGCCCCAGTCCAGGGTGTACCCTACCTATGGCCTGAAAGCTACTGGGTTAGGCTCCAGTCACCCGTGACCCCTAAATGGGAACAAGCGGCACTGCAATCCCTCCCAGGGATTAGCAGTAGATAATGGATGGATGGCCTTAAAGTACTACTGCAGCCGTGAAAGCGAACAAAGTTAGTGCAAATGGATATCTTTTTAAGTTTTTGGATATGTCAGTCAAAACTGTTATTTATGCATGGTAGTTTTGTTATGGTATAATTAAAGGAACATATTTATGGAAGAGCATGCACGGTTGTCCCAGTGCGATGCTTCACTATTACAGGGACAGCCGTGTCAAGGAAACAACTCCAGGAATGCTCTGGGTCTCAGGTCGGAGTTACCCACATCAAGCTTTGCTCTTAACAGATTTTCATCAAATCCACAGGAGGAATACACTGTTTCTGCATTGGACTTTGTCCCACTGTCAGAAATATGCACTATAGTAGCTGTCTACGATTGGCTATAAATACGCCATATCAATCCATAAAAACCCTTGGATGTAGATTACAGCACTAAACTCCCAGGACCAGTGGCACCCGTTCGTCTTACGAGAGTTTAATTTTGCACCTCATCACATTTCGAGTGTGAGATCTGCAGATTAGTAGTCCTATCACTGTGGCCTGTGTCACCTTTTCAGGGTTCCTGTTTGCAGCACTGAAATAAATGTAAAACACGAACTAACATGCAACTGCCATGTTTCATTTCTCGTGTTAGACTTTGATAAAGCCTATTTTGCATAATTTCTCTACAGTCATAATGAAATGCTAACCCTTTTCATTCATATTGAAAAATGTTTAACAAAAGCTGACCCAATGTTTTGGCAGCAATCAGCACAGCTAAACTGGCCTTATCAGCAATGTCTGAATTTCTTTAATGTCTTCGTCATTGAAAGCGGAGCACTTATTGGAATATTTCATTTGCATTAACTACTCATCAGAGCAATACACACCATTTCAACTTCACACAGTAGCCTATAGTGCCAGGTCAACATGACAGAAAATTATCTACAGCAAAATTAGCAGAAACTTATTTGATATGGATCTTGAATTACTCATCTAAACAACATCAAATACATGTCCTTTAGTCTTGAAAAAAACACCTGCAAAGTTCAATATTTTAACAACACTGTTATTTATGGTACTCAACGTCCTATACACATTTGGACAGTAGCAGTGTAAAGAGGTATCATGGTTCTACAACAATTGTAACTGTCACTAATTATGAACAGGTAGGTCTGCTGGCACTTGCAATGACTACCTTGTTTGTTTAGAGGAAAATAGTACTTTGTAGTCCCAGAAGAGTCTTCTGCTTTATCTCAGCTGTTGGCTTACCTCAGCCTCCACTTGTCTCCAAGAAGGTTGGAGGCAGGTGGTGCCAACATGACAGAGTGTGGCAAAAAATAAATAAAGAACTAAGAATTCAACAGTGTCTCTCTCTTTCCATTGCCTTGACCAGCCTCAAGTTCAAAATAATGTGACACTTACTTTGTAAGACAGACATACTGCCCAACTAGCACCTTTTTTAGTATCAATGCATATAATGACCATAACTAGAAGAATCACTGTGTTTTAAGCCCAATAGAACAGTGTTTCTCAGCTGTTCTAACATAGAGAAGGAGGGGAGGGGGAACTACAAAATGAATCAAAGTTATATTTTTTTACAGAGCCGAAGCACGTCCCTCTTCACACCAGCTCGATACAACTCGATACGAGCTGGTTGTTCATGAGTGCTGTTGGACTTATGAACACTTCATGAGTCACTTTATACTATAATATCACGACTATCCATTTACACTGCTATTTTTTGCGGCCAATCAAAAGCTGTAAATTGTGTACATTGTGTAATTTTTCATACTCAAAGGTAGTCTGTCTTTTTATTTTTATTTTGTCTTATTGCATATTGTAGATATTTTTCTTATTCTATTCTTTTTAATGCATGCCTCTTATATTTTTATACCGTTTTCAATACATTTTATGTTGCACTTTACCAGTTTAACAAGTTCCTAGTTTGTGAATCTTGTTCACTAACAATAGCAATAAAATGTTTTTTGATTCTGATACCCACTTTTGAGTCCCAACCCACCAGTTGAGAAACACTTCTATAGAGCTGCAGTAATACCTGTCAATATTCTTCTATGTATCTTTAGGAACACAGACTTAAGATTTCCTCTCTGTCTAGGGATGATTGAGCAAGAGTGTTCTGCCTACACAGGCCCACACAAATGAGTCAAGGTCACCACCCACTCATTGGAAATGGCATCAATGATCACAGAGCCCCCGGACCCAGCTGGAACACTGTGCCTTTCAACAAAAGGCTGTGGAACAAGCTCTGTCTTCAAACTGCCTGACACAGCTACCAAGTTGCTGATGAAATTCACAGACACTTCCTTGACACTACAGGCCTTCCCTCATGGGCCTTCCTCTTTTGCTTATGAAACGTGTGGTTTGACACCACAAACATGCCAACATTGTTTTTGCTACTGTTTTTTTACAACCTGCATTCAGTTGTGCTTCAAATAAGTACATGTTATTGGTCATGGATTTCCTTTAGAATGGATATCTGAATTGTGAATTACAGACAAACTCTGAGTCAGAAAAAAGAGGTTGACCTGTGGAAACTAGAAACACAATCCATGCTCCAACAAAAATTCAAATTCAGATGAAGCCATTGTATGGAAGAGTAATAAGATATCCTTCTGAGGGTGTGTCAGCATGGGAACACAAAATAGCCAGGCTGAATTTTAATGCGGTGGAAGACAGATGTTAAGACATGCACAATAACACGCCCGTCGTAGTCACACCTATCACCCTATGATAAAAAAACTTTCAAGATTTATTCCTTCGATCTATTTTCTGTAGATTACTTCTTGATGTCTTTTTCCAATGTTCATTGTGTTTAGTTAAACCTACAATACTACAATCATTTGTCTTTAGCAATTTATATCTTATACTATCTATACTTTTTCCTAAAAGTTGTTTTCTGGGGCAACTGTATCTCTAGAGCTTTTCCTTTGCTCAACTTTAATCCACTTATTGCCCTGACACTGCACTTGACTAACTTCAACAGGCCAATTGTTTGCATGTATTTGGTCCCTAAGTATACTCATTGGCATTGCACATTGCAGGATGCCTGAGGATTTTAAGTAAGTCTGGCACCAAACTACTTAATAATGTACGGCATGTTATTCTGTCTAATCTAATCAGATTTCATAGTCACCTGTAATGTTACAGAATAACAGTAGTCATTAGCAGTTACTACACACTTACCTCCCCAACTCTTCACCAATTTCATAGAAGTCCTCCACTTTCTGTTGCTTGAATACATCCATGCCTAATGTCCTCATTGATGTAGATTGTTTCCTCATAAACATGTAACACGGATGTCTGTCTTGTCTTCTGTCTCTCTCTCCCTTAGTTCTCTTTTAGTTCAGGCCTGTGAAAAAAATGACAGTTCTGTTTAGTTCCCGTTCAGCTCTGACTCTAGTGTAACCACATGTCCCTGCTTGCTCTGCAGCATTCCCTCTGAAAACAAAGATTGTATCTTGCTACCTCACTTCTCATAGTTTCTCTAGGGGATGAAAATAGACTTACACCTTGGGCTAGTACTTAACCATGACAAGAAAACAGTTAGCCTACGAGTCTAAATACTTAACAATAGCACAAATATTACATAGTAAGTAATGACAGTTGATATTTCAGTGGACTATTACAGTCATTTTCCGAGCAGCACCGGCTGTAGTTCAGCGGTAGCTTCAGTAAACCGTCCAAACTAAGAAAAATCATCTCTTTAATATATAACATTAAATGTATCCATTAAGATTATATATATATATTTTTAAGGATGTTCAATGTTGATAAATGGTCAAAAGATCCAAGTAACATTCAGCAACTTACAATAACTCAAGTTACACCCGTGTGGAAGATAAAAGGTGACTGACACTCCCTAATTCTCAGAAACAAGTTACAAAATGAAGGTGTCTTACCGTATCCTTTCTATACTTCTCTCAGAAGTGGTGTCTGCTGCACAAGCATCAGTTTAGTGCCGTCTTCTTGGTTGGAATCAATTTTCTTCATTATGTATTGCGTGTATTTATGTTTCCACACAACTGTGACTCGCGCCATCTACAGGCAGAAACCACATATAACAGTAAATATCTCTGTGACATGGCAGGAAATACAACACAATATCAATTAGCTAGTTGCCTATTAGTAAGAAATTGGTGTCATGTATAGCAATATTGTGTGATATAAAAAGGTGGGGAAGGGTTTTATGGCCATATCTGTTTGTTTCACATGACTTAAGATCAAGATATGTGAGGTTCGTAGCACTCACCGCAGCCTATTGGTTACAGACATTCTTTTTGACCAGGGGTGCAGACAAATATACAGAAGCTACAATATAAAGTTGGCTGTCTGTCTGGCATAGAGCTTCATTGCCAACATTCTAAATGTAAGAAGTAATGCACAAACTCAGTTGGTGGCAATATACAACTATTATTTTTATTGAAGTCAATCAGATTTTATTGCCATTATCAATTGCATATGCCTGAAAATAATTAAAGTGAGACACCGTTACCCCAGGACCATGATGCCATGTAAAACACCATATGACAGTAAGGAGGACATAATGTACAGTGGCAGGACAAAATGTACAGTGATTCCAGATAGCAGTTATAAAGTGATAGGTTCCTGTGCCATTTTAATGTTATGCCCATTTGTTAAGTGGTCATCTTCTTTGTACGCTCCTAGATAAGTGAAATATACAGCCAAGGTGATAGAAATAAAAGTTAATCGGCTGTCCTTCACATTCTCACACTGTTGTCTTTATACTTAACAGATCATCCATGATCTTACAAAGGCCCAAGCTCACGTTCTGGAAGCAACCTTGCAGCTTGGATTCACTGGGTACCCAGGCCTCCCTAAATTGCTGCTAAGCCAAGGGATGATTGGAATGGCCCTTTGGGACTTGCAGATGACTTGAGATAAAAACAAAATCTTTCTGCTGTGTAACATGTATGTCAGCCACCTAAAACTGAGTTGAATGCTTTTAAATACTGCCATGGTCAGCAAACACAAGCTATATCTCTACTTGAGAAAGGATACTGTTTACAATAGGATATGAACATTACCTGAATGACCTGACCGGCTTCAACCAAGTTAGATTGTTGGCTCTATGTGCATTGTTTGGGTCTCCTCTCCTTGTTCTCTGTTTCTGTGTCTTTGTTTCTGTTGCAGGACGGAAGGCAGGTAAAGGAGCTGTCATTTCTGCCAAGGCCAGGGCCAGGGTTGGTAATCGGGAGAGTTCCTGGTGAGCCACTTCACTGTTGTAAATGTGTTGTAGTTTGTTCTTTTCTACAAAACTATAGATGTCCTACATAAAAGAAAACAATTATATACCTGAAAGACTCAAAAGATTCAAAAGAAGTGATGAGACATTCTGTGAAAAGGTGTTTAGAGTACCTTTGCAAATGGCAGAATATCCATTACACACTTTATTACATTATATACACGGACAATTAGTGTATAGATGTTTTTATGATCAGTATTATTGTTGTTTTTACATAACATGATAAACTACACCAATATTCCAAGTAGGCATTCTATGAAAGAGCTTCAAAGCTGGACCATTACAAACCAGGTAAGCAACTGATTTAATTGCTACAGCCCTCCAGTCTTTCGGAATGCATCCATTGCCATAATTCCTTATAATTGATCTTAGACAGACTATTTCTGTCAAAGTAAGGGAATTTTTGTAGGAACCGTGGATTTGATAGAATGTGTGGGGTCTCTTTGTTTTTTGTCAGTGGAATGGTCTATATTTATTTATATTTATTCTATTTCCTCCTTGGTCCAAAACTCCTGGGATGAAAAGTGGTCCAACTATGGCCCTGGATTTTAGCATAAGAAATGCTCAGCATTACTAAGAAGACATCCCAATTATATTACAAATTCACATAATAATTAATAATACACATAATACACATAATTCAAATCAAATTATTATTTTTCTGGCAGACAGTATACATCTATACATTTAGACTATGGAAATATTTTCAATTAACATAGTCTGCCCTCGCAGGTCCAGCTGGGGCTTGGACAGTGGTAGACTTGCTGTTTGAAGGGCAGGGCAAGAAAAATTAAAAAGGCTGCTACTGCACAACATGGGGCCTCACCAGTGTAACAATGGGAATGGGATGACACTCCAAGTGTTGTTACAGCCTTACTTTGGGAAAGCATGCTTTTGGCACTTTGTAGGGGAGATTGTTGGGCACAGGATCTTATATGTATATATATATATATATATACACAGTATATACAGTAAATATATTCATATATATACAGTATATATATATACACACAGTATATACAGTATATATATTCATATATATACAGTATATATATATACAGTATATACAGTATATATACAGTGTATATATAAATAAATAAAAATGTGCAGGTAAAATTTAATTAACTTGCTTTATTTCAAGGTTGAATATGGGGCTTTTTTCACCCTTAGGACAGGGTGAGACGCAGGATACGAAGAGAGCACAAGGGTTAAGGTGCAGTTCTATGGGCATTGTGAAGCCCTCGTTACATTGCTTGTAAAAAGATATTTAAATGCATTTTGATTTGATATGCCACTAAACCTCTTCAATTACCTCTTGTGCCATATGCATAGATTTGTAAGTACATGAACAGTAACATGAGAACATTATGCAATAACAAATTTATTGGATAACCACATAGGTATAAAATATCCAGATACATTGTTGTACAAATGTGGCACTGGATAATTGTGTAACATTCAATTGAATGTATGATATATTGGACAAAGATGCTTGGTGCTATGGCTAATATCAAATGACTTTTAAACAGGCCTTTTTAATGGAAAAAACCCATATAGAGTAAAAACAAAGGACAATGTGATAACTCCAATCACAGTCAACATGCTGAGTAACTGGGGTGCAAAAATGGATATTAGGTAGAAAGTCAAGAACAAATGAAAATAAATCATGTTTTAATGTAAATTGAATGAGGGTTTATTTTTTACCATGCAAAGGAGGGCTACAAAGTTGTGACGCAGAGCTTAAAACTAACACCAATCTGAAAAAATCCCCCCAAAAAACTAATCACTGGCTAAATCA
This sequence comes from Plecoglossus altivelis, assembly GCA_036571765.1. Lineage (NCBI taxonomy): Eukaryota > Metazoa > Chordata > Actinopteri > Osmeriformes > Plecoglossidae > Plecoglossus > Plecoglossus altivelis. The sequence continues at coordinate 7,151,554 of BROE01000003.1, read as the reverse complement.
TGCTTTACTAACAACCAAATGTATGGTCATGAGATAAAACAATCTGCAGTTGCACAAATACCACACAAAACAATAAATTATTGATAGAGTACCCACAAAGTCATTTCAACTAGTAGTATTGTTGAGCAAATGTATATAACCAAAGCATTGTTTTTATTGGAAGGCCAATACTGCCTCTTAGAGCTGTGCAAGTGAACTGACATGACAGGCCTAAAAACGAAAGTTCCAAGATGTAGTGCCACGGACACAATCCAAGTTTAACACTGAGGAACATACTCAAATTGTCTAAACAAAGACATGACCACATTTGATCAATCATTGTAAAAATGTAAAATAATGGGGGGTACAGGTGTGTGAAAATTAAGTGTAACATTTTATGTTCACTCCCCATCATGTGTTTATTGTAAAAGTTCATGGAAAATAACCAGTGTATTTCCAGGACTATTCCTTTACCTCCTCCATCAGTAATACCAAGAAACCATTCCTGGAGGGTGGAACACACACTCCTGATTTAGAATTTATGGAAACTACATCAAAGTGATTCAAGTGCTTGACAGACATAAGGAATCTCCTAGAGTGTGATTCAACAGTAATTTAGAATGTGCTTTGTAAAAGCTTAATCTTAAAGCCACATAATGTTTAATTGCTGAAAATACAATTTCTCCTTCGACTAAGAAAATCTCTACTCCAAAGACTTTAAAATATTAAAAAATTATCAAAATATTGATTGCAAGGGTCTGTGATTGCGAATACTTTGTAATATAGAACGGGACATACAAAAAATTATTCTGATTGATACTCCTTCTTTTTAGCTCGCAGTTCCTTGATCCAAACACAAACAAAGACTCATTAAGATATGAAGATGGACGGAATACTGATAAAAAACAGTTGGGTAAATCATTTGGTCCACAGAAGCCACAGAAGCGCATGAAAATAGAGGGCTGCCAGCATCACCTCTCAATCAGTAAACAAGTAGAACATGAAATTGCTGTGGCTTAAAAGACATGCTGTACCCAACTCCTCTCCTTGTTTGGTTTGTACTATACTAAATATGAACCAGAGAAATTTAATAATTGCCACATTGCAAGATAGCTAATCTTCCTCATCCTCACTGATATAGGTCCTTCCGTCCACAGTACTCTCCCTCTCTCGGAGGAAGGTCTGTCGGATGGCCTCCAGCTCTGTTAGCTCCAAGCGGACCTTCTCCAGATGGAAGTTACGTCTGTTCTGGATCTGCCTCAAAGGAAATGGATTCATGTCCACAAAGGCCATGTTCATCAGCTTTCTGCAGAGGCACACAAAACAAACAATGGGAACCTGCCATGTACGTCCTGCCAGCAAACTCGTAAAAGATTGTTGACTAATCTATGCGACACACAAAAGGACTCTTTACATCGGTAAGCATGCCATATATTGTTGGAAAGCTAACCATTTCAATAAAAAGTCACAACAGCAGGAACAAAAACATAACAACAAACTAAAACAAAACAGGGTCTCACAGTAGTCCACCTATACATAACATCCCAGCAAAGATCTAACCAAGTTGTTTAGTCAAAAGGTATTACATTCTTAAACAGCCAAGGACTGTTATTGCATCATTCTAAATTCACCATGGAAGCACCCAGTCGTTCACATAACCTTGATCATAACTTTGGTTTCCCTTGTGAATATTCCAGATTATTGGTGTCAATAGACGCTTTACTCTGATTTTTGATTGATATCTCATTTGACCCTATAGGAGCTTCCATGTCCTGTCCTTGGCCTTCAATAGCCAACGAATGCCTCAATGAAGGTGGAGTGCCATTACTAGCCCTCCTCCTATTACTTTGTCAAAGGACTGATGCAGCAAATTTAGAAAATAATGGTATGGGGGTGTGGGGGAAAGCTTTGTCTATGAGCATTACTCACTCGTGACTGCTAAAGGTCTGTCCCAAATACAATATCCACCCTCACAAACTCACAGACTATGTGGCGCATTCTCGCTAAATCTGGAAGGGCTTCGGGCTATCTGCTTTTCATATCATCAAATGCACCCTTTTTGTAAGTCCGCATTTTTGAGAATTGCCCCCAATTCACAGTGTTGTAACAAATAAGTATATATTGTATGTAAAGATGGAGAATTACATCTCCACCAATGACAGTGAAAAGATTGGACATAGTAACAGTCTCAAAAAAGTGAAGTCAAAACATCTCAAATCACCTCCTGGTGGCTAGCTGCAGTATTAGTCCAAGCCCCTTCATGTTACCAGATTGGACATGAGAACTAAAATGTGAACGCGCACTTCTAATATAAAAAAAGAAGATAATTCTTGTCATTGTACATTACTGTCATGTTGATGTCTGTTAAAATGCAAAGCTTTCTGATCAGTTTGTTATGAATTAGTTATTTCACATTAGAAAAAGGAGGTAGGGAGTGCTTGTGATTGGGTTGGGCGAGTGTCGATCAGGCCCTCGATACCACAGCTCTACCACCCGATCACTACTGTGCAAACTCTGGCTCTAAATGACATCATCAGTGTGAGATGGCCGAACCGATATCCATAATATTTCTGAACTTTTTTGTACAGAGCAGAGATTTTGCCCCTGGTCTTGACTCTCAGAGAATATAGGCTGTGTTTGTCTGTACAACATACAATCCTGTCTCCCCTCCTAATGTAGTGAAACGGCATTGTAATTTTCATGTAATACCTCCTACCTAAAACAAAATTTTGGTGGTGCATTACACTTTTTTCATTACTCTGTATTCAATTATATGAATTACACTGCATTCAAGCTTCTATTACTCATAGCCAGTGCTACATATAGGAAATCTGACAGCTGGGGAAAGAACCTCCGTGTCTTTCAAACGAGACCACAAGCATGTCCTTTAAATTGTTCAGGAAAAGCATTCAATTTACTTTGAGTATACCTTCTTTAGACATTGTAGTTTTTCATTAAGTTAAATTATGCTGAATATTGCGTATAACATTGGCAAGATGGACACACATCTATGTTCCCTCTGTAAAATAAATAAATAAATGATGTAATAGTATATGTATAATTTGTTTTACACTCCAAGTGTAGGTTGGAAATATTAAGCATATATCAAAAATACATTACCTTGAGTCAAGGATTGTGCGTGTGAAACAGCGGAGGTACTTAAATATAGCCATGGAATCCTGCAACTTCAAAAACTCCTCCTCTTTGTACTTGAAGAGAGCAAGGGCACAGCGAAATATGATCTGGATAATAACAAATAAAATTCACAGTGTGACATCTGCTAAGAGATATCCTTCCATCAAATCACAAATGTTTCAGCCAGTTAAAAAAAAAATTATATATATTTTGAATTTGGAAATATTGAGAAGCACACAATATATTAAACATGCACACAAACATACACCAACAACCTAAACCCTAACCGTCCCAGCCAATGAAACAAATCAAGGATCAGAAAAATAAAATAAACAATACAAACAAGGACACATTTAGCCATGCCCAATGTCACTCCGCACACACACACTGATCAGCCATAACATTATGACCATTGATAGGCTATGTGAAAAACACTGATTATCTTGTTAGCATAGCACCTGTCAGTGGGTGGGATATATAGGCATGGAACTGCACATTCTGTTCTCAACGTTGACGTGTTAAAAGCAAGAAAAATGGCCAAGCATAAGGATTTAAGCAACTTTGATGATAGCCAGGTTGTGCTAGCTGGATAACCGGGTCAGAGCATCTCCAAAATTGCAGTTATTGTGGGGTGACCCGTGGTCAGTACCTATCAAAAAAAGGTCTAAGGGCAAAAAAGTGATGAACAGGCAACCAGGTGATAGGCAGCCATGGCTCGATGATGCACAAGGGCAGCAAAGGCTGGCCCGTGTGAATCAAACCAACAAATGAGCTACTGTAGCTCAAATTGCTTAAAATGTTATTGCTGATTCTGATAGAAAGGTGTTGCTTGTTGCACAGCCTCCAGAGATGTTCAATATGTGGAAACTGTCTCTGTGTTCAGTTCTCAAGCCAGCTTTGGACCGTTTTAATGGTGGACTCCCTGGCTACAGACTACGTAGAGGTTAGGCAGTTCTCTGAATAATTCACCTTTGTCTGTAAGGTGTATAGCTAGTTTAGTTTAGTGAATCTTGGATCAGGAAAGAGACATAATCCCTGAGTGACTTACTCTGTTTTGTGAATTCTGCACCCATGGTAGCATGTGTATCCTTAGTCTGAGCACTACAGATGTGTTTTGTGCCCTTACCCCCAATTCTCACTGGATGCTTTTGGAACATTTCCACCATCATTTCAAAGTAAAAACCGAGTGTGTATTTAAACACTCTGCATTAAGATTTTTATATTATGGACAAGAGATTCATCTTATAAATTGAGCAACACTCGTTGTACTAATAGCCCAGATGAATTGGTATTTTGCAAATTCGCCAATATAGCTGCCTTGCAGCTTCCCTTTGAAATTTTGTGAGGACAACTAACCTGGCTGTGTGATGCATCCAGTGTGAACTTCAGTGAGGCCTTGTCGAATGTGGATAGCAGCCATACCACGCCACAGACACATATGGTGTGAATAATTGTTTATTATCCAAGGACAATTCTAATATATAGCTTCAAGTAGCATCTAGAGGGCCAAGCACTACAAACAGCTAAATGATGAGATAAGGCAAAACTAATCAAAAGATGAGCTCTCTTATTGCATTATGTTTGACTACAAGGTGGCGGTCCCCTGAAACCTTTTGATTACTTTCACAACATTATCCCAAAAGTGCATATCGAGTTTCGTACTAATGTGCCAATGCGCTTGGTAATATAGCTACAAAAAGCAATGAGGGGGCCCAACAGGTTAAATTACAAAAAAAACAACCTTTTTGACATCCACGGAACAGGGTTCTGAGTATACATAGCATGTTGGGTATTAATCCATCAAAGATTTGCTGAGATATGACCGAAATTCCTGTTCTGTGGAATGCTGCCTATTTTGATTGGTTGTACTGGACAAACATTTTAGGAAAATCTAAAAACCATGTGATGACATTTGTGAGGGTTGGTCTGAAAATGACCCATACCAAATCTGTGTTTATTGCAATGCGCGCTACAGGTCAAATTGCGGAAACATTTTTTTGGATGTCTTTAAAACAGGGTCCCAAGTCCATATACAATGATGGGTTCAATGCAAGACTGATCTTCTGAAAATCAAAAATCCAAACGATACTATTTGTGAGGCCCAGTCAGGAGATCATTTTGAAAATTTGACATGTATTTCATACATGTACACAAATTGTCAAGACAATTGAAGCAATGTTCAGTGACATTCTTCACAAATTGTCACCACAGGGAAAAATCCATGCTGTTGACATGATGGGTTTTGGGGACTTTTATGTTCCCCATGTTTTGTTCCAATAAGGCATACGTACCAACTTTCTGACATCTTGGCCTGACGCGGTCAAACTACAGCCCTTTTGAAAGTGACTTTGAGGCAATATTCTGTAGGGCCACCTTTACTCTGGTCAGGTCCATCATGCCAGGATCCATTATTTCAAAGCTTTAAGTCAGGACTGGGAATGACGTCATACCTGAGTTCAGGATTGTCAGGTCCAGAAAACATTTCCAGACCAACAAGTGCTTAAAACCAGTCCAAAATGTCTGTAAACAAGCCCAATATTTTCTCCTTGTTTTCAATTGGGAATACAATGGATACGTTTCTGCACTTATCCAATAGACGCCTCCATACTTAGAATATTAAAATGACTGGTGAATTAATATCTTCCTGGTTTCTGATACCCTCAAGTTTAATTGGTTTATTGCAATAAATTATTTATCGAAATAATGAAGATGGGCAATGTTTATGTACTGCTCTGACTGAAATTAAAAGTCTTAATCACCCCTTTAGTATATTCTATAGAGGGATAGAAGACCTATGCATATAAAGCTGATTACCCTATTCTGAATAAGACAAAAAAAATTACAGTCCCAAATAGAGCCCATGCGAGAATTTACAACAATTGTCAGGTTCAGATTTAGGGATGGGTAACTCCTTTACATGGGTAGTAAGAAACTAAGGAGAGAGAGACTAATTGTATGATGAAGTGTAGACACTGTGACCAACATAATTCGCTAATAGTAAAATAACCAAGAAAATAAGGGAAAAACTACAGCATCCCACGTTCACACTCACGGTTGTTGGACTTTTTTGTTACCTCAAAGACCAGTAAACACTTTGCATCAGGATTTGCTGAATTCCAGTTCTGTTTTTGAACTGAGAAACTTTCTCCCACTTAGATTTAGTCTTTTTTTTAAATCAATTTACAGAACTTAGAATATTTTACACCACTAAGACAGTTAGAACATTCTTCAGAACATCGAAACCTTGTAGAATTTTACATGACACAACACTTGGCTAAGATCTGACCTTGCTTCCCTTTTGTCAGATCAGTAGCTGAATTTGTTTATAACTAATAGCCTGTTGCAAAAATCTAAAATCCATCCCATAACTTTTGTGAAACTAGGTCTGAAGATGTTCTGTGGCTATTTTGAAGAATATTGGGCAACAACTGTAGGAGTAGTGAAACAACATTTCCCTTAATAAGAAAAATGGAGGACAATGTCTATAACTGGGTATGACATAGATTGAGTTGAACACATATTGCTACAGGGAATCCGGTGATATCAAATTTTGGAAAATGAGAGTTTAAAAAAAGAAACAAACCTTAAAATGGACCCATTGGTGGCGCTAGAGTGTTAGTCTGGGAGACTAGAAACTTTGTAAAAATGATGAGGGCACTGAACACAAAGAGTCTGCCAAATTTCACAACTTTTAACCATAGTTTTGGTTGATGCCATAGATTGCGGAAGAAGATACGTAACATTAATAATATTAAAACTCACAAAAGGTTTTGAAGATCAAAAATGTAGCCAATTACTTTTGTTGTGAGGTTTGGTTTGAAGATGTTCTGTGACTATTTTGAACACATTTGACAAAAACTGTAGGAGTAGTAGCAAAAAACATTTTCCCATATTATTCCAAATCTCAGACAATCTATATAACTGGGTGTGATGTCATAGAATGCGTTGAACTCATCTTGCTCTAGCGAATCCAGTGATATCTCATTTTGGCACATGAGGCAAACTTTTCAGGAGTAACATTGTGTAAATACACCTTCAACTTTTACCCAGGGTGAGACAGGGAGACATGAAACTTGGTGAAATTGATGGAAGCCCTTAATCCAAAAAGTGCACCAAATTTCCCAAATTTGGACCATATGGTTCTAGGGGCTGCCATAGACATCCATTGTGAAAGAAGATGTGTAACAATAATAGTAATAAGAATAGATAGAAACACTTCCTCCTTACGGAGGAATTCTAAAAATAATAATAATAATAATAATAACAACAACAACAAAACTACAGAGAAATCTTACTAAAACTAACAATAATAATACATTTCCTCCTTCAAAGGAATCCTAATAATAAGAAAAAGAGAGGCTAGAAACAATTGAGGTGGCTGTGCAGCTTTGCTGCTTGGCCACCAAATGTATGTGAACAAAGCCGCCCTCTTGAGTGCATTCACTCTTATTTTGATAAACATTGTGATCTCCAACTAGCATAGCTCCATATAAAGGTTCATCTCAATGGAATTACATTGTCGTGGAAAAGTTCATTTATTTCAGTAATTCAACTCAAATGATAAAATTTGTTTATAAAATAAATTCAATGCTCACAGACTAAATTAGTTTAAGTCTTTGGTTCTAAACAAATTACAATAGTGTGACATGCCAATCATCTAGTGGTCTTACTGGGGCCAGTGACTATAACTGTAAACTTTCCATAGTACCTGTGCAAGTGAAATACAGGAAGGGCCAAAGACAGTAAAAGACAGTGCATACTTATGCTTTCCTAGATCAGTCTTATGCATACTTATGCTTTCCTAGAAGAGGCATCTGCTCTTAATCTAAACTACACCATTTTGAAGATGCAAGTGTAGGGGGCTATGTATCTTATCTGTTGTTGCACCACAGTCATAATCAGGTGCACTGTGTCTTTGTTATGGGCAAGTCCAGAATTGCCCCATCAAAGCGATAACGATACCTTGTATGGATCTTATGGCAGCCACAGTTGCAGGTCATATGGACACAATGTGGAAGAAGGAGCTGTGGTTGCATCTTCAAGACTCAATCTTTTTGACAGGTAGCACTTCCGTTTATAAGTATATCAATGAGACCTCAAGGTTTCGAACATTTGTGGCAAACAGGATTTCAGTTAACCCTAAAGTTTCAAGACCATCGCAGTGGAGGTGTGTGAACACTTCAATTAATCCTACAGATTTGGCCGTTAGGGGGTTGAAGGTGGAATCCCTCCTGAAGAATCAGACATGGGTGTCTGGTCCTCAGTTTGTCGTACGTCAGAGAAGTGGCCCGTAAGGAGCAGTGGCCCCTAAACCCCGATGGTTTGCAAGAAATCTCAGACAAGGGCCCTGAGGTTAAAAAGGTTATCACATCAAATACTACACATTACCAGAGTTAATGATTTTGATGCAGAGACATGGTTGATCAACTATTTCTTGTCTTGGACACACTTGGAAAAGATAGTGTGTTGGATTGTTATGCTAAAAGGTCCTGAATTTGCCCAATCTGGCACGGATGAAGCTAGACCAAAACAATCTCTGGAAAAGGAGACTCTGAGTATCTAAGCCCAAACTAATGGTGGTTACTTCTCAATAGAGCAACTAAGGAAAACTGAGATGGAGATCATCTGCTTCTATCAGGAAGGAAGTTTTCCATCTGAGATCTCGAGCTTGTAGAAAGGAAAAGCTTTAAGAAACAGCCATATTTACCAATTGAACACAGTAGGGCATCTATGCCTGATAATTCTTAGCACCCTGTCATCCTGTCAAAAGATCCTCTCATCTCCAACATAATTCTTCTACAAATACATCTTGAGGTGGGCATGTGTTCGTAACCACATGATATCTATAATTCTACAAAGATATTGGATTCCAGGTGCCAGTTTGGCTATAAGGACAGTCCTATCCAAATGTGTTGCCTGTTGCAAGTTACATGCTGCTCTAGGGTGTCAGCATTTGGTGGGCTTGCCTCAGGACATTTTCCCCGTAAGATCCTCCATTTACACATGTTGGATTGGATTATTTTGGCACCTTTGAAGTAAAGCATGAAGGGAGTGTATTGAAGAGATATGGTGTTCTTTTCACTTGCTTATCCATAAGGGCTGTCCACTAGGGAACACCAAACCCGGCACAATTAATAATAAATAAAAAACGTTAAATGTACTAGATGCCCGAAAATGCGTCAAGAATGATGAAAAAACCCTATTTTAATGCCTCAATTTGGCTGTAGAAGTATATTTTCTAGGGATTAAACAAACAGTAGTTCAAATTCTAATTCTTACCTTGCCATAGCTCCATCATACTGCACAGTACAACCTTTCATCAACGACAATGCGACAAAATCTCACTTTCTCTACCGCCACGACAGTTCCTAAAGCAGGAAGTATATGTCTGTGGTATATGTAGACAAGTACAATACATGTCCAACTAATTTGGGACAAGATGGAATATCTGCCACAATTACAGGAGCATCACAAGGGGTCAGGCGTGAAATGAAACTTCATTCCAAGAGATAAAGTCATAGTTGATGATTCAGCCCCTCGTGGTTGAGTGGAAGGCTAATTTACACTATCCTGGACAAAACAGGACTTCTACAACAGGTACATATTAATACCAAGACCAGCTGTCTGGACAGGCCCATCACCAGAATTTGCCTCCTGCAGGAGGCAGAAGTCTTGTAAGAAGTTGCAACTGATTGTCTGACCTGTTACACGCAGACTTTCCTCGATGGGACCGCACAGAACGAACGTCTGTAAAAAATACTTTCTAAAGAGGAAAGAAGAATATGGCATAACGCAACTTTTTATTAACCTTCTTTTTCCTTTTACAAGTCCCCTATGTTGAGTATCGATTATTGTTTGATATACAGTCGGTATGGAAAGAATTCATACCCCTTCAAATTGTTCACTCTTTGTTTCATTGCAGTCATTTGCTAAAATCATAAAAGTCAATTTTATTTCCTGTTAATGTACACTTAGCACCCCATCTTGAAAGAAAAGAACAGACATGTTGACGTTTTTGCAAATTTATTAAAAAAAGAAAAACTAAAATATCACATGGTCAAAAGTATTCAGACCCTTTGCTCAGTATTGAGTAGAAGCACCCTTTTGGGCTAGTACAGCCATGAGTCTTCTTGGGAATGATGTAACAAGTTTTTCACACCTGGATTTGTGGATCCTCTGCCATTCTTCCTTACAGATCCTCTCCAGTTTCATTGGTGGACAGCCATTTTTAGGTCTCTCCAGAGATGCTCAATTGGGTTAAGGTCAGGGCTCTGGCTGTGCCAGTCAAGAATGGTTTGAGTTGTTCCGAAGCCACTCCTTTGTTATTTTAGCTGTGTGCTTAAGGGGACCTTCGGCCCAGTCTGAGGTTCTGAGCACTCTGGAGGAGGTTTTCTTCCAGGATATCTCTGTACTTGGTCGCATTCATCTTTTCTTCAATTGCAACCAGTCATCCTGTACCTGCATCTGAAAAACACCCCCATAACATCATGCTGCCACCTCCATGTTTCACTGTTGGGATTAAATTGAGCAGGTGATGAGCTGTGCCTGGTTTCCACCACACATACCGCTTAGAATTCACGCCAACAAGTTCAGTCGTGGTCTCGTCAGAACAGAGAATCTTATTTCTCATAGTCTGGGAGTCCGTGTGTTTTTTGGCAAACTCTATGCGGGAGAGGCACTGAGGAGAAGCTTCTGTCGGGCCTCTCTGCCATAAAGCCCCAACTGGTGGAGGGCTGCAGTGATAGTTGACTTTGTGGAACTTTCTCCCCTCTTTCTACTGTATCTCTGGAGCTCAGCCACAGTGATCTTTGGGTTCTTCTTTACCTCTCTCACCAAGGCTCTTCTCCCACGATTGCTCAGTTTGAATGGGCGGCCAGGTTTAGGAATATTTCTTGTCGTACCAAACCTCTTCCATTTAAGGATTATGGAGGCCACTGTGTAACCTTGGTCAGATCTGTGCCTTGCCACAATTTTGTCTCTGAGCTCCATGGGCAGTTCCTTCGACCTCATGATTCTCATTTGCTCTGAGATGTACTGTGAGCTGTAAGGTCTTATACAGACAGGTGTGTACCTTTCCTAATCTTGTCCAATCCGTTTAATTAAACAAAGTTGGACTCCTACGAAGGAGTAGAACTATCTCAAGGAGGATCAGAAGAAAAAGACAGCATGTGAGTTAAATATGAGTGTCACAGCAAAGGGTCTGTACACTTATGACCTAAGATATTTCCGTTTTTATTTTTTAATAAATGTGCAAACATTTCTACATTGCAGTTTTTTCTGTCAAGATGGAGTTCTTAGTGTACACTAATGAGAAATAGAATTACTATTTTTTTATTTTAGAAAAAGGTTGCAATGAAACAAAGAGTGAAAACTTTAAAGGGGTCTGAATACTTTACATGCCCACTGTATTATGTTATTATTTGTTGTAAATATTCTCGCTATGTTATATTTAGGGGCTTGACTATAGGAGTCAGGTATATTATGTCTGATTATAGTTGTCTACTACGTCATTGTAGGACATCGCAGGGCTTGGTCAGACAATCAGTATGTAAGAACGTGTACCTGAAAGGCAGGAAAGAAGAGGCAAGTTTGGGTTCCACATTTTTTGTTGACAGCAGTTTTTTCCGTAGTTTTGTTGCAAGTTTGACCTTTATGCTAAAATCGGATTAAAGTGTACAATAACTCGTTTGTCACAGAGTTGATCTGCTTTACTCAAGCAGTGCATCACAAAATGATTGTGCCCTAACTCAGCCTGTCAGTAGCTAATGGAGGTCGCAGAGATGTCACTACAAAGCATACAATTACAAATGGCCAATATGGGAGAGTATTATTATTATTATTATCCCCTCCTTGAACCGCCACCTTAACATGGTGGAGGGGTTTGAGTGCTTGAATGATCCTAGGAGCTATGTTGTCGGGGGCAATAAGCCCCTGGTAGGATCTCCCATGGCAAACTGGTCCTAGGTGACTAGCCAAATTAAGTGTGGTTAACCAAAACCCCTATGATGACCAAAAAAAGAGAATCGCTACATCGCCCGGAGTGTTACCTGGACTCCATCCTGGAGCCAGGCCTGGGGTGGGTGCTCGCAGGCGAGCGACTGGTGGCCAGGTCTTTGCCCATGGGACCCGGCCGGGTATAGCCTGAAAAGGTGACATGGGGTCACCTTCCTGCAGGCCCACCACCCACAGGAAGGACCGTAGGGGGCAGGTGCAGTGTGTTTTGGGCGGCGGTCAAGGGCAGGTGCCCGGACGACCGAGGCCATGCACACGGTCTCTAGCTCTGGGGACATGGAATGTCACCTCGCTGGCAAAAAAGGAGCCCGAGCTTGTGCGGGAGGTAGAGCGTTACCGGCCAGATATAGTCGGCCTCACCTCCACGCACAGCCTGGATTCTGGATCCATTATCCTCGAGAGAGGCTGGACTCTACATTTCTCTGGCGTTGCTCATGGGGAGAGGCGGCAGGCTGGCACGGGCTTGCTCATAGCCCCATGGCTCAGCCGCCACGTGTTGGCGTTTACCCCGGTAAACGAGAGGGTCGTGTCCCTGCGCCTTCAAGTCAGGGACAGGTCTCTCACTGTTGTATCGGTCTACGGGCCGAACAGCAGTGCAGAGTACCCCGGCCTTCTTGGGGTCCCTGGGAGGGGTACTGGATAGTGCACCGACTGGGGACTCCATTGTTCTGCTGGGGGACTTCAACGCCCACATGGGCAACGACAGTGACACCTGAGCACAAGGGCGTCCATTAGTGCACGTGGCAACGGGGCACCCTAGGCCGAAGGTCGATGATCGACTTTGTTGTCGTGTCCTCTGACCTCTGGCCGCGTGTTTTGGACACTCGGGTAAAGAGAGGGGTGGAGCTGTCAACCCATCACCACCTGGTCGTGAGCTGGATCCGCTGGTGGAAGAGGAAGTCGGACAGACCTGGCAGGCCCAAGCGTATCGTGAGGGTCTGTTGGGAACGTCTGGCGAAGCCTTCTGTCAGTAGAGTCTTCAACTCGTACAGCCGGGAGAGTTTCTCACAGATTCCGGGGAGACTGGGGATATTGAGTCTGAGTGGACAATGTTCTCGACCTCCATTGTCGATGCGACGGCCCGGAGCTGCGGTCGTAAGGTCTCTGGTGCCAGTTGCAGCGGCAATCCCCGAACCCGGTGGTGGACACCGGAAGTAAGGGATGCTGTCAAACTGAAGAAGGAGTCCTATCGAGCCTGGTTGGCTTGTGGGACTCCTGAGACAGTTGACAGGTATCAGCAGGCCAAGCGTGCCGCAGCTCGGATTGTCGTGGAGGCGAAAACTCGGGTCTGGGAGGAATTCGGGGAGGCCATGGAGAAGGACTACCGGACGGCCTCTACGAAATTCTGGCAAACCGTTCGCCGACTCAGGGTGGTGCTTCACCAACACCGTGTACGGTGCGGGGGGGGGGGCTGCTGACCCCGACTGGGGACGTTGTCGAGCGGTGGAAGGAATACTTTAAGGATCTCCTCAATCCTGCCGTCACATCTTCCGAGGAGGAAGCAGAGGCTGGGGACCCGGAGGCGGACTCATCAATCACCCTAGCGGAAGTGACTGAGGTGGTCAGCGGGCTACTCGGTGGCAAAGCCCCAGGGGTAGATGAGATCCATCCTGAGTATCTTAAGTCTCTGGATGTTGTGGGGCTGTCGTGGCTGACACGTCTCTTTAACATTGCGTGGCGCCTTGGGTCGGTGCCTCTGGACTGGCAGACCGGGGTGGTGGTACCCCTTTATAAGAAGGGGGACCGTAGGGTGTGTTCCAACTACAGGGGGATCACACCCCTCAGCCTCCCTGGTAATGTCTACGCCAGGGTACTAGAGAGGAGAATCCAACCAATAATCGAACCTCGGATTCAGGATGATCATTGTGGTTTTTGTCCTGGTTGAGGAACACTCTACACACTTCATCGGGTGCTTGAGGGTTGATGGGAGTTTGTCCAACCAGTTCACATGTGCTTTGTGGACCTGGAGAAGGCGTTCGACCGTGTCCCTCGCGGTGTCCTGTGGGGGGTTTGCTGGTATTAAGGAGTCCGGGGCCCTTTGCTCAGGGCCGTCCAGTCCCTGTATTACCGGAGCAGGAGCTGTGTTCGAATTGCCGGTAGTAAGTCGGACCTGTTCCCCTCAAAATCTGAGGCCATGGTTCTCGACCGGAAAAAGGTGGCTTGCTCCCTCCGGGTGGGTGGGGAATCCTTGCTTGAAGCGGAGGAGTTCAAGTATCTTGGGGTCTTGTTCACGAGTGAGGGAAGGACGGAACGTGAGATTGGCAGGCGGATTGGTGCAGCGGCTGCAGTGATGCGGTCTCTGTACCGGTCCGTCGTGGTGAAGAAGGAGCTGAGCTGGAAGGCAAATCTATCTACGTTCCTACTCTCACCTATGGTCATGAACTTTGAGTAATGACCGAAAGGACGACATCGCGGATACAAGCGGTCGAAATGAGTTTTCTCCGCAGGGTGGCCGGGCGCTCCCTTAGAGATAAGGTGAGGAGATCGGTCACACGGGAGGAGCTCGAAATAGAGCCGCTGCACCTCCACGTCGAGAGGACCCAGCTGAGGTGGCTCGGGCATCTGTTTCGGATGCCTCCTGGACGCCTCCCTCGGGAGGTGTTCTGGGTATGTCCTGCCGGGAGGCGGCCCCGGGGAGGACCCAAGACACGCTGGAGGGACTATGTCTCTCGGCTGGCCTAGAAACGCCTCGGGATCCCTCCGGAGGAGCTGGAGGAGGTATGTGTGGAGAAGGAAGTCTGGGCCTCCCTGCTCAGACTGCTGCCCCCGCGACCCGGTCCCGGATAAGTGGAAGACAATGGATGGATGGATGGATGGATGGATGGATGGGAAAGTATTATATTTTTCTAGTTTAGTGATTTTTGACTTTTCATCAAACTATTCAGCAGTTTTAAGCCAAAAACCTTTTTGACCAGTACCCTCAACTCATGTTTGTTATGACACTTAACAGGTTTTGTCTGCTAACGGCAAACCATTTCAGAGATATAGCCTTACTTCCACTCTCCATCAAATGTCCCTCCGTGGTGCTAGAGTGGTAGACATGAAACGTGGTGACATTGATCAGGAAACTGTCCCATACTGAGTGTGCCAAATGTTGCTTTGCTGTTTTACCCCTAATAATAATAATGAAACTAACCAAAACAATAGATAACTTTGCAGGTCCTATTTAAAATAACATGGATTATTTTTGTAAAAATTGAGAGAAAAGGCTTGGAAAAGCAAGAACATAGCAAGCCTTCACTTGTGCATTCTCACCCTATATCCTTCAACCACTAACACTATTTAAGATTTTTTGTATTACAGATTAAAAGATTCATGAGTAACTAAGACTGTAATTGTAAATAAACATTAAAATAACTTAAACAGCAACTTTCCATCAATATTAGGCTATCCATATACATGTCTTACATCCCCATAAGCGACCCAGTTGAAAACGATGATAATTTGTTACCTTAGGCCCCTCGTACAGGAAGGCATCCCATATCTTGAAGAGGATGTCGCTGACCACACTGTCCACAAACACTACCAGGAACCAGTTGAAAGTGATGAGGGAGAAGTCAACCTTATACTGCTCAAAATGAGAATGGAGTCTGGGCAGCTTCTCACTCATCAAGTCCTTAAACACACGCTGATCAACCTGTAAGGACACAGATGATTGGGAGTCAACCAGCAATGTAGACAGAAGAGATTTGGGGCATTATTCGTCTAACTAGTAAAATGGACCTACTGAGAAGAACACACATAATATTGCTGACTACTGCCATATATAGTTATGCTACTAAGCCATGAGCAGCACCCTATGTCACAAGGGGAAATAGTCATGTCATGCATGCTTAACAGGGGGTAAACAATACAGGGTCTATCAAAATGTTTCTCCCAAATAGACAAGACCTGGTCTGGTCTATGTTCACCTGTGAGCCCAGCAGTGTCTTTGTGTAGTAGTCCTGAGGCATGAAGACTTCTACAATGGCTATGAGGCACCAAAAGGCATCCTCCTGGTCTAGATAGAGAAGTGCAATGGCTGCCAACCTGATGAGAAAAAAGAGCCATACTAATTAGCACCATAGCCGACTTAAAAGAGCTGGACTTCAAAAGACTTAAAAGAGCTGAGGATACATAACAAAAAGGTGGCAAAACAGAATCATCTTGCATTTAGTCATTTAGCTGTCAATCTTATCCAGAGCGACTTATTTAACGCCCTTAATGAAGTGACGTATTGTCAAGTATGGTTACCCATACTCGAAATTTACCTCTGCATTTAACCCATCCAAGTGCACACACAGCAGTGAGTAGTGGGCAACCGCACGCACACACAGTGAACATACACCCAGAGCAGTGGGCAGCTATTGCTCCAGCGCCCGGGAAGCAATTGGGGGTTCGGTGCCTTGCTCAAGGGCACCGCAGTCATGGTATCGAAGGCAGAGAGAGTGCTGTTTATTCACAATCCCCACCTTCAATTCCTGCCGGTGCGAGAATCAAACCAGCAACTTGAAGGTTACAAGCCCGAATCCCTAACCATTAGGCCACGACTTCCCCAATAATCCCAAGCAGAAACTTTTCTCAAGTTGTTAAACATTCGTCCAGTCATATCTTATCCTTTAAACACAGGAAGCATTTACTTAATGTGCAGCATTTGGCAATAGGTCACATGATTGAAAACCAAGCCCCTACTGGTACCTGTTGAGGCCCTGGCAGTAGCCAATGTCTGGGTTCCTCCAGGAGAAGGCCATCAGCACGTTCCTGAGTTTCTGGATGCCATCTGCACTGGGAGAGGAGTAGTGCTTGTTGTTAGGAAGAGTTCGCAGCAGGTCCAGCTCGATCTGTTTGGAGGCTGGGTTGGGTTTATCCTGGGCCACACGCAGGAGGGTTTCAAAGTAGTCTGTTGCTAAGCTGTCACGGAACTTCTTGACATGGCAGGCCACGCACCAGTGCCACACTTTGGAACGGTGCGCATGAGGCACTCCACTGCGCATCAGGGCCTTGAGCACTGGGGAGCGCACCATCTCCCTGTTCATGGTGCTTGATAGATAGTTCTCCCACTTCACCCCCACAGACACTTCCTGGTCAGTCAGGGAAAGAGAATGCAGGTCCAGGGCCCTCACCTTGGCCACCAGCTTCTCCTCATCATCCTCCTCCTCTGGGACCGTTTTGAAGCCATACACGTCATATTCACTGTGAAGAAAAGAGGAGATGCATAGAAAAGACTCTGGTTAATGAGTCATCAAATCGCGTTTACGTTAATTGTGTACAAATACAAATGGAAAAAATGGTACCTTCTTTAAGTCTATTGATGCTGATTAACTGGTTACACTACATTACAGTACAACACAGTACCTGACGGGATGTGGCTTGAAGATGGTGTGTTCTTGAATGTCAGTGGTCTCAATCTGCAGGGCATCCTCTACCAATCTGGAGATGACCTCGCTGGCCCGAGTCTGCTCTGAGGATGAACACACTGGGGTATTCACCTCCTGGAGCAGAACCAGGTACTTACTCTCCACCTGGCACAGCTGGGCCTCTAGGACTGTGTACTGAAATGCAAAAACACAAATACACAAAGGAACAATTGTTTGATTAACTACTATTTTATTTGCAGGGAATGTTCAAATGAGAAGACACATGGTTTCAGCTGAGACTTCCCCTAAAGGTCTGTTCCTGTTTCTATCATCAGTAGCAAAGTGTAACACCAACAAACAACCAAACCTCAGCCACATCAGAATAATATTTTTACCTTTGCCTCCATTGCTTTCTCTCTGCTCTCTGCATTCCTGCGTAGAACGGTAAGCTCCAGGATCTCTTTGTTCAGAAACTTGTTCTGACACTTGTATCCCTCAAGACTGTCCTACAAAAATACATGAACAATACTTAGTCCCCATGTACTAGAAATAATTACAATTTAAATGAACAGAATATCTGGTTTCAAAAAGATGTGTGAATTCTGAAGTATCAGCTTTAGAAAGTACTCAGATCAGTTGTTTGAGTCACTTCCTTCCTTTCATCAAAGTGATCCAGTTATATTTAGTATTAGAGCATGCATGTTATTATGAGTAAATACTAGTGCTGTGTGTTTACCTTGAGGTTGTCAAGTTCCTGCTGGTCCTTGTAGGGGAGTGGTAAGCTTCCCTCTGGGGAACCATCGCAACCCTCACCCCTCTGCTGGGAGAGCTTGATGATGACTTCATCCTTGGCCTGGATGGTCTCTATCAGCATACCCAGCTGGTCATTGATCTCACCCACCTTGATTTTCAGACCCTTCAGCTCTTGCTGTAGACTCTCCTTCTCCAGGCCAAGCCGCTCCATGTGGCCACACAGGGCCTTGATCTGCTCCTCCCTCTCCTGAAGTAGAGCGTGGGCGTGGGCTTGTTCCTGGTCTCCCTCTGGGCCTGGTTCTAGGCTTGGATCTTGACCTGGGGTTAAGACCGCAGTAGGGCTGCCTGCTGGATATCTTTCACACTGGGAACTCCTCAGGGTCTGCTGTAAGAGCCTTACCAGCTCCTATTAGGGATTAAAAGGATATTACAGATGAAAAGGATGATCATCAGATACGTGTGACATTCTGACACCTTTTGGGTAGGAATTTCTTGGCCACACATCTGTTACTTTACAGATGCCCCCTCCTCTGTGGACACAATGTAATATTGAAATCAGACATACATAGGGAAGTAAGTATTTACGGTATAGTTTTACATGGCCAGTGTCCATTGGTCTTAACCAACTTTTGTAGAACTAAGTAGAGACTACTTAGAGCACATCCTCATTCAGAGAAGTTGAATTGTTTGTGTACTCAAACTTCTGTAACTAATGTTGATCAAATCTGTGAAAACATAATTGTATTAAATCTTTCAAGGCCTAATTAAGTTCACAGAAATGCTCAATAAAGTGAGTTAAGGAAAAACAACAAGGTCCCTTCTCTCACACGACTCTAGGTTTCCTAATCACACAAACATGTTTAGTTTGTGCGTTCCCATGAAGCTATACTTGCACATGAAAGAAAAGTAGTTAGAGGCAGACTTCAAAACATAATTTGTAAAAGTCTGACTGACACAGAGTGAGGATATATGGGACTACTTGTGTTAAAATATATGCTTTGAAGTAATCACAAACAAATACTCAAAACCTGAGGAGATTATTCTGGTCATAAAAAGAGCAGTACACACAAAAGTGCAAGTACAGTACCAGTTCTCAGAAGACTGTGATTGGGCTTGCCATAGTCCTCTGTTACAACCTCAACAACAAAATAGGAACATTTTCGAGAGTGGCATGGCTACATGCATAAATAGTCATTTGCTCTCCACCATACCAATGGGAGAATCTCAATTCCATCCACAAATTTTGAAAAAGGATAGCTCCATCTAAGGCCTGTGGTAAATTTATAGGGAAGCAATGTGTTTGATCAACGATGGGAGTAGCTCTCAGCCTGAAGTTTATTTTACATTTAAATAACCAGCAATGATTCAGCAGAAAAACCTCATTTACTCAATGATCTATAATGCGTTGATGGATACTCCAGCATTTAAATGCTTATAAGTGTGTGAGTAGTACCCTCTGGCTTGCCAGCTCTTCTAGAAATTTGGCCTGTTCCTGGTGCATAAGGCTCAGCTCTTCTTGCTGACTCTGAAGACGAAGCTGCAACTTGTTGGGTTTGGTGCCGTTACACTCCGCCGTGGAGCTCTCGGGGCTGCGGCTCTCCATGCCACGGCTAAACTTCCCTGAGGCCATCATGTCCCGCAGGAAGGGTCTCTTTGAGCGTGCAGCACGTGCAAAATCAAAGTTGAAATGCGACACAATCGAATCTGAGAGAGAAAAGGGCTTTCAATAACGGATGTCCGTAGGTTATTCAATTAATGTAGCAATTTCTTTCTTTAGTCTTTATGGAAATGCATATTACAAATAGCATTTGCCTTATATTTCAGAATCAAACACATTATTCCAGATAATTCATGACACTTTACAATCCTATTTCTGCCAAAGAATGCTCACAAGAGCTAAATTGACCACGCCCATTTGTAGAGTAGACCAATGCAAGCCAAAGAGACACAGGGATGAACTCACGTCTGTGGGTGTCTGAATGTGGCTTCTGCTCAAGGCTGTCCCTGGTTGGAGTATCCACTAGCTCCCAGTCCTCCGAGTTGCCTGTATAGAAAACACTGCGCCTGTTGTCCGTGCCCCGCCCTGCCCTCAGGTGTGACATGGAGTTCCTTGGTAAGAAGACAGGAGGACAGTGTGTCAGACAACTCATCTGATAATTTTCTGGAAATGTCAAGAACACAAAGTACCCAGAATGGAGGGATGAACATCTCTCTAAAAAGGACAGTAAACGGTGTATGTATACAAATTAGAATTGTTATAGTTTCTATGACAAAAATTCTCATCATTAAGTATGCACAGAGTTGATGGAACTCAGGGAAGTTTATTACTCGCGCAAGAAGCAAGGCTAAAAGTTGTCATGGTTGTACAAGGTTATCTGAAGTCTTGTCTCCAAGCTCCAGCGTTTATACTGTCACAAACAAACTTTGTATTCGAGGGGAGGTGAGCAAGTACTCCTATTTGGGGGAAATCGACTCGTATTTGGGAGGAGTGTTTTGCACTTCATCACTGGCCAATAGGCAACTGCACTTATGGTTTATGAGAAGTTATTTGGAGGTTTTACCAAGATTTTACTGCACAGCTAAATATATCCACTCCCCAATCTTTTTATTGTCATTATACATAGCATAATGAAATTGGGATGCCGTCCTTTTAGGTGAATTAAATAAATGCAAATAATAAATAACTGAGGCTGCAAACTGATAAAAACTGTGCATAAATACAAAAATGCAATAAAATAGTTAAAGTAAATAATATAAACTAAGCTCAGAATGTAAAAGGATAAGACTATAAAATGAGACACACACCAATCCAACACATTCCACACTACACAGCTCCCTTAAATTGCAAATTTACACAGTGACGGGGGGGTCTGCCATGGGCTGGTGGCTGTCGTGCAGCTGTCTCCAGTGGCTCCACCTCAAAGCGGGAAAGAAGTGGTTAAGCTCCTCCGCCAGTGAAGGGCCCCTGTTGACAGCAGCAAGGTTTGTTTTGCGTTGTTGCAGCTGAGGTTGTCCTCAATCCTCCGACTGTAGAGCAGCTTGACCTGTCGAATGCCCTTGTTCAAGCTGGCTCTGGCAGTGCAGCATTTCTCCCAATCGCCTGACATGAAGGCCATGTTCCTCTACCGCAGCAGGTGCTGGACCTCTGTGGTCATCCAGGGGTTTTGGTTGAGATAGACCCGGATGCGTTTGTCCACATGACAGTCTCTGTACAGTGTTTGATGACACACAGAATTTCTGCTGTGTGTTCCTCCACGTCAGAGTGTTTAAAAATACTAAAATGTGTTCTTTCAAATCAGTCCTTTAGCTTGTAGGAGACACCTTCAGGCCAGGTTTTTATAGATTTTGAAGTGGTAGGTGCCTGTTTTGTAAGGGGGTCTAGGAGCAATGTACCGTGATAATGTACCAAGACAGCTGCGTCCAGTGTGGATGAAAGATCTCAGTGATTAACAGAATTCAACAGTCCTTGACGAGCCTGTTTGTTGCCGCCTTAAGCCTTAATTTATCCATTTTGTTTGTGAGGGATCTCACATTAGCAAGAAAGATGCTAGGAAGTAGTGGCTTGTTCGGATTCTTACCTAGCCTCTTCTGCACGCCGGCACGGCAGCCCCACTTCTGCCTTCCGTCTCTGTGCAGCCTTCACATCCTCCCAAAGAGATAGTAATTCACGGACAGTGTGGAGTCCTCTCTAGCTATCTCCACCGGTATATAGTGCATGCGGAAAAAGTCATCTGTGACTTTTCCACCCCGTAGTCCAAGAGTTTGTGCTGGGTTTAGGTGTTCACCGAGCAGAATGTGCAAAAAGAATATGTGTAAAAAGAAAAATGCAAGTGAAAACACACATAAAAACGTCTACGCTAAACACGTGAAATGCTGGATCTTATGGATCCTTGAGACTTTACTGTTCCACATAAGAAATAAGGCATGTGCACCAACGTTCAGAAGAAATAGACCATATTTCATCACTTTGAAAAGTGGATCGGAGGGTCAGGCCTGCGGCGCCCCTAAAGTCAAATGTGTCCCATATTTGGTGCGGTAGTACCCACAGGCCTGTGGTATAAATGTACCAATTTAAAACATTTTGGGGGGGAAAGGACATTGAGATATTGGGGCCCAAGGAGAAGTTTAATAATAATAACAATACTAAATATAGCTGCAAGCTCAAATGAGGTGGCCAATCAAGTCAAATGGCCAACAAAACCTTTAGACATCCTTAGAAGAAGAACGTTTTGAGTAGACGCAGAACGAGAACATGAAAGATTTGCTGATATACGACCCAACTTCCTGTTTGGCGGCTCTACGACTGAATTTGATTGGCTGTACCAAGCAAGCGGTTTTGAAAATGAAAAATCCATTCAATAACTTTTGTGAGGCTTGGTTTGATCATATTGTCTGACAAATTTGGTGAAGACTGAACAATTTTTGTAGGACAAGTACAGAAAATAAAGGTTTACGTTAAATTAAAATTGGTGGCCGCTTCGAATCAGACAGTATGACACGTCATCATGTGTCACAGAGGGAGCACCCAAAGATATCATGAAACACAGAAAACACTTACAAAAGGCAAACAAATCAACAGTTATCGGCTAAAACACATTTTTGCTTCCTGAGGCCACACCCAGTGGTCATATGACATCAAATTGTTTCATTGGACAAGGGTGCCAAGTCAACATAAAAAGTTTGGTGTTGATAGCCCAAAGATTTGCTGAGATATAACTCCCTGTTTGGTTGCTTTGTTTGACTACATCAGACAAAGGGTTTCGAATATCAAATATCCTTTGATAATTTAAGTGAGGGTTGCTCTGTCAATGATCCTTGCCAAATTTGAGGAAGATTGGACAGACATTGTAGGAGGATTAGCGGAAAACGTTTTTCCTTCAAATGAAAAATTGCTGAACATCTATATAACTGGAAATTGTTGACATAGGCTGTGCTGAACTCTTGCTCCAGGGAATCTAACGGTACCTCATTTTGGAAAATCGGCAACAAGTCGAACTTTGACCTCTTGAACTTTGTGAAAATAATGAGGGGACTGTCCTAAATGTGTATGCCATATTTTTAGAGCCTTTTTTCTCCCCCTATGAGCAATAAGGCATGTGTACCAACTTTCAGACATCTTGGCCTGACAGGGTCAAAATGCGTCCCTTTAGAAAGTTCAGGCCCATCGTGCAGAGATCCATTGTTTAAAAGCTTAGACTCAAACTTGTTTTAAACCTGTAGGTTTAAAAGGCTGCCTTTGCCTGACCTTTAATTGACATGCACAAAGTCATATGTACATATTGCAACGCACATCTAAGCTTATAAAAGAAAGACTGTGAAACAATTTTATGAACAAAAATGAAGACTAAACTTTACAAACGGCATACATTTTCTTAGTATGAGTATGAGTTATTTTTGTAGATCTTAAAACACGAAGAAAAGAATTTGTCCGTCTGTCCATTCATCGGTCTGTTCAAAAGGCTAACACTGCCTAAACTGACATGCAACAACTTAGAGCAGAAGTGTTGAAGATGCAGAATTTAACAATGAAAGGAACCATTGAAAATTCTATTTTCTGTCTATTTTTCTTGACAGTAAGGGTAGTGATAATGTAAACAGTCAACTGTCGAAGCTGGGTCTAATCCTTCACAAAATGCCGCTCCGGTCATTTTGGGTCTGCCACCCATGCAGTACAGAGACTACCATGCTACTGTGCGATACGGATATTTTTTTGATGTGGAAAAGCGACTAGACAACAGAGACAGGGGACCATTCCACTGACAAGAGAGACAGAGACCCCACACCTTCTATACAATCCACGGACCCAACACAAATTCTCTAACTTTGACAGAAATATTCTGTCCAAGCTAAATTATAAGGAATTATGGGCAAAAGATGCATTCTGAAAGACTGCTGTTACAATTTTATCAGTGACTTGCTTGGTTTGTAATGGTCCAGCTTTGAAGCTCTATCATATAATGCCTACTTGGAATGTTGGTGTAAATATTGTTTATCGTATTATATACAGACAATAATAATAATGATAATAAAAAACCTATATAAACTAGATATCCTTGCATATAATGTTAAATAACTTGTAATACAAATTATTACTCCATTTGTAGAGGTACACAAACACCTTTTCACAGAATGTCTTATCGCGTCTTTTATACCTTAAATAGAGTCTTTCAAGAATAGGATTGCCTCTTTTATGTAGGACAACTACAGTTTGTAGAAAATAATAAATTACAATACTTACAACAATATGTACAACTAACGCACTAACCATGTTCCTGCACAAAGTACTCAAAGGGATTCGAAGCGTTCTGTTCATCACAAGAATCACTAAATGTACTGTTATCATCGTCAAAGTAGTTATTGCAATAGGGGTCTGGATAAGTTCAATATCACCTGAATCATATTGCAGATCCACACCTACAGTAGATCCCCAAAAACATCACTATTGATAATTAAAATCTCCTTTGAATGTTCCAATCTAAACACAGGAAGGTTAGCAATGATGTACAACTGTTCAAATAGTGCAAAAAGCGGGGAGACGATTACCACTATCACTTATGAGGTGAACTGGAAAATCAGCCATTTCCCGAACCTCGTGGGGAGGAGGGCCACAAGATCATGGCCACAAACAAAACTCTGTAAAGACTGTTCTTGCCCTGGCTTTAAGTTTTGGATGTTAGGTAGCATTGCCAAAACCGAACAAAATGGCTTTGTTTCTAGCTTTTCCCTCCGCCAGAACTATAACTCAAACAAGCAGACTACATCAACAACATCGTTATATGCCACTTCCTCTGTTCGCTGATTTAGATATCTGAGAGTGCAAAACCTAAGTGGGTATATCAGGTCCAGAAACAAAAATTCCAGGAGGAGTAGCAAAATGTGTTTCATAAATCTGTATTTTACAGAAAAATACAATATGGCTACCATATACGTTCTCAAAGCTTTTTTGTTTCTTGTGAGCTGTAATACATAATACATCGTGGCATATATACAAAATGTCAGATTTGTGTGGCAATTGGCTTTCAAAGGGCATTACTTTGAAAATGAATTATTGGGGTGTGGCTTATTGTCCCACAGCAGCTTTGCCGCTTGTCCACCAATCATCACAGCGCCACACTTAAACACATGTCCTTTTGGTGAGTTTGTAAACTACCCTGTGAATGTTTCTAGCCTTCCACAACAAACTGTATGTAGATTTGAACATTTGGCAGTGCGTACCAATATTTCCTTCTACTACATGAATGGGGTGCCTCCTAAATGCATCTGATCTTCAGGCAAGTGAATGTAGCAGTAGTCAGGCCAGTTTAAAATACTGAGAACAATAACCTCAGAGGCTGCAGTGACAACTGAAGTTTTAAAGATGTCCTTGTCTCTCCCTTTTAATCATTCCTTAGTGGCCATTACCTGATCTCTGTGCCCCAGTGTTTGAGGGAGTTGAAGGTAGATGTGCCAGATGGTCCTCTGGCTGACTGGACCCCCACCATACGTTCAGCATCCATCTCCATGGAAAAGTCACTGCGGACTTTTTCCATGCTCTCGCTGGACTTCTCGAAGAAGAAAGCATCTGAAAGCCATCACAGAAAGAGATTGAGACTTTTACAGGCCTGGGCCCACATCCCTTCACCAATCCAACTGTCCCATACAAGAGCAAGGAGAATACCGGGCAGAATACAAAAACACTCAAAAACACTGGAGCTACGTCTGGAGAAGAAATTCATACGCAGTGGATGAGTGGCAGATCTGTTTACTGTACAGTTATGTGTAGATGCTGAATAACAGCTCTAGTGTGTGACTATAGAACATTTTCATGTTTATTTTATTTTAGCAACACTGTATGCTTGATTCCTTTCCTGGCATAAGCCTTTTACTAATAATGTATCTGATATACAAAACAGAACATCTACAAGATGTTTTGACATGGAAAACGACAGTAACAGCTGTGTCAAAGCAGCTCCCTAAGACACTTTCAGCTAAGCAACATATTCTGCAAGTGCTGTGTTTGGCACAAAGTACTACCTAGTAAAAAAAAGGTCAATAGTTCACTATAGTGTTCAAACTTAAAATAAGATTAAATGGGAACACTTTAGATGAAGGTTACAATAGCTGCATGAAACTACATTTCAATACCTTAAGTAACAACATTGTTGTAACAAAAACATCCTGTACATTGGTACAGGTTGGTACAAACACATTAGTTAAATGGTCGTACAGGGAACTTTACTGAACATGTCTGCAGAAGCAACTACATAAGACAACAAACAAAGGCCCATAGTAACTACACACTGTTGTGTGTCAGTACTTCATAAACCAATAGCCAATATAGCCCAGTAACGTTTAGCTATGTCAAGACTGTAAGGTCCATACAAGCAAACTCATACCTTATTAGAGACTCTTCTCAAAGGGAAATAACATCTAAAATAACTAATCCAGTTCCCACTCTTCTAAAATATCCAGTAGCTTAATGTAGAGATCAAGGGTCTACAGGACCAAGGGCCAAAGATTGGGATGCAACATGAGGTGCAAACAAACCCAAGCTCTGAGGCCCCTCTATGAGGAGCCAATAATTATGCAAAAAAAAGTTTAAACGTCTGAAACACTGATACTCATAAACACCGGAAAACGTACAAGACAGGAAGAATGGCCCTTTGTCAGACAATGGATTTTATATTAAAACTTTATATTTAATATGATTTGTTGACATAAATAAAAATAAAATATTAGCGAGAGAGAACATGCCTAAGATTAAACCTGTTGCTATTCATAAAGTCAGAAACAAATAGATCTTTGCATTATTTTACAACTCAGAATTATTAATTGACACAGGTTCAGGAATAAAAAAATACCGATATGCAAAAATCAGGTGCAGCTGATTCATGCAGGAGACTTTGGTGACTTTACTGCGTCACTAGCATCTCTTCATATCACAGGTCTATTGTCAGGGTACAGTTAGTTTGACACAGGATGCTTATAGTTTCAAGACTGCCATTTCTCGTGTCAATCGTTAAATCCGATCGATCTCGTTCAGTAGTGGTGTGAGTAAAATGTGTATGGTTAATTTGGTAAAAAAGTATGCTGTTTGTGCCTGAATCTTTAGTGAATCTCTTGGCCAAGTGAGGGAATGTGGCCATAATTCTATGGAACACTGATCCCAGGTTGACCTAAACATTGACTATGGCCAGTTTGTGGAGCCATTTTGGTTTTTCTGGAACCATTTGCAAAAGTTTCCACGAGAGGAGCATCTGTATCTGTCCATTATTGTTGATCTGTCGCTCTTCTATGAGGGTGACCTGTTCTGCGAGTACCACAAAAGTTTTAAAAAGAATCTGCCCTGTATGTTCATTGGTTTAATCAAAGTCTAGGCTGGTCCGTGTTAGATCAGTTTGTTGGATCTATTTGCTGGGCTCCGGTTATGTTTTGTGTGCGGTTCTTTCTCCGTTCCTACTGGGGTGTCTCACACTGCGTCTTCCAAAGTGGGTGGTGCTCTGTACGTTATGCAACCTGGTCTGGTGGCATTAAGCGTTGCTTGTCAAACACCTGTTGTCAACTACAAATCCACTAATGTTGTATGTCTATTTCAATGAGGTGGTATACATGTATGCAGATGTCATAATTGTAAATTAATTCACGTTTGTAGTAAGTGCTCAGATATCATACAAGGTCTGCCTGCGTCGCTTCCGAACAGTGGGCAAGGCCATGAAATGATTAAACATCCTAACCCTGTTGACATTTGTTGTCTCTCTGAACCTCTGAGCCTTACCTTATGTTTAGCGGTCTATCTCGTCACTGGGTTGTGTAAGGGATTCATGGCTGGGTGGAACTGTATGTCCACTGTCACTCATATGTATTCTAACTTGTAATCTGCTCTTAAGGAGACCAACATGGCCAAGAGTACTTGCCAAGGAATCCGGCAAGGGGAATTTTATGAGGCCGTTTGATAGGTCGATGTTTCCTGTTAGTCTTGTTGCTGTAATTATCCTTGAATATTCAGTGAAAACGACTGATTGTGAACCTGTCCATCCTGATACTCCATTAATAGTATGATTTTGGCCAAACTGTATTCTCTGTTTTATGCCAATATCGATCACACTATTCAGTTAATTAACATGCAGGCATATGCACCTGGTTCGGGTAGGCTGTTCTTACTAATGCATTGAAAGCAATGCCCCTTCACAAGCCTAAGTGGCACCTGTTTGGAATTAAATGTCGTTTCACGGATGTATTTCTATGCTTGTCTGGCTTCAGCTGTCGTATCAGTCAGTGCACTTTAGACACTCTGTCCAGGTCTCTGTTGGGCTCTGCTGGACAAGTGCAGGTTATATTTGTGCTGCACTTGCCGTACGATTTTTTGTGACCAGTTTTTCCATCCTCGCCACCGGATTGGAGGATTTCAGTTTTATGGCGACTCGCTGGCATTTGGGTGTTGTCCTCTCTCCTGCAGGTGTGTTGACGGTGCAAAATAATATTTTGTCATTGCTTGGGCATCTTAAATAATTAATAATTGCTATGCGCATTTTTCCTTACCGCCATCATTTCCTGTCTGTTGGACACAGCTAAATCGATTATGGCGCTGTCGATCTTGTTTGTTTGGATGTTCCCAATCCGATTTGTAGTAGTAATCAACAAGTTATTGAGACATCTGACCTGGACATGCATCACGGTCAAATGTTTTGTGGGCCGTATTGATTCCCGGGTTGGTTTAACAACTTATCTGATGCCTTATCCCGTTTCAAATTCCAGGACTTCGAGCCTTGTGTCTGAAAGCGCAGCCAGCCAGATTGGTGAGCCCAGCCATTCAGGGACAGTTTTAAACGGGATGCTTGATGGCTGCATGAAGTCACCGCTCGGTAGTACATGCAAGCAGGCATACGCAGAGCTACATTAAAATCCTATAATTATGCTAACATGCACAAATGTTCTATCTGCCATTAATTTGGTATGTTCCATAATCAGTGAGTGTGACTGTCGTACGCGTATAAATCATTCACTGCTTCACTTCCCGGACGTTCCAGCTGTCAACAATCAAGGCAGCTATAGCAGGATTTAGTTCACCTTTAGTGTCTGGACCTCTATGTGAAGAGCCTATTGTAGAATCCATCAGTTTGCATGCTACTAGTAGCAGAAAGAGCTACTGCAAGGGAATGACATGGAACTTAAACAATGTAGCCAGGGCGCTTCAAGTAATATCGCCTTCAATGCAGGAAGTGTTGGGTCATTGGTGATGTGCAACAGTTCAAAGTTACATTAGACTGAATGCCAGTGATATTCTGGAAGGCCAGAGATTGGCTTCCACTCTCCTTACCTCTTAATAATGTTCGCTCTTTCAAGTATTATGTATTGCGTACTAATGTAGTTACTCCTTAACATGTAAAGGTATTACATGCTTACTGATTAAATATCATGTCAGGTGGCTGGCGGGAGGCAGGTGTGCAGCAGCAAGTGGAGCGGTTGGTATGCCGAGGCCGAGCCTCAGTTGGGAGGTTGGGGCCATAACTAAATTGGATTGTCAGCTGTGTGCTTCAGTGGGAATTTAACGCTCACTCAATAGATACATCTTAGGGGCACGGTCTAATCCTGGCTACACTTTCTTAGGTTAAGCATGGCTAATAGACACTCATTGACATATAGGTACGGCATCTCCATGCAGTGCATGCCTCAGGTCACTTTCATAGCTTTATCAAGTGGCTCCATATATATGCAGCAGTGTTATACTTTTGTCTCATCTTTCATGCGATTCCGTGGAATGAATCGCTGCTCTTTGCTCGGATGTCAAGACAGCGTCTACGTTGGGTGTGGCAGGGAGCTGCTGCAAGCGGAGCCATTATGCCAAAGCATGTATTGTCTCATCTGTAGTAAAGTATCAAGTTATCACTACTGGGTTATTCTACGAATACGGTGTGTCTTGAATAGAAAACTTTATTTAAAAAATTCTATACCAAAACTTAGTCAGATAATCGTTAACCTCTTCGCATTCTAAGTCAACTTAAACAAACGCTTAATGTATTTTGATATTTTAACTACATTACCTGCTTACCTGGAATCAAGCCGGTCAAAAAAATGTTTACCCTGTACCCTTTTGGGCACTGAAATGTACAACCATGCCACACATGAATAACAAAGATTTAGTTTTGTCTGAGCTCAATCGAGCACATACACTCTAAAAGTCTCATTGTGGGTGTGCATGTGTATACATTAAACATAGTTTTGGGTCTTCTTGGACCCCAAAGAGAACACAAGGGTTAATATATCAATATATATATCAGCATATATCAATTGTCATGTCATGTGACAAATATTGAGTAGGTCTACTTAAAGGGATAGTTCACCTAAATTACAAAATGACAAATTGGTTTTCTTTCTGTGTAAGCAGTCTATGCCGAAGGTGCATCCTTGCTTTTAAAGGCTAAAAAGTTAGCATTTGAAACAGTGGCCAGGTAAAGAAAAGCATGACTTGCTGTCATATCTTGTTCATAGACAGCATACACGGTAAGGTCAATAAGTACTTTAGTCTTCCTATTGACATATTGTCTTAAATTCTGGCCTTGAAGTACTGGGTTGACTGTCTGAAGTGGATGGCGGGGGGTCAAAACTGTCTTTCCTGCTCTCGATCTCTCTATGTGCTTTGTCTGTCTGACCCGCCATTTCCTTCACTCCTGTCTTCATTCCCTTTATGTGAGCTCCTTCACTGTCTTTCTTTTCTGAGTCTCAAAATCATTTAAGTAAGTCTGGTGTTTTTGTAGAAGGTAGGCTACTCTGTCTACTTGGTCAGCATCCCTACGCTGTCTGTAGAGCCTTTGCTTTTCAGAAGCACTTAATTTTGCAATATCTATCAAAAGGAAAACCATATTTTTGTTTAAAAAATTGAAACTTCTAAAATGCTAACACATCTTTATTAATATAATTTTGGGGGCTTTTATGAAACTTTGCATTGGATAAAAGTTAGTGATGTTATTGCTTGTCACAGGTGTTCCTGCAGATTGATTGTCACAGGTGGTCTGCAGATTTGTCGCTGGTGTTACTGTTCCTGCTGGTAACACCAGTGACAAATCTGCAGACAGGATGGCATATCTAAGATGGCGACTACAGTAGTGCAAACCACGCTTCTTAAATTATAAATATATCACTCAATCATGCAATTTGATCAATTATTTGAATCACATTTCCTTTCCCCTTACCATAAAGTATAGAACACCGTGACACAACTTAAGTCCTCACTGAAATTATCAAAGTATTTATCAAACTGCTAAAAGATGAAGAGAGAGGGTGCATACTCACCACGTCATTTTTAAAACTTTCGCACCTCAAATGAACCTTTGACCAAGGAAGAATTTGGACAGGATGTTGCGTTTTTCCAAAGTAGTGTTTTTTATCCATTTTAACACCAGTGATATGAAGTTGAGGGACAGCTATTCCCTGTAAATTATTGACAATATCTAGCTCATATTTTTGTTGTTTAAGTGGTACACTAAATATGTACAGTACTTTCCTTTGTATTATGACATTTAAAGAGGGAGGATTTTCCCCCCTCAACCATGCCACTATACCACAACTCCTGACCTGAGGGACAAGCCAATTTCTATAATATAGTTTTTTAGGTTGCAATATAACAGTTTTACGTATGTTTAATAACAAAAAGACACTTCAATTAAAACAAAACACATATTTGGTGTCATTATCTGACACTTTCAAGTGTTTTTCATGGTGGTTAAGCCTAGGACAGGAAAGCCACCATTTTCATAGCATGAATCTACTACTGAGTCCTCCTTGCTGAACCTTGTGTAAACATTTAATCCAACCAAAACACAGCAAGTAATGCTTACCTGTTGATGTCTCCTACTACTTACTTGTGCATGTGTTTATTTATGTGATTATATGCAAGGGTGTTTATTTATGTGATTATATGCAAGTGCGTGTATTGATAAGTGTACTCCATGATTACCTGTATCTTTAGTTACCAGGCCTGCATGTGGGTAGAGCAGGGTTGGAGAGCTCCAGCTGTCTCTCTGGCCAGACCCCCTGGTATTACTGAACTCCCAGCGCTTCTGCTGGAGCTGCTGGAGCCAGTAATGCATCACTTGCCTGTTAGGGGCCTGGACATAAACATACAGACTCTATTGTCTGTCATAGCACAATAAATAATGCACCTTGGTAAACAGAGTTGATCACGCAGGCTAGCAGTATTTGCAAAACATTTCTAGAGGCATCTTATATTAAAACCACTTGTCTTGGACAGAAACTGAGATCATCATCGCTACCATATGATGTAAGATAGCATATGATCAGATGCTATTATGTAATTTGGTTCTGTAGTGTACAAGACACAATTTGCCCACATCTGTTTTTTTAGTAGGCTTGACAAATCTGTTAGGGAAGACTAACTAATTATATGATGGCCAATATCTAACGTAAGCTATTACTTTTACAAACAATAATAAAAAAATGTTTGTTGCCATTTATGACTATAAAACTGGTCAATCTGAATTAATCATGGATGACAGTTAGCTATGTGTAGTAGACTACGTGAATGCTTTGCAAGTGCCGCACAAGTAAACTGTTAATTTGAGAAACAGAAAGAAGTGGTTTAACGTCAAATAACTACCTTGAGAAGAAACTCCTTCCCTGAGGTCCGGATCTCGAACTGCCCTTCATCCGTCTCAACATCATAGCTAAAGCAGGCATCGGCTATCTCTATATGTCCTAGCGGTAGAGCGTCCTGAGGAGTCTTGAAGTAATACAAATAACACTTCCTGGAATCATAAACAAACCACCAGGGTTTGTATCCCCTTAAAGGCCCTTTTCCAGCAAGTTGATTTAAATAACCACATAATTTCGGGGTTTGGTCTTTTGCTGCTTCAACTGTAGCCTCATCCACTGATTTACAGGACATAATTTTTGTATTTTTGGGAGAGCATTTTTTGCTGTTATTCTCTTCATGCATTTTTCCTCGAACTTTCGTCTTGCGCCACAGCGGATGCAACAGTTTCCCTCCGCATGACTGCTTAGTACTTCAGCAAAATAATTATGGTACTTGTAGTTTTAGGTGTACAAGTCACAATGCTGGCGGTAGTCTATCACTAGGTGGAGATGTTCTACAAGAATATCACTGGAACAAAATGCCCATGTCGAAAAGATGCTAAATCTGTTCATGATAGAAAGGCCCAGTGCTGGGGTAGGTAATGGGAAGAACCGGGGCCGCTTCACATTTGGGCCAGTCAAGGATTTTTTGTGTGAAATTTGGCACGTTATTCCATCTTCTCTTAAAGGAAGCTACACACGTTCCCCA
The DNA here is from genome assembly GCA_036571765.1 of Plecoglossus altivelis. Classification (NCBI taxonomy): domain Eukaryota; kingdom Metazoa; phylum Chordata; class Actinopteri; order Osmeriformes; family Plecoglossidae; genus Plecoglossus; species Plecoglossus altivelis. Next base: position 7,118,062 of record BROE01000003.1, on the reverse strand, counting down.
TTCTGACACATCAGTCTCTGAATGGGTCGTACCATTTGATGAAGTTCTCCCCTCCCAAATACAGTTGGTTGGGTCCATAGCCTGTCTTTTCCAAAACGTTTTTTTCAGTCATGTTTGGGAACGGTACCGATAGTTGGACCGTAACGATACGCTGACCTGGCTCTGCTGTCCAAAGTAATTCCTCTCAATTTAAATTTTGCTTGTGTATTAGGTTTTCCCGCTTCGGATATCTGTAGGCCCAATCAGCGAACAGGGGAAGTGGCTGAGAACCTTGACGTTAATGTTGCGCGCTAGTTTAAATTGTAATTCTATAATGACGGCGAGAAGATAGAAGGGGAGCTACCGTTGTGGCAACGCAAACGAATATCCTGAACTTAAGCCGGACCAAGAACAATCTTCTCTGAGTTGTACTGGTGGCCATGATGTTGTGGCTCTCCCCCCTTCGCGGTTCGGGAAAAGTTGAACTCGCACCTTTAGTTGTGAAGGAGTTGACTAAGGCGAACGTCTAGCCATGCCAAGTCAATAGTTCTCGTCTCCCCGCGTTTTGCACACATTGAACTGTCGCACATTATTGCTAACATTTCTGTGTTTAGATTGGACAATGCAAAGGAGATTCTAATCATAATTAGTGATGTTTTGGGGATATAGATGTGGATCTGCAATTTGATTCAGGGGAAATTTAACTTATCAGAGCACTATTACAATAGCTACTTCGATGATGATAATCTTAACATTAAACTCAGTGATTCTCGTGATGAACAGAACACTTGAACCCCTATGTGTACTCATGCATGAACCTGGTTTGTGTGTCAGTTGTACACATTGTTGTAAATGTGTTGTAATTCGTTATTTTCTAGAAAACTATAGATGTCCTAAATAAAAGAGATCAATTACATACTTGAAAGACTGTTTAAAAGAAGTGATAAGACATTCTGTGTAAAGGTGTTAAGTGTGCCTCTGCAAATGAAGTAAGAATATTCACTACACATTTTATAACATTATATATCAAGATAATTAGTGTATACATGTTTTTAAATGATCAATATTGTTAGGGCCATTACAAACCAGACAAGTAACTGGTTAAATTGCTACAGCCCTCCAGTCTTTTGGAATGCATCTATAGCAATAATTGCCGAGCCAGATATTAAATGTAATTAAAATGTTAACCTTTGTGTATCAATCAATCTAGGGATATTCATAGAATTTGCAAATATTATAATATTGATAGCGAACGTCAAGCTTGATCTGCATATGCTGTGAAATGACCTCTTACTCTTTCTGCTTTTGTTAATTTATCAACCTGTCCTTGTGCAATAGTAGAACTCTTTGTTAACTTCTCATCTTAAGTGCATTATTATTTAACCTTTACATTATTTGATGAACTATGGCATTAATAAAAACTACAGGATAGTTAAAGCAGATATATTGATTAATTTATCCTATTTACACCACCATGAAAAAAGTGGGCTGGGTTTGGGCCTTAAACTCTTGGGCTGAAAGTGGCCCCACTCCAGCCCTGGATGGGTCTACTACAGACAGTAAGCCTATAAACAATGTTAATGTTTACGTTGACTTCTCACAGAAGAGTGAATAGGCATACTGAATTTATTAATCATTAAAGTTATATTAAACAAGGTATTTAGAGTTCACAATAGGACAATCATTTACCTTTAGGTTATAAAGCATAAAAAGTTTACAAAAACTTTGTAATGCATCCTAGTATTTGAAACTTTGTCCATATTTGACATTTGACTTGCACCCATTGACATTTCAACCCTAGAGGCCCCAGGCAGATTTCAACCAAAGCTGAATATTAACGAACCCATTGCCATAGTGCATAATGTGACAATAATCCTCTTTGAACCATTGCTGTAACCTGAAAGTATGCCATACAGAGTTCAGCAACATCGTTTTCTTGCAGGCTTCTACAAACACAATTTCTTCTGTTGCGATGGTGGTGACAATTTTCCTGATAAGGCAGTGGTTGTGTTGTTTTATTGCATTGTGTATTAAGGCATGCAGTGTTGGAGTATGTGATTTTACTCCGTTACGTGTTCACGCATCGAGAGTGGTAAGATGGATCACCAGGATTCAGTATAGTTAAGTTCAATGAAGTTTATTCCCAAACAGTACAATTCTAATGCAGATATCTGGGTCGCTCCAAGGTTCCTAACAGCACACAACTACGTGCGTCTTATGCTTGGCACAGCAAAGAACGACACCTTTCCTTGGGAGACCCACAGTAATATAGATAACATTATGCATTTCATTAGGACAGAGGCTCCTCCGCCTTTGGTGGTGTCCGCCCATGGTTCGAGGGCCATCTTATCTCCTCATGTGGTAGAGAGGACCCTCTTTGTTGCCTCTTTCTCCCAGGTGTTGTTGTATCTGACTCTGCACACAAAGAAGACAGTGTTCCCTACTCCCCACATCCCAAGATAAGACAGTAGAATACATCCTACTGTTGACTATATGTGGACTGTTGACTCCCTCTTGATTCCCACAGTGTGTTGCCTTTCTTACATGATAGAAAAGTACTGTCTGTCTGCCTTACAAATCGTATAGGTCAGTACAAGCAAATCATTGTATCCTTCATTGTTAACATAAGTAAAATTATATGGGTTAGCATAAGTGAATCATTATATTCTTCATTAGTAAATCATATAGGTTAGCATAAGTGAATCATTATATCCTTCAGCAGTAAACAGAAAAAGTGATTTGTGATCCCAGAAGTCCCAGAACCACTGGTTTTTACCAACCAGTGGTAAAAACCTATTTGGTGGGGGGTTTTTAGACACAAAAAAACTTCTGTCCCATCCAATAAAATAAATGACATAGATGCCTGTCAAACTTAAGACTTCTGTTCCACTCACATGAGGAACAGGCCATTTATATTAATCTACAGAGTATTATCATTTTGACCAAGATTGTTTGGTTTTCAGATTTTTTGCCATTGGATACATATCAGGAATTTGATATCAGGAATCAAATGTGACTTGTGTTACTGAGTGTTGAACTCATATGCAGAAACCACAGTTTTCCGGAGATTGTTACTTTAATTTATCTTCAGGAAACGCTATCTCATCATAACCCTTTTTGTTTCTCAAATGAAAATGAACTGTTAAAACTTTTGAGACACCACCACATTCCAGGTCCATTTGACTAGAAATGGGTGTTTATCTCCCATGAACATTTTAAACTCTCAGATTGCCACACATCAGAATGCCACACAGTTCAGGATATAGTGAAGTGATGTTTTGTCAAGTATGGTTACCCATACTTGAAATTTACCTCTGCATTTAACCCATCCAAGTGCACACACAGCAGTGAGTAGTGGGCAACTGCACACACAGTGAACATACACCCAGAGCAGTGGGCAGCTATTGCTCCAGTGCCCGGGAAGCAATTGGGGGTTTGGTGCCTTGCTCAAGGGCACCTCAGTCATGGTATTGAAGGCAGAGAGAGCGCTGTTTGTTGACAATCCCCACCTTCAATTCCTGCCGGTGTGAGAATTGAACCAGCAACTTGCAGGTTACAAGCCTGACTCCCTAACCATTAGGCCACGACTTTCCCCAGAAATTACATTAGGCTCAGACTTTATACCACAAAGTTCAACAACAGGTAAGTAAAATCTCTCCCATTACATAATGAAAATGTTGAAATTCATCTGAATACTCTACTTAATATGTGCTGTGGTTGCATTCGAGAACGTGTGCCATGGTTTCACCTGATCAATCACTCTGAAGAAAACATTGGACCAGAGGCTTCAGAAGCCTTCCAATTCAGAAGCTGTTCAATTTTTTAGGGCAAGGTAACTGAATTGTTTTAACATTACCATAGTATGTATCCCTATGGGAGTTACCAGAAAATAACTACTTGATATAGTTTTTTGTCTTGTAAAACAAAACAGAATGAACATTAATACTATTATTAGATCTGAGAGAGGTGAGGGAAGCAAATATAGAACAATAGGTGCATTCAGCATACATCGCTTCAAGAGTGATGTCTCTTGAAAAATACCCTAGTAAACGAGGGGGTGCGTCCCTGCGCCTTCAAGCGGAGGACAGGTCCACTCACTAAGGTGTCAGACTATGGGCCGGATAGCAGAGAAGAGTACCCGGCCTTCTTGGAGTCCCTGGGAAGGGTACTGGACAGTGCACCAACTGGGGACTGCATTTTTCTGCTGGGGGACTTCAACATCCACGGGGGCAACGACAAGGACACCTGGAGAGTAGTGATTGGGAAGAACGCCCCCCCCTATCTGAACCTGAGCAGTGTTTTACTATTAGACTTCTGTACTAGTCACAGTTTGTCCATAACAAACACCATGTTCGAGCACAAGGCCGAAGGTCGATGATCTACTTTGTTGTCATGTCCTCTGAACTGTGGCCCTGTGTCTCGGACACTTGGGTGAAAAGAGGGGCGGAGGTGTCAACCAATCACCACCTGGTGATCCGCTGGTGGGGGAGCTGGTGAAGGAGGAAGCCGGACAGACTTGGCAGGCATATCATGAGGGTCTGTTGGTAATGTGTGGCAGAGCCCTCTGTCAGCAGGGTCCTCAACTCGCACCTCCGGGAATGCTTCTCACAGATCCTGGGGGGGGGGACTGGGGACATTGAGTCTGAGTGGACCATGTTTTCGGCCTTCGTTGTCGATGCGGCAGCCCAGCGCTGCGGTCATAAGGTCTCTGGTGCCAGTCGTGGCGGAGTCCTATCGAGCCTGGTTGGCTTGTGGGACTCCTGAGACAGTTGACGCGTATCGGCAGACCAAGCGTGCTGGCTCAGGTGGTTGCAGAGGCAAAAACTCAGGTCTGGGAGGAATTCAGGGAGGCCTTGGAAAAGGACTATCAGACGGCCTCAAGGAAATTCTGGTAAACCGTTCGCCAACTCAGGAGGGAGAAGCAGTGCTTCACCAACACCGTTTACGGTGCAGGCGGGGAGCTGCTGACCTCAACTGGGGACATTATTGGATGGTGGAAGGAATACCTTGAGGATCTCCTCAATTCTACCATCACGTCATCTAAGTAGACAAGATCCGTCCTGAGTATCTTTAGTCTCTGGATGTTGTGGGGCTGTCATGGCGGACACGTCTCTGCAACATTACGTGGCGGCTTGGGACGGTACCTCTGGACTGGCAGACTGGGGTGGCGGTACCCCTTCATAACACACCCTCCGGTACCCCTTCATAAGAAGGGGTACCGGAGGGTGTGTTCCAACTACAGGGGGATCACACTTCTCAGCCTACCCGTTAAGGTCTATGTCAGAGTACACGAGAGTAGAGTCCGACTGATAGTCGAACCTCGGATTCAGGAGGAGCAGTGTGATTTTCGTCCTGGTCGCGGAACACTGGACCAGCTCTATACTTTTCATAGGGGTTCAGGGTTCATGGGAGTTTGCCCAACCAGTTCATATGTGCTTTGTGGATCTGGAGAAGGTGTTCGCTCATGTCCCTTGTAGTGTCCTGTGGGGGGTTTGCCGGGAGTACAGGGTCCGGGGGCCTTTGCTCAGGGCCGTCCGGTCCCTGTATGACCGGTGCAGGATCTGTGTTTGCGTTGCCAGTAGTAAGTCGGACCTTGTTCCCGGTGCATGTTGGACTTTACCAGGGCTACCCTTTGTCACCAGTTCTGTTCATTGTTTTTATGGACAGAATTTCTAGGCAAAGTCAGGGTCCGGAGGGTGTCTGGTTCAGGGACCACTGGATTTCATCTCTGCTATTTGCAGATTATGTTGTCCTGATGACTTCATCAGACCAGGACCTGCAGGGTGCACTGGAGCAGTTTGCAGCCGTGTGTGAAGCGGTTGGCATGAGAATCAGCACCTCCAAATCCAAGGCCATGGATCTCTACCGGAAAAAGGTGGCTTGCTCCCTTCGGTTGGGTTGGGAGTCCTTGCCTCAAGTGGAGGAGTTCAAGTATCTCAGCGTCTTGGTCATGAGTGAGGGAAGGACGGAACGTGAGAATGACAGGCGGATTGGTGCAGCGGCTGCAGTGATGCAGTCTCTGTATCGGACCGTCGTGGAGAAGAAGAAGCTGAGCTGAAAGGCAAAGCTCTAGATTTACTGGTCAATCTATGTTCCTGCTCTCACCAAAGGTCATGAACTTTTGGTAATGACTGAAAGGACAAGATCGCGGATACAAGCGGTCGAAATGAGTTTCCTCCGGTGGGTGGCCGAGCGCTCCCTTAGAGATAGGGTGTGGAGCTTGGTCACATGGGAGGAGCTTGGAGTAGAGCCGCTGCGGATGCCTCCTGGACGCCTCCCTCGGGAAGTGTTCCGCCGGTAGGCGGCCCCGGGGGAGACCCAGGACACGCTGGAGGGACTATGTCTCTCGGCTGCCCTGAGAACACCTCGGGTGTGTGATGGGTGCAGTTTTTAAACTTCAATAGTATGAGTCATATTTGGTCATTTAAGTAAATGATCATAATTATAATTTAGGAACATTACATAGATTAGATTTAAAAGTTTATATTTGTTGCAGCTCATTTACAGTGAAAAAATGTGAGTGTATAGTGACAGTATTTATCTCTATTTCTCTCTGGGTAAGTAGGACTCTTGAGACTGCTCACCAAAACAAAGGCGAACCCACTTTTGTAGCAGATTAAGACATGTTTGTAGTACCTAGACAAAAAATAGCCTAGGTTTATAGGTAATGTGATGGAATTCTAGAATATGGTTACAATAAATGTGCTTCAAGAGTAGTCTACAGTTGGTTAAGAAGCTTGATACAATGTATGTTAATTAGACTCTGTTTGGTAGAGAGGCCATCTGTAGTTTTATGACACCTAATTAGGAGACGTTAACTCGAGAGACAGTTGGTCTGAAGCAACTGTATTGTTAAAGATGACCACACAAAGGACAATTGACCATTAACCGGTCGATGACTTGTGGCTTTATTATTTACAGTTTTGGGGAGAGATGCCACATTAAAGAACTGTGGGACAATTGTTATGGAGATGTATTGTTTCAAGCTGTCACTGAGTAGAGTTAGCTAATCACAGAGGTTGCTATATTGATAGATTGACCCTATGCAATACCATTTGTTTTAAGTGTATTTAAAGTAGTGTTTAAGGATGTTCGACATCACTCTTATGAACGACTTGTGGCTATCTTGTCCTGTGTAATAACTGATCACAAAGCACTTTGTTTAAATCTTATGTACTTGTACAAGTTAAATAAATTGTATTGAAATCACCATTCATGACTGTTCATATTTACACAGAGCCATCTGAATTTTCTTTCACAGTACCTAGCAAAAAGTAGCCTTTTAGCTAAGGTAGCTACCATTGATTAGGACTCTCTGATATTGCTGACTGGCTAAGTAGAATGTCGTTACGTGTGTTTGAGTTCATGCAGTACCACAGGTGCCTGCAGCTGCCAGACTCAATCCAGTGAATTCTGGTTAAATTTTCTATCTATTTCTATCTATTTCTAGTAGGAACATAGATTGACCAATAAATTAAGAGCTTTGCCTTTCAGCTCAGCTCCTTCTTCACCACGACGGTCCGATACAGAGACTGCATCACTGCAGCTGCTGCACCGATCTGCCTGTCAGTAAAAAGTGCATGCCATCACTTCATCAAGTCACCGATGGCAGGGGTTTCATTGACTATTTCCTGCCTGCGAAGAGACGGTTTTTTGGCAATTTTCTGAAAAGAGTCCGATCCTTGTTGACACTTTCATTGGCCAACTGAAGTTGAACGTCTGACCGTTGACCATTAGCCAAGATCATTCCACTTGTGTATTTGGTGCCCCTGTACCAAACACAATTAGTGATTTGGACAAAAGCCTCACCAAGAAACTTTGCCTCCAGTGCTTCTTGGATATATCTTAGCACACTATCAGTAACTGTAGACAGTGTTGTAGCCTGTAGAAGTCTGACAACACCGGAATCATGTTGGTGGTCTGCAACCACCAACTGATGCTTCATAGAGTGACAGCTGAATATTTCGAAAGCAATGAGTATGTCTGACAACACGCTTTAAAAAACTGTGTTTTGCCTCAAACCGCGTTGTCCAAAGTGAAACCAGAGGCCATATGCCCTGATCAGTTCAGGTAATGTTTCAGAAATTATGTTTTGGAATAAGTTTTTCCATCCATCCATCCATTTTCTTCCGCTTATCCGGGGCCGGGTCGTGGGGGCAGCAGTCTGAGCAGGGAGGCCCAGACTTCCTTCTCCACACACACCACCTCCAGCTCCTCCGGGGGGATCCCGAGGCGTTCCCAGGCCAGCCGAGAGACATAGTCCCTCCAGCGTGTCCTGGGTCTTCCCCGGGGCCGCCTCCCGGTAGGACATGCCCGGAACACCTCCCGAGGGAGGCGTCCAGGAGGCATCCGAAACAGATGCCCGAGCCACCTCAGCTGGCTCCTCTCGACGTGGAGGTGCAGCGGCTCTACTCCGAGCTCCTCCCGTGTGACCGAGCTCCTCACCTTATCTCTAAGGGAGCGCCCAGCCACCCTGCGGAGAAAACTCATTTCGACCGCTTGTCCCGCGATCTCGTCCTTTCGGTCATTACCCAAAGTTCATGACCATAGGTGAGAGTAGGAAAGTAGATTGACCAGTAAATCTAGAGCTTTGCCTTTCAGCTCAGCTTCTTCTTCACCACGACGGTCCGATACAGAGACTGCATCACTGCAGCCGCTGCACCAATCCGCCTGTCATTCTCACGTTCCGTCCTTCCCTCACTCATGACCAAGACGCTGAGATACTTGAACTCCTCCACTTGAGGCAAGGACTCCCAACCCAACCGAAGGGAGCAAGCCACCTTTTTCCGGTAGAGATCCATGGCCTTGGATTTGGAGGTGCTGATTCTCATGCCAACCGCTTCACACACGGCTGCAAACTGCTCCAGTGCACCCTGCAGGTCCTGGTCTGATGAAGTCATCAGGACAACATAATCTGCGAATAGCAGAGATGAAATCCTGTGGTCCCTGAACCAGACACCCTCCGGACCCTGACTTTGCCTAGAAATTCTGTCCATAAAAACAATGAACAGAACTGGTGACAAAGGGTAGCCCTGGTAAAGTCCAACATGCACCGGGAACAAGGTCCGACTTACTACTGGCAACGCAAACACAGATCCTGCACCGGTCATACAGGGACCGGACGGCCCTGAGCAAAGGCCCCCGGACCCTGTACTCCCGGCAAACCCCCCACAGGACACTACAAGGGACATGAGCGAACACCTTCTCCAGATCCACAAAGCACATATGAACTGGTTGGGCAAACTCCCATGAACCCTGAACCCCTATGAAAAGTATAGAGCTGGTCCAGTGTTCCGCGACCAGGACGAAAATCACACTGCTCCTCCTGAATCCGAGGTTCGACTATCAGTCGGACTCTACTCTCATGTACTCTGACATAGACCTTAACGGGTAGGCTGAGAAGTGTGATCCCCCTGTAGTTGGAACACACCCTTCTTATGAAGGGGTACCGAAGGGTGTTGAAGCAGTTGAAAAAGGTTACAGAGCTCTGGGTACGACCAAGAGGACCCTGGTTCACGAAGTCCAACTGACTGTCCGTCCCTGACCCAGTATATTTCTAACACAGTTACATATGCATAAGTAGGTGTGGTTGTAAGTTTCCCTCAGGCTATCATCTCTTGTGTGCCCCATGGGCATGGTATCAGGGTTCAGCTGCTGGTTCTCTGTAGTCACCCCTACAGTTTCTCCTGACAAACGTTTCCTGTTAGACAAGATAGAAGAGCCAACACACCAGCTGCCTGCCCATCCTACCTGTCCTCCTCCTGCTATCTCACATGGGACTGATGACAAACACATTCTCATGACCTTGCCTCTTTCTCACCTGACTCCTACTTTGTGCTCTATTATGGTGCACACATTCTTACACACAGTTGATTATAAAAGATATGTTAATGCAAAGCTAAATGTAATATATAAAAACATACTACAAAATAGTAAATGTATCATACCAGAAATAATGTTTTATCCCACAATATTTACGCTGGTTTAAGTTGATAAAACATAGAATGCATCTCATCATTACTAAATGTAAATTTTTTACCATATGAAGTTTAACTTCAACACTTTGCCTAGGACCCAAATGAACATACATAGAACAAGGGCTAGAAGATTACTAGCACTTTGCAGAAGGCACAATTAATCTTAGTTGCAAAAAGATCATTATATCCCAGCCATGAAAAGTAATGCCCCTGCGCCAGCCCTGACAACACATTGCACTCTGATAAGAAGGGCGGTTAGGACCCCGATGACAGGATGCGATGAGACCCCCGTACCAGCCCTGTTCATGTGTCCTTGCATTCCTTAAAGAATACAGCACACACACGTGGTTTAACATACACCCACACAGACTCACCCCGCCTGGGGGAAAGAGGATCTGTGAGCCAAGAGGGAAGGACTTCCCTGTGCTCTAATGAGGATAGCAGAAAGTCTAAACCAGGCGCCGCCTCCAACAATAGTCATCTAATCAAAAATGCCCTTAAGGACTATTTAAAAAACTGTTGTATACTCTGCTCTGTACCCTTTTCAGGTTTGCTCACTTGTTAAGACCAAACTGTTAAGGTCCACGCATCTATTATTAGACAAACTAAACTCTTGTTGCAAAGCTGATTAAATATAACTAGTTGACTCTCGTAGCGATGCGAGTTTTGACTTAGGCCGCCGTACTCCACTGGTGTTTCCTTTCCTCAACATTAATAATAACTACGCCACTGGCTTTCAGCAAACTATTACACGTCTAGCTCATCCACAGAATGAATGCAAAAATGTCACCCTTTTTCCTCTACGGTACATTCAGAGTATGCGCTGGTCTGCCTTGCAAATGTGCTTTAAACTACCTGATGAAGGCAAATATATCATGAAGCTCATTAGTTGACTTCGGTACTAACATTGCTTGCTAATGGATTAAATAGCTCACCAGCAGAAATCGGAATCATACAATAAGTACTATATAATCATATAATTACAGTCGTGTTCACTGAACATGCTGGTCTGTTGGCTATATTTGAGAAGCTAGGCTAGCTAAGGGTAGGCTAGCTAATTGACACAAAAGTAGGCTGCCTAATTCATCACTAAGTACACATTCAACAAAAACAGAGTTGTAATGGTTATAATCACCATCAAAAGAGATAAAGCTAGAGAGACAACATTTTGTTGTTGTTGTCATTGTTATAACACTCAGCCAAACGTGTTCGTGTCTTTCTAGATCTGTTTGAACCGGATCACGTTCCGTGAAATTAAAGGGGAAAATAAACGGCTGTAAATAAAATATTGAGTTACAAGAACTTCAACGTATCGTTGTTATTACTGAATAGAAGATTTTAAGTTTGGTTCACTCAAGATTTTATGGCAAACCAAAAGTTTGAAATTATGTGTCACCAGAGCTAAAAACAACAACAATTACAATCAAAAAGTTCAACAGAATCATCCAACTTGATTTTTTATCAAAAAACAATTTATATTTTTGAGTCCTTGCTCCGGTCTGTATCTTTATCACGGTGTTCTGGCCCAGGAACGTAAATAGAATTACCGTAATTCTCAGTCAGAAGGTTCGCTGCACGCTACTCTGTTTACGTTCACGAAAATAACAACAAAAAAAGTGTTTTTTAATTGTTTCAAGGATATTGAAAATGTGACCACAGTGTTCCAAGCTGAACAGGGAATGCTGAGACTTTCCATTCATGGTAGAATTTAAAACAGTATTTTCTATGAAGCTATTGCTGAAAAATGCGGAGTTCTTCGACTGTGGGTTCTTGAGACCAGTGAAGGATATAATGATTCACTTATGCTAACCTATATGATTTACTAATGAAGAATATAATGATTCACTTATGCTAACCCATATAATTTTACTTATGTTAACAATGAATGATACAATGATTTGCTGGTACTGACCTATAAGATTTGTAAGGCAGACAGACAGTACTTTTCTATCATGTAAGAAAGGCAACACACTGTGGGAATCAAGAGGGAGTCAACAGTCCACACATAGTCGACAGTAGGATGTATTCTACTGTCTTATCTTGGGATGTGGGGAGTAGGGAACACTGTCTTCTTTGTGTGCAGAGTCAGATACAACAACACCTGGGAGAAAGAGGCAACAAAGAGGGTCCTCTCTACCACATGAGGAGATAAGACGGCCCTCGAACCATGGGCGGACACCACCGAAGGCGGAGGAGCCTCTGTCCTAATTAAATTCATAATGTTATCTATATTACTGTGGGTCTCCCAAGGAAAGGTGTCGTTCTTTGCTGTGCCAAGCATAAGACGCACGTAGTTGTGTGCTGTTAGGAACCTTGGAGCGACCCAGATATCTGCATTAGAATTGTACTGTTAGGGAATAAACTTCATTGAACTTAACTATACTGAATCCTGGTGATCCATCTTACCACTCTCAATGCGTGAACACGTAACGGAGTAAAATCACATACTCCAACACCAGGGACAGTTGTAACACGTTTTGCTCATTTTAACAATATATCAAAATTTTTTACTGGAATAACCAAATTGTTATATTATAAACTTCAATCTTTCAACTGCTGAAAAAATATATTCAAGTGGTTTTATTAAATATGTACAGGTTGCAAAGTTGATTTTAATACAGTCTCTCCACTGGTACAACCGTTTCAGTGTACAGGGACGGTCGTAAAATGTCTAAAATGTACATGGATGGATTTTATTCCGGGGGAATATGAACATTTTTGGGATGGAATTCCCCAAGGCATTCATTGCACTGGCAAGAGTAATTAGTGTCCCCCGTTCTGCAGAGGTGACTGCACCCACTTGCTTGACTCCCTTTCTAGCCACAATTTTCCAGGATTTTGCGCTGTGGTGAGTCCTGTATAGAAAAATGTTGTTATTTAGTGCTTTTATTCTGTAATGCTTTTATTTGTACGGCTGTGAGTCTCTGGAAGGTGTTTCTGAAATCTGCCTCCACCTGTCACCACACAAATCACACAGCCCTTACTTCTCTCTAGAACATTTACGCTTGACTCTTCACAGTCAACGGGGCAAGTCAATTAAGGTTTACTCTACAGGCTTTGTCCTGGTACAACCTTTCCTGGAGCACAGACATTTTCAAATTCCATGACATTTCTAATGGAACCAAGAAAAATATTTTGACGGCGACATTGTCTATGCTGTCCAATGGAGGGAGGAAGGGAATGAGGACAGAGCAATAGTTAATAGTTATCCTTTCTGAAGGTAAACTAAAAAACTATTGCTATTTCTTAAAATATGTGCGTGTTTTTCTGAGCTAGTGAGTTTGACATGTTGAACTTCTTATTTCCAAGTTTAGCTTTGTATAAAGCTTGAATGCTTATACATTCATTTCCAGGGATGCTGAGGAGACCATACAAGGCAAAGAGCTAGGCTGTTTCCTTATCCGTCTCAGTGTACCACTTGGCTGGGAGGCCAAGTTGCCAGCCTGTCTCACCGGAGGGTAACCCCATGATATCAGCTGAAGAGGAGAGCATGAATGCTGAGGTACCCTCAGAACCCATCCCAAGTCGCTACCTCTTGGAAAATACTTACGAACAGATCCCAGAAATAAGGTTTAAAATTTAAGCTACCAGGCATGAGCCCAACACCCATAAGGCACTAAAGGAGCTAAAACCCAAACCCAATCTCTCAACTCTTGGGCTAAAGGCAAGGGGTTTTCATATTTTATGTGTCAGCAATATTCCACACAATGTGTCATGTTCAGCCGTTAATCAATTATATTCTTTGCATCTGACAGAATGTGAAGAGGCCATGGTTCTTTCCAGAGATCAAGAGAAAGTAACAGAGAGAAGAGAAAATAATGAAGACATTTGCAAACAAAATCATGGGGGGGATTGGGGTGGCAATTATGTAGCAGAAAGATACTGTCCATCAAGTTCTGAACACGGGGATGGAAGAATCCATCAAACCCAAGAAAAAGAGGGGTGAGTTATAGGTGTGACAGCAGTTATGAATGGCTGTAGTAAAGAGCAAATGTTTTTGCAGTCTGTCCTCTGTATCACTGTGAGGGGATGTCCTGTACAACAAACCCAATGTCTTTTTTAGTCTCAACCCTCCTGTTATGTTTGTTAATGTTAACTAATTATGTTTAAATACATGGTCCAAAAGGGCTAATTAATAATAATCCATCCATCCATTTTCTACTGCTAATCCCTGGGAGGGATTGCAGTGCCGCTTGTGCCCATTTAGGGGTCACGGGTGACTGGAGCCTAACCCAGTAGCTTTCAGGCCATAAGCAGGGTACACCCTGGACTGGGGCCAGCAAGTCGCAGGGCTAACACAGAGACACAGACAACCATTCACTTATACATCCACTCTCTAGGGGCAATTTCTCAATATACCAATTAACCTATCACATGCATGTCTTTGGATGGTGGGAGGAAGCCGGAGTGCCCAGAGAGAACCCATGGTAACATGGGGAGGACATGCAGACTCCACCCAGAGAGATCATGTGATGTTGCATTTGGCCCAAGAATCGAACCCATGATCTCCTTCCTGGGAGGCAAGGGCTATAACCGCACCGCCACTATGCACCCCATTAATAATAATCGTAGTCCGTAATTTAAGTCCTGTAATTTACCAGTTCCTTATGCTGTTAGATATTTCTTACCAACCTAAGTTATTGTAAACATTAAACATTTTGAACTTCTCTTTGCTTTTTCTGCTATTTGAGCCCCCAACGGTTTCTTGTAAGCTGCTGGAGGATTTAAAACTCTTGACATGTCAATAGTTTTACCTACTTTTGGTTATGTTTAATTACGGAATTACTTTTTTTTTAAATTGACAACCTCTGCAGTTGAATTTGTCAAATTTAGTTAAGACTCTCAACTAAATTCAGAAAAACAAACAAAAGCATGAAGCCCAAGACTCCTTTTTGTGATATTATACAATCACAAATAAACACTGGAAACCGTGTCATGAGGTAACAACAAGAATTGAACTCAGAATGAGGTGTTTGTTTCTAGTCTCTAGGAGTTTGAAAGTTTTAAGAGACATGCTGGAGCAACAAAAGCTGTTTTATTTTTTATTTTATTTTAGCTCTTTTATTTATTTTGGCATGCTAGAGTGTCAAGTATCAAAGCTCATGTCATTTACCAAGATGATCCTGGTCTCAAAATACTAGAATTGAGGGTAATATGAAAGAAGTCCAGGAGGTCAAGACTACTCTTTTAAATCTTCATTGAAGACGATTCATTTGAACTACAGCATGTCTTCTCAGTGTACAAAACGGTGAAATCAATGACGTTGCATCCAAAGTTACCTTTTAGATAATCAGACTTGGCTAAACAATGTTATTATCGATGATTTGACGCAAGAAAAATGCCTTTGAGTCTTGGTTAGACCTCAGAAAAAAAATTGAGCATTTTTTACAACAAGCGCAAAATTAATGGAAATGATATTGAAACTGAAATCTGAAATCCTATCTGAAACAAAATCATGGAAAATCAAGATACGTTATTTATATACATGTCTATGGTATAAAGATGAACAACTTTTTCTTGCAAAGGCCAAACCTGTTTTAAGAACGCTGTTATCTGAGTCAATGAAGATCACTCTAAAACAATATGGAGGAAGAGAGCTGAACTGCTTCCAGTGATGAAACAGGCCAGAGAAAAGGGGAGCTTTGCTGCCATTACCTTTGATAGACTCATAGTTAAACCCGTCAACATGACCAGACAGCTGGCCATACTTGAGAATTAATCAGCTAGTGCTATCAAGATCTCAGCATATATGTTGATGTTGTCTCTTTATTTATTTATTTATTTACAGGTTTACTTTACCAATCACGACCATTTATTCTGAGATTGAACTCTGAGATTGTGCAAGGTGTTCAGGTCTGTGACTCGTTTTCATTTTATATGATTGATTATCTTTTCAAAGTGAGACTCCCTGGCTTTCAGCTGCACAGACTGTAACAACCCCCCCCCCCTTCTTATTTATATTACATACGAATGTTCAGGTCTATTGGACCCAGGCCTAATTAGAGTGTGGAAAGTGCATATCCTTCACTGCTTCAGATTGGTTTCCATAACTCATACTCTGACACACACATTCTGTCCTCCTGTCTGGGTCTTCTGTTGGTATGTGTGTATGTGAATTTTGTGTTTCTGCCCCTGTCGTTCCCGGACAAGGTTGCAACATTGTTAACAAATTGCAAGCACAAACACCTGTCTGCTTTCGCCTCTGTTTTGCGGAACCCAATTTTCATTCATTTATACTTTATCCCAGCTGCAAATTGGGGACAGCAGTATAAATATAGCTTTGTCACTGTGGTTCCTTATCACAACTGATCAAGATGGCCAAACAATTCTCTGCCCAGAGGACAACGAAGTTGATTTTAGAAGAGAGAGAGAAGCTTTTGATAAAATGTCAAAGGAAGATTTTTCAAAATGTGAGGATCACATTTCTGACAGACTGATAGTAAAGAAGATGAAGGGATTAGAATTTCCAGGATTATCCACTCTGATAACCGAGATGACAGACCAGCTCGACAGCAGAGAGACAAGCTAGCTGCCATCAGAAAAGTGTGGGAGAAGTGGGTGCAACACCTCCCCCTGTTTTACAACCCTGAGCCATGCAGTAAGCCTAACCCTGAGCTAACACATTAGGCTCAGGGTTAGGCTTACTTCTATGAGGAAGCGGTAAGCTTTCTGACTCTGAGTGATTTTATCAGTTGGGGGTCTGTCAGTTGTAGGAGTTCCTTATCTTATGGACCACGTATAAGACCCCTCATGAAAGGGACACCTGGTCAGGAGGAGTAGATGACCCCTGTGGAGCTAAGAGTCCTCATCACTCTAATGGACTGTGGAGGGGACAGCTAGTGTTAGGTCAAATTACTGTATCTGGACTAAGGAAACAACTAAGGAAATCACAGAACAAGATTTGAGAACTCTCTGTTTTAAAATGAACCAATGACTATTATGAAATTGTTTGTGTTAATGACAGTGTAAAGGATTGAGTTGGAGACAAAAACTCCAGACAACTTTGTACAACCAAAATCAGACTTGTCTCCGCATGTCTCCCTGAAGTATTAAAACTTCCTTAGCTTCAACGACTCTGTATTCTTCTTATTTAGAATTACCTAACAGCTCCGCTGGCCTCCAGTGATATTCTTTGACATTTGACAATGTTTTCTTCCCCACTTGGGCAGTAACAAACTCTCCTCCTGTCTCCTCCTTGTCCATTGACAAGTTGCTGTCTGTAGGCATGCTTCTCTCTGCTCTTTATTTTAGGTAGTTTGTGTCACAACTGCTGATAATCTCACGTTGCCATGTTTTGTTGCGTTCAATCATATAACTTGTTAAGACTCACAGTGAGTCACAACGTACAGTCTGTGATTTCATTTCCTGTAGTGATACTTCATAAAAGCTTTTTATTTAAATGTATTGGAGTATTCAGCATTATGAAGGGAAGAGAAAAAAACCTTTAGATATAATTTTTAGATTGTGGTGAAATGGACACCAAGTGTCCTACGCTATACGCGTCCTTTGTGTCCCTCTATAGGGTATGTTTCCGTATATGTTGAATAAGAGCTGGATAAATTTAAATATGTGATTTTAAAAACTCCTATTTTAAAATGTTAAAAAAACATTTCATGTGTTACACATATGACTGTTAGGTCCATATGTTACTGTGTTTAAGAATTGGGGGCACAGCAGTGTAAACATCTGTCCTAGTCCAGCAAGGAACCTCCTGTTGGAGTGGGGACATATGGAGAGTGTGTGGCTCACACATTAGACAGTGCTGGCAGTAATCTTTCAAAAATAACCTTCCTTCTATGGCCTTATATGTGCAAGGAATCTAGACTGCTTTTAGGGAGGCATCATGTATCACACAATGCATTCTGCTTTCTCATTGTTGCTGTCTCAGCAGGCTAGTTCACTGTCCTTTGTGGGAGGAGGCCTCTTTCACTCCCTCTGCTCGGCATGCATCTCATTCAGATTAACCATGAATGCCTACTCTACCTTTTCACCTTCTTGGATTAGGACAGCCGCAAGAATGTATCCCTCGTGTGCCGTTGGCTCCGAAAGGTGTTCCTGAATCCTCACCTGTGGACACAGCTTCACTTTCACTCTCTGTGCCAGATTACGAGGGACAACTTTGTGCTGGGGCACTCGCTGCACAATTTGGCTGTGTGTTGGCACTCCAGCATGGTCAAAATGTGCAACATTGAGGACTGGAGGAAGAACACAATTCAGAATGACATCTGTAGCAAACATCAAAATCTGGTTAGCACATTGTTGGACCAAGTCTGCCTGAAGTAAGTGTTTAAATACTTTTGGACTGTTTGGAGTATTTTACTGATAACTGTGGTAATTCAAACTTCACATGATACCCTATGCTAACTTTATTTACGATAACAACTAAGAACTGCTGATATACGGTATTGAGCATTGTTCCAGATGTAAACACATTCTTAAATATTTTGTTGGATACACTATTGCAATGTAACTGAACATGAACAAGGTAATTTTAGTTGTGTGTTTGGATGCAGCTTTCGACTTCAGCTCAGATATGACGACTGACCCCCTCTGTTGTTGGGATTCACAGAGGTTGTCTGTTACTCAAACTACAGGACTCAGAAACTCCTGTTCCCTCTTAAAACCCACTCTGCTATGGAAAGTCAATGATGTTTAACTCCTGGCCAAGAGCGATAACTGACTTGGGTTAGAATGTTTGCAGAATTAATGTCTATGTAAACAACATCTACTGTTTGACATTTTTGATAGATTCACACTCACTCTGACTATTATGATATTGTTGCTAAGCAGTGTACCCACACAGGAACTACCAAAGTACAGACAGTTTATTAAATGCCCGACCAGAGAGCAGAATACGCTGGATCACAGTTACACTACAGTGAGTGGGTCCTTCCACGCGGTTCCTCGTGCTGCCCTAGCTCTCTCAGATCACGCCATGATCCACCTGATCCCCACGTACAGACAGAGGCTGAAGCTCTCCAAACCTGTAGTGAGGACTTCTAAGAAGTGGACCAGCGAGGCAGTGGAGGAGCTACGCGCGTGTTTGGACATTACAGACTGGGATGTGTTCAAAACTGCCACGGATGGTTTGGATGAGTACACGGACACTGTGACGTCATACATCCAATTCTGTGAGGACAGTATCATTCCCACACGCACCAGGGTGATTTATAACAATGACAAGCCCTGGTTCACACCCAAACTGAGGCAGCTCAGGCAGCAGAAGGAGGCAGCATTCAGAGCAGGGGACAGAGAGAGCTACAAAGGTGCTAAGTACAGATTTAGCAGGGAGGTGTCAAGAGCTAGATCTCTGTACAACACTCGCCTAAAGGAGTCTTTCTCTGAGAACAACGCTTCGGCGGTTTGGGGATTAGGCGTCACCAATCTACAGCCCAAAGCCCCATGCTGCAGACGACTAGAATCTCGCTGGACAGCTCGCCTCTTCTATTACGTTCGAAATCACAACCGCTCCCCCACCCTCTCACACAATGAATCGGCATCACACCCGTCCCCACCTCCTACTGGGCTTTCACTACAGGCAGGACAATGTAAGGAACAGTTTGGAATCTCACCCCGGAACTGGCTGGCCAGACGGTGTCTCCCGCAGTCGCGGCTGAACCTGTGGCGGAGCGAGCTGAATCCTGTTTTAACAGACATTTTTAACACCCTGGAGTCATGCATGTCCAGCCTCTTCACAGTCCGTCATCATCGGGCCCTGTCCCAAGAGCCCCGATCACGGACTTAAGGACTTCAGGCTGTGGCGCTGAACGCCTTCGATGAAGTCTTTGACGACGCCTGGTCGCCGCCATCTCAAGTCTCAGGCTCCTCCGCTTGGACCACTGCAGTTCGCCTAAGAGCCAACAGATCTGATAGATGACGGCATCCGAACACTGGCCCTTCATTTCATCCGACGCATCTGGACTCCCGGGAACTACCAGGATCCCTGTTTGTGGAGTTCCACTCCCCTCGGGCAGGAGGCTACGGTCCATCCGGACCAGAACCTCCCGCCACAAGAACAGTTTCTTTCCCTCTGCCGTTGGACTCATGAACACTCTGTAACACCTGCCACTTTAACAATAATATTATTTAAGAACAATCTATTTGCACTACTCATTTGCACATCGCACTATCTGCCAACTTTACATTCTGTATATAGTGTTAATCTATCTTAGTCTATTTTATTCTTAATTTTATGCATGCCTTTTATATATTTTTTACATATTTTAATACTTTATCCATTGCTTTATGTTGCACCTACGCCGAAGCAAGTTCCTACGTTTGTGAACTTCACTGACAATGGCAATAAACGGTTTCTGATTCTGAAAAAAAAAAAAGTGTCTCTACCTTTCCTCATTATTATGTGTGTTCGCCTTTGGAAATAGCACAACCTATATTTAAACTTATTAAATATTTAGGGTTCCTCAGGAACAAACAAGTTTAATAGTATTGTTATTTTATATTCTCCATGAAATGGCTCAATAGCTCAAAAAGCCCTTGGCCCAGTTCTTTTTATTTTGGCAAATGATACAACAGGTCATTCACTACTCCCACACTGCTATTCGCCCACAAATGCCCATACGTGGTGCTATAAGCGACACCCAAACATCAACAAGTCTCAAAAACTGACATGACATTTAAGTGACATTTGTTACATTGACATTTATGTTAACTTCTGTCATCAACTGTGCGAAGGTCTTCCTGCAATGTGCTGCTGGCTAACCAGCAGGTTGCAGCACCCCTGTTGCACTATGAACTATGAACTATGAACTCAAAAATAATAACCAGGCTTAGTAGATGTTATCCAACTGCAATGTAGTGATATTTTCTCTTGGCATTATGAAATAATTTAATTAAATGAAGTCTTAAGACCCTTTGTGTAACCAAAATCTTTATTGTTTGACAAAAAAATATATATGACAAAAATGTTGAGTTAAAGTTTCATCACTCATTTATACAGTATTTGTTCAGTGGAACACGATCAAAAGGAGGAGATTGTTTGATTCCTTTTGTTAGCTGACCTATGTCTGTCTGCTTGTCCAGGTGCCCAAACCTTCTTTCCCTGACCTTGTCTGGCTGCGGACATATCACGGACCAAGATGTGGTGGCTTTGCTGCACAGCTGCAGGAGACTGAAAAGTCTCCATCTGGAAAACTGCGTCCGAGTTACTGACTATGTAATGCAAGCTGTGGTAGCTCATGGTGCCAGCCTGGTGGGCGTGAGGGTGGACTTCTGTCGCAATGTGACTCAGGCAGGCCTGCAGGCAATTAGAGAGAGAAGGCCGTCCATAAAACTCAGTGCAGAGAGGAGTGCAGGCATGATCCCTGACAGCAAGCCTGACGAGAGGCTTCAGCTCAAAAGGGTTGCGCAGAAAAGTTTGCACTCCTCCTGATGATTTAATTTGATGGTGTGTTTGTAGGAAGTACTTTTTACAAACAAATGTCTTTCGTGTATTTAAATGGTTTTACACTGACTATATTTTCAATGTCAAACCATAATAAAATATTGTTCCCTTTGAATCGTTCAGTAAAACCTTATCTTATATCATGACAAAGGATGCAATACATTGTAGAGCATTCTATAGACTATAGACTTCGATTTAATGGAATAACAAAATATAATATTTAGTGTTCTGAGAAAAAATTATATCCTACGTTTACAAACAAAATCATTTTAGATGTAGACATATGAAGTACATCTATGCATACCCAGGGAAAATATATTATTTAAATCTGACAACCACTTATTTAACTTCTCAATAATACAGTATATCTGAACTAATAATACAACCACATGCAGGCAACACAATACCAGGCTTAGGTCTAAATCATGTAAGGTAATCATAATAGCGTAAAAGAATGTAAACATAGATAGTGACAGTCAGCTAGTTATGATGTTTCAACAGTCTCAAAGAAAGATCCACAGCTCCCTGCCTCTGACCACTCACAGTGAACAGAGATCATAGATGGAGCTCTCCTTGTATTCATGACAAGGGATGATAAGGGACAGACTGTAAAGTCCAATTGAGAACATTTGGGAGGCTTGATCTGAGTACATTGTCTGCCAAATTTTGTGAATATTGAACAACATTTTAGGAGGAGAACAGAAAACAAAAGCATTATTTCAAAATGGCAACCGAATAGAATTGCCTTGTATCACACGTTATCATGTGTCACACAAGGGATGTCCCAAAATATAATGAGACACAGTAACACTTAAAAAGGCAAACGATCAACAACTATTGGCCCGAACACATTTTTGCTTCCCATGGCCATGCCCAGTGGTCACAGGGCACACATCTAGATAAACGGAAATTGATGCCATAGGGTGTATGGAACTTATCTTGATGCATGGAATCCAACGGTTCCTCATTTTTGAAAATCGGTCATACAGTTTGAAGGTTCCGTGCATGAACACAGGTCCAACTTTGACCCATTAGTGGCGCTAGAATGCTCCAATGGGAGACATGAAAGTTAGTGTAATCATAGAAGGGACTGTCTTTACTGAGTGTGCCAAATGTCACAACTGTTAGCGGTACGGTTCAGCCATGGGAGAAGAAGATGATTAATAATAATAATAATGGCTCCACAGCCTCGCTGCTTGACCACCAATAAGAATAAGTAAAGGTAGAAACACTTAAGTGCCTCTGCAACTTTGCTGGTTGGCCACCAATAAGAAAAGGCAGAAACACTTAAATGGCTCTGTGGCCTAGCTGCTTGGCCACCAATAATGATAAGAAGAAAAGGTAGAAACACTTAAGTGGCTCCGCAGCCTGGCCAAAAACACATCAATTAAGGTGGACATGATAACACTGAATCAGCAATAAAACACAGCTAAAACACATTTGTTACTTTGATATAACAACTTTTATACAGTGATCCAGGTTATGTTTACATATCTAGTTGACTAATAACCACTATGTAATGAATCTTGAGAAACTGTTACGTGATGTGACGTTTCTTAATTCTGGGAGGCCCACATTCCAGGAGCGAACAGCAAGGATTGAAAAGATAGGCTATCCAAATTAAGTTTTTCTAAATAGTATTTTGCAGTGTCCTCTGATTAACGCTCAAGTGGCTGTGTTTGAATAAATATGATGTAATCCTTTAGTGATGGAGGGGCAAGACCACAAATAATTTTATAGACAAGCACGTTGTCTGAATAAATTATAATGTTTTCCCAACTTGAAAATGTGTATTTTTTCAGTTATGGATAATGATGGTGTGACTTAGATTTTTTGACTACAGAGTCCAACTCACCAGGCAATCGTTTATATGTGAGAGAATTACTGTTGCGTTGAAGTAGAGTTTTAAAGCCTCTGTTGTACGAATATTTTGGACGTGCCTAAAGTTTGCCAAATTAAGTTTGATTTAGTTTTGTACAATTTTGACAAACTTTTAAAATGACATCTGTGAGTCTCTAATGACTCCCAATATGTCTATTTATCGGTAGACCTTTAGTTTATATCTTAAATCTCTCCTTTGACAAAGGAGTTGTTCCTGATGAGTTACACCAATAAATATAGCTGCAGGCAGCAATGGCCGATTCCTTCTCAACATTGCAAACCATTATGAAATTGCCATGTGGTTTAAAGTGCATGCTGCTAGTTTGCAAAATATTGCGAACCATGACAAAATTAACATGACACAGGCATGTGATTTAGAGTGCATGCTGCAACTTTGGTGTAAATACGTCAAAGATTTGACTTACGTCAAAGATTTGATTTCAAATATCCATATGATACTTTTTGTGAGGCTTGGTTTTAAACTATCTGCCAAATTTGGTGATGATTGGACGTTAGCACATTTACTCTCTTTTTTAGTCTGTTCTTAATGCATGCATATGTGTAAATACATTTTTGTGTCACCAACTGTCTTTGGAGGAACCCTCACTCACCAAATTTCTTTAGTCTTGCTTATGTCTTTTATCTTTGCTTTGCTAAGTCCAGTCCGTAGTCTAATGGTGCCAAAGAAGAAGATAGAATGCCCAAGCTGTATTTAGTAGTTTTAACTTGATCATTCTGAAAAAGATTTAGTCCAAAACCTGGCTTGAATTTGGTTAACAAGTCAAGCAGGGCTTCAACGGTTCCATAAAGGCCAATTTCAGCTCACGCAAGCCTACTAATTTAAGTCTGGTTTAAATAGTCAAACTAATTGGGCGTGCACCCTATTCTTAAGCAGCGGGAGAGGTACAGCATGGGTCATATCGATCCACCACGGCAAAAAGTAATGCATACAGCCACTTGACTACTTAAAGAAAAAGTGTACACTTTAAGCATCTCCTTTATCCACCACATCAAAATAAAATGACATGCCATGACTGACGTGAAAGTTAGGCTACAAAGGTCAAGGTCCTTTTCATAGACCTTAACTGCATTGTCTAACACTCTTAACACAGTGAATTCAATAGATTTTTTACATTGTTTTGTAAGCCTACCATTTCGTGCCATAGGGTGGAGAGTCCAGGAGGGGGTTGGCACAATAACTGGAAATGGGACCGGTAGCAGAACGCAAAACAGGAGTGTGGCGAAAGAGGCCAAAAAGAACTACATTTATTTACAAAAACAAATCAAGGTAAAAATGTGCTTCAAAAATAAATGTTCTTAAGTTAATACAAAATCAACTGAATAAAAACTGGAACTAAACTGCTGTAGCTGGGACCCACTGGCCGCCAACTGGTGGGCTCCGGCTCCTTGTATGCCCGGCTGATTAGGCTGGGCAGGTGCGGATGATGAGTTGAGTGGAGCTGTGGGAGGAGGCAAGGAAAAAAGGGCATCTCCCATAACACCTTCCCCTACACAAGAGGGTTGTGGTCTGTAAGCACAGAGACGGGGACATTAGTAGTATCGACAAACATTGAAGTGCTGAAGGGCTAGGCGCATGGCCAGGGTCTCCTTCTCGATGGTGGAGTAGTTGAGCTGGTGCTTCTTGAACTTGGCGGAGAAATATGAAACAGGATGGGGCACACCAGCCTCATCGTCCTGTAGAAGCACAGCACCAGCTCCAGAGGTACTAGCCTCCACCTCCAGACTGAACGGTTTGGAATAGTCAAGTGGCGAAAGTACTGGGGCACTGCATAAGAGAGACTTTGCTGTCTGGAAAGCACACTCACATTCAGCCGCTTATAAGGGACTGAGGGGTTGCAAAGGACAGTGAGTGTATCAACTAGAACTGCGAAATTCGTACAAAAACATTGATTGTGGCCAGCTAGACCCAAAAACCGTCGCAATTGCTTACCAGTAGTAGGAGTGTTGTATAAAAGTACGGCCTCAACCTTTGCATTCACAGGCTGCACCTGTCCATGGCCGACCACCTACCAACGTAAATCACAGTGGCCTTACCAAAATCCCACTTGGCCAAGTTAATTGTCTGTGGGACAGACGTTTGAAAACCACACACAAAATGGAGATATGCTCAGGTCAGGTGTCTATATACACAACAATGTCATTCAAGTACACATTACAGTTAGGGACATGGCTAAGCACTAGATGCATAAGGCGCTGGAATGTAGCAGGTGCATTTCTCATGCCAAAGGCCATAACGATGTACTGCACGAAATGGTCAGGTGTCACTCACAAAGGCAGAGATATACGATGCTACCTGCCAGTAGCCCTTTAACAGGTCTAACTTAGTGATGTGCACAGCAGGGCCAGTGTTGTTAATACAGTCATCCATTCGTGGCAGAGGAATCAAATCTGGCACAGTCACTGTGTTAACTTTCATAAGGTCTGTACAGGAACAATGAGTACCATCGGACTTAGGAGCAAGGTGACACGGAGAGCTCCATGGGCTGTAACTTGGTTTAGCCAGGCCATTTTCTAACAGGTAGTTAACCTCTTTCTTCATGGCCTCATGCTTAGGCAAAGGGCAGCGATAAGCATGTTGATAGGAGTGGCAGAACCTACATTGATGTCGTGCTCAAGTATACCAGTGAGGGATATAGTATCACCCAATAATGAGGGGTAGGATTACAATAAAGCCGAGATGTCACTAAGTTGATCTCCACTGAGGTATGACAGATTGGCGCCTAAACTGGACATAAACTCAGAGTTAGACACTCAAGGCTCTTCAAAATCCTCCTTAAGCGCCGGACATACAGGTAATCCACAGGGCACAGCTAACAGGAACTGAACTGTCGTGTCATCATCCCTGACACGAAAGGGCTTGAGGATATTAACATGACAAAATCTGGTCTTCCTCCTTCGCTCAGGTGTAAGGATGACAGTTTGTGTCAGACACTATTTCC
The DNA here is from genome assembly GCA_036571765.1 of Plecoglossus altivelis. Taxonomy (NCBI): domain Eukaryota; kingdom Metazoa; phylum Chordata; class Actinopteri; order Osmeriformes; family Plecoglossidae; genus Plecoglossus; species Plecoglossus altivelis. The sequence continues at coordinate 7,091,864 of BROE01000003.1, read as the reverse complement.
TACAACATATGGGCCAGAGAAATAAGCGGAAAGAGCAGAGCCAAAGGTTGGTAGCAACACTAAATCCTTATAACCAGGCTTAAAATGGCGGACTACAACCTTCTTATCAAAATGTTTCTTCATACTGACCTGTGAGGAAGATAGGGCTTCCTCAGCCAATGCAGTGGCCTGCTGCAGTTGATTTCTGCACTTACAAACTAAATCTGACACTTCCTGACGACACCAACTTAAACATAAGCTGCTTTCTTAGCACTTTTAGGGGACAACGCAAGCTATAACCTAACACAAGTTCAGCTGGACTGAAACCTGGAGACTCCTGGGTGGCGTCTCTGATAGCAAACAGCATGAACGGAACCCCCTCATCCTAGTCCTTGCCTGTCTCATAATAGAACTTGCTCAGCATGGACTTCAGTACCATCGTACAGTGAACCCTGAGACTGTGGATGATAGGCACTGGACACAGAGTGGGTCACACCAAGCGACTGCACGGTCTCTTTAAAGGTCCTAGACAGGTTTGTGCCTTGGTCTGTCTGCACGACCCTGGGAAGACCAAAAGTGGTGAAAAACTTAGTAAGTGCTTCGGTAAAAGAAGGGTCAGTTATCTTGCAAAGTGGGACCGCTTAAGGAAAACGAACAGGTACTGGTTACCTGACATTTTGGCCCAACACAATCTACAATGACTTGCTTGAATGGCTCACCGACAACAGGCATAGGGCATAGTGGAGCCTGGGTAACACCTGGTTTGGCTTATCTACGGACTGGTAGGTGCTACAGGTTTTACAGAAGCCAACCACATCAGCTTTCAGACCTGGCCAAAAGAAATACTGCAGGACACGATTACAGGTTTTGGTAACATCAAGATGGCTGGACCACAAATGCTCATGAGCCAGAGATAACAATAGCGGCCTGTAACTTTTGAGGACCTCAATTTGAAAAACTGTGCACGACAAAATCAACTGAAGAAAATATGTAACCAAACTGCTGTAGCTGGACCCACTGGCTGCCGACTGATGGGCTCCACCTCCTCATATGCCTAGCTGATTAGGCTGGGCAGGCGCGGATGATGAAGTGAGCGGAGCTGAGAGAGGAGGCAAGGAAAAACAGCACCTCCTTTAAAACCTATTAATTAATAGGCAATACATTATCCAGTAGCCAAACTTTTGAACATGATTTAAGAAAATAAAGGTTAGATGAATTAATTTAAGTTTGTTAGATTTTGGCCTGAGATTCCCTTTTGGAAATTGTCTGTTTTTCAAGGCCTTAAACTGCTTCTCAGCTACTGAAAATTGTTTTCCATGCAGTTGCTTTGTTTCGTACCTCACTTCCAGTTGAATGGTTTCCGAAGAACTACGACACCACTATCATGTTTGACTTGATGATTCATACATGGAAAAAGGTTTTGGCCTTGAAAGTCCATGTAACCACGTCCCTTCTGTTGAACCTGGGTTTCGCATTGAAATTTAGTGTTTCAACTCAGTAATATTAAGTGTCATGCAGTGTCACAATACATGACAGTAATTCTATTTGACCTTATAACAGGCCAACATGCTTAAATCCATTTCATTACATCATATTTCAGCCAATCCAGGTGCTACTGATGTGACCTTCGTCTGAGAATTAGTTCTGGAAATTCTTCAATATTTCACGGCCTAAAACACTTTTTTATCTACTGAAAATGGTTTTCCACGCAGTTCCGGTTGAATGCTTTCTGAAGACCTACGACTACTCTATCATGTTTGACTTGGTGACTCATACATGGGAAAAGTTTTGACCATGAAATTCCAAGTTACCATGTCACTTCCATTGAATCTGGGTTTTGGAAATGAAATTTTGTGTGTCAGTACAGTCATGTCAAGTTTCATGCAGTGCCACACAATACATGACAGTGCTTGTATTTCACCTGATAACAGGCCCGACATACTCAACTCCATTGTACTCTATCATATTTCAACCAATCTAGATGCTACTGATGAGACTCTGGTCTGAGAATCAGTTAGGGAAACACTCCATTTTGCCATGGCCTTAAACTGCTTCTTAGCTATTGAACATGGTTTTCTATGCTGTTGCTTTCTTTCATACATCCCTTCCGGTTTCCAAACAACTGCAACTACTTAACCTGTTGATTTATACATTCAAAAAGGTTCTTTCCTTCAAATTACATGTTAAAATGTAATTTAAGACACATCATTTTCTGTTTTAACATATCAGCAACAAATAGGACAAACTGCCAAAAATCAAGTACATATCTTCCGATCTCCAAACAACAGAAAAGAACTGACAAGAAATTGCCTTTAAAATCAGTTTTGCACAAGTTCAGTTTTCATGGCCTTAAAGTGATTTTCACCTCCTCAACATTTGTGTTCAAAGCATTTACATGAAACATCTGAAAGACTGGTTTCTTGTCAACTTTGACTATTCCAGCATGTTAATACTGGTGGTATAGACATGGCAAACAGGTTTCAGTAAAAATCTCTGTTTCCAGCCATCAATATAATTTTTAATTCAGTGCCTTACATTACATTATAATGCTTATATATCAGCTGAATCAGGACAAACTGCCCCAAATCAAGTGCATGTCTTCCTATCTCGATACAACAGACAAGAAGTCACAAGAATTTGCCTTTAAAATTTGTTTTGCACAAGTTCAGTTTTTTATGGCCTTAAAGTGATTTTCAGCTTCTGAACAGCATTTTCAATTCATTCGAATGAAACTTCTGAATAACCAATGTGAATAACCCATCCAATCTGACTATTCCAGCATGTTAATATTGGTGGCATATACATGAAAAACTGTTTTTGGAAGTGAAAATTGTTGGAATAATTGTACATAAGTTATCTCATATTTACTCTGATATTTTGTAGCATGTGTATGGAATGCTTGAGAATGCTTGAGTAGCCTTGTTTTTCAGGTAACAGAAGTAACATGCTGTGCCTGCCGGAGATCAGCTGCGGTGAGCCATCTTTGCGGGGGAGGAGCTGCGTTCTTGGCCGCAGAATGCGGCGGCGGAGGTGGCGCAGGCAGTTGTTACTCAAGCATATCGTGCAACTCATGACCTTATTCACATTGCTGCTGTGTGTTCACCCTCCCTTTAGAGCACAATTAGTGCACATTGTAACCAGGGAATGCCCTGAAGACAATAAAAAGAGAGGGTTCGGCGAGGTGTGCTTCAGAGCAGTAGGAGAACTGAACACATCTCTGTCCGTTCTTCTCGCAAGTAAAAAATACTTCACTCTCTTGTCTTTCTTCCTTGTGACCTGTTGTTGACCCTTGTGGCTGTTGTTGTAGGTTGTTTAGACCCAACATTAAAGTGGTCCTTCGAGCACGGGCGTGGGGAACTCCAGAAAGACTGTGGCCACAGCAGGCTCCTAGGCTGATCCTTTGAGACCCTTGTCCAGGACTGGTCTTCTTCCCGTCAGCTGGAGTCCAAAGGTTGACGGTAGTACGAAGGAGAAAGACAACAGAAAGGACAGCGGAGTCCTGGTAAATTCCGTAGGGACGGACAACAAACCTATCCTACCACGGAATTTATATAAATGGGCGGCAATATTGAGCCATGGTGTGACACATGTCTCAACGGGGGGGATGGTAGGACTTTAACTCTTATTCAAAACAACTTCTGTAGAGCATGTTTGACATGTGCCAAACATTATCCACAAGGAAACCTGAGGCCACGAAGGGGACAGTTCCCAACACCTAAGTACCCATTTCAAACTATACATATGGATTTCATAGAGTTAAACCAAAGCGAGGGCAAAAAATATTGTCTGGTCATAATAGACACATTCTCCAAATGGATAGAATTATTTCCAACTAAACATCCAGACGCTCTGACAGTGGAAGCATTATGCAAAGATATAATACCGAGGTAGGGAATACCAGAGAGAATATATAGTGACAATGAAGCACATTTGGTTAACCAACTCATGAGAAAAATAGAAACAATGTTTCACATTGATCTAAGGAATCACTGTGCCTATCACCCCCAAAGTGCAGGATTAGTGGAAAGAATGAACGGAACAATAAAAAATAGATTAAGAAAATTAATTGAGGAAACAGTGAGACTGTGGGCTCAATGTCTAGACCTAGTGAAACTATACATAAACATGGTACAGCAGGTTTAACACTCTATGAGACACTATTTGGCAGACCGTACAGATTGCCCCAGTTTAAAAATCAATGGGAAACTGATGATGCATTCAATCTAGCTGATTATATGAGAGGTATTATGGAAAAACAGATACAGAAACAAACTGATGAGAACCCTTCTGTTTCCCAGCAGGAAAGCCAATTAGTGGAACCAGGAGACTGGGTGTTAATGAGGAGCATTAAGAAGAAACACTGGCACTCTCCTAAGTGGGAATGGCCTTATCAGGTACTGTTGAGTACCCCTACTGCCGTTAAAATAGCTAAAGGATCTACCTGGATACACCTAAGCCATTGTAAAAGAGTAATCTCGATTGAAACCTCCAACCGGGGAGGTGAGCCAAAGTCTGATAATAGGGTGGGCCCAGACGTATAGAGTCTGGAGAGACCAAAAAGTCAGTGAAGAAATTACAAGACACCAAACCAATTAGGGAGGCCGATTTCAGCCAAGATGAACCTCAGGTGGGTAAGGGACTCCATCAGGTGTTGGGGTATAACACTTTTCCTGATAGTAGTTTTTCTGTGTGTATGGTACCTGTGGGAACCTCCCAGGTCAAGCAGTGTCACTTCTAACAACTCAGGGAATGTAACTGACATCCCCACTCGAAAACGTCAAAGTGGTTATAGTGAAGAGTGCACAGGGCCGGAATGTGTACAGATCAGAACTAAACGAAGAGCAGCAGGAGTTGTCCGGAAACCAGACTGAATCTACCCCCAAATCCATGCAATACATCAACCATTGGCTATGTTCAAGATAATGCTGAAATTAATGTCACCATAAAACATCAAAAATAATGATGAAATAAAAACCCTGACTCGAACTAAGAGACGTACTGCAGATGACTCACAGAGTGGACAAGGCATACAGACTCAACATACTGGTTAAGTGTTCTGATCTCCACAAAACCAGATTACTTTGATCATAATACCATACTCTGCACTTACTAATGAAGCTAATGCTAAAGGGCAACGTTGAGGAGCTGGGCATAAATGGTATGTCACTGTTGGCACGGGATGGGGATCTCTGATTGGTGAAACTGGGTATGATTGGTCTGATTGGTCATTGGATACCACTGGGACCCATAGAGAGAAATTCAGTATAGATAAAACTGATAGTAATCTAGTACTGGCATATCAGTCTGATAAACCGGTGTGCTTATCTATAAAATTGTGGGCTTATTCTAGCAGAAGAGATCCTGAGTTTAAAGCTGCTTTGTGTTATGGAAACCGAACTAAACCTGGGGTGCTAATTAGAACTTCCGAGAAAGGAGGTTGAATTCTGATGGTTAGTAATGTGACTGTAGATGAGTGATTCCACTTCCCTTGCAAGCCTGGCAAGCAAAACCCTATGCACGTGTGCATCTCTTGATTCAGTAGCCCTGAGGTGCCGTGGGGCCACTCAATCCCCAAGATTACTTGGTCCTTCGAGCAGGATTCCAACACATTGTCACCGGGTTTGGAGATTGAAGATCTGCTGAAGTCTGTTGACTGCCAGTGATCAACAGGATCACTGATCAAAGTCCTGGAGAGTGAATTGTCTACCTGGCTACCTGGTAGTCTACCTGGTAGTTATCTTCTGAGGTCTCCGACCCCAAGGACGATTGACTGAATCGCGAACCGGACGGGTGCTAAAGTCAACAGACTGTGTAAGTACATAGAAGTGTGAATGTACTAAAGGAAATCTAAACTAAGAAATACGTGTAAATAGAGCTCTGGTGATTCTGCTGAAAGGGAGTGGATAGATCTATCACAGCTGTGTATGAGTGAGCAACTGTGAGTGTGACCGTCACTGGTGGAAGCAGCAGCACATAGACTGAAACGGTGTTAACATAAATCTCTGTGGCCTGTTGGAGTTCACAAAGCAGTGAATTAAGGAATAGAGAGGAAAAAGACACGTTGTCTAAAGTGCTCTAAAAGTTGACATAACAATGGGGAGTAATACCTGACCCACGGGTGATGCAAAGGTATGGCCAGGCATGTACCAACAAGTGTACAATATTTAAAAAAATGTATGAAGACAGAGTTTAGTGGAAAGTTGGATGAGAATGATTGTGTCAAGTTAGTAAGAGAGCTCAGAGCTAATGCAGCCAGCAAAAGAGGACAAGCGCTGAGGACAAAGAATGCTGTGAAAGAAAATTCTGATGGCACTGTGTAGATATGAACAGTCATGAATGGTGGTTTCATTACAATTTATTTAGCAAGTACATAAGATATCAACAAAGCGCTTTGTGATCAGTCATTACGGAGGACGTGACGGCCACAAGTCGTTCGTAAGAGTGATGACAAACATCCCTTAAACAATACTTTAAATACATTTAGAACAAATGGTCTTGTATATGGTCCATCAATCAATGAAACAACCTCTGTGATTGGTTAACTCTACTCAGTGACTGCTTGAAAATATACATCTCCATAGCAATTGTCCTACAGTTCTTTGTTATGGCATATCTCCCCCAAACTGCAAATAAGCCCACAAGTTGTTGACCAGTCAAATGGTAAATTGGCCCTTGTATGGTCATCTTTAACAATACAATTGCTCCAGACCAACTGTCTCCAGACTTAACGTCTCCTGGTTAGGTGTCAAAGAACCAAAGGTGGCCTTTCCACCAGATGGAGTCAAATTAACATACATTGTATCAAGCTTCTTAACCATCTGTAGACTTCACTTGAAACACATGTTTTGTAACCTTTTTCTAGAATTCCACCACAATGCTCACATAGAAGCAGCCATAATATGGTTACATGTGTGGGGTATTCTAGTCAGGAGGAGCAGGTAAAGACAGAGGTAGAGGTAGAGGTAGAGGCAGAGGATTTGGAGGTAGACAAGGAGCAGAAAAGATAGAGCATGTTGGAATTGTGGTAAAGGAAAGGAGATCAAAGATATCCAGGCAGAAATGAGAGAAGTTGGGGTGAACATCCACACAACCCCGACTGGCAACAAAAACAATGAGACGAGGCTAGCCCATCGTTGGAGCTCGGAGAGATCTTACTAAAACCTTTCTGCTTAAAGTGTCAAACCATACAGAGAATTATATGTAACGTTAAACGTTTAATTATATGTTACTAGTTACATGTTACTAGTTACTTTGTTACTAGTTACTTAGATACTTTGTTTCTTAGCTATTAGTTACTTAGTTCCTAGTTACTTAGTCATTTAGATACTAGTAACTTAGTTACTTAGATACTAGTTACTTAGTTACTAATTACTTAGCTGCTTAGTTACTTTCTACTTAGTTAATTATATATTAAGTTACTTCATTACTAGTTACCTAGATACTAATTACTTAGTTACTTAGTTACTAGCTACATTGTTATGAGTTACTTAGTTACTAGTTATTTAGTAACTAGTTACTTAGTCACTTATTTACTTACACATTACTTAATAACTTTTTACCTAGTTACCTTTTCACTTAGGTGCTTGTTGCTTTGTTACTAGTTAGTTATTTACTTAAGTTACTTAGCTAATATCTACTTCTTTACTCGTTATTTTATTTAATTATTTAGTTACTGATTACATAGTTACTCGTTACCTGTTAATTAGTTACTAGTATCTTAGTTATATGATGATTATTGCTTACATACTAATTACTTAGTCACTATTACTTGGAGACTAGTTACTTATTAGTTATTTAATTACTAGTTACGGGTGAATAGTTACTGAGCTACTTACATAGGTACTCGTTACTTAGTTATATGATCATTAGTTATTTGTTATTTACTAGTTAATTACTTACTTGTTACTATCACTGAGCTATCCAGCTGTCATGCTGTACAGGACATATTATAGTACTAAGTTAAGGTTAGTGACTGTACTGATCACTAGAAACTTCAGCAATTTCCTTCCACGGGTGATACTTAGTAGTACTCCACACTTTCTCTGAGTCTGGCCATGATCTTAAGCTGTGCAGGACAGGTGTTGATAGATTGGAGGAAATTACAGAATTGACTACACTGATTTTGTATTATTTACCTTCGTTGTTGTTCCCTTGTTTGGGACTTTCATCATTGTGAGACAGCTACTGTACCTAGCAGGAATTGAACCCATACTGCCGGTTTGCAAGTCAGGTGATTTAACCACTGAGCTATCCAGCTGTCATGCTGTACAGGACATATTACAGTACTGAGTTATGGTTAGTGAATGTACTCATAACTAGCAAATTTAGCTCCGTTTCCAATTATGTGTGATACTTAGTAGTACTCCATACTTTCTCTGAGTCTGGCCTTGATCTTACGCCGTACAGGACAGGGGTAGGTGTTGATAAATTTGAGGAAATTACAGTGTAGACTTTACTGATGTTGCAGTACTGATGGGTAATGGCTGGAAGTTAAGCTTTGTATTTTATTTGTTTTATTTTATTTGTTTTATTTATTTATTTTTGGACTTTTTACTCTGAAGACTGTACCCTGTACCTCTTCCCGACTGGTCGTATTCATTAAACTCAGAAAGGGATCTCTGAGTCTGTCGTTGTGTCATCTGTATCTTCAAGACCATCACTTTTGATTTTTTTTAAAACCTACAGTACTTTGGTGGCAGTGGTGGGATTGGAAATAATCTCTCATTTTAGCTACAGAACCTGAGGACTCCAAAGATAGGTGAGCTGAATTTAAAATACCACCCTCAATGGTTCATGGAGATTCTTCTTATTCTGTTGCTAATATGGAAGTGACCCAAGAACCCCTTTTCGGACATATTCATATTTTATTGATGGTTTGTTGATATAAGATACACGACTGAAAATAATTGTCTGTGATGTTATTATATAGATATGGTTTCGGTAGTAAGACCTTAGGCAGGCTAAATGTGTTGAGACCTAAGGCAGGCCAAGAGCACTGTTTTAGCAGAAAGACTAATAGGCAAGCTACATTGCATTAAGTCCTATCGGTAGGCTAATTGTCTGTGCTGGCATTACATAGATAGGTTTCGGTAGTAAGACGTTGGGCAGGCTAAATGCATTAAGACCTATGGCAGGCCAAGAGCACTGTTTTGGCAGGAGGACCAATAGGCAGGCTATATTCCGTTAAGTCCTATTGGAAAGGCTAATTGTCTGTGCTAGTTTATTTCTATAGGTAATTAATATAATTGTAATGTGAGAAAATAGTACAATCTAACATGTCAATAAAACATTTTATTTTATCTTAATTTCACCATTCTTAAAGTTAAAGAGAAAAAAACCTGAAGAAATGTTCTTCTGCAGACTTCATTAAAGAAGTCGATACTGAAGGTAAATAGTTGTTGCCTCAAAACATCAGAGAAGCAGCACTAACGGCATGTTGTGATAATATCCGTAAAATGATAAAGAATATTGGAGCCCCATTCTCTAATTGCGAAGCAAGTTAAATGGTTTGATGAGATTGAAAAAAAGGACAAAATCAAAAATAACATAGCTGTTAGTATTGTAGTTTTGAATGACGAAAAGATACTGCAGCAAAATAGTCACATGTGGACTCAATGTAAGGAGATAAAAGAGGAGATTTCCTTGTTGAAAAAACAGGTATAGAGTGATGGGTAATGGCTGAAAGTTAAGCGAAGTATTGTATTTCTGTTATCTGATTTGTTTTATTAAACATTGAATGGTTTATAGAGGGCACAAGTAATTCCATATGTTCGCATGTTAAGATATCGTTGAACTAAGCTTGGACCTTATCTTAGGGCCTTTAATTTACAACAAGCACTTAAAAGGAGTTATAGTTATCTGTCAAGTCTCTGTTTAGGTAAAATAAGCCTTAATCCCACAAGGCCATTACTCTATACCAGGGGTCTCCAATCCTGGTCCTCGAGGGCCGCTGTCCTGAAGGTTTTAGATGTTTCCCTCCTCCAGCACACCTGATTCTAATGAATAAGCCATTACCAAGCTCTGTGGAAGCTTCATAATGACCCTTTATTAGACTCAGGTGTGCTGGAGCAGGGAAACACTGAAAACCTTCAGGACAGCGGCCCTCGAGGACCAGGATTGGAGACCCCTGCTCTATACTGTCTAAAAGCTTACACCAGATACTTGTGTAACTGAGCGTGTACGAATCCTATAGGCTGAATAACTGTTCTTTGTCTCTGAAAACTATATAAACTCATGTATGTGGACTTACTTTGAAGACTGTACCCTGTACCTCTTCCCGACCGGTCGTATTCATTAAACTCGGAAAGGGATCTCTGAGTTTGTCGTTGTGTCATCTGTGTCTTCAAGGCCATCACTTTGATAAAACATCCTACAAGAGTTTGCAGTCGCATAGAGAGGAAGTGGTTGTTAATCAGAGGCCCACAGCTGCAAACTCTACATTAACTGTCCCGAAATATATCCTAGGCTGGATGTGTGTAGCTTTGAGGAACAGATAGCTCCAATCCAAGTGCAAATATTTACGGCTCCTCATGCTGCTGAGGTGGCAGATGGTGGAGGTCCTCCCCAAGGTCCACAACAAATTACTCAGATTCAGTACAAAGCTATGTCCACTACAGATATGTGAGGACTGTTGAGCTCAATGCCTCTACTGAAGCAACACTCTCCTAACACATTGTTTTGGCACAAAATGACTGAGTGGGAATTGGTATCTCAACTGCATGCTTATGACATATATACAGTGTGTAAAGCACAATGTCCACAGACAGTGTGGGCAATGCTGGCTGATGCTCTCAAGAATGGTACTTGGGCTGTTCAACCATTTCCTACTCTGGCTGCTATGAAAGATGAAGTTGAAAGATTTACAACTGCTCTGAAGGCGGCTCTTGGAACTGGTTACAATTTGTATGGTCTGTATGCAAACAGACAACAGAAACATGATGAGTCATTCCGGGAGTATGCCGAGGAGAAACTGAAGCTCTTTAAAGAGTATAGTGGAGTGCTGAATCCTGCTGAGGATGATAGGACATTTTAGACATGCTGCTTACTGGTGTTACCTCACTCAATTTACTCAAATTGTTGCATACAATGCGGTCTCTTCTGTTGATTTACTCACGATGTCTAACATGGGCCAGTACGTCCAAACGCTGTAAGGGGTGTTAGGAAGGTCTTAGGACTTTTCAACTACAGTAGAGCACACATTTCTAATTTCAGTCAGATCTCACAACCTATTACAAACCTGTTAAAGGGTCCCTTGCATGCTAACGATAAGGTCTATTGGGGTAAAGACTGTAAACAGGCCTTTGAAAGGTTGAAAGAGACCTTGTGTTCAGTCCCAGCTCTGGGGCTCCCTAACTCAGACTTGATATTCCATTTGTATGTTCATGAGAACGATGGGCATATGTCAGCAGCACTAACACAGGAACATGGGGGTAGGCACCAGCCGGTTGCCTACTACTCAGGGAAGTTAGATTAAGTAGCAGCAGCAATGCCAGCTTGCCTGAGAGCTGTTGAAGCTACATCTTTAGCTCTAAAGCGAAGTGAGAGGATACTGGGAGTAATGGATGTGACCATACACGTGCCCCATGTTGATCCTCTCAGGTCCCAAATCCTTTGCAGTCCATATATCAAGATGGACTCACTGGGAGACACACCTCACACTCCCATCAGTTATTCTGAAGAGAGTCAATAGTCTAAACCCAGCATCCCTAATGCTGACACCAGATGAGGGTGATCCTCACAACTGTGACATTGTAAATATTTCCCTCCCACTGCCTGGTATCAAAGAGGTCCCTATTGAAGGTGCTTTAAACCTTTTTGTGGATGGATCTCCCTATTATGTGGATAGCCGGCCCCAAACTGGATGGGCAGTCTGTACAGCAGACGGCCACCTAGTAAAGTGCGGCTCACCCCCTGGAGCATAAGCACAAGTTGCTGAACTCAGAGCATTAACAGCAGCCTGTAATGTTGCTGCAGGCTGCAAGGTGAATATCTACATCGATTCCAGATAATCATTTGGAGTTGTTCACGATTATCTTAGCTTATGGGTAACTAGAGGTTTTCTTACTAGTGAAGATTCAACCATTCGTCACGGAGAGATAGTTTTGGATCTCCACAGAGCCATACGCCAACCACAGGAGATTACAGTTCTAAAAGTAAAGGCTCACACTAAGAATCAGGATGAAAACAGCATTGGAAATGCACATGCAGAGAGATTAGCGAGAGAAGCTGCTGTAGATGCAGAGGTGGATTTTTGTGAGATAGCAGTTACAGGTGTGCAACCATCCCAGCTAACCCAGAGTCTCACATCTCCGGAGGACCTCAAACACATCCAATGTTCAGCTCCAGGGTGGGAGAAATAGAAATGGATGGAAAATGAGGGTAGACTAGATGATGAGGACATCTGGTGAGGACCAGAGAACCAATATCCATCCATCCATCCATCCATTTTCTTCCGCTTATCCGGGGCCTGGGTCGCGGGGGCAGCAGTCTGAGCAGGGAGGCCCAGACTTCCTTCTCCAAGCACACCACCTCCAGCTCCTCCGGGGGGATCCCGAGGCGTTCCCAGGCCAGCCGAGAGACATAGTCCCTCCAGCGTGTCCTGGGTCTTCCCCGGGGCCGCCCCCCGGTAGGACATGCCCGGAACACCTCCCAAGGGAGGCGTCCAGGAGGCATCCGAAACAGATGCCCGAGCCACCTCAGCTGGCTCCTCTCGACGTGGAGGAGCAGCGGCTCTACTCCGAGCTCCTCCCGTGTGACCGAGCTCCTCACCTTATCTCTAAGGGAGCGCCCAGCCACCCTGCGGAGAAAACTCATTTCGACCGCTTGTATCCGCGATCTCGTCCTTTCGGTCATTACCCAAAGTTCATGATTTCGAGGTGCTGATTCCCATCCTGGCCGCTTCACACTTGGCTGCAAACCGCTCTAGTGCATGCTGTAGGTCCCGGTCCGATGGAGCCATCAGGACAACATCATCTGCGAATAGCAGAGATGAAATCCTGTGCCCGCCGAACCAGACACCCTCCGGCCCCTGGCTGTGCCTAGAAATTCTGTCCATGAAAACAATGAACAGAACCGGTGACAAAGGGCAGCCCTGGCAGAGTCCAACATGCACCGAGAACAGGTCCGACTTACTACCGGCGATGCGAACACAGCTCCTGCTCCGGTCATACGGGGACCGGACGGCCCTGAGCAAAGGGCCCCGGACCCCGTACTCCCGGCAAACCCCCCACAGGGCACCACGAGGGACATAGTCGAACGCCTTCTCCAGGTCCACAAAACACATGTGAACCGGTTGGGCAAACTCCCATGAACCCTCAAGCACCCGATGAAGTGTGTAGAGCTGGTCCAGTGTTCCGCGGCCAGGACGAAACCCACACTGCTCTTCCTGAATCCGAGGTTCGACTATCGGACGGATTCTCCCCCCCAGTACCCTAGCATAGACCTTACCAGGGAGGCTGAGGAGTGTGATCCCCCTGTAGTTGGAGCACACCCTCCGGTCCCCCTTCTTATACCACCACCCCGGTCTGCCAGTCCAGCGGCACAGTCCCAAGGCGCCACGCAATGTTGAAGAGACGTGTCAGCCACGACAGCCCCACAACATCCAGAGACTTAAGATACTTGGGGCGGATCTCATCTACCCCCGGGGCTTTGCCACCGAGTAGCCCACCGACCACCTCGGTGACCTCCGCCTGGGTGATTGACGAGTCCACCTCCGGGTCCTCAGCCTCTGCTTCCTCCTCGGAAGACGTGACGGCAGGATTGAGGAGATCCTCAAAGTATTCCTTCCACCGTCCAACAACGTCCCCAGTTGAGGTCAGCAGCTCCCCGCCCGCAAAGTACACGGTGTTGGAGAAGAACCGCTTCTCCCCCCTGAGTCGGCAACAACAAAAAATAACTATAGAAACAATTTCCCCATGTATAAACCATCACCAAAAACATCCTGAAGTGGTCAGATTTGGTTTAAAAACAGTAACTCAAATGTTAAATAAAAATGATATTACTCCCTGGAATCAACGAATATTAGTGCAAAAAACACTTTATACATGTATAAACAACCACTATATGCATGCTGAAATGGTCAGAGTTGGTGGAAAATGGTCATTCAAAAGTTACATGCAAAACCTCAGAAAACGCTTTTCAGGCGCTGAAAATCGCTTTAAGGCTATAAAAACGGAAGCTGTTCAAAATCAATTTTATTGACTGGAATCAACAAAAATTACTATAGAAACAATTTTCCCATGTATAAACCATTATCATAAACATCCTGAAGTGGTCGGATTTGGTTTAAAAACAGTCATTCAAATGGTATATAAAAAATGATATTACTGCCTGGAATTAACGAATATTAGTGCAAAAAACACTTTTCCATGTATATACTACCACTTTATACATGCTGAAATGGTCAGAGTTGGTGGAAAATGGTCATTCAAAAGTTACATGCAAAACCTCAGAAAACGCTTTTCAGGCGCTGAAGATTGCTTTAAGTCTATAAAAAACAGAAGCTGTTCAAAATCAATTTTATTGACTGGAATCAACAAAAATTACTATAGAAACAATTTTCCCATGTATAAACCATTATCATAAACATCCTGAAGTGGTCGGATTTGGTTTAAAAACAGTCATTCAAATGTTATATAAAAAATGATATTACTCCCTGGAATTGACGAATATTTGTGCAAAAAACACTTTTCATGTATATACTACCACTTTATACATGCTGAAATGGTCAGAGTTGGTGGAAAATGGTCATTCAAAAGTTACATGCAAAACCTCAGAAAACGCTTTTCAGGCGCTGAAAATCGCTTTAAATCTATAAAAAACGGAAACTGTCCAAAATCAATTTTTTTGACTGGAATCAACAAAAATTACTATAGAAACAATTTTCCCATGTATAAACCATTATCATAAACATCCTGAAGTGGTCGGATTTGGTTTAAAAACAGTCATTCAAATGGTATATAAAAAATGATATTACTGCCTGGAATTAACGAATATTAGTGCAAAAAACACTTTCCATGTATATACTACCACTGTATACATGCTGAAATGGTCAGAGTTGGTGGAAAATGGTCATTCAAAAGTTACATGCAAAACCTCAGAAAACGCTTTTCAGGCGCTGAAAATCGCTTTAAGGCTATAAAAAACGGAAGCTGTTCAAAATCAATTTTATTGACTGGAATCAACAAAAATTACTATAGAAACAATTTTCCCATGTATAAACCATTATCATAAACATCCTGAAGTGGTCGGATTTGGTTTAAAAACAGAGGTCATTTTCAGAATGTATGACGCTGATATATAATGGAAAGAATCTGAAATTACAGCACTGTAATATAATCAAATATTAGTGCAAAGAACACTTGTATATCCATGCTATGAGAACAAAACCCATTGAATATGCATGCTCAACATGTCAGAGTTGGTGGAAAATTGTCATTCAAAAGTTACATGCCAAACCTCAGAAAACGCTTTTCAGGCGCTTAAAAACCACTTTAAGACCATAAAAATCTGAAAAGACCTGTTCAAAACTTCATCTTAATATGACTGAATCAAACAAAAGGTTACTAGTAAATACAATTTTCCCATGTATTAACCATTATCATAAACATCCTTAAGTGGTCGGATTTGGTTTAAAAACAATCATTCAAATGGTACTATCAGAAAATGATATTACTGCCTGAAATTGACGAATATTAGTGCAAAAAATCCACGTTATACATGTATAAACCAAACCCACAATGCATGCTGAAATGATCATGAGGTTGTGTATGGTAACAGATTCATTCACATATTTACATAGCCAAAAACCTCTCGATGAAACAGACTCGTTCTAGGACCGCTGCAAAATCGCTGTGAAGGCATAAATATAAAAAAAACGGAAGCTAGTCAAAATCAAGTGATTGTTACTGACTGTGAATCTATAAGCGAAATTTACTTTATATACTGCAAATAATATAACCCAATGTAGATCAACGAATACAAGAGGTTATCATAAACATCCTGAAGTGGTCGTATTTGGTTTAAAAACAGTCATACAAATGGTATATAAAAAATGATAATACTGCCTGGAATTAACGAAAATTAGTGCAAAAAACACTTTATTACATATTAGTGACAAACCGTAGACCTCTTACTATTTGTATAGCTGAAAAAAGGATCGGCGGCAGTTGTGGAAAAGATGGCAGGTTGCGAGAAAGAGTTAATGCCAAAGACCGTTCAGATAATCTGGCTGTCAGTTCATCTGTACAGAATCGCTCAACTGGACAATATAACAGATAAACAGAAGAGCTGTCAAATCTATACTTGACTAAGAGATCAACAAAATAGTTACACGTCTTGGGCTATAGAAACAATTTTCCATTGTATAAACCATTATCATAAATATCCTGAAGTGGTCGGATTTGTTTTAAAAACAGTCATTCAAACGGTATATAAAAAAATGATATTACTGCCTGGGATTAAAGAATATTAGTGCAAAAAAAACTTTTCCATGTATATACTACCACTATATACATGCTGAAAAAGTCAGATTTGGTGGAAAAAAAGTCATTCAAAAGTTAAATTTAAAACCTTGGAAAGCGCTTTTAAGGCGCTCAAAATCACTTTAAGAACATAAAAAACGGGTAAGCTGTTCCAAATAAGATCTATATTTGATTGGACTGGAGTCAAACCAAAAAATAAACGATTATCATATATTGGAGAAACAAATTTCCCCATGTAAAAACTCTATTAAGTCATAAACAGTCCTATGTAAGATCGGCTGATATGTGTCTGTATAAAAAACAGTCATTCGAAAGTTAATGAAAAATGATATTACTGCCTGGAATTAACGAATATTAGTGCAAAAACACTTTATACATGTATAAACAACCACTATATGCATGCTGAAATGGTCAGAGTTGGTAGAAAAACAGTCATTCGAAAGTTACATTTGCAAACCCTTGGAAAACACTTTTCATATGCTGAAAATCAATTTAAGGCAATAAAAAACGAAAAGCTGATCAAAATCAATTGTAATTGAGAGGTTAATCAACAAAAATTACTATAGAAACAATTTTCCCATGTATAAACCATTATCATAAACATCCTGAAGTGGTCGGATTTGGTTTAAAAACAGTCATTCAAATGGTATATAAAAATGATTACTGCCTGGATAACGAATATTAGTTGCCAAACACTTTAGTACATTGCTATAAACAACGCACTAATGCATGCTAAATTGGTCAGAGTTGGTGGAAAATGGGCATTCAAAAGTTACATGCAAAACCTCAGAGAACGCTTTTCAGGCGCTAAAAATCGCCTTTAAGGCAATAAAAACGGAAGCGGTTCAAAATCAATTTTGTTGACTGGAATCAACAAAAATTACTATAGAAACAGATTTCCCATGTATAAAACATTATCATAAACATCCTGAAGTGGTCGGATTTAGTTTAAAAACAGTCATTCAAATGGTATATAAAAAATGATATTACTCCCTGGAATTGACATATATTAGTGAAAAAACACTTTTCCATGTATATACTACCACTTTATACATGCTGAAATGGTCAGAGTTGGTGGAAAATGGTCATTCAAAAGTTAAAATTCAAAACCTCAGAAAACGCTTTTCAGGCGCTGAAAATCGCTTTAAGGCTATAAAAAACGGAAGCTGTTCAAAATCAATTGTTTTGACTGGAATCAACAAAAATTACTATAGAAACAATTTTCCCATGTATAAACCATTATCATAAACATCCTGAGGTGATCGGATTTGGTTTAAAAACAGTCATTCAAATGTTATATAAAAAATTATATTACTGCCTGGAATTAACGAATATTGGTGCAAAAAAACACTTTTCCATGTATATACCACCACTTTATACATGCTGAAATGGTCGGAGTTGGTGGAAAATGGTCATTCAAAAGTTACATGCAAATCCTCAGAAACGCCTTTCAGGCGCTGAAAATCGCTTTAAGGCTATAAAAAACGGAAGCTGTTCAAAATCAATTTTATTAACTGGAATCAACAAAAATTAATATAGAAACAATTGTCCCATGTATAAGCCATTATCATAAACATCCTGAAGTGGTCGGATTTGGTTTAAAAACAGTCATTCAAATGGTATATAAAAAATGATATTACTGCCTGAAATGAACGAAAATTAGTGCAAACAACAGTTTTCCATGTATATACTACCACTTTATACATGCTGAAATGGTCAGAGTAGGTGGAAAATGGTCATTCAAAAGTTACATGCAAAACCTCAGAAAACGCCTTTCAGGCGCTGAAAATAAATTTAAGGCCATAAAAAACAGAAGTAGTTGAAAATCAATTTTACTTGACGTGGAATCAGCAAAAAATTATATATGAGACATTGTCCCAGTAATAACCATTATCATAAACATCCTAAAGTGGTCGGGTGGAAAATGGTCATTCAAAAGTTACATGCAAAACCTCAGAAAACGCTTTTCAGGCGCTGAAAATCGCTTTAAGGCTATAAAAAACGGAAGCTGTTCAAAATCAATTTTATTGACTGGAATCAACAAAAATTACTATAGAAACAATTTTCCCATGTATAAACCATTATCATAAACATCCTGAAGTGGTCGGATTTGGTTTAAAAACAGTCATTCAAATGGTATATAAAAAATGATATTACTGCCTGGAATTAACGAATATTAGTGCAAAAAACACTTTTCCATGTATATACTACCACTTTATACATGCTGAAATGGTCAGAGTAGGTGGAAAATGGTCATTCAAAAGTTACATGCAAAACCTCAGAAAATGCTTTTCAGGCGCGGAAAATCGCTTTAAGGCCATAAAAAACTGAAGCTGTTCAAAATCGATTTTGTTGACTGGAATCAACAAAAATTACTATAGAAACAATTTTCTCATGTATAAACCATCACCGTATAAACATGCTGAAGTGGACAGATTTAAGAGGGAAATAGTCATTATAAAGTTACATGCAAAACCTCAGAAAATGCTTTTCAGGTTCTGAAAATCGATTTTATTGACTGGAATCAACGAAGTTTACTTTACAAACTACGTCCCCATGTTTGAACCATCACTTTAATTATGCTGAAGTGGTCAGAGTTGGTCGAAAACAATCATTCAAAAGTAAAATGAAAAATGATATTATTGGCTTGAATCAACGATTAATACTGCAAAAACAAAAATTAACGAAGGAAAAGTAACGAAAAGTAAGGAAAGTAAAGTAAGTAAAAGTGACAAAGAAATGTAACGAAAAGTAACGAAGGAAAAGTAACGAGAAGTAATTAAGTAAAAGTAACTAAAAGAAACGAAGGAAAAGTAACGAAAAGTAACGTAGGAAAAGTAACGAAGTATCATTTATCAAGGTGACATGTAGCTCATCAACTTGGGAATCAACCAAGCCCAACTGGGCTTGTGTTCTTCTGGACTTTTTGATCTCATACCCCCCCTAAATGGCACTATTAACAGTTTTAGGTTTTCAATAGCATCTCTCCCTAGCAAACATACCGGGCAGTCTGGTGCATATTTTATGGGAATTTGGGGGCTTAGTTTAGTTTCTTGGTCATAAATGTCTATTTTAGCTGTTATTTTTCTTTCATTTATGTGGTCAATAGCTGATTTGACAAAAATTTGACCCGTTGGTGGCCACATGCCTGTCACTTCCATATTTAGAACAATTCTGTCAGCCCCACATTTACACGTAATTCTCTGTATGGTTTGAGGCTTTGAGCAGAAAGGCTTAGTAATAAGATCTCTCTGAGATCTAACGGTGAGCCAGCCTCATGTCATTCTGTCTGTTGTCAATCAGGGTTGTATGGATGGTTAACATGGTCTCTGTCTTGTCTGGCTGGAGACCTTTGGTCTCTTCTCCTGTGTCTGCACTCACGGGCCAAATACCCCAATCTACCACAGGTCCAGCAGGCTCTGTCCCTCTCTACTGGTTGTCTGCCTCTGCTTCTGCCTCGACCTCGACCCATATAGAACACTCCCTCCATGTCTCCCATGTCGTCTGAGAGGAAAATAGGAGCTACCTGTGCCTTCTTTTTCCTCTTTATCACATCCTGAGCATGTGAGGCATAACTCATAGTGTTAACCACATTGTCAGTACCATGATTCACATTATGCTTCCTAATTAAGTCAGCAATGCATGGCTGGAAACCGTTCATCAGGGCTGTTTTTAACTGCTGCTGGTATGGGCCCCCATTATCGTTGTTTTCCTCAAGGCCACTGTTAGCCCTGAACACAGTGTCTAATCGTGTCCTGTACTCCTGCACATCCTCTCCCTCCTGCTAACAGGATTGGATTTTCTGATTGTCTGGAGTTTTCCGGAACACCTCTCTTACTCCACCATACACCGCATCTAACGCATCAATGAGATCATTGTCAATCCGTGCAATGACTGCACCCCCTCCATCTCGTCCTCTAACTCCTCTAACTCTTCCCAGGTCATGTTCCAGAGTCTTAGCCAACACCCTGTGCATTTCATGTCCGTCCAAAGAGTAGGAGATTCTTAGCTCATTAACATCAATGCAATACTGAAAAGGGATTTCTTTATGTGAAGTGAGGCCTTTGCATGCTGCCTCCAGGTCGCCCTCAGGCCATGGTCTTAACACTCTGACCGTTACATGTCTGTCTCTGTCTATTCCAAAATGTGGGTTTGCCACTTGTATCATGGGATACTGGTCAGTTACCTCGTATTCTAACTCCACCAAGGATGGATACAGCAGTTCATCCTGGGCTTTCCAAGGAAATGTCATATGATAGGACCCTCTGGGATAGTTCCAAAAGATATTAGAATTAACAATACCAATGTTACAATGTACAATCCTGATTGGGTTGAGAATTGTCCAGAAGTTAAACACATTACGGCTCCTGGTTTAGTGAAACACTCTAGATGGTACACTATGTACCCTCTTAGCATATTGCATGTGTTTGAAGCAAAACTAGATATGGATTCAGCCTTGGCTGAAAATGTGTAAGGAATTCTCTAGTCTAACTGATGAGATTCAAAAGCTTTATGAGAAATTGCCCACCCGTCTCCCTCGCTGCGCAAGCCAGAGAGGGAAAAGATCAGTTGAGGGTTGGGTGGGGGTAGGGCTGGGAACTTACAACACATTTGCTCAAGCTATATCTGAATACAATCACAATTGGGTAGAAAGTGAACTTGTCCTTGCTGGTGAGTGGGTGAATCGAGCGGCCAGTGCTAATGCTAATGGTGCCTCAAGTTTGGCTAATGCAGCACGATACAATTTGGGCATGCTGGGTGAGACTGTAAGGTTACAGGTTACAGAAAGCTGACAAAGGTTTTTTTTTAAGGCATTCAAGCGGGTCATGTCATCATCGGAAGCGGAATTCCATTTGGTAAAATTTGGGTTATTGTGGCTCAGATTATTTGGCCCCTCTCCATTGTTACTCTTCTTATGACTTGTTATAAGTACCATAGACTCAATAGGTTAGTTGCAGAAATGAAAATGATTAGAATGAGACAGTATATGCATATTTAGATGTTAAAACATATTTACCTGCATATCTATCTTGTAAACGTTTGGCAACAGAGACGAGCATAAAGGATCTTAAGTTTTGTGTGTTTGATTTATTTTGGTTATGTTTTGATTTCTTATTTTGTGAGTTTAAATGTTCAGTTAGAGGTCATCGGTTCTCCTCCGAGATAGAACGATTACTAAAGGAAAACAAACTATTCCCCTGCTGAGGGACTGACAGGGGTGTCTTTGGGAATGAAAGGGTTCTTGGGATACTTGCCTATAAGTCTCAGGAATGTTTGCATTTACAAAGATGCTTATTGACCTGTGAGGTACACAGTGAAGACGGACCATCCCCTCCCCTATCCTGGTTTTCCTGAAGTACAGAAAAATGTCTGAGATCTCAGAATTTTGGTTTAAAAGGAGGGAATGAAGGGTAATTGGCTGAAAGTTAAGCTTTTGATTTGTTTTATTAAATTAAACATTGAATAGTTTATAGAGGACACATGAGTGATTCCATATGTTAAGATATTGTTGATCTCTGGTTTAACTTTCTCTTCTGTGCCTCTAACATATGGAAAGCAGTTGCAACTCTCTAAGGGAGCGCCCAGCCACCCTGCGGAGAAAACTCATTTCGACCGCTTGTATCCTGTCTGTTGCCAATCAGGGTTGTATGGATGTTCAACATGGTCTCTGCCATATCTGGCTGGAGACCTTTGGTCTCTTCTCCTCTGTCTGCACTCACGGGCCAAATAACTTGAAGTGATATATGATGCTATAATATGTCCTGTACAGCTTAAGATCCAGGCCAGACTCATAAAAAGTGTGGAGTACTACTTAGTATCACACGTATTAGGAAACTGCTGAGCTGAAGTTGCTAGCTATCAGTACAGTCACTAACCACAACTCAGTACTATAATATGTCCTGTATCAGTAGCTGTAGTAGTACCTGTAGCTCAGTGGTTAAATCACCTGACTCGCAAACTGGCGATATGGGTTTGAATCCTGGTAGGTGCAGCAGCTGTTGCAGACTGATGAAAGTCTCAAACAAGGGAACAACCTAGGTAAGTACTACAACATCAGTAAAGTCTACACTGTAATTTCCTCCAATGTATCAACACCTACACCTGCCATGTACAGCTCAAGATCAAGGCCAGACACAGAGAAAGTGTGGAGTTCTACTTAGTATCACACTTAGTAGGAAACTGAGCTGAAGGTGTTAGTAAGCAGTACATTCACAAACCATAACTCTATAATTACTATAATATCAAGTTCAAGTTGTGCTCTATTGTCATTCTGCTACATACGGGTGCATACAGTGGAACGAAATGTCGTGCCTCACAGAGCCACCGTGCTACAGAAGTACAGACATACAACAGTACAGGCAAACAACAATCAATTTAAAATAAATATGACAATTGCCTTATACATAAACTAAACAAGATACAAACTCTACAAACTGTACGAATACTTACCGATGTGCATGTGCAAAGAGTATTGTACATGTGCGAAGAATATGAGCGTATAAAAATACATATATTACAGAGTCTTTAGTGCAGTTTGTGTACACACAGCAGTGTGTATGAAAAGAGAATAGTGCAGTGGGTTAGTGACTAGTGCAAGTTTTCCGATAGTCTTAGTTTTTGTATGGGGAATCAGAGAGACCCGGGTCTTCAGGAGTTCAGGGCTCTCGCAGCCTGGGGGTAGAAGCTGTTGATCAGTCTGGCAGAGCGGGCTCTGATGCTCCGGAACTGTCTACCTGATGGTAGGAGCTGGAAGAGGCTGTGGGAGGGGTGAGTGGGGTCCTTAACGATACTATTGGCTTTGCTGGAGCATCGTGTGTGGAAAATGTCTTGAATGGAGGGGAGAGGGGCACCGATGATCCTCGCAGCTGTGTTCACTGTCTGCTGGATGGTCTTGCGGTCTACTGCAGTGCAGTTCCCGTACCAGACATGACGTGCAGCTGGTCAGCACAGTCTCGATGGTGCCCCTGTAGAAAGTGGTGAGGATGGGTGGAGGGAGACTTGCTCTCTTCAGCCGGCGGAGAAAGTGTAGGCGCTGATGTGCCTTCTTTGAGAGTGACTTGGTGTTGGTGGTCCGGGTGAGGTCCTCTGTGATGTGCACCCCCAGGAATTTGGTGCTGTTGACTCTCTCGACAGGCGAGCTGTCGATGGTCAGTGGGGGGTGATCCGCGGAGTTCCTCCTGAAGTCTCCTTTGTCAACCTCCTAACCTCCGTTGTCTTGCTCAAGTTGAGGGACAGGTTGTTTGCCCCACACCATTTCGCCAGCTCTGCCACTTCCTCTCTATAGTGCGATTCATCGTTGTTACTGATGAGACATACCACTGTTGTGTCATCAGAAAACTTGATAATGTGGTTGGGGCTGAACTTGGCAGTGCAGTGGTGTGTCAGCAGCGTGAAGAGCAGCGTGCTGAGCACACAGCCTTGTGTGGCACCTGTGCTCAGTGTTGATGTGCTCGAGGTGTTATGGCCGACACGGACTGATTGAGGTCTTTCGGTTAGAAATCCAGAATCCAATTGCAGAGAGAATAGTTTAGGCCCAGTATATTTAGTTAATTTGTTAGCTGTTGTAGGATTATTGTGTTGAATGCTGAGCTGAAATCAATGAACAGCATTCTTACATAAGAGTCTTTGTTTTCAAGATGGGTAAGTGCCAGATGGATGGTTGAGGAGATTGCACTGCTGTGGAGCGGTTTGGACGATATGCAAACTGAAGCGGGTCGAGTGTTTCAGGAAGGCTGGTTCTTATGTTCTTAATGACTAACTTCTCAAAGCAATTCATTATGATAGGGGTCAGAGCTATGGGACGGTAGTCATTCAGACAGGACACAGGTTATTTCTTTGGTACAGGTATGGTTGTTGTGGATTTGAGATATGTGGGGATGACTGCCTGGGCCAGCGAGGTTTTGAAGATGTCTGTTAGGACGTCTGTCAGCTGTGCAGCACATTCTTTCAGTACACGGCCAGATTTATTGTCGGGGCCCGCAGCCTTGCGTGGGTTGATCCTAGATGGGGTCTTCCTTACGTCAGCTGGAGCCAGACAGAGTGCCTGGTCGTTGGGGGTAGTGGGTAGTTTTTTTGCTGGTGTGACATTCTGCGAGTCAAACCGTGAATAAAAGTAGTTGAGTGTATCTGGGAGGGATACGTCATTATCACAGGCCTGTGGCAGGGTGTGTTTTGTGTTCGGTGGTCTGAATGGCTTTCCACAGACTCTGTGTGTCCCTGCTGTCTGCGAAGTCATTGTTGATTTTTTGGGCATATGTCCGTTTAGCATTTTTGATGCCGCGGGACAGGCAACTTTGGATAGCTGCCCCATACATATACTCGTTCTCTTCGATGTATGAGGGCGTCTAGCTTATTTATTCGTCAAGTGCGCGATTGGGTGTCTTCGGTGGAAAGCTTGCAGAAGACCTTCTCTGGTCTCTATAGCCAGAACCCCAGCCAACCCAAGCTCTGCTGCTCACCTGGACTTCTGGATTGAAGCGGTTGTAGTTAATGGTCTTTGTGAACTGTGGGAGGGTCAATCTGTGCACTTTTGATGCAAAGCAGTCAACAGGTTTCAGTGTTATCCTTGTGGTCAGGTGTGAATTGTTATAAGTAAAGCCTGGCCTCTCTTTGACATGTTGCCTAGATCAATCGTTCCTCGGAAGCCAGTCCTGCAGCTGCAGAGTAGCATCTGTCTGGCGCAGGACCGGCTGATTTGCTTAGTATCGGTTCGCCAGTTCGGAGTGGCCTATATGCTTGCGAGATTAGCGTAACAGAGATGTGGTGTGAGTACCCGAGGTGGGGGTTCGGCTTTGTATGCTGTAAACTTCCGGAACGAGGCTTGGAGGGTTTGGGTCAAAACAAAGGCGCTAGGCAGAGTTTAAATGCAACCAAACGTAAATTTATTCATACTAAATGGTGGGAGAGGGGAGTAGGAGAAAATTGGAACACAGGTTCGGCTTCTTAGGTAGCTCCTTGTTTCCTAAAGGTTATATCTTCTTCAGGCTACTCACATCTTCCTTTTGGATTTCTTTCCTTCTTCGGTTGTGGGTGAGTCCAACTGCTCACCTCCGCTGTTCTCCTCCCTGTGGCTTCTTAGCTCTCTTTTATGTAGCTTGCTAATTGGCCTAACGATCTGCAGCTGAGGCTCCCTTTTTCTTCCTCTGGAGGCGCTCTCCGTGGTGCTGCAGGTGCTTGCGCCATGCTGCGAGGGCCCATGTTTCCCTCTGGCTACCACATACCCCCTTTTCCAGCTCCATGCTTCCGCTTGGAGCGCACGTCCCCGAGTAGTCATGCCGTCTGGACATGGCATCCGCATTCGCATGATAGTTCCCAGCACGATGTTCCACTGTAAACTGGAAGTCCTGCAACTGAAGAAACCAGCGAGTGATACGGGCATTTTTCCCTTTGTTCTGAGACATCCATTTAAGAGGGGCATGATCAGTAACTAAGATAAATTTTCGGCCCAACAGGTAATATCTCAATTTTTCAATCGCCCATTTGACAGCGAGACATTCTTTTTCAATCGTGGCATAATTCTTCTCAGGGGGCAGTAGCTTACGACTAATAAACATTACTGGGTGTTCCATACCATCCTGCAGCTGAGACAGCACGGCTCCAATCCCAACTTCCGAGGCATCTGTTTGTAAAACAAAGGGTTTGTTGAAATTTGGGGCTTGCAGGATGGGTTCGCAACAGAGGGATTGCTTCAGTTCAACGAAGGCCTGTTCTGCTTCTTTCGACCAATTCACCTGATTTGGGAGGTATTTACGGGTTAATTCGGTGAGGGGGGTCTCTTTTGTAGCAAAGCTAGGTATGAACGTTCTGTAATAACCAACTAGCCCAAGGAAGGTTCTTAACTGACTCTTGGTTTGAGGCCGGGGCCAGGTGAGTAAAGAATCAATTTTCTTAGGTTGGGGCTTCACATTTCCCTTCCCAACAGTGTACCCCAGATAATTGGCCTCCTCTTGGGCAAGTGAACATTTGCTGGGGTTTACTGTAAGAGCCGCTTACCTTAATGCTTGTAGAACAGCCTCTAGATGGTGAAGATGGTCCTCCCAAGTCTTGTCGTGGACGACGATGTCGTCCAGATAGGCGGCAGCATATTGCTGGGGGGGACGGAGGATCTGTCCATGAGTCTTCTTGAAACGTGGGCCGGCTGCCCCAGATGGACACCCAAAAGGAGAACCCTGTATTGAAAAGCCCCTTCAGGAGTGGAGAAGGCGGTTTTTGGTTTCGCTTGAGGGGTTAGAGGTACTTGCCGGTACCCTTTGGTCAAGTCAAGGGTTGTGATGAAACGTGCGGGGCCCAACCGCTCAATCAACTCATCTATTCTTGGCATGGGGTAAGTGTCGAACTGTGAAATCTCATTCAATTTTCTGTAATCATTGCAGAATCGTGTGCTTCCGTCAGGTTTTGGAACTAGGACGATGGGACTTGACCAAGCACTGTGAGATTCTTCTATGATTCCTAGCTCAAGCATTTTCTTTACCTCCTTCTGGATGACTTTTCTTCTAGCCTCTGGAACTCACTGTATGCGTCGCAGTCCTAACAATTTTCCCGGTTCTGTTTACTGTGATATATAGGGGGGGGGGGGGGGGGGGGGGTGGATATAAGAGAGGTCTGTTCCTGGGAGATCCAGAGAAGACGTCCCAGTTCCGCCATAAAAGCTCTTGTAAATCCCGCTTTTGTCTAGGGGAGAGCTGGATACCCATCTTCGCGTCCGGGGTTATAGGGGTATGGACACTGGCTGTAAGGACATCGCTTGGTGGGGTAATAGGTTCACGCCATGGTTTTAAGAGGTTTATGTGATAGATCTGTTGGCCCTTCCTTCGGCCGATTTGGCGTACTCTATAATTGACGGGACCTGTCTTCTCTATAACCTCGTAGGGTCCCAACCACCTGGCTAGGAATTTACATTCGTTGGAGGGGATTAGAACTAGCACCTTTTCTCCAGGGTGAAATTCTCTAACCTGTGCCCCTCTGTTGTATATCCTGGCCTGCTGTTGTTGTGCCTGCTGCATGTGCTCCCTTACGATTGGCCAGACCCTAGTCATTCGCTCGTGCATCTGTTCAACATGCTCAATGACGGTGCGATGGGGTGACGGCTGCTGTTCCCAACTCTCTTTGGCAAGATCCAGCATCCCTCGAGGTCGTCGTCCATAGAGGAGCTCAAAGGGTGAGAAACCCGTGGAACTCTGTGGAACTTCTCGAATAGAGAACAAGACATATGGTAGGAGCTGATCCCAATTTTTCCCATCAACATCAATTACTTTCTTTAACATTTGTTTAAGAGTTTTGTTAAACCTTTCTACCAGCCCATCAGTTTGGGGGTGGAACATCGAGGTTCTGAGTTGCTTCACCTTCAGTTGTCGGCAGGTCTCTTTCATCACGGTGGACATGAAGCATGAGCCTTGGTCCGTAAGGATCTCGTCTGCGATTCCTACCCAGCTGAAGAGCTGGACCAGTTCTTTGGCTACAGCCTTTGAGGTGGCTGATCTGAGAGGTATCGCCTCTGGGAATCGGGTAGCATAGTCGAGGATAACTAGGATATATCTGTGTCCCCGGTTGGATTTTGGTAGGGGTCCCACAATGTCCAGCGCAATCCTGCTGAACGGGGTCTCAATGATGGGCAAAGGAATGAGGGGATTTCGATATGTTACCTTGGGGCTGTGGAGCTGACATTCAGCACAGTGACGACAATAGTCCTTGACCGCCTTCTTGACCCCGGGCCAATAGAAACGGGTAAGAATCCTTTCGTAGGTCTTTTCTACCCCCAAATGGCCGCCCAGCAGGTGAGTGTGGGCTAAATATAACACTTTCGAGGCATATGGTTTGGGGACCAACAACTGTTCTACAATTTCACTTCTTCGCTGCTCCACTCTATACAACAACTTATTCTTGATCATGAAGTGGGGATACGCGAGTCTACTCACTCCATCTTGTAGCTGGGCCTCCACCACCTGTGCATTCGCCCATGCTTGGCTCAGTGCCGGGTCTTGCAGTTGAGCGGTGCCGAACCGTCCTAGCCTTCCTTCCTGTACGATTTCTGCTGAGGGAAATTCAGAAAATACTTCCTGGGTTTCTATGTCATCAATTATCTGCACACCTCCCGGATCTTCTGAGGCCGTGGCAGTGGGGTTAGAACAGTCTTCCATCCTTTTATCATCATTGGGGGGCTCTTCCGAGCTGGTTGCTTCTGTGTCTGTGGTCTCTACGGTAGTTTGCGAAGTGTGGTGATTGGGCAGACGGTCTCTTCGTCTACGTGGAGCGGGTCTCTTCCCCTCTGCAGCTCGGTCTGTCCAGTAGGCCAAAAACGCTTGACAGTCTCGACCAACTAGGACAGGGACTGGTAAGTGATCCACAACGCCTGCTCGTAATTTGAAGTGTCCTCGTGGGGTAACCATGTTTACTTCTGTCGTGGGGTAGTTTCTGGAGTCCCCATGAACGCAGGAGACAGAGATCTCTCTTCCCTTGATAGGCCCTGCAAACTCAGGCTGGATCAGCGTCACCATACTCCCTGAGTCTATAAGGGCCTCGGTGTCCCTGCCTCCGATCTTAACAGGGACCCTAGGGGCGGCTACCCCTTCCTCAGCCCAACAGGTTGTAAGGAAATGGCAGTGGGGCCTTGATGATTCTGTGGTACTGGCCGTGGGCATGAGTTCCTCTCTGCCTGGGCAATCCCGGGCCAGGTGTCCCTCCCTTCCACATGTGAAACATCGGAAAGGTACAGGATCTCGCAGAGGCCTCTCATCTTTCCAGTTTCCTTGGGCTTTTAGTGGTCTGGTTCGGACTGCTTCGGGGTACTTCTTCGGAGTCTCTTGCCTCGGTTTCCAAGAGGGGTTTTTGTTTGCTTCAGTCTTCAACAAGTTCACAGTCACCTGGTGGTTTTCTAGGAGAGCAATTAATGCTTCTACATTTTGTGGTCCTTGTTGGGCGACATACTTTTTGGCGTCGGCCGGCAGGCTACGTATGCATCGATCAATCACTATTCTTTCCACAGCAGGTGGCCCATCCCCTTCCTCTAGCCAGCTTCTCACAATGCGGCCTAGGGTGGTTACCTGAGCCCGTGCTGGAAGAGATGTCTGGTATTCCCAGTTATGTACACGTTGGGCCTTGGCCGGCATGCTGAGTCCATACTGTGCAAGGATTGCTCTCTTGACCGCTTCATAATTGGTTGCTTCATAAACTGTAAGGTCACGGCAGGCTTTTTGTGC
Organism: Plecoglossus altivelis; assembly: GCA_036571765.1. Lineage (NCBI taxonomy): Eukaryota > Metazoa > Chordata > Actinopteri > Osmeriformes > Plecoglossidae > Plecoglossus > Plecoglossus altivelis. Next base: position 7,062,208 of record BROE01000003.1, on the reverse strand, counting down.
TTCGCCGGTTAGCAGAGGGAGTATCAGGTTAGCCCAGTCTGCCCTGGGCCATCCCTCTCTTTGGGCCGTTTTTTCAAAGAGGTCGAGGTAGGTTTCAACATCGTCTTCTCCAGTCATTTTGGTCAGATAATCCTGGGGTCTTCTGCCATGCGCCTCAGTCCTTCAGCAGAGCTCGGTGACTGCTGCGTTCAGCGTAGCTTGAGCCTGCAGAATGGCGGTCAGGGCCTCCTCCATTTTCTTATTGTTCACGTCTGCCCAGTCTGAATCCAAGGCGAGGCTCATTCCGCCCGCATTCTCCACCATATGTAAACTTCCGGAACGAGGCTTGGAGGGTTTGGGTCAAAACAAAGGGCGCTAGGCAGAGTTTAAATGCAACCACACGTAAATTTATTCATACTAAATGATGGGAGAGGGGAGTAGGAGAAAATTGGAACACAGGTTCGGCTTCTTAGGTAGCTCCTTGTTTCCTAAAGGTTATATCTTCTTCAGGCTACTCACATCTTCCTTTTGGATTTCTTTCCTTCTTCGGTTGTGGGTGAGTCCAACTGCTCACCTCCGCTGTTCTCCTCCCTGTGGCTTCTTAGCTCTCTTTTATGTAGCTTGCTAATTGGCCTAACGATCTGCAGCTGAGGCTCCCTTTTTCTTCCTCTGGAGGCGCTCTCCGTGGTGCTGCAGGTGCTTGCGCCATGCTGCGAGGGCCCATGTTTCCCTCTGGCTACCACAATGCGTTCCTAACTGTTGTGTAAACAACGTCTAGTGTGTTGTTTCCCCTTGTTGCAAAGTTCACATGTTGGTAGAACTTGGTTGGTTTGCATGGTTGAAGTCACCGGCTACGATGAAAAAGCCGTTGTTCGCTGATGGCGCTGTACAGTTCACAAGGTGCGTCTTTTGCGTAAGCACACAGAGGAATGTAAACCGCGACCATAACCATGGCCGTGAATTCCCGCGGCAGATAGAACGGACGACACTTCAAGATCATAAACTCCACCAGCGGTGAGCAGTATCTAGATACTACCGCAGCATTGTTACACCATTTTTTGTTGACATAAACACACACGCCGCCCCCGCGAGTCTTTCCAGACAGTGACAAATGTCTGTCTGTCGGTAGCAGGTTAGGCCGTGCAGCTGAATAGCGGAGTTGGATGTTGTCGTTAAGCCATGTCTCAGTGAAGACAAACGCACAACAATCCCTAGCCTCATGCTGGGTAGATAGACTGAGTTGAATTAAGTCCAGTTTGTTTTCCAGAGAGTGAACGTTAGAGAGCATGAGTGATGGAAGAGCCGGTCTTGTGGGGTAAGCCCTCAACCTAGCTCGTATACCTCCGTGTTTACTGCGCATCTGTCCTCTCTCACACTGCTTGCGACGCCGCCTTGTGCGGTAGCTACAGTAGGCGAGGCCGCGGTCTCGAGGTTCGGCTCTAGCAGTAAACAAAGACCTTGTAGCTTCTCTCTAGCCGCCGGCGAGAGTTTGTGTTTGTATGTTTTTTCGATATCTAAAAGGCTTTGGCGATCATAGATGTATCTGGGAGTGAACTCCCGATAAATCAGCATTAAATTGGCACTGTTTGGAGACAGACGACATTAAACGACATAAAAGCACCGTCTTCGGGCTCTGGAGTAGCCGTTGCGTCCGTACGCGCCGCCATCTTGGATCAATAATATGTCAGCTACAGCATGACAGCTGGATACCTCAGTGGTTAATTCGCCTGACTTGTAAACTGGCAATATGGGTTAAAATCCTGGCAGGTGCTGTTGCACAGTGATGAAAGTCACAAACAAGGGTACAAAAACCAAGATAAGTACCTGTTGGAGATTGAGTGTCTCAACTGCTCCTCAGGGCTTCTGAATCAAGAGACACACACGCGAATAGCGTTTAACTTGCAAGGGGAGCGCAATACTCTCTCCTAGATTATTCTCGGCCAGCTCCTGTGAGTGCAAGCTCTTTTCATTGTGCACATAGCATAACATAAACAGTGAGAATTCGACCATTCAGAGTGTGACCTTCTATCTACTATGAGGCCCTACCTCTTGGTTCTTTGGTCTGATAGGAAATTGAGAAACTGTCAGCAGTGTAGTTATGTTACACGTTAGGCTTACCATTGAATGATTAAGTGTTTTCACTAACACCATTAATTGTCTCTACCTTTATGGGGGGTTGGAATTGAATTACATAGAGGGATCAACAACAACATTACAAATTGACCTGCGGGGGAATTTGTGGCCTGATCGTTAGGGAGTTGGACTTGTACCCTGAAAGTTGCTGGCTCGGTTCTCGCATGGGTCACCATACTTGAAAATACATCGCTTCACTTCATCATTAAGTGTGGGGACAATCCAATAGCATGCTATGGTGTATATTTATGCGCCACCCCAGGAATACAGGCAGGCTGTGTGGCCCAAAATAAAACAATGCGGAATGGCAGGTTGCATGTCATGGTGTATCAACTGGGGCCAGGTAGTAGGCTATACTGGGAGGTGGGTGCCAGCGTATACCTACAGGAACAGAAGAAAGGCAGATAGAATCAGCTTGCCTGGGAGTTCCCAAGTCCAAGAGAGGGAAAGTGGGAACAGCTTTAATATGCAGCATAGCTGAGCTCTGTCCTGGATGCTGCCCTGGCGATGACTTCACCCCAGATGCCTTGCCTCATCTCCTGACCTGATCTGTGGACCAGGGTGCTCCTCAACTGATGGAGGAAATTAAAGTGTAGACTTTGCTGTTGTTGTATTACTTACCTTGGCTGTTCCCTTGTTTGTGACTTTCATCAGTCCGCAACAGCTACTGCACCTACCAGGACTCATATCGCCCCATATCGCCAGTTTGCAAGTCAGGTGATTTAACCACTGAGCTATACAGCACATATTATAGTACTGAGTTGTGGTTAGTGACTGTGCTGATTACTAGCAACTTCAGCTCAGTTTCCTACTACATGTTATACTAAGTAGTACTCCACTCTTTTTCTGAGTCTGGCCTTTATCTTAAGCTGTACAGGACATATTATAGTATCATATATCACTTCAAGTAATTCATACCTGGGTGTAGGTGCTGATAAATTGTGGGAAATTACAGTGTAGACTTTGCTGTTGTTGTATTACTTACGTTGGATGTTGTTCCCTTGTTTGTGACTTTCATTAATGTGCAACAGCACCTGTCAGGATTCAAACCCATATTGCCAGTTTGCGTGTCAGGTGATTTAACCAGTCAAAAAACATTCCTTTTCCAAGCAGAGAGATCAGGGTGGCAGGCTGATACCACATAGGCCAAGTCTGAATAGACAAGAGCACCTGCACCTGCCAGGATTCGAACCCATATTGCTGCTTTTCAAGTCAGGCAACTTAACCACTAAGCTATCCAGGGCTTGTTATAGTACTGAGTTATGATTAGTGACTGTACTGATTACTAGCAACTTCAGCTCAATTTCCTACTACGTATGATACTATGTAGTACTCCACACTTTCTGAGTCTGGCGTTGATCTTAAGCTGCATAGGACAGGTATAGATGTTGATACATTGGAGGAAATTACAGTGTAGACTTTGCTGATGTTGTAGTACTTACCTTGGTTGCGACTTTCATCACTATGCGACAGCACCTGCACCTGCTGGGATTCAAACCCATATTGTGGTTTTCGAGTCAGGCGATTTAACCACTGAGCTATCCAGCTGTCCTGCTCTACAGGACATATTATGGAGTTGAAGTGGTATCAAATGTCAGATACAGCTGACCCTCACATCTCTCCCTTAGTCCTCAGTGTGAAGCAAGACATTTGGGATCAATGGTTAAACTCTTACACGCTTTGACTGACTGGCGGGTTAGTGACGTACCAGGGGTGGAATACTCACCGTCAACAAAGTCATTTAGAATTGTAGAAGACATGGTTGACTTGGCCGTTGTAGAGTATGAGGTTCTGAATAGGGATCATGGACGTGAATTGTCTGACCACGAACAGACAGAGGACTTACTCTCTAAACTGTTCAAACTTGACATTGACAATACTCGAATTGTACAGTGTAGACAGAACCCTTGGCCAGAGGCGGCTGATGCTGGTATGGAGGACACCGTGTGTGTTCTCTGGGATACAGGCGTTCTCGAGTGCTCAGACTCAGTGTGGAACACCCCGCTTAGACCTGTGCAGAAAGCCGTCAGACAAAGTTGGTGTATGGCACATGACTTAGGTGACTAGCCAGACCAGACTAAGTGCGGTTCTCCAAAACCCCTATGATGACCAAAAAAAGGAGAATCGCTACGTCGCCCGGAGTGGCGTTACCAGGGCCCCACCCTGGAGCCAGGCCTGGGGTGGGTGCTCGCAGGTGAGCGCCTGGGGGCCGGGTCTTTGCCCATGGGACCCGGCCGGGTACAGCCCGAAAAGGCGATTTGGGATCACCTTCCTGCAGGCCCACCACCCACAGGACCGTAGGGGGCCGGTGCAGTGTGTTTTGGGCGGCGGTCAGGGGCAGGTGCCCGGACGACCGAGGCCATGCACACGGTCTCGCTGGGGACATGGAATGTCATCTCGCTGCCAGGAAAGGAGCCCGAGCTTGTGCGGGAGGTAGAGCATTACTGGCTAGATATAGTCGGCCTCACCTCCACGCACAGCCTGGGTTCTGGATCCATTGTCCTCGAGAGAAGCTGGACTCTACATTTCTCTGGCGTTGCCCGCGGGGAGAAGCAGCGGGCTGGCGTGGGCTTGCTCATAGCCCCGTGGCTCAGCCGCCACGTGTTGGCGTTTCCCCCGTTAGACGAGAGGGTCGTGTCCCTGCGCCTTCAAGACGGAGGACAGGTCTCTCACTGTTGTATCGGTCTATGGGCCGAACAGCAGTGCAGAGTACATGGCCTTCTTGGGGTCCCTGGGAGGGGTACTGGATAGTGCACCGACCGGGGACTCCATTGTTCTGCTGGGGGACTTCAACACCCACGTGGGCAACGACAGTGACACCTGGAGAGGGGTGATTGGGAAGAACGGCCCCCCCGATCTGAACCCGAGCAGTGTTTTGTTGTTGGACTTCTGTGCTAGTTAGTTTGTCCATAACGAACACCATGTTCGGGCAAAAGGGTGTCCATCAGTGCACGTGGCACCAGGGCACCCTAGGCCGAAGGTCGATGATCGACTTTGTTGTCGTGTCCTCTGACCTCCAGCCGCGTGTCTCGGACACTCGGGTAAAGAGAGGGGCGGAGCTGTCAACCGATCACCACCTGGTCGTGAGCTGGATCTGCTGGTGGAGGAGGAAGTCGGACAGACCTGGCAGGCCCAAGCTGTCGTGAGGGTCTGTTGCGAACGTCTGGCGGAGCTTTCTGTCTGCGAGGTCTTCAACTCGCACCTCTGGGAGAGTTTCTCACAGATTCCGGGGGGGACTGGGGACATTAAGTCTGAGTGGACTATGTTCTCGGCCTCCGTTGTCGATGCGGCAGCCCAGACCTGCGGTCGTAAGGTCTCTGGTGCCAGTCGTGGCGGCAATCCCCGAACCCAGTGGTGGACACCGGAAGCAAGGGATGCTGTCAAACTGAAGAAGAAGTCCTATCAAGCCTGGTTGGCTTGTGGGACTCCTGAGACAGTTGACAGGTATCGGCAGGCCAAGCGTGCCGCGGCTCGGATTGTCGTGGAGGCGAAAACTCGGGTCTGGGAGGAATTTCGGGAAGGCCATGGAGAAGGACTACCGGACGGCCGCAAGGAACTTCTGGCAAACCGTTCGCCGACTCAGGGGGGAGAAGCGGTTCTTCACCAACACCGTGTACGGTGCGGGCGGGGAGCTGCTGACCTCAACTGGGGACGTTGATGGACGGTGGAAGGAATACTTTGAGGATCTCCTCAATCCTGCCGTCACGTCTTCCGAGGAGGAAGCAGAGGCTGAGGACCCAGAGGTGGACTCATCAATCACCCGGTTAGAAGTCACCGAGGTGGTCGGTGGGCTACTCGGTGGCAAAGCCCCAGGGGTAGATGAGATCCACCCCAAGTATCTTAAGTCTCTGGATGTTGTGGGGCTGTCGTGGCTGACACGTCTCTTCAACATTGCGTGGCTGGAGAGGAGAATCCGTCTGATAGTTGAACCTCGGATTCAGGAAGAGCAGTGTGGGTTTCGTCCTGGTCGCGGAACACTGGACCAGCTCTACACACTTCATCGGGTGCTTGAGGGTTCATGGGAGTTTGCCCAACCGGTTCACATGTGTTTTGGGGACCTGGAGAAGGCGTTCGACCGTGTCCCTCGCGGTGCCCTGTGGGGGGTTTGCCGGGAGTATGGGGTCCGGGGCCCTTTGCTCAGGGCCGTCCGGTCCCTGTATGACCGGAGCAGGAGCTGTGTTCGCATTGCCGGTAGTAAGTCGGACCCGTTCCCGGTGCATGTTGGACTCCGTCAGGGCTGCCCTTTGTCACCGGTTCTGTTCATTGTTTTTATGGACAGAATTTCTAGGCACAGCCAGGGGCCGGAGGGTATCTGGTTCCGGGGTCACAGGATTTCATCTCTGTTATTCACGGATGATGTTGTCCTGATGGCTCCATCGGACCGGGACCAACAGCACGCACTAGAGCGGTTTGCAGCCGAGTGTGAAGCAGCCGGGATGGGAATCAGCACCTCGAAATCTGAGGCCATGGTTCTCGACCGGAAAAAGGTGGCTTGCTCCCTCTGGGTGGGTGGAGAGTCCTTGCTTCAAGTGGAGGAGTTCAAGTATCTCGGGGTCTTGTTCACGAGTGAGGGAAGGACGGAACGTGAGATTGACAGGCGGATCGGTGCAGCGGCTGCAGTGATGCGGCCTCTGTACCGGTCTGTCGTGGTGAAGAAGGAGCTGAGCCGGAAGGCAAAGCTCTCAATTTACCGGTCTATGTACGTTCCTACTCTCACCTATGGTCATGAACTTTGGGTAATGACCGAAAGGATGAGATCGCGGATACAAGTGGTCAAAATGAGTTTTCCCCGCAGGGTGGCCGGGCGTTCCCGTAGAGATAAGGTGAGGAGCTCGGTCACACGGGAGGAGCTCGGAGTAGAGCCGCTGAGGTGGCTCGGGCATCTGTTTCGGATGCCTCCTGGACGCCTCCCTCGGGAGGTGTTCCGGGCATGTCCTATCGGGAGGCGGCCCCGGGGAAGACCCAGGACACGCTGGAGGGTCTACGTTATGTCTCTCGGGTGGCCTGGGAACGCCTCGGGATCCCCCCGGAGGAGCTGGAGGTGGTGTGCATGGAGAAGGAAGTCTGGGCCTCCCTGCTCAGACTGCTGCCCCCGCGACCCGGCCCCAGATAAGCGGAAGACAATGGATGGATGGATGAAATTTTGGGGAAAAAAGTGTTGGTGTGAATTATTAACAATAAAAATAATACAGAGTAGAATACGTTTAGCGGTAGCAGTTTTAGCGGTGGCAGGGACAGCGGTGGCAGTTTAGCGGTTGCAGGACTAGCAAAGGCAGGGACCAACCGACCATTAACAAGGACCAAATTCTAGGTACAAGAATAGAGCAGGTGCGTAGAATAGGGATGAGCGGTGGCAGGGACTCATTGAACAAGAACCAAATTCTAGGTTTAGGAATAAGAGCAGGTGCGTAGAATAGGAGAGCAGTGGCAGGGATTTATTGACTATTACTCCAAATTATACGGGTAGGAAGAAGAATAGTGTAGGGACAGAGATGGACACCAGTGATTGCTAACCTGACTAATATAGGACCAATATTTTCCAATTAGAATCTCACTGTGTGAAGAAATGATTGATTATTGTATCTACTGGCTCGTTCGATTGTTTATTATTGTCTCTGCTTGTTTGTTTGATTAGGGTGCTTGGCTTGGGTTGCGTAGATTGCTGGTCTGCGTAGGAGTAGAACGGCGGATTTTTCTCGTAATTGTGGCCTCTTGCTTGATTTGTGGTTAAGATTTGTGGTGAAGATTTGTGGTTAGGGGTGCATGGTGGCGGTGCGGTTAGAGCCCTTGCCTCCCAGGAAGGGGATCATGGGTTCTATTCTTGGGCCAAATCTAACATCACATGATCTCTCTGGGTGGAGTCTGCATGTCCTCCCCATGTTACCGTGAGTTCTCTCCGGGCACTCCGGCTTCCTCCCACCGTCCAAAGACATGCATGCGATAGGTTAATTGGTATATTGAGAAATTGCCCCTAGAGAGTGGATGTGTGAGTGAATGGTTGTCTGTGTCTCTGTGTTAGCCCTGCAACTTGCTGGCCCCAGTCCAGGGTGTACCCTGCCTATGGCCCGAAAGCTACTGGGTTAGGCTCCAGTCACCCGTGACCCCTAAATGGGAACAAGCGGCACTGCAATCCCTCCCAGGGATTAGCAGTAGACAATGGATGGATGGATGGATGGATGGATTTGTGGTTAAGATGACAGCATAGAGGGGAAGAGCGTAGAAAGCAAGTACAGCAGGAGGAGAAAGACAGAGGGTGGGAGTTAGACCTGCACAGGAGGGAAGTGGTGGTTCTTAGTGAACAGGAGAGGCTTGACAAATCGGACAGAGTCGGACAGAGAGGTGGTTAGAGCAGCAGATAAGGGCAAGACAAGAAGAGGGAGACAGAAAGAGACGAGCAGGGAATACGACAGGCGCCCTGACACAGATAGTGGGGAAGACTCAGACAACAGGGAGGAGGCAGACGTTACTCCTGAACAACTGATAGATATGTGGCAGCTGGGAAAAAAGACTATGACAGGGGCGATATCAAAATCCAAATTACCCACCTCAAAGTGCGTGACACGCAGTCAGACACAGAAACAGACGGGTGATAACGGACTCGCTGGACAAACTCTGAGATGGGAAAATTTCAGTATGAACCTTGGGGTAGTAGAGACATGCAGGCGTTGGTTGAAACGCTGCCTAAACTTTGTATGGGAGGATCCATTTGGATTCGGAAACTAATGTCACAATTGGCTGGACAGAACATAGGCTTGGGGGACATGCGCCAGGTCATGAATGCTTGTTGTTCCCCCTGGGAATCTAAGATTATCGAGGAGGCAGCGGGAACGACTGATATGCCTCCCTGCACTCCATTGGGGGCGGTGTCCCAGACTTTGTTTGAGGCAATTCGACAGCAGTTTCCCAGAGCCATCGAGAGCACTCCGACTGTTATTCTGTGGGCTAAAACGATGGAACCGTTGGAGCATTTTGCTACATGTGTGGTGACTTGGACTGACCAGACTGGCACACACCCCACTGCCACTAGAGATGGACAGATGCTGTTTAGAACTGCTGTACTTGCCAACTGAAGTAACTGAACAATTACGTTATGACCCAGACTTACTGTCTGGTGACGACAACAGGTTCCCGATACACTGTGTACATGCACTTAAACGTTACATGGACTCTAAGAACAAGACTGAGGTTGAAGTGAGAGAGATGTAGAATCAGCTGTTGAAATTACAATTGGCCAAACTGCGCTCTGAAGCCACAGAGAGCAAAAAAGTCCTCAGTGTGAAGCAAAACAATTGGGATCAATGGTTAAACGCTTACACGCTTTGATTGACTGGCAGAGTAAAGGATGAGTGGAGTGCATAAATCGAACACTTGAAGAAAAATGTGCCAAAATCTGTTACTCAACAGGCATGTCTTGGATCCAGGCTCTGACATTGGCTCTACTCTCAGCCTGTCAAACTGTGAACTGAATCACTGGTTTTTCACCTTATGAACTCTTTACAGGTCGCCTGATGCCTGGACCCGCGATCCACAATTCGACCATTATCTGAAGTACCTCTACCAAATTTATCTTACGCTGTTTATTGGTCTCAACTGCAGTCTCTTGCATGTAGTAGTTATCATATATACAAAAACAAAGGACAGACATTCACTGTGTATTATTATTATTTTTTGTTCTCATTTTTTGCTTTTATACAGTTTCATGTTCTAAAGTTCTTTGCACTTTGTGTTTCCATTTGATTGCAGATTGTTGTTTTTCATTTGTGTAACATGTGTGACTTTTGTGGCCTGGGAGTTCCCCAGGCCAAGAGGGGCAACGTGGGAACAGCTTTAATATGCAGCATAGGTGAGCTCTGTCCTGGATGCTGCCCTGGCGATGACTTCATCCCAGATGCCCTGCCTCATCTCCTGACCTGATCTGTGGACGAGGGTGCTCCTCAACTGACGAAGCAAATTACAGTGTAGACGTTACTGTTGTTGTATTACTTACCTTGGCTGTTGTTCCCTTATTTGTGACTTTCATCATTGTGCGACAAAACCTGCTGGGATTCTAATCCATATTTCCAGTTTGCGAGTCAGGTGATTTAACCACTGAGCTATCCAGCTTTAATGCTGTACAGGACAGGATATTATGGTACCGAGTTATGGTTCGCAAATGTACTGATCACTAGCAACTTTAGCTCAGTTTCCTATTACGTGTGATACTAAGTAGTACTCCACACTTTCACTGAGTCTGGCTTTGATGTGAAGCTGTACAGGACATATTGTAGTATCATATATCACTGCAAGTCAATGATACCTGGGTGTAGGTGTTGATAGATTGGAGAAAATTACATTGTAGACTTTGCTGATGTTGTAGTACTTACCTTGGATGTTGTTCCCTTGTTTCTGACTTTCATCATCGTTCGACAGCACCTGCACCTGCTGGGATTTGAACCCATATTGCTGGTTTTCGAGTCAGGCAATTTAACCACTGAGCTATCCAGCTGTACAGGACATATTATTGTACTCAGTTATGGTTAGTGACTGTACTGATTACTAGCACCTTTAGTTCAGTTTCCAACTACATGTGATACAAAGTAGTACTCCACACCTTCTCTGAGTCTGGCCTTGATCTTAAGCTGTACAGGACAGGTGTTGATAAATTGGAGGAAATTACAGTGTAGACTGTTCTGATGTTGTAGTACTTAACATGGTTGTGGTTCCCTTGTTTTTGACTTTCATCATTGTACGACAGTTACTGCACCTGTCAGGATTCAAACCCATATTGCCAGTTTGCGAGTCAGGCGATTTAACCACTGAGCTATCCAGCTGTCATGCTGTACAGGACATATTATAGTACTGGGTTATGCTTAGTGACGTAACCGATTACTAGCAACTTTAGCTAGTTACTTTTTCTGTTTCCTACTAGGTTTAATAGGAAATTGAGCTAAACTAGCTAAAGTTGCTAGTAATCGTAACAGTCAATAACCATAATTCAGTTCTACACTGGAAAAAGGCCACTCCAAAAATAAGCAAAAATAATTAAAACAAGATATTTTTGCCTATAATAAGCAAAACAATCTGCCAATGGGACAAGTGAAAATTCTCTTCGTAAGATTTCTTGAAATAAGACATTATATTTAAGCCTTACAAGATAAGAGTGATCTTGAAATTAGCTGGGAAAACTCATTTTCAGCTATTTTTAAAACTCAGAAATTCTTTGAGCCTTTGTAAAACACACCTGTTTTGTCTCCTAGATGTAAAATTGGGCAGATTAATCTTGCACCACATTTCAGTGCTCTCATCATTAGTTTCAAGCCACTGTGTATACTGGAGCCATTTTTTCTAAATGAGTATTTTCTTAGGCTCTGGCTCAAGTTGGCGTTTATTTGTAGGTGGCGAAACGCTGATGCTTAATGTGTATTGCTTTTTGGACATCTCTGACAGTAGTTGACAAGAAACATTTCATGTGTAAGGTGAGATGAGAATATCAAGGTCGCACACACAAGGGCATATAGTAATACAATTGGCATTACGCATTCCCTGATTTATGTTGCGAACGCGCACCTGCGACCAATTATATGCACCCCTGAATGTTTAAGTTATCAAATTCCTTCAAAGTTTTGCTTGTTTCTTGCCTCTCTCAAACCAAATATCTTGTTGCGATCTAATAACACTGCCTTGTGGTCTGGTCTGCATGGAGTTAAAATTAAACTAAGCATTGCCAGAAAAAAGGGAAATTATATTCAGCTTCTTTTAAAGGGGCTGGCTTTTTGACAGAACAACAATTTAGAGTGGATAAACTTTCAGATCAATGCATTTTATTAAATAGATTGTTGTGTTTACATATGTAAAAACTGCCTTTGTAGCTACCGTTATTAAAAAAAAATGCAATTAACAAAGGCATTTGAAATGAAATGAAACAATAATAGAAGAAATGAGGTGATTCCGTTTTTTTCCCCACTTTCAGGCAAATTTGCTTTACAACCGATATTCACTTTCTGACTAAACAGCTGGCTAGCTAATAGAATGACCAAATAAAGTGATACTTTCAGTATAGATCAGCTAGTTGTTGCATACATTAATGTGTTTATTGATGTCAAAACTGACTGCAAATTGCAAATGTACTGACTGCTAATTGCAAATGTCCAAGCGCTGTATTGTGAATTTGGCCTACACAATAACAAACTGGCTTAACCATTGTGCATGTGTTAACTTCTTTTATGAACAAAAAGTCTAGATGTTTGTGGTGGTAAGACAATTCAACAGAACGAATGTAGTACATTTCAATCAACATAAAACAGGCAATTTGTAATGTAGGAAACAGCAAACAAATGAAGGCTGCATAAATTTTGCATAAATATAGACATATAGAATATAGACAGCATGACTAGAATAGATGTGGAGGTTGAACGAGTACCTACAAAAAGACAGCTAATTTAAATTGTGTTCTGAGAAATATAGGAACCAACCAATGACAAGAACTGTCATCAACAGCTGCATGATTGGTGCAGTGCTGTCAATCATTCGAAGGCACTGTTTCCTATGGATAATTCCAGGAATTATCCAGGAATTGCGTGTGTGTGCCATTATTTTGATCACAGACACTGTGCTATCCATAGTCCATAGCCATAGGAATCTGTATTTGTGTTTCACTGACCTTTTTATCACAGATTGCATCATGAGCACTGCGCATTAGTTATAATCTTAGTTCTTGTTGGATGCTTCCTACATGTAATATAATCATCTGAAAGAGAATCTCACTAAGGGAACTGAGGACTAAACTCTTAGTTTAAAGAAAAAAAGTCACACATGCCACGATTCCATCTGCATCTCTTTAATTTTAAAGAGGAATTGTTGCGCTTGCAGTAGCTTGGTTTTAGACACTGGCCCCAAGTGATGTTTACTTCAGCACTCTTAACGATGGGTATCATGTACCTTCTAAAACATTAATAGCACAAAAATAGCACAGTTGAATACATGTGTTGGAAAAACAGATGCCTGTTATATGTTTAAAATAAATAGGCTGCTATGAAAATGCTCCCTCCAAGAATAAAAAGTAATGTGTACAGCGAGCATAATTAACAAACTGATGTAACTGTTGTAAACAAACTGATACCACAACAAATTACACTTAATTAACATTGGTACAGTTATTCACTAAAATCACACTGAGTTTTTTTGTCTTATCATTTTGCTAGTTTCTTATGCCTATTCTCAACTTGTTGGACTAGCAGAACTACAAGATTGTGTAGGAAAGGCCCATATAAGACAGACTTGTCTGTAAAATGTGATCATGAGATTCTCAAAACTCTGAGCCAAATACAGTGCCTTGTGAAAATATTCGGCACCCTTGAACTTTGCGACCTTTTGTCACATTTCAGGCTTCAAACATAAAGTTATGAAACTGTAATTTTTGTGAAGAATCAGCAACAAGTGGGACACAATCATGAAGTGGAACAAAATGTATCAGATATTTCAAACTTTTTTAACAAATAAAAACTGAAAAATTGGGTGTGCAAAATTATTCAGCCCCTTTACTTTCAGTGCAGCAAACTCTCTCCAGAAGTTCAGTGAGGATCTCTGAATGATCCAATGTTGACCTAAATGACTAATGATGATAAATGGAATATACCTGTGTGTAATCAAGTCTCTGTATAAATGCACCTGCACAGTGATAATCTCAGAGGTCCGTTTAAAGCGCAGAGAGCGTCATGAAGAACAAGGAACACACCAGGCAGGTCCGAGATACTGTTGTGGAGAAGTTTAAAGCCAGATTTGGATACAAAAAGTTTTCCCAAGCTTTCAACATCCCAAGGAGCACTATGCAAGCGATAATATTGAAATGGAAGGAGTATCAGACCACTGCAAATCTACCAAGACCTGGCCGTCCCTCTAAACTTTCAGCTCATACTAGGAGAAGACTGATCAGAGATGCAGCCAAGAGGCCCATGATCACTCTGGATGAACTGCAGAGATCTACAGCCGAGGTGGGAGACTCTGTCCATAGGACAACAATCAGTCGTATATTGCAGAGATCTGGCCTTTATGGAATGAGTGGCAAGAAGAAAGCAATTTCTTAAAGATATCCATAAACAGTGTTGTTTAAAGTTTGCCACAAGCCACCTGGGAGACACACCAAACATGTGGAAGAGGGTGCTCTGGTCAGATAAAACCAAAATTGAACTTTTTGGCAACAATGCAAAACGTTATGTTAGGCGTAAAAGCAAACTTGAACACACCATCCCCACTGTCAAACATGGTGGTGGCAGCATCATGGTTTGGGCCTGCTTTTCTTCAGCAGGGACAGGGATGAATCTGTGGAAATAACTGAAAACTGCTGTTCACAAATCCTTTCCATCCAACCTCACTGAGCTCAAGCTGTTTTGCAAGGAGGAATGGGCAAATATTTCAGTCTCTCGATGTGCAGAACTGAGAGACATACCCCAAGCGACTTACAGCTGTAATCACACCAAAAGGTGGCGCTACAAGGTATTACCTTAATGGGGCGGAATAATTTTGCATGCCCAATTTTTCAGTTTTTATTTGGTAAAGTTTGAAATCCAATAAATCTCGTTCCATTTCATGATTGTGTCCCACTTGTTGTTGATTCTTCACAAAAAATTTGTTTTATCTTTGTTTGAAGCCTGAAATGTGGCAAAAGGTTGCAGTTCAAGGGGGCCGAATACTTTCGCAAGGCACTGTAGAGTCTAACAGAAGCACTCTGTCTCAATAGAGGAATGTAACGTGAACAAAAATGGCTCGCAACTCTTTTTAAATAAAAGTAGCGAGGGAGGTCTGATTAAATACTATATACATAAAGAACTCATGCACTTTTAACAATCAATTCAGAGTGACAGGAGCAGGTAGTGGTTATGCAGATAGGAGGCATGCCATCAAGGGGTGGGGTGACAGCTGATCTGGGGCAGTGAAGCCTAAACGCTCCAACAGGTTTTAAAGCTTGGTGTCAACCTTCAAGTCAGCCATGTTTGGCACAGCCTTAAAGGTCTGTTTCTAAGACAGTAGTGCCCATGGCCGTAGGGTCTGAGACAGCCGTTTTGGGGGCATTCTTCATGCAGATAGCCGTTTCCGATGCAGTTGCATCAGAAGCAGCCTTGTCTGGTCGCTCCACGTAGAAGAGGATGTAGGCATTTGCCTTCACCACAGTTTCCTCTTCAGTTAGAGTCACAGTACTATCATTAAAATGGTACCAGTGGCCCTCGTGGCAGCCATATGCAGTATAATGCCCTGATCCCACTCTGTAATTGCAGTAGACATTTTTGTCATATTCATTTATAATCATCTACATTGATGCTACACTGCTCCCTGGCCATGTTGGAACAAAAAGTATGATGGAAAAGAAGGAATTAACTCACCCTGAGCCATGATGCACCACCAAAGCCGCAAGATCATAAAGGCAGCTCTCTGGAAGATAATTCTCTGGCTGTACACACAAAAAAGCAAGAGCATTATAATAGTACTCACATCAGTGAAAGTACAATATTTAACACACCTACCTTATAATGACAAAATCCAGGGCTTGAAATTGTCTCATATGCTCCCAATACTGTGTCTGTGTGGCCTCAAAATATATTTCAGAGAATGTGTGAGTGCAAATAATCGTTATGGTGACCTACTTAAATATCTTTACAAAATGCTTGCTAATTAGCCTACTACACATGTGCGTGCTGTGAACTAATACTGTGACCGGTCCAATCAACCATTACAAAACCAATCAAGCTTCATCTCTATATTCTACACTTTAATCCAGATTTGAGATCGCTTGGTATGAGCTGTCAGTCACTCCTTGTCACTGTGCCCCGTTGTCACGAAACAAGGAGTTAACTAGAACACAAAATAAATCTAACATAAATGTAAGTTGTGGTGCTCCCTAATATTCAAACATAAGAATACTAAAGACTAAGAACAGGGCCTAGCTGTACTTTATGTAGTAAGCTCCAGTGCTCCAAACCACACTGGTGTATAGATCTAGCTACTATATCTCCCTCTGATTGTGTTTGTTTATTTCTGTTCATGGACCTAAAAAATTTAAATTTTAAATGAAAAAACATGTTAAAAAACAACTAAAGTTCTGGGTCCAAGGTACAAATCATCACAGGGATCAAACTCAGAATAAAGAGTTAACAGAGATAGTTAAGCTGGGTACACTGAGTGCAATTTTTTTTGCTGAGCTCTTGGCTTTTACTGGTGCTCCAAACTTTTAAAGTTTGGAGCACCAGTAAAGCAACCTTGGGATCCCTTTAAAACCAACACCATTTTGCTCACCTCAAGCAAATAGCCTGTCATGTCCAGGTCGCGCAGTGGGAATTCTACATAGGTGTCCACTTTATTCCTTAGATACGCCGTCCAATGGAATCTTTTAAGGTGCAAACACAAAACCTGCCAAAGAAAGTTTATGATAGGACACAGAGTTTGAATCTATTTTGACTTTTCACTGTTTTGTCCAAATAAACATGATTCATACCTTTGGCAGCTTCTGGACCCAGAACTTTTTTGTTGATTTTTGTCTTTTTTTACACTTATGGCACATATACAGTTCTGTCTCATCAAGTTCTTCCAGGTCTGTGAAACTGTGTAGGCAGTCTACATTTGAACAGAAGCAAAACAAATGCAATCAAAATTCGATATAGCAGCAATGTCGACACATGTTTGCACTGGAGCTTACCAAGTAAGGTGCAGGTGGGCCTGGGCTCTTCATCCTTGGTCCTCTTCTGTCTGAACTGGCTGGGAATGTCTAAAGACAAATCTAGTGGACCAGAGGGGAGGCTAAAGCACCTGTACACTTGTGAGCTACAGTAGTATTCATGGAAAGAAGAGAATGATTCTTACCAAGAAATGGGTCAAACTTCCTTGACTCTGTCCCACAGATAAGGCAGTTAACTTCATTCTGAAGCACTCCACCAAATATGGAGGTGACCACCGTGGAGGTCCCATTTCTGAATTAAAAAATACAGAGTCAGCATAAATAAACTTAACAGCATTTGATTATCAGGCAGTTCTCATTTTATCGACTTCATTGTAATATTCATTTCAAATTTGTCCAATTTTATTGAGGACAAACTTAGAGCTTGTAGACAAATATCACTTTTTATTTCCAGCATGCTAGCCCACACAATACACTAACATAGGAGCCTTGTAGGAACTGTTGCTATCAGTTCAAGTGAAGTCCCTTGCTGTAGTGAAATAACAATAAGCTTAAACAGCAGCAGTTGAAACAGAATCGGCACAGGATCAATTGCTCAGTGAAAGGAATTTTATTACAGCGCCAGGTCCTGTAAAACGCGATTGAAGTTTTTAATGCACGCTGGACACACGCAGAAGAAATGAAGAGAAGATATTATACATGCAGCATTTGTCTCCTGTAGTTTGGAGTTTGAGGCCCTTCTGAGGCAGCACTAGGCGTACAGGCCCATTGCAGCTACTCTGGAGCTCGCGGTGGAGATGGTCCAGCAAGTAACGCATAAACTCATGAGCATCATGTTGCTGGTAACCCCTAGACACAGATGAAACACATGCATCTAA
Source organism: Plecoglossus altivelis (assembly GCA_036571765.1). Lineage (NCBI taxonomy): Eukaryota > Metazoa > Chordata > Actinopteri > Osmeriformes > Plecoglossidae > Plecoglossus > Plecoglossus altivelis. The sequence goes on along the minus strand of BROE01000003.1, from coordinate 7,044,574 downwards.
GGACTTTATAAAAATGGAGAAACCATTACATTATCATATTACCAACAGTATGGGAAATACCTGAAACTTGGCATTATTTTCCACACCACATAGAAAAAGGAGTCTGGACTGAAGGCGCTCTGGCTCCCCTGCCATAAGGAGCACAGGATCTTTCTAAACTCCTCCACAATGGACCTGCGCCATACAAAGAAACCTAAGCAATACACGCAACACTTTCACCAGCACAACAAATTAATAATATCAATCTTATCAGTGAGTAACTAATCCTTGGATCAAGTTTGTTACTGTTTTTAAGTGTTGCTAGACCGTGTCATCCCTATATTGAATAAACTTTATTAACCGCAGATAATCTAAACATTCTACAGGTCATTATTTTATTGCTGTCAGTATTTGTGGACCTCCCTCCTCCCAGAGTACCCTCCCACTTGAAAAGGACCTTACACGTTGGTGTCCCCTTGGCTACGGGTGTGGTACATTCTCCTTCCTGCCGTTTTACCACTGCGTAGTGCTACTGTTGGCAACTCCTTGAAATAGCAGCTGAACTGCTTAATGTTGCTGAAAAAATACAGTTTAAACAATGTTGTGTTTAACATGCACTTAATTGATACTGTAACAACAGTAGAGCTGTATGTCACATCAAAAACTAATATATGAAGTAGAGGAGAGAAATGAGAATGGGTTTGTCTACTGTCTATAGTTAGCAGGCCAGTCAGCCTAATCCCCTTGCTGCACACCAAACTCCATCACTGAAGAATAACTGCCCCTGAGGCCCAATCTGACTCTAGGATGGGCATGCAGATTGGCAGTGCACACAGCAGACCTCAGCAAGGTTGGGATTGAAATATTACCTAAGAGACTGCAGGATAGCGTTCATGAAACACGTGTTGCCGAGGTTTCGCAGGCCGGTGGCACAGAGAGCTGAGGTCCCATCCTGGCAAAGATGTGAAAGGCTTGGCTCAAAAGCTTAATGAAAGCTAGTTTAACAAATTTTTTATAAATGTTCAATGTAATTTACACATTTTACTTTGAGGATTCACATTTAACTATTGTCAAACTCAATCAAGTCTAGACAACAAATCCTCTGAGCAGTCATGCCTGTGTTTTAAAAGATTACAAAATGAAGTCACCCAGAAGTGTTCTGTTCATCAGTTCTTAGTCACTGACAATGTAGTGTTTCATATTTTATTTTAAGACTGATTCATACTGATGTGTTACGTGATGACATTGCATTAGGACACAGTGGAAGAGAGTCTAAACTTGCTCCAAGAAAATTGAACAAAACATGTCATAGTATCCTTACATTGTCTTTTAACAGTTTGCTGTTTGGTAATGACATTTCTAGTAGTTTCCTTTTTCTTTGCTTATCAACAGTCAATTGTGAACTGTAAGAGAGAATCAAATTCAACATTAAGCAGTATGAAACGGACCCGCCTGTTAAATATGCTGTGTTATATCTGTTGTGTAGCCTAATCAAAAAGTTGGAAAGGTAATGGCATTTGCAATACCCAGGACTAGAATCATTCACACAAAACGTCAACGTCATAACAGAACAATTTTGACTTAAAGACTGACAAGAATGACCAGAGTTCCACAAAGAAAATATCTGACGGGTAAAAAAATATATAAATCAATGAGCTTCTTGCATTACACTCACTTTTCCAAACTCTGAAGATGCTCCCTCATCTTCTGAACCTGTCCTAAAACAGTGTCATTTACAACAAAGTCATCACATCTGTAACTGTGGAGAGAAAACAAAAAATACTAAGAAAAGTGTCCCAGAAAATGCTGCCTGGAGTGAACACAGAGACACAGCGTTTTATATGAGTGTATTACTAAAGAAGGGCACAAACCAAAATGTGCTGTAACTACAACAGTCCATGCAGACAGAGTGTTCCTCTTGCTTTCCACATTTCTTCTGATTATTGCCATGGACTACACTTTCTTCAAAGTGTTTTTTTGCATGCCCATTTACATATCTATGCAGAAAAGTATCATCATTCGATGTACACAATAATAAATTGGTATTTACATTGTCAAGACACACTGATGGGAGACATTGGTAAATTTTGTGGTCAGAGATTCATAAGAATTCATGAAACAAATAAGGCAGATATGCTTCCTATAAAAACAAGTGATTTGTTTCATAGCACTTGCCTTCCACAATGCACATTCATACAGGTAAGACAAACCCATGGGCTTTTGTTTGACCTGCAGACTGGACAAAAGACACATGACATGAAGCCAGCAATGGGACAAAAACCGCTGTGATTGGGTTAACGAGTATCAACACATTATTCAGACGTTAAATGCCACCACCTGAAATCACTGATGCAATCATCAGTTACAGCAGAGAATAAGATAGCAATGTCTAACTGAATAGACGGCTACTGATCATGGAATTGTCTCTCTCGGTGGCTTGTTTATAAATCGCATGACTTATCTGCTAGATTAGGCAAACGAGATCTTTCGAGATGTATTAGGCTAGATGAAAATTTAATGAATGTGGCTAGACGCAAGACACTTACCGTTGCAGCACCAGGAGGACGGCAAACCACTCGGAATCCTTGAAAAATCAATGGAAATGCACAAATGGGGGTTCAAATGGGGGCACTCCATTACATTGGACAAATAGCTAGGTAGCTAGTTTCTAAATTATTTACTTTCGTCTCGTCTTTTGAGAGCTAGTGTTAATGTAATCTAAACCTATGTGGTTAAGTGTTACTTCTTCACAACATAACATAAGCAACGCAAATTAATTAGCTATTGCTCCAGCAACAAACACTTTTTGTACAAACCAGCTGGGTAGTTAAAGCTAAAGCTAGCTTTAGCGGACCTTTAAAAAAAAAAGAAAAAAAAAAAAGACAAAATACTAGTACGTGCTTTTTTGTTCCGGGGCAGCTGACGTCGGAAATACATTCAGTTGCCCTCTTTTTGCCCTCTCTCGGTAAACGAAACTCTTAGAAAGCAGTTCAGTCTTGTAATTAAAATATTTGGATTGAGCGTGTTGGAGTATGTGATTTTACTCCGTTACGTGTTCACGCATCGAGAGTGGTAAGATGGATCACCAGGATTCAGTATAGTTAAGTTCAATGAAGTTTATTCCCTAACAGTACAATTCTAATGCAGATATCTGGGTCGCTCCAAGGTTCCTAACAGCACACAACTACGTGCGTCTTATGCTTGGCACAGCAAAGAACGACACCTTTCCTTGGGAGACCCATAGTAATATATAGATAACATCATGCACTAATTGGGACAGGAGCTCCTCTGCCTTTGGTGGTTTCCGCTCCTGGTACGAGGGCCGTCTTATCTCCTTATGCGGTGGATAGGACCCTCTTTGTTGCCTCTCTCTCCCAGGTATTTGTTTTAACTCTGCACAGAAATAAGATAGCATTCCCTACTCCCCACATCCCGAGATGAGACAGTTGCATACATCATACTGTTCATTATATGTGGACTGTTGACTCCCTCTTGATTCCCACAGTGTTACCTTTCTTGCATGATGGAAAAGTACTGTATGTCTGCCTTACAAATCTTATAGGTCAGCACAAGCAAATCATTGTATCCTTCATTGTTAACAGAAGTAAAATCATATGGGTTAGCAAGTGAACCATTATATTCTTCATTAGTAAATCATATAGGTTAGCATAAGTGAATCATTATATCCTTCAAGCGGCAATAAGTTTGATATTCCATTAACAGCCAAATGGTCCGATTTATAGAATGACAATCTCTTTGTCCACCCCCTATCGTGCCAAAACGTCTGAACATCCGTGTACAGACGTCAAATTCGAATGAGTACACTGTTGTAAAATTGGGTGTTACACTTTATTTGTGTAAAGTTGTTATTTGAGTGGAAGCCAGATAAAGATCATTCCAACGCAGACCACCTGTCCCCAGGTTAAGAAATAGGCAACTATAAATGGGCAGTGACATCATCAACAACTCATATTCACTTTTCAAAAAGATATCACTCAGTATTGCTATGGTGCCCACTAGATGGCAGTGGAGAGGGCAAATGGTAAGGGCAGATACTTTGGTCAAAGTGATGGGTATACGCTAAGATAAATTGTGGCGCCACAGCAAGCAAAAAACATTACAATAAAACAGGTTAGGAATACACAGAATTGAAGACAGCTGGACAGTACACAGAGTAGCCTTATTCAAGAAATAAAACACAGGTAATGCACAAAATATTATGTGATTGAGACTAAATGAAAATTTACAAGATTTGTTATTTCCCTCTGGATAGGGATGGGAACCTATGGAGGATAGAGACCTGTGTTAGTCAGATCATGTCTGAATGGAGTTGTAAATGAGTGGGGCAACAAACAGAGTGACATTAATTGAACCCAAGACAGGAGCACACATTATTAATGACCCAGTTTCATGTGGTCCAATAGTATGAGAACATGGCCTAGGCTTAATCCATGTCTGTGTCTGGGGAAACTGGGCCATATATAGGTTTTAAGAACAAATACAGTATGTCTCAAATGTGAACAGATTGATTAGCCTACGCATAGAAGCTTGATTATTATTATTATAACAATGTTGTAGAGCCTCTAAAGGGACATGGTTGCACACAAGAAACTCTCTGGGGTATGCAAGACACTTTCTGGTGCTCACCAGAAAGGTGCGCACCTAAAAACCAAGTCAAGGGCGCTGGTTTGGTCTCAGCATTGTTGGAGACATCCAGTCCACCCCCTACCCTTTACTTAGCAGCACAAAGAAGTTTGCTAAAATATTGGTGGGGTACCCAGCTTCCCCCATAAGCCTACGCCCATGAACTCAGTGCTCAGCATCCTTATATCTTCTTCATGTTTTAATGCATGGAAATGACAGAAAGAGGCTTAGTTGAGCTGTATTTCCACCTTGGACCAACTTATAAGGACATTGAAAGTTTGCTTGCAAGTCATCATCACTGTATTATCCCAGAACGACATTTAAAACTATAATAATAATAACATATAATAATTTTGAAGTCTTGTGTGTTTAAACTAGAAAGTATCAAACATGTTCCAGATTTGTACTATAGTGCGGAGCCCCTAAAAGGACATTAGGTGAAACTAAAAATCTGGAACATATGAATATACAATTATAATTATATATATATAATGAATTGGCTACAATAAATTGTAATATACAGGTCTATATACTGTGCAATTAAACCACAGGTCAGCTGTTAAAGGATAATCACAGGCAACAGCAATCATCAAATCATAATCCATCATAAACCCTTGCAAGCCCTGGTATTTTAGAAAAGTGAATGAATTCCAAATCTTGCAGTTCAAGCTCTGCACTCTGCATCCTTCTGGAACGACCCTCTTAATAGTCAAAGCTAAAGTAAATAGACAACAACTGAAAAGGAAGACAATGGCCAAAAAAGCATATATTTTAGAAAACAATTGCATAATGATTCAAACTTTCCACAGTATTGCAACTCAGCTAAGAATGGTGCTATTCTAGAACATTCCCAAAGCGTTCCGTTTAGTGTAAAGGACTTTGCCTAGGATCTTCTTCTTCTGTGCCTCCTCCCTCTTCCTCTACACCTCCTCCCTCTTCCTCTGCAGCTCTGCCTGCCTATGAAGCTGAGCTTCCTCTCTGTCCTTCTCCTCTTCCTCCTGTCGGACCAACAGTTCATAGTACTTATCACTGGTGACGACTCGAGCACCGAGTGGTGGCTTCTTCCTTGCCACTGTTAGCCGCTGGTCTTGGCGGTTTGCCATGACAGGGGGCATTAAAATGTCTCAAGTTCAAGTTCAAGTTGTGCTATATTGTCATTCCGCTACATGCGGGTGCATACAGTGGAACGAAATGTCGTGCCTCACAGAGCCACGGTGCTACATAAGTACAGACATTTAACAGTACAGTCTAACAACAAACAATTTAAAATAAATATAACACTTCTCCTATACATAAACTAAACAGGATACAAACTATACAAACTGTACGAATACTTGCCGATGTGCATGTGCATAGAGTATTGTACATGTGCGAAGGATAGATACATATTATTACAGAGTCTTTAGTGCAGTTTGTGTACACACGGCAGTTTGTATGAAAAGTGCAGTGGGTGAGTGACTAGTGCCAGTTTTCTGATAGTCTTAGTTATTGTGTGGGTAGTCATAGAGGCCCGGAAGAGTTCAGGGCTCTCACAGCCTGGGGGAAGAAGCTGTTGATCAGTCTGGCAGAGCGGGCTCTGATGCTCCGGTATCGTCTACCTGATGGTAGCGGCTGGAAGAGGCTGTGGGAGGGGTGGGTGGGGTCCTTAACGATACTATTGGCCTTGCTGGAGCATCGTGTGTGGAAGATTTCTAGGCTTGAGGGGAGAGGGGCACCTATGATCTTCGCAGCTGTGTTCACTGTTCGCTGGATGGTCTTGCGGTCTGCTGCAGTGCAGTTCCCGTACTAGACAGTGATGCAGCTGGTCAGCACACTCTCAATGGTGCTCCTGGTAGAATGTGGTGAGGATGGGTGGAGGGAGACTTGCTCTCTTCAGCCGGCGGAGAAAGTGTAGGCGCTGATGTGCCTTCTTTGAGACTGACTTGGTGTTGGTGGTCCAGGTGAGGTCCTCTGTGATGTGCACCCCCAGGAATTTGGTGCTGTTGACTCTCTCGACAGGCGAGCCATCGATGGTCAGTGGGGGGTGATCCGCGGAGTTCCTCCTGAAGTCCATCACAACCTCCTTTGTCTTGCTCAAGTTGAGGGACAGGTTGTTAGCCCCACACCATTTCGCCAGCTCTGCCACTTCCTCTCTATACTGTGTTTCATCGTTGTTGCTGATGAGACCTACCACTGTTATGTCATCAGCAAACTTGATAATGTGGTTGGAGCTGAACTTGGCAGTGCAGTCGTGTGTCAGCAGCGTGAAGAGCAGCGGGCTGAGCACACAGCCTTGTGGGGCACCTGTGCTCAGTGTTGAGGTGCTCGAGGTGTTATGGCCGACACGGACTGACTGAGGTCTTCCGGTTAGAAAGTCCAGAATCCAATTGCAGAGGGAATTTTTCAGGCCCAGTAAGTTTAATTTGTTAGTGAGCTGTTGTGGGATTATTGTGTTGAATGCTGAGCTGAAGTCAATGAACAGCATTCTTACATAAGAGTATTTGTTTTCTAGATGGGTAAGTGCCAGATGGATGGTTGAGGAGATTGCATCGTCTGTGGAGCGTTTCGGACGATATGCAAACTGGAGCGGGTCGAGTGTTTCAGGGAGGCTGGTTCTTATGTTCTTCATGACTAACTTCTCAAAGCACTTCATTATGATAGGGGTCAGTGCTATGGGACGGTAGTCATTCAGACAGGACACCGGCGATTTCTTCGGTACAGGTATGATAGTTGTGGATTTGAGACATGTGGGGACGACTGCCTGGGCCAGCGAGATGTTGAAGATGTCTGTTAGGACATCTGTCAGCTGTGCAGCACAGTCTTTCAGTACACGGCCAGATATATTGTCGGGGCCCGCAGCCTTGCGTGGGTTAATCCTAGATAGGGTCTTCCTTACGTCAGCTGGAGACAGACAGAGTGCCTGGTCGTTGGGGGTCTCCCCACTTGGCAGAAACTATACCTGCTTGCACATGGGTTACAGGTAGGTTGATTGCAGGTGCAGGTGGAGCAGCAAGGGGTTGCTGCAGGAGGGGTTGGGCCAGTGGAAAGGGCAGGGTGCTGTGGTGGGGGCGGGGCTGGTGGTGGGGGCCGTGGTTGGGGCAGGGCCGGTGTTGGTGGAGGGTCTTGTAACAGTTTCAGTTACTCATGGTGTTATTCTACTACACACCAATAGGTGTACACAGTTTTATGTTTTAAGGTTAAATACAGGTAAGAAGTAAAAGAAGAGAGGGTTGTTTGGTAAGGGGAAAGCATGGCTTCCCTCTGGGGTTTTGTTGGGTGAGTCCGTTGTACTATGAGATTATGATCTGTTCATTTGTTTTGGATTGATTCTTGAGCTTTTCACTGATGTTGTTTTTTCAGAATATATCCCTATAAACAAAATCAATATTTTTGGTCTATTGTTTTTTTTTGTTGCATCAATCAATTGAAAGTGGTGAAAAGTTGGTAGGTGGATACCTCCCTGAAATACTTTACTTTTAGATTTATAGGAAACTTTTACCATAGAAGTACAAGTTTGTTATAGTCTGACTTTGGTCAGCTGAGGAAAAAAGGTCAGGGTTACGAAAAATGTATTATAATAAAAATTCTGTATTATTATTATTATTATTATTATTAAGGTTCATATTATTACCATGGTCTTGTCGTAGCCTTCCCTGTTGCAGGGGAAGACGCTGTTCCTCCTGAAGGCTGCCTTAATTGCTTCTGGCTTTGCAAGCCTCAGGCCATGTCTCCTTAAGGAGGGGGGGAGTTTTTTTCCCCAAGAAAAATATCTCCTCTCACCAGGCCAGGGTGGGCCTCATCCCAGTCAAAAATCCTCTTCAGAGGACCAAACACCCCCACATCCAGTGGCTGCAGAACATGGGTGAATGCGTGCAGGTAGGCACACAAGGTCCACTATGTTCTCCCTACAAAAGCGGATGGCTTCCCTGTTCTTATGGGGCTCCGCCTGGTCCAACACAAGGAGCAGAGGGTTCTCTGCAGGGGCATGTTTTATGAAGTGGCCTAGCCACTTAAGCCACAGTGCACTGTCCATATACCCCTTCTCAGACTTGCCATATATGACACCTGGGGGGGCCTCCAAAGTGTATGGAGCACTTGGGAGGCAGGCAGAAAAATAATAAAAAATAATAAATGGGGGTATGTCTGCCCCTGCAGCACTGACGCAGGTGTGCACAGTGATGTGCCTGGGTTATAATTTGCTGCCTATATATTTGCTTTCTTCCTCTCTGTGCCAGTACATGCTCCCTGGATTTTGGTTTGTCCACAAACCCTGTCTCATCTGCATTAAAAATCTGGTGTGGTTTTGTAATGAAGCTGTGCTGATGAAGGATAACCTCATAAGGCTAAAAAATCCAGCTATAGCTTCCTCTGTTGTTGCAAACACCCGGCCCTGTCCACGTGACTGGGGATCGTTGTTGAAAGTTCTGGGTGGCGAGCCTGGAACCGTGACCACCACAATTTAACAGAGATGCCCTCCCCGAGGCTCCTGGGCAAACACTTTGATAGTGGCCCAGCTTAATGGCCACCCATGGTCTGCCATACACATAGCATAGCAGATTACCTCCTCTTTCTCCTCTGGAGTGATGGCCAAGTTGGAACGGGGTCCATGAATGTATTTTCCTGTCACCCAGTCCTGGAGAGTCCTGGCAGGCATGCCCAATTTCTTGGCCACTTCCCTCACACTCCTCCTCCCCCTCACCTCTGCCACCCTTTCCTCCATCTCCTGAGGAGTGTAGCTTCTCTTACTCTTACTTTCCTTTGATGCAATACCTGTAGATATAAACAAAGAAAGCAACAGTCCTTTTCTTAGGCATATCTCACAAGTAAAGTATATACAGTCTTGGCCAGAACTAACCTCAAGACCACATTTCTTTGATCTTACTATGCTTAAGTGGCTGCGCTTGTAAGTGAGAGATCTCTATTCAATCTCTCAGACTGTAGAGAGATTGAGCAGAGACCAACGATTTACCAGCGCGACTGCAAACAGTTACGTTGGGTATGTGATTCTGACGAGCAGTGCAGCTACGGCTCTTAAACCTTTTTTGCATAACAGTTGAACCTCGTGCTCTCACATTGTTTTTGCTGTTGCGCCATAGTTACAATACAGATGCTGTCATTGATCATTCTACTAATGAAGGCAAAAGACAACACAGGGATTTGAACCCCGTCCTGGCAAAGCAGGAGTATATATAATATATATAGTAAAATTACTTCTTGACAAAGTATATTATCAATACTGTTACAAAGTAGATTTTCTCCTGCTTCCAGCAAAATCGAATTGACATCAGTTCAGTTCTGCAACTGTCAACAAGATAACAAGTAGCGAAGCTCCGCCTATGGTAGCGCTGGGAGATACATTTGTATAGTAATAAGCAAAGAGGTGTGATATGTCCTTCAGGGAAACTGCTTTCTAAGCCTTGTTTTATCAACTTGCAAACGTCTACATTAAACTACAATATATTTACATATGTATTGAGGTATCGTTTCATACAATTTAATGTTTAAAAATGCCTTGTTACAGTGTAAATCACACAACAGTTTAATGCTAGAATCTACTCTATGTAAATGCCAATGTAATTCTTTATTCTTTAACATTATTACAATTATCTAATAAAACCATGTATTGTTTAAAAATGACCTTAGGAAGCCTTAACTGTCATGTTGCGTCTTTAGTACTGGTAGCCGCAACCCAAAAGACTGAACACTAGGATGTGATATTTCTCTTGCTTCAAATAAAATGACTATTATATATATATATATATTTATTTATATTTATATTAAAAGTTACATGCACGTCAGCACCAGTTTCCTCACGCAAGACCTGCGTCTGGTAGATCGACTATGACAACGTGTTGCTTTTCTCTCCAAGTTGGTAGGATGCATCTTATTGTGGTGTAAATTAAATATGAGAGATATATATGGTATATATATATATATATTTATAAGAATGATAGGAATGTAAAATGCTTTGTTTACCGTGACAGTGTGTACATAGGCAACAACGTTTTCTTTTGTTATATGACGTCTTATGACGGCTTAGTCTGGCTAGTCTCCTGGACCTATTTGCCTTGGGAGACCCTAGCAGGGGCATATTACCCCTGTCAACATAGCCCCTAGGATCATCCGAGCACTCAAACCCTTAAGGTGGCGGTTGAAGGAGGGGCGCTTCTGTAGAGATAGGGTGAGGAGCTTGGTCACAAGGGAGGACCTTGGAGTAGAGCCGCTGCTCCTCCACATGGAGAGTAGCCAGCTAATGTGGCCCAGGCATCTTTTCCTTCCTCTGGAGGTGATCCAGGCATGTCCCACTGGGAGGCGGCCCCGGGGAAGAGCCAGGACACGCTGAAGGGACTGTGTCTTTTGGCTGGCCTGGGGACGCCTAAGGATCCTCCCGGAAGTGCTGGAGGAGATGGGCATAGAGAAGGAAGTCTCCCTGCTCAGACTGCTGCCCCCACAACCCACCGCCAGATGCAGCATAAGAAAATGGATGGGTGGCCCATATTCTTGATCCGAGAGAAAAGGATCTGTTAACAGAGTATGCTTTTCCTGAATACAGACAAAACGCTCCCCAACGCTCTAGGCGACCAGTTTTGATAGCCTTCAGCCACACCCTCATCCTACTCCTACTCTGTTCCTCGGGTGATGTGGAGGTAAACCCAGGCCCTGCTTGTCCTCAGGCACCTTCATTTGTTGACTTCTGTGATCGAAAAAGACTTGGTTTCATACATGTCGATATCAGAAGCCTTCTCCCTAAGTTTGTGTTACTCACTGCTTTAGCGCACTCTGCCAACCCTGACATCCTTGCCGTGTCCGAATCCTGGCTTAGAAAGCCCATCAAAAACTCTGAGATTTCCATACCCAACTATAACATCTTCTGTCAAGATAGAACTGCCAAAGAGGGCGGAGTTGTAGTCTACTGCAGTGATAGCCTGCAAAGTTATACTTTCCAGGTCCATAACTAAAGTTTGAAATACTAATTTTAAAGATTACTCTCTCCAGAAACAAGTCTCTCACAGTTGTCACCTGCTATCGACCCCCCTCAACTCCCAGCTGTGCCCTGGACACCATCAGTGAATTAATCGCCCCCCATCTATCCTCAGAGTTTGTTCTGCTGGGTGACCTAAACTGGGATATGCTTAACACCCCGGTGGTACTACAGTCTAACATTGACGCCCTAAATCTCACGCAAATCATCATGGAACACACCAAGTACAACCCTAAATCTGTAAACAAGGGCACCCTCATAGAAGTTATCCTGACCAACCGGCCCTCCAAATACACCTCCGCTGTCTTCATCAAGATCTCAGCGACCACAGCCTCGTTGCCTGTATCCGCCACGGATCCACAGTCAAACAACCACCCCTCATCACTGTCAAACGCTCCCAAAATACTTCCGTGAGCAGGCCTTCCTAATTGACCTGGCCCGGGTATCCTGGAAGGATATTGACCTCATCCCGTTAGTTGAGGATGCCTGGTCATTCTTCAAAAGTAACTTCCTCACTATCTTAGATAAGCACGCTCCGTTCAAAAATGCTGAATTAAGAACAGATTTAACCCTTGGTTAACTCCAGACCTGACTGCCCTCAACCAGCACACGATAATTGAAAGTTTCAACAAGCATTTCTCTATGGCTGGCCATGCCTTCCTCCTGGCTTCCCCAACCTCGGCCAAGCCTCCCCAGCTTCTCCTTTACCCACATCCAGACAGCAGACGTCCTGAACGATCTGAAAAATCTAGACCCGTACAAATCAGCTGGACTTGACAATCTGGATCCTCTACTTCTAAAGCTATCCGCCGCCATTGTTGCAGCCCCTATTACCAGCCTGTTAAACCTCTTTTAAATCGTCTGAGATTCCCAAGGATTGGAAAGCTGCCGCAGTCATCCCCCTCTTCAAAGGTGGAGACACCCTGGACCCAAACTGTTACAGACCCATATCCATCCTGCCCTGACTGTCTAAGGTCTTCGAAAGTCAAGTCAACAAGCAGATCACTGATCATCTCGAATCCCACCGTACATTTTCTGCTATGGAATCTGGTTTCCGAGCCGGTCATGGATGCACCTCAGCCATGCTCAAGGTACTAAACGACATCATAACCGCCATCGATAAAAGACAGTACTGTGCAGCCGTCTTTATCGACCTCGCCAAGGCTTTCGACTCTGTCAATCACCATATTCTCATTGGCAGACTCCGTAGCCAAGGCTTTTCCAATGACTGCCTTGCCTGGTTCACCAACTACTTTGCAGACAGAGTTCAGTGTGTCAAATTGGAGGGAATGTTGTCCGGCCCTCTGGCAGTTTCAATGGGAGTGCCACATGGCTCAATTCTCGGGCCGACACTTTTCTTTGTATATATCAATGAAGTTGCTCTTACTGCGGGCGATTCCCTGATTCACCTCTACGCAGACGACACCATTCTGTATAATTATGGCCCTTCCTTGGACACTGTATTATCCAACCTCCAAACTGGCTTCAATGCCATACAACACTCCTTCCGGGGCCTAAAGCTCTGCCTTACCTCAGCTCACTGATCACGATGGCAACACCCACGTGCAGCACACGCTCCAGCAGATTTATCTCCCTGATTCTTCCTAAAGCCAACACCTCATTTGGTCGCCTTTCCTTCCAGTTCTCTGCTGCCTGTGACTGGAACGAATTGCAAAAATCGCTGAAGTTGGAGACCTTTATCTCCCTCACCAACTTTAAACATCTGCTATCCAAGCAGCTAACCGATCGCTGCAGCTGTACTTAGCCCACTGGTATATTACCCACCCAATTCACCTACCCCAACTCCACACTGTTTTTCTTTTATTCATTTTATTTCATTCATTTACTTTCTGTTCTTTTGCACATTAGTATGTTTACCTGCACTTGACCAACTTAACTTATTTACTCCTGTGTTAACTTTGCAATATTGTAACTGTCCGCCTACCTCCTCAATGTCTTTTTGCACACAATGTATACAGACTCTTATTTTTATTGTTATTTGTATTTTGAAATGTTCTATTGTGTAGACTTGTTTATTGTTTACTCAAGTTCAAATTCAAGTTGTGCTTTATTGTCATTCTGCTACATGCGGGGGCATACAGTGGAACGAAATGTCGTGCCTCACAGAGCCACCGTGCTACAGAAGTACAGACATACAACAGTACAGGCAAAAAACAATCAATTTAAAATAAATATAACAATTTTCCTATACATAAACTAAACAAGATACAAACTATAAAAACTGTGCGAATACTTACCGGTGGGGAGCTGACATGTGCAAAGAGTACTGTACATGTGCAAGGAATATGAGCGTGTATAAATACATATTACAGAGTCTTTAGTGCAGTTTGTGTACACAGAAGTGTGTATGAAAGGTGAATAGTGCAGTGGGTGAGTGACTAGTGCAAGTTTTCAGATTGTCTTAGTTTTGTGTGGGGAGTCAGAGAGACCTGGAGGAGTTCAGGGCTCCCACAGCCTGGGGGAAGATGCTGTTGATCAGTCTGGCAGAGCGGGCTCTGATCCTCCGAAATCGTCTGCCTGATGGTAGGAGCTGGAAGAGGCTGTGGGAGGGGTGAGTGGGGTCCTTAACGATACTATTGGCTTTGCTGGAGCATCGTGTGTGGAAAATGTCTAGGATGGAGGGGAGAGGGGCACTGATGATGATGAAGAAAGCTGTGTTCACTGTCCGCTGGATGGTCTTGCGGTCTGCTGCAGTCCAGTTCCCATACCAGACAGTGATGCAAGCTGGTCAGCACACTCTCAATGGTGCCCCTGTAGAATGTGGTGAGGATGGGTGGAGGGAAACTTGCTCTCTTCAGCCAGCAGAGAAAGTGTAGGCGCTGATGTGCCTTCTTTGAGAGTGACTTGGTGTTGGTGGTCCAGGTGAGGTCCTCTGTGATGTGCACCCTCAGGAATTTGGTGCTGTTGACTCTCTCGACAGGCGAGCTGTCGATGGTCAGTGGGGGGTTAGCCACGGAGTTCCTCCTGAAGTCCATCACAACCTCCTCCTTACTAAAGTTGACGCATTTCATTATCGATTCGTTGTTTTGCGCGATCTTTACGCCTCTCAATAAGACGCAGAGATGTTTGAGTATAAAAAGCGAGGTTGAGCGTGAAACAGAGCAGGGCATAAATAAACAAATAGCAGAGCGGAGCGGAGGTAGAGGAAAGACCATCGGAGACACCCGTAACATTGTTCTGAAACACATGGCGGAGGCAGAGAAATCAGTACGACCGAAGTCATACAAGGTGTGGGAGCATTTTATACTAAATCATTCAAAAAGTGTGTTAATTGCAAAATATGCAAAAGCGAAAAAAATTTCACAAACGAAAACGAGACGATAACTTAAAAAAACAGCTTTGAATGACAAAAACCATGACTCGGGGCTCTCAAGTTTTGAAGAGAGACAAGAGTGACATCTCTAACCCCTTTCTTGTTTTGATTGGTTGTTGCGTTAAATCTTACCCAGATACAATAGTACTATTTTTTATTGGCTATTGTGTAGCCGCTTTCTTTTTTTTGAGTGGCTGATAAGTGGCAGGCTTGACTCCAGGGGAGACGTGCTGGCTTTGCATTGCAATGCAAAGTGTCTGAAAAAAGGGAGTGAGTGTAGTGTAGAGAAGAAATTCTACCGTTCAAACAAATCCTGATTTCTGATTTGTATTTTTCTTTATAAAAAAAGATGTATTGTTCTGACAGCTCAGGTCCCTTTAGACAAAACACTTTAAAAAACCTTTAAACACTTTATTTAAAAAAACGATATATTATGTATTGTTTTTCGTTTTTTATTACTTCAACGGGTCAGGGATGTTATAAGAGCAACCTGTTTTTGCACGTTCTGAGGATTTTTTTTGCACTGTGAATTTGCACTGTCAGTTCTGTTTTTGAATAAAAGGTTGGAAATTAATGTTTTTTCCCCTTTTCGATTCATCGTAAAAATAATCGACAGATGAATCGATTATTGAAATAATCGTTAGTTGCAGCCCTACTCTCTATAGTGCGTTTCATCGTTGTTGCTGCTAGCACTGTTGTGTCATCAACAAACTTGATGATGTGGTTGGAGCTGAACTTGGCAATGCAGTCATGGGTCAGCAGCGTGAAGAGCAGCGGGCTGAGCACACAGCCTTGTGGGGCACCTGTGCTCAGTGTGGAAGTGCTCCATGTGTAACTCTGTGTTGTCTATTCACTCTACTATGCTTTATCTTGGCCAGGTCGCAGTTGCAAATAAGAACTTGTTCTCAACTAGCCTATATGGTTTAATAAAGGTGAAATAAAATTAATGAATAAATACAATTTATATTTTTTTAACAGTTATGTTTCATATTGTTAGGTTAACTGCTAGCAACTGTTGATAAAATATTATGCATTTTATCACTGCTAGGTGCACATACAAAGTTAATTTCAACACTGGGCCTAGGACCCAAATGTACATACATAGAACAAGGGCAAGAGGATTACTAACACTTTGCAGAAGTCACACGTAATCTTAGTCAGAAAAGGAAGAACATTATATCCCGGCAATGAAAAGTTATGCCCTAGCCTAACTGCTGACACGATCCTGAAAGGTTATGCCCTAGCCTAACTGCAGACAAAACCTTCTACTCTAATAGGCATGTCACAAGACTTAATCAAAATGCCACCCCTGCCCCAGCCCTGTATACATGTCCTCACAAGACTTAATTAGAATACGACCCGTCCCAGCCCTGTTTACATGTCCTCACGAGCCTTAAAAGATGCTGAACACAGAATAATTATAGTACACCCACTTAAGGGCTCACCCCACCTGGAAGTAGAAGGAAGATCCGTTAGCCAAGAGGGAAGGAATTTCCTGTGCTCCAATGAGGTTCGCAGAAAGTCTAAACCAGGCGTCGCCTCCAACAATAGTCATCGAATCAAAAATGCCCTTAGGGACTGTAAAATCTGTTGTAAATTCTGCTCTGTACACTTTTCTGGTCTGCCCATTAGTTGTTATCAAACTGTTTAGGTCCATGCATGTATTGTTGGACAACTCTTGTTGCGAAAGCTGAATAATCATAATCAGTTGTCTCTCGTAGGACTCAAAGTTTTAACTTGGGCTGCCGTACTTCACTGGTGTTTGTTTTGTTTACCTCCAACATGGTTCTATTGTTATTTGACTATAGGTAATTGTTTGTGTACAACGGAACATGTGGAAATTGCAGAGGATGCTTAAGTTATCCCCCTCCTTGAACAGCCACCTTAACGTGGTGGAGGGGTTTGAGTGCTTGAATGATCCCAGGAGCTATGTTGTCAGGGGCAATAAGCCCCTGGTAGGGTCTCCCATGGTAAACTGGTCCTAGGTGACTAGCCAGAATAAGTGCGGTTCACCAAAACCCCTATGATGACCAAAAAAAGGAGAATCGCTACCTCGCCCGGAGTGGCGTTAGCGGGGCCCCACCCTGGAGCCAGGCGAGCACCCACCCCAGGCCCTGGTGGGCCTGGTGGCCGGGTCTTTGCCCATGGGACCCGGCCGGGTATAGCCTGAAAAGGCGACGTGGGATCACCTTCCTGCAGGCTCACCACCCACAGGAAGGACCGTAGGGGGCCGGTGCAGTGTGCTTTGGGCGGCGGTCAGGGGCAGGTGCCTGGACGACCGAGGCCATGCACACGGTCTCGCTGGGGACATGGAATGTCACCTCGCTGGCAGGAAAGGAGCCCGAGTTTGTGCAGGAGGTAGAGCGTTATCGGCTAGATATAGTCGGCCTCACCTCCATGCACAGCCTGGGTTCTGGATCCATTATCCTCGAGAGAGGCTGGACTCTACATTTCTCTGGCGTTGCTCGCGGGCAGAGGCGGCGGGCTGGCGTGGGCTTGCTCAAAGCCCTATGACTCAGCCGCAACGTGTTGGCGTTTACCCCGGTAGATGAGAGGGTTGTGTCCCTGCGCCTTCAAGCCGGGGACAGGTCTTTCACTGAAGTATCGGCCTATGGGCCGAACAGCAGTGCAGAGTACCCAGCCTTCTTGGGGTCCCTGGGAGGGGTACTGGATAGTGCACCGACCGGGGACTCCATTGTTCTGCTGGGGGACTTCAACGCCCACGTGGGCAATGACAGTGACACCTGGAGAGGGGTGATTGCGAAGAGCCGCCCCCCCGATCAGAACCCGAGCGGTGTTTTGTTGTTGGACTTCTGTGCTAGTTACAGTTTGTCCATAAGGAACACCATGTTTGAGCACAAGGGCATCCATCAGTGCACATGGCACCAGGGCACCCTAGGCCGAAGGTCGATGATCGACTTTGTTGTCGTGTCCTCAGACCTCCGGCCGCGTGTCTCGGACACTTGGGTAAAGAGAGGGGCAGAGCTGTCAACCGATCACCACCTGGTCGTGAGCTGGATCCGCTGGTGGAGGAGGAAGTCGGATAGACCTGGCAGGCCCAATCGTATCGTGAGGGTCTGTTGGGAACATCTGCCCTTCTGTCAGCAGGGTCTTCAACTCGCACCTCCGGGAGAGTTTCTCACAGATTCCGGAGGGGACTGGGGACATTGAGTCAGAGTGGACTATGTTCTCGGCCTCCAATGTCGATGCGGCGGCCCAGAGCTGCGGTCGTAAGGTCTCTGGTGCCAGTTGTGGCGGCAAACCCGAAGCCGGTGGTGGACACCGGAAGGGATGCTGTCAAACTGAAGAAGTCCTATCGAGCCTGGTTGGCTTGTGGGACTCCTGAGACAGTTGACAGGTATCGGCAGACCAAGCGTGCCGCGGCTCGGATTGTCGCGGAGGCAAAAACTCCGGTCTGGGAGGAATTCGGGGAGGCCATGGAGAAGGACCACCGGATGGCCTCAAGGAAATTCTGGCAAACCGTTCGCCGACTAACGGGGGAGAAGCGGTTCTTCACCAACACCGTGTACGGTGCGGGCGGGGAGCTACTGACCTCAACTGGGGACGTTGTTGGACGGTGGAAGGAATACTTTGAGGAGCTCCTCAATCCTGCCGTCACGTCTTCCGAGGAGGAAGCAGAGGCTGAGGACCCGGAGGTGGACTCATCAATCACCCAGGCGGAAGTCACCGAGGTGGTCGGTGGGCTACTCGGTGGCAAAGCCCCAGGGGTAGATGAGATCCGCCCCGAGTATCTTAAGTCTCTGGATGTTGTGGGGCTGTTGTGGCTGACACGTCTCTTCAACATTGCGTGGCGCCTTGGGACGGTGCCACTGGACTGGCAGACCAGGGTGGTGGTACCCCCTTTATAAGAAGGGGGACCAGAGGGTGTGTTCCAACTACACTCCTCAGCCTCCCTGGTAAAGTCTATGCCAGGGTACTGGAGAGGAGAATCCGTCCGAGAGTCGAACCTCAGATTCAGGAAGAGCAGTGTGGGTTTCGTCCTGGTCCCGGAACACTGGACCAGCTCTACACACTTCATCGGGTGCTTGAGGGTTCATGGGAGTTGCCCAACCAGTTCACATGTGTTTTGGGGACCTGGAGAAGGCGTGTCCCTCGCGGTGCCCTGTGGGGGGTTTGCCGGGAGTACGGGGTCCGGGGCCCTTTGCTCAGGGCCGTCCGGTCCTTGTATGACCGGAGCAGGAGCTGTGTTCGCATTGCCGGTAGTAAGTCGGACCTGTTCCCGGTGCATGTTGGACTTCGCCAAGGCTGCCCTTTGTCACCGGTTCTGTTCATTGTTTTTATGGACAGAATTTCTAGGCACAGCCAGGGGCCAGAGGGTGTCTGGTTTGGGGGGCACAGGATTTCATCTCTGCTATTCACGGATGATGTTGTCCTGATGGCTCCATCGGACCAGGACCTACAGCATGCACTAGAGCGGTTTGCAGCCGAGTGTGAAGCTGCCGGGATGGGAATCAGCACCTCGAAATCTGAGGCCATGGTTCTCGACCGGAAGAAGGTGGCTTGCTCCCTCCGGGTGGGTGGGGAGCCCTTGCTTCAAGTGGAGGAGTTCAAGTATCTCGGGGTCTTGTTCACGAGTGAGGGAAGGACGGAACGTGAGATTGACAGGCGGATCGGTGCAGCGGCCGCAGTGATGCGCTCTCTGTACCGGTCCGTCGTGGTGAAGAAGGAGCTGAGCCGGAAGGCAAAGCTCTCAATTTACCGGTCTATCTACGTTCCTACTCTCACCTATGGTCATGAACTTTGGGTAATGACCGAAAGGACGAGATCGCGGATACAAGCGGTCGAAATGAGTTTTCTCCGCAGGGTGGCTGGGCGCTCCCTTAGAGATAAGGTGAGGAGCTCGGTCACACGGGAGGAGCTCGGAGTAGAGCCGCTGCTCCTCCACGTCGAGAGGAGCCAGCTGAGGTGGCTCGGGCATCTGTTTCGGATGCCTCCTGGACGCCTCCCTCGGGAGGTGTTCCGGGCATGTCCTACCGGGAGGCGGCCCCGGGGAAGACCCAGGACACGCTGGAGGGACTATGTCTCTCGGCTGGCCTGGGAACGCCTTGGGATCCCCCCGGAGGAGCTGGAGGTGGTGTGTGTGGAGAAGGAAGTCTG
>BROE01000003.1:6925230-7024436 GCA_036571765.1 Plecoglossus altivelis | reverse complement strand
AACAGTACAGTCTAACAACAAACAATTTAAAATAAATATAACATTTTTCCTATACATAAACTAAACAGGATACAAACTATACAAACTGTACGAATACTTACCGATGTGCATGTGCATAGAGTATTGTACATGTGCGAAGAATAGATACATATTATTACAGAGTCTTTAGTGCAGTTTGTGTACACACGGCAGTGTGTATGAAAAGTGCAGTGGGTGAGTGACTAGTGCCAGTTTTCTGATAGTCTTAGTTATTGTGTGGGTAGTCATAGAGGCCCGGAAGAGTTCAGGGCTCTCACAGCCTGGGGGAAGAAGCTGTTGATCAGTCTGGCAGAGCGGGCTCTGATGCTCCGGTATCGTCTACCTGATGGTAGCGGCTGGAAGAGGCTGTGGGAGGGGTGGGTGGGGTCCTTAACGATACTATTGGCCTTGCTGGAGCATCGTGTGTGGAAGATTTCTAGGCTTGAGGGGAGAGGGGCACCTATGATCTTCGCAGCTGTGTTCACTGTTCGCTGGATGGTCTTGCGGTCTGCTGCAGTGCAGTTCCCGTACCAGACAGTGATGCAGCTGGTCAGCACACTCTCAATGGTGCCCCTGTAGAATGTGGTGAGGATGGGTGGAGGGAGACTTGCTCTCTTCAGCCGGCGGAGAAAGTGTAGGCGCTGATGTGCCTTCTTTGAGAGTGACTTGGTGTTGGTGGTCCAGGTGAGGTCCTCTGTGATGTGCACCCCCAGGAATTTGGTGCTGTTGACTCTCTCGACAGGCGAGCTGTCGATGGTCAGTGGGGGGTGATCCGCGGAGTTCCTCCTGAAGTCCATCACAACCTCCTTTGTCTTGCTCAAGTTGAGGGACAGGTTGTTGGCCCCACACCATTTCGCCAGCTGTGCCACTTCCTCTCTATACTGTGTTTCATCGTTGTTGCTGATGAGACCTACCACTGTTGTGTCATCAGCAAACTTGATAATGTGGTTGGAGCTGAACTTGGCAGTGCCAAACAAACTGGTAATGTATTTACTAGGTGTGAAAGTAGGTTGAACCCTCCATTTATAGTCAACATCAATAATATGTCATAAAAGGCACGAAGACTAATTCAAATGTCATTAACTACACACATACTCTCTCACACATTCACACACACACACACACACACTCTCTCTGCAGTGTTGACCTCTTGTAAATGTGGTTTGCACAAGTGAATGGACAAGACTGAGTGGAGCTGTCAGTGTCAGCTCTCATTTTCAAAGGTGAGGGGTTTCATCCTGCTATGACTTTCCTACAGGGTGTCACACACACATGTATACACGTTTTGCACACACACATATACACGCTCACACATACTCACACATTTATAATTATTTTCAGTCATCCTTGGAAGTGGGTTCAGAGGAGGGATCAAAGACTGTGACGTTGAAACCCTCTCCCCCTTTGATTTTAACCCACAGTGGTCACTTCATTTTGTGTCATGGCTACAGATCCCCTGTTTTTTCTGCCCTAGTGTTTCCTGTAATAGTTTTAACCTCTGTCTTGTTCTGTCCTTGCTCATCTCATTGGTCACACCTGTGTATTGTTACTTCTGTGTATATAGGTTCCTGTTTCTGGTTCAGGTTTTGTCTTGTCCTTACCCGTGGTTACCATGTGCTCCCTGTCTGTATCTTGACATTTTGGATTAATAAACCCTTTGTTTTGAGACAATGGCTTGCAACTCTCCTGCATTTGGATATAACAAGACCGATGCTGGACCCAGCAGAGGTCCCCCAACCATTTCTTGGGAATCTTTGTTGGACCCCGCAGTCTTCGTGAGAGGGCCCACCCCAAGACCTGGTTCTATTACCAGCCCAAAACCTGACAATAGCCACAATCCTGCTCTGGGCCCCAGCCTCAGTCCTGTCCGATGCCCCTGCCTTGTTCCTGTCCCCCTGCCACGGTCCTGCACTAGGTCCCTGCCTCAGTCCTGCCCTGTTCGCCTGAATTGCTCCTTCCAAGTTTTCTTTCTTTTTTTTTTTCCTCTAGTGAGTTTTTCTGTGAGTTTTCCCTTGTCTTCCCTGCTCCTGTCACGATCTACATTTTTGATCACATTTTTCTGTGTGACCGTGTGTGTAACAGAGGGAATGTGAGAGTGTAATAGACAATTACTTTTTTTAAAGATGTCTATAATATAATTTGGTCTAGAACTATACTTTCTGAGGTTCTTCTGAACTTTTGTAAAGCTAGAATAACCTTTTAACCTAAGACTGTTTTGCTAAAGTATCCTCTTGTTGACAGACATCTAACAAATTTGACTGTTAACCCTGGTTGTTTTGCTCATACTCCAGGGATTCTTCAACGCAAGTTATTATTTTTGTCTCAAGCAAAGTTTTTAACGTGGAGCATCTGTATACAGTTCTGTAACCTGTTTACCTCTTTTACTTTCTTGTTTAGTGTGGAGTCCCTCTCTTGATAGACAAACTATTGAACTAACTATCTAGAACGTCTGTTTAAAGGGGTAATTCACTGCAAAACTAAGTTTACCTTGTCATAGCCAAATAACAGCAGTTCAGGGGGTAAAATTGACACATTGAATCTCACAGCCCATTGACACCTCTGTGCAATGTAAATCTCCCATATTGAAACTCCTGCTGTAGAACTATTGGTTTCAGAAAAGCTACACATAGCCCCACCTTTTTAGGCTCTGGTCTGTACCTTTGTCACGCACCAAAATTTGCATTCTTATTATCCTGAATGCTGCGTATACAGTCACGGTCTTAAATATATAAAGTGCACTGTTTTATGAATTGTTGTTTATTTATTTACCTTTTTATATCAAATTTTAGGGAACTGTGTAGTGTGGAATGTGTTGGATGTTTGTGTGGCTTATTTTATTGTCTTATCCTTTTACATTCTCAGTTTTCTTTACTTCATCATTTATTTAATTATTTTACAGCATTTTTTTATTTCATGCAGTTTTTATCTTTGCTACTTAATTTATATGTATAAACTGTGTATTTATTTAATGCACCTAAAAGGCCTGGATCTCAATTTCGTTGTACAATGTATAATGACAATAAATAGAGATGGGATTGGAATGTATTATAGAAGACTCACAAAGCGACGATCAAAGCATTAGGATAAACAGTCCTATATGTAATGTCCTAATGGGCCGTGATATCGTGCTAAATACATGCCCAATGCCTCGAGAAAACCTCAAATACGTGATTATTAGCCTACATTTGCGAGGTGTCTATGGTAACCGGTTGTTTTAGAAGCACCCACAACAACGTGTTACCTGCTGTCCACGATAGGCAATAAATATGTAACTGATATACAACAATTCTTATGAGTTCGAATGGCACGCACGGTTAAGTGATAGTGATTGGTTCAAGTTTGCTTGCTAAATAGTTATTTAGCACTAGCATTGTTTTCTAGCTCTACTATTTAGCTAGCTCATAGCACAATTTAATGTCATCTTAGCTTCTTCGTGCAGGGATCTTAATTGGCACCAACTTGCCGCATTTTGTATTTTTATTGACAAAGACCGATACCAGTGAAACGTTTTTGTAATGAGCGAGCTTATTTACATTTTGAGGGGATTTTTTTTCAGTTAGCAGATGAGATTGAATCACGATTCCATCTGAGATGCTGCCAGTGACAACGTTGTTACAATCAGGTTCAAATACGGTCCTTTCTTAATGAATGAATGCTATATGAGTTGGCTAAATGTCTGAAAATATCACTCAAAGGGAAAACTTAAGCCACGTTCAAGTCGTAGAGGTTGGGACCCTTTTTTTCTTTCTTTTCTTTTTTTTTTTACACCGAATTGTCCAATTTATTCGCTTTGATTAAACTTTTCAACTATGATGTTGGTATAGCCGATCACCATTCCCTCTTGCAGGGGAATTTTGAAGAAAACCCAACACTTCACTCTTTGTATTTTGAGTTATAAATGATTTGGAACAAATTCATGATTTTAAATCTATGTAATCTTTATAGATCATGAAGGATACAATGATTTACTTATGCTAACCTATAAGATTTGAAAGGCTTAATAATACAAACCGCAAAGGTCAAACAAGGATACTCGGGGAGCAGGCGGACAGTACTTTTCCATCACGCAAGAAATGAAACACACCTCGTGCATCGTGCATTCTATTATGAATGACATCCATGTCTTTCACAATAGAATGTGTGTTTCATGTTTCAATGTATTCAACTGTCAAATCACGGGGAGTGAGGAACTCTGTGTTCTTTGTGTGCAGGAGTCAGATTAAAACAACGCCTGGGAGAGAGGCAATGAAGATGGTCCTCTCAACCATATAAGGCAATGAGATGGCCCTCAAACCATGGGCAGAGACCACCTACGGCGGAGGAGTTCTGTCATGAATAATGCATAATGTTAGCTAAATTACTTCGGGTCTCTCAAGGAAAGGTGTCATTCTTTGCTGTGCCGAGCGTAAGACGCATGTAGCTGTGTGCTGTTAGGGAATAAACTTAATCGAATTTAAATATACTGAATCCTGGTGATCCATTTTACCACTCTCAATGCGTGAACACGTAACAGAGTAAAATCATAAACTCCAACAATAATAAGCATGCATTTTGCATAAAATATACAGAAATATCAGTTGCATCATTTATATTAAGAAAATACATCCATCTGCAAGTGACGCAAGAACAGCCCACAATTTCCCCTAGAAATTTCCCCAGAAATTGTACCCTCTCTAGTTCTCTTTTGTTATCCAATGTCCATTAATCTGATAGAAAGGCATTTTGTGTGTTGTTTGGGAATTAGTTGTCTACATCAGAGGGCATCGAGGTTATTGAATTACCAGAGGCTTTTGTACTGTGGCACTCAGTGGAAAGTAACAGACTCTTCAGCGGGGAGAGACTGTTAGAGTTACCAGGTCTTTTGTTTCCTCTGTTAAAGTAGATTTGCTGATGTCGGATGAGTTTATTTGTACTTCTAATGTTTGTATTCAATCAGATACAGTTTATGAACCTGGCTGATTTCAGACTGTAAAATCAGAGAGTTTCAGATTATTCAGAGAGTGGAGATGAATTTGTATTATATTAATTCTTGTTTTGTTGCTGAAGCATTGTTGAAACAAGATCTGCATGGTCTCCTCAATGTTTGTTATTCTATTTTTTGTGTCGCATTAGTCAAGAGTTCTGACATCACTTGGCCCATTTCTTGCTGCAGCTTGAAGGTTATTAACTGGGTCAGTACAACTGACCCCAATATTTTTTACTACCATGAATTATTTCAAGAAGTCTTTCGTCGCTGATGTACCTGTGGTCCGTTATGTACAAATACTTAAAGATTCTGTTCACTTACCTGTTCTTACAATGACACAGACTGATTTATTTCATGACCCAGCACTTGATTCAGTTGCTAAAATTTTGTAGCCCCCTGGTAAGTACAGGTGAAACTCCAAAAATGTGAATATTGTGCAAAAGTTCATTCAAGTCAGCAATTCAACTTCAAATGTGATACTAACACATGATATAAACTCAGTACATGCAAAGTGAGATATGTCAAGGCTTTATTTTTTTATAATCTTGACAATCATGACTTACAGTTTTTGAAAACCCCAAATTCCAAATCTCAGAAAATTAGAATATTTGGAAAAGGTTCAATACTACAGGCTCAAAGTGTCACACGCTCATCAGCTAATTAATCCAAAACACCTGTGAAGGGTTCCTTAGTTTAAATGGTCTCTTAGTCAGGTTCAATAGAATTCACAATCAAGGGGAAGACTGCTGACCTGACAGTTGTGCAGAAAACCATAATTGACACCCTTCACAAGGAGGGAAAGCCTCAAAAGGTAATTACAAAAGAAGTTGGATGTTCTCAAAGTGCTGTATGAAAGCACATTAATAGAAAGTTAGCTGGAAGGGAAAAGTGTGGAAGAAAAAGGTGCACAAGCTGCAGGGATGACCGGAGTCTGGAGAGGATTGTCAGAAAAAGGCCATTCAAAAGTGTGGGGGAACTTCATAAGGAGTGGACCGAGGCTGGAGTTAGTTAGTTAGTACATCAAGAGCCACCACACACAGACGGATCCTGCAAATAGGCTTCAAATGTCGTATTCCTCTTATCAAGCCGCTCCTGAACAGCAAACGTCAGAAGCATCTTACCTGGGCTAAAGACAAAAAGAACTGGTCTGTTGCTCAGTGGTCCAAAGTCCTCTTTTCCGATGAAAGCAAATGTTGCATCTCATTTGGAAACCAAGGTCCCAGAGTCTGGAGGAAGAATGGAGGTACAGACAATCCAAGATGCATGAAGTCCAGTGTGAAGTTTTCTCAGTCTGTGTTAGTTTGGGGAGCCATGTTCTCTGCTGGTGTTGGTCCACTGTGCTTTATTGAGTCCAGAGTCAACGCAGCTGTCTATCAGGAGATTTTAGGACATTTCATGGTTCCTTCAGCAGACAAGTTTTATGGAGATGCTGACTTCATTTTCCAACAAGACTTGGCACCTGCACACTGCCAAAAGTTCCAAAACCTGGTTAAATAACCATCAGATAACGGTGCTTGATTGGCCAGCAAACTCGCCAGACCTGAACCCCATAGAGAATGTATGGGGCATTGCCAAGAGAAAGATGAGAGACATGAGACCGAACTATGCAGCAGAGCTGAAGGCCGCTATCAAAGCATCCTGTTCCTCCATAACACCTGAGCAGTGCCGCAGGCTGATAGCACCCATGCCACGTCGCATTGAGGCAGTAATTCATGCAAAAGGGGCCCAAACCAAGTACTAAGTACATATGGAAGATTAAACCTTTCAGAGGGCCAATATTTCTCTGTTTAAAATCCCCTTTCTATTAATTGTATGTGATATTCAAATTTCGAGGTTTTCATATTTTGTAAGCCATAATCATAAAAATTATATCAAATGAAAGCTTGAAATATCTTGAGTAGCTTGTTATGAACCCATGTCATACATTAGTTTCATCTTGTAAATCTAATTGCTGGAATAAATGAACCTTTGCATGATATTCAAATCTTTTGAGTTTCACCTGTATATCCTTGGCTTTATCAAGAACTGCAAGCCTGTGTTTGTCACTCCCGGCGAAAACAATATCCACTTAAACCTGAAGCACTTGCCGGTGCTAGACCTGTTTTTGAATCTCTGCTTAATGCTGGAGTTATTGTGCCTTGTGTGTCATCTCCTGTCAGATCCTCTTTACTTCCTGTTAAAATATTTGTTGCGTGGGCCTTCCTGTTGAGCTTGTTTGTTCAGAACTTGCAAGCTGACAGTGCTGCTGTGAAACTACGTGCTCTACACGTGCTGAATTCTTACACCATTCTGTCACAAGTCCCAACCCACAGCAAGATACTGTTCAGTTGTTGACTTGACAAACACCTTTTTCAGTGTTCCTGTTCATAAAGACAGCCAGTATTGGTTTGCATTCAACTTTAATAGCAAAGTTTACACTTTCACTAGCTTATGTCAGGGCTACTGCAAAAGTCCTACAATCTACAAGGCCTTGAGACACTTAAGCTTTCTCCATCAACAGCTTCATAAACTTACATCAATGACTTTATGACCTGCTCGTAAACTGGTGACCAGTGTAGAAAAGACACCATCACCTTGCCAAAAAATTCAGCCTCAGAAGGCCAGTTTCTTAAAACTGCAATGTTTTAAGTGTCTGTAACATTTTTGGGACCTGTGATTACCCTCCCAAGAGAAAAGTCTACAGAACATTCCAAAGCTGATTTTTTAAACTAGTTGTTAGAGAAATTTCAGAGGTAACTCTTATTCTGTGTAAAACAATTGAGTTCTCTACAGCAGTATTTTACTTCCATGACGGGAGGTAAGCTTTCTGACTCCAGCTGGGTGATTTTATCAGTTGGGGGTCTGTCTGTGTTAAAGGAGTTTGTTATGTTATGAAAAGAGTGACCCCTCATAAAGGGACATCTGGCCAGCTGGGGCCGATGCCCCTTGTAGGTTTAGGAGGGCAATTATCACTTGAATGAAATGTTGGGGGACAGTTTGCCTTAGGTCAATTTACTGTATCCTGACTGAAGAGCTCCAATCACAGAACTAGATTCGAGAACTGCCTGTTTTAAATGACTGTGACTATTGACAATTGTTTTTGTTAAGGACAGTATAATTGACTGAGTTGGAGACAAAGACTTCAGACTACTTTGTAACTGCGATCAGACTTTGTGGCAGCTGACTTGCCGGCAAGCATTAAAATCTCCTTAGCTTCAATGACTCTGTGTTCTTCTTATTTAAGAATTACTTAACACTAGTTATGTCATTTCTTGGAGTTTGCTCTTACTGTGGACAGTTCTTTTAAAATCCTGCAATCCTGGAGGGCCCACTCAGTACACTGATTTATGGCTGGGGCCTCTCTTGAAATAACAAGTTAAATTGTCACCAGCGTATTACAGTTTTTGTGAACTGAAACTATTTCTGAAGTCTTTACCTACTCGCCCTCTTACACCTCTTGCACTTAAATTTGTCCGATGTGCTCTCCCGGATTTCCACGCAGGGAAAATAAGTATTGTCCCAGCCAGCTGAATTTATCCTATACAACCTTAAACCAAGAGACTGGATTGTGGTTAAAAATCTGTGCAGGAAGAACTGAAGATCAGAGAGGTGGTTAGGGTCCATGCCAATCACTGCAGAAAGGTTCCTGAGCCTCATGGGCAACCATACACCTGCAACACACCTACACCGCAGGGCTACGCTGCTCTGAATTGCACTGGTGAAATACATAATGCACATACACATTCCAGAGAATGCACTCATTTGTTGTCACTTCGTGAGTACCCCACGGATGTTTGACTGCAGACCACTGTGAAAACATCCTGTAAACGTTCTCATGGCTGGCTGTGATCATCACTCTGAACTTGTCCCCACTCTTCTGGTATCACACTCATATAACGTCTTAGGTGGTGAGACTCAGACCAATCAGCTTGTGGAGATATATGGCCCAGCCAACATCACAGAAGGAGATCATTCTGTGACACTCTTGTGTCTAACCAGAATTGTTACATATCAAAGAATAACAAAAGATGATCTTTTAGCAACCAACTAGAACCCCCCTCTTGTTCCTCTGCCGACTGACCTTTGGAGGCCATGGGCAAGTCCATGTGACTTAGATTGTCTGATTTAGATTCTGATTCATAACCCTGATTATGCCTCAGTTATGGTCTAATTGGTTTCTGATCATGATTGTTTCACATTCTGACTTGTTAGGACATCTGCCTCTTGGAGATGGTGGAAGGTGAGGGCCTCATTCTACTCGTGATGGAATGGTTAACACATTATTTGATTTTTTGAAGGGTCTGCTTACGTCAATTCACAAAAATTCAATACAAGGTGCTTTAATTATGAAATAATCCCCCCAAATAAATTATTGTCAGTAAAAAAAAATTAAAGAAAAAATTGCAATCAGATAATGAATTGTAGCAGTTCAAAGGTAAAATCCTCTACGGATTATATCTCTCTCTTGCCTCTATGTGTTTCTCTTTCTATCTGTCACTTAAAAACTACAAACTGTGTCTACATTTTGATGATTTGAAGAGTCATCCTGTTGACCCTTCAGTGCCACACCCCCCATGGCTCAATGTTTCTTCATTTCTTCCTTCCTTCCCTCTTCCCTCTCCCCTTCACACCCCTGTCTTCTCCCCCTCTCTTATCCTCATGCTTCTCCCTCCCTTGTCCTCCCCCATCTACTTCCCGTCATTTGGATACTCACCGAGCCCTGTCCACCATTCAGGTGTTCTATGAGAAGGAGTAAAAGGTCCTGCTGACCTTAACATCACCAGTCCCTGCCATGTGCTTGGGGGTGTGTATTTGAAAGGGCCATTCTGCTAAATTCCTCTTTGAGACTCTACACAACGCTTAGCTTTTTCTCCTAAATACATCCATTATAAAGGTTTTCATTTCCTTTTGTGCATATACGTACATGTAGATGCTTGCATTTAGTGAAAGAGTAATTATTGGGCATTGTGAGCACCACACCAGTGATGGCGCGGTGATTGGCTGTCTGCTTGGATTTGATTAACATGATGTCCAGAGCAGAGAGCTGTTAGAGGAGGGCTGTCACCCAAGTCCAGAGCTGGCCCTCATCTTTGTTTCATTACAGGATGCTTTTTTCATCCACCAGAGATTAAATGGAGGAACTGTGGTATGTAGGTTGTGAATGCTTCTGTAGGTGTCTTTCTGTTATGGGTGAGGGTGTCTTTCAGGGCACTTTGGAGTGGTGAAATCTCTTAAAGTAAAACTTAGAAATGTAGATTTCCCTGTAGAAAAGTAGAACAATTTCACATCAAAATCCTAAGAAATGAAATGTAAAGGACAGACAAAGACCTTCAGAGAAATAAATAAAAGCTCCAGAACCGACCAAGCCAAACTGGTTTGTGTAGTCTCATAATAAAACATTCCATGTATGTGTTGTATTATTATAGAACAGTTTGACCCTTTCTTCAATATCGAACCTCCCTTGAAGTGTATAACATCACTAGACAGGTGATACTTTGCGTAACAGGAAAGTATGCATGAGCAGTCCTACCTATGGGTAAGGAAAATGTTTTACCTTCCTTGAGTCCTGAGCCTGGCTCATATGACCTGTATAAATGACTGTCTCTACCCACACTTTCACACATGGCCCCTTAACAAGCCTCCTCCAACAAAGACAACTCTACTTCAACCGTCCGCTGCTGAACAATGAACAATGAACAGATGTATACTTCTGTGAGCAGATTGCCCTTTATGCATGTAGTAGTCCCTGAGAGCAGAGCTACAATGTATACTACTAGGTTTAGCCTCTCTGCCTTATAAGAGAGTGTGTTTGTACGTTGCGTGTCTTACTGATGTGCTGACTGGGAGTGGCAGCTAGTTTGTAAAGGGTGTGTAATAAGGAGATGGTGTGTGTGAGTAATGTGGTGAGTGTATGAGAGTAAATGTACCAGAACACCACCCTACATGATCTGGTGGCGTACTACTCCACTCTGGATGGGTTCAATACTGTGTGTATTGTTGTATTGTGTGTTATGTGATTATATGTATGTATGTCCATTTACAGTATTTGTGTGTATGTATATTTCTGTTATATATAAATGTCTGTAAACTGATGTGTTTGGTTGGAAAGCGTCATGCTAAATCAAAGTGAGAGTGAGAGAGAAGGACTCTAGCAGACCCTGGTGGACTGGGCCTACTGATGAGAACCCTGACACTGTCTGCTCTCCCTCTACCTACTCCACTCCACCACTGCTATGTACTATGCGCCCATCCAACAACAGTAGGGAGTCTCAGAGGGTCAAAGCCTGACCACTTCAGCTGTCTGGACTTTGTGTGCCTGTGTGGGTGAGCATGTGGGAGGGCTCTCTTTAACCTCTGACCCAACCAGTGAAGAGATACAGACTTGCTGTACCGACTGCGGCAATGCAGACTGCAAACAACACCACAATGATGAATAACTACAGTACATAGATGGATACAAGGATATATGCATTATCTCATACATACAGCAACCACACTCACGTCCAGTTATCTGTTTAGATACCCATCTGTCTGAACTTGTTTGTCCCAAAGGACTTCCTCATCACCACAAAACCCTCTCCGTATCATCTATCCATCCCTCTCTAGTTTCACTGTTGCCCCCAAACATCGGCAAGTTCAAGTTATCTGTCATCTACAGAGACAGCTTTATTTGAGCCCACCTCCACTCCCAAACAGCCGACCAAGAAGGTTCTTTATATCCTAAAGTATGGGAGGAAGGGCAACAATGGTGAAACAAAAGGTGTTCCCACCCAAACCCCTCTCCACTCCACCCCACCCAAGCCCTCTAAATGTCAAGGACATTTTTACTTGCTATTGTCAAATAGTGGTAAACAGCCACAGTATAGATGGACATTAATTACACAAATAGACCCAGACCTAGAATTAAGCTTAGACTCAGGCCCATAATCAAGCATAGACCCAGAACCAATTACTGGAAACAGACCCAGATTGCAGAACTTTAAGCAACATAAAACCAAATCTACAAACCAGAAATACTTGCATTCCAACACTGTTATTGTCAGGCTGTAACTGCTTCAATTGAACTTAAAACAGCGTGGAGACTTTTCTGCCAGAACAAATGTCATCTGTCCAGATGGTCCTGAACAAAGGAGGTGTTGTGCGCCATTGGCCAGGCTAAGACGTTTCACAGTGGGAGGCCAGAGGGACTTGTGAGCCCTGCAACAGATGGGAGATGGAGAAAGCACTACACTCAACAGAGACCCCTGAGCTGTATGATGGTGAGAGCTAAGGGGACAGTATGTAAGCGTCTGTGTGGTGTTTGTGTGTAGGTGTCTGTATGTGAGTGTCTGTGTGTTATTGTGTGGAGGGATGGTAGGGGGGGCAACAAACATTTAGGAAAACTTATTGTCCAATCAAGTTAAGAAAGCGACCATTTTTATTGAGCAGACGCCACACATGGACCTCTCCTCTTGTGGACAAGTGTTTCAATTGGAGAAGAAATAGATTTGTATGCTCCATTATGTAGACATACATGCCTTCTGTTACCCTGACTGGTAGCAGAGGTCTGGCCCACACCAGACTT
Organism: Plecoglossus altivelis; assembly: GCA_036571765.1. Taxonomy (NCBI): domain Eukaryota; kingdom Metazoa; phylum Chordata; class Actinopteri; order Osmeriformes; family Plecoglossidae; genus Plecoglossus; species Plecoglossus altivelis. The sequence continues at coordinate 7,011,909 of BROE01000003.1, read as the reverse complement.
ATGTACAAAGGTTACAGAGTATTAGGATAATCTAATGGGTCAAGTTTGGATAATGTGGGAACTTTTGGAGAGTGTGTGTGTGTGTCTCTTCACAGGTGAGAACTCAGTTAAAGCCTTGATTTCCAGCTAACAGTTATCTAGCAAAATGGTTAGCTGGAAATCAAGGCGTTAACTGATATTCTTTAAAAAGAAAACTTGATTTACTGGATCACATTTATGATGACAAAGATGTCTTGATTGATAGATAGGGAGATCAGTTTAAAGAACGCAACCTTCTTACATAATTAACATTATACCAATCCCTAGAACAATGCCAACTGGGCCCCCGAGAGATAATTGATTTAAGGTAGTATGTATAAAATGTAAACTAATATTATCCTTTGAACAAAGCACTTCTGGCATGTTTGGTTGCTGGTTTCACTCCATCACTGGCAGTGGGAGTGAAGCTTCTTCTGCACTATGTGCTGGTCTGAACCTGTCTCCCTAGGGTGAAGGCAGGGTCAGGCTGGGAGTGCATGGTATGGGGGAGGCTGGGTGTGAGGAGTAGGGGAGATGCAGGCAGGGGGAGGATGGGTGTCCCCAGTCTTCTCAGCACTGGTGAACAGTTTATAGACCAAATAACCACTGGTGTTTTGTGTTACGTTGAGGAAGTAAAAAGAGAGGGGTGCAGACAAGTTGGGGAGGGAGTGTGGTAGGGAGGGTGGTAGACAGGTTGGGTGGGCTGCTGTTTGAGACAGAGCAGTAAACCCACCCTTGTCTCCAGGGCAGGGGAGCCAGTGAGACAAGGTTATGGCAGGTAAAGAGAACAGAGGTTCATGCTGAAATGTCCTATCTTAAATGACAACTCCCCAGGAACGTTCTCATGGAGCACTTGGGGGCAGTGTCAGGGACCACTGGAAAATCATCCAGAGCGTTAAATGTTGGCCTTCCAGGAGGGGGCTGAGATGTGGAGGAGTCAGAGAGGAATGGAATAGAGAGCTGCCTAGTCACAACAATACTGCGTCTGGCCGTCTCCATTCATGTTCAAATCAACTGCAGCTCAGAGCCGGCAGGCAGAAGGCAGTTGAGGGGATGAATGAAAGAAAACTCGAGGGTAGCAAGAGGGAACAGCTGTGGATGAAGTCGAGCTGTATGAATACTCCTTTGGCGTCCTCTATTCATAGTTTTATTGATTTATTCATATAAATATACAAGATACAGGGAGTCTTTTAAAATACAAGATAAGATTCTAAGGGTATAAAATTGTAAAATATAATAAATGTATATAAAGTAAGTGAGACTTAGGTGTGAGTTGAGTGTTGGCTGCCGCAATGAATAAGTAATGAGAGACAAACAGCCAAGTTATTGCACGTAAGAAAAAAATATTGCACACAATATAATTGCACGTAATTGCATAAATGAATATTGCACATAGAAGTGGTTATGGCCATGGTTCAACAGTAGTGTCAACAGTGATTGTTAAACAATCTGACCGCAGCAGGAAGGAAGGATCTGCGGATCCTCTCCTTCACACACTGAGGGTGAATCAGCCTATCGCTGAAGCTACTCTCCAGAGCCGACAGTGAGTCCTGAAGGGGGCGCCACACGTGATCCAGCATGGATGTCAGTTTTGCAAGGACCTGTCTGTCATCCATCTCCTACATTGAGTACAGAAGACAGCCCAGAACTGAACTGGACTTCTTGATTACCTTGTCCAGCATCTTCCTTTCCCTCTCATTGATGCTGCTGCTTCAGCAGACCACACCATACCCACACCATCAGCTATCCGGCTGATACCACCCCTGAGTCATAGAAAGTCCTTAGGGGTGCCCCCTGCACTCCATCAACATATCAACATATGTTTAACATGATCAATACAATCAACAACAGATGTATCACCCTTGTCTATCAATGGTTTCCGTATGAGTTTCATCATCACTTCATCATCCTAACCCTCTCTGTCTCACCCTTTCATTCACAAATATTGACTGAATGTCACATCATTTCTATGTACTTAGTGAAGGTAGGCAAATAAAGGTTATTTGGAAGGTTGTACGGTAATAAAAGAAAATATGACATACTTTTCTAGCTAAACAAATTTGTCATGGTTGTCAATCAATAATTTTATGTTTATTTTATTAACATTATTGTTTGATATGGGGATATGCTCTTCTGTGGATTTCCCTATGAACTGAAAGACTTCTTTAATCAAATCAGTGTAGACTTTATTGTTAGTGGTGGATTTGGTAAGACTTTAATTGTTTCATCTCTTTCGAATACAGATTTGTGTAAACTCATGACACACATACACATGCTCACATACACACATGGATATTCCAAAGGGAGAGGAAAGAGTTTGTTGAGGTACGTCTGAAAGGTGGGCAGACATGTTCATGCAATAACATACAGAGGAATAAAACCTTTCCATATGGTAACATGCTCCGAATTTGCAATCATCTTTTTGCTGGAACACAACCTCTCTTACAGGAGTTTCTACAATCTTTCATACTGTTAAATTATAGACCCTGTGTTTAGAATTTGATTCCGTTGTGAGGTCTGCCACTCTGTCACCACAGGAATAACTGGTTGTAACCTAAGTTAAGTTACTTTCATACCTTCATGCAGAGACACTGTAATTGTTCGACAGCACCCACAGCTCAATACCCCCACCCACAGTGATCTTAATGGAGTTCAAATGGGCCACAGACAGACAAGAGAGCACACCAGAAATCAGCAATGCCTGAGCAGTTTGCAGTGTTGATCTATAGAGGGCGCTTGTAATCCAGCTCCTTTAGCCGGATCGGTGGAGGGACAAGCCTGGAGCTGCAGGCCTGTTTCACTGGAAACTGCTCGCTTCATGTGTGGGTGATGTTCAGAAATGAGACTGGGCATGCATGGGTACAATTAGACGTATTACAGATTGTGTTGATAGAAGTGGAGCTGTTTTAAACTTTGAGCTGTGTGTGCATATGTGCGGGTACATCTGTCTGTGTCTGTATGAATGAACGTCTGTGAGTTTGTGAGTGTGTGTTTTGATTGTAAATACATATTTGTGTGTGTGTGTGTGTTCTTGTGTATGTACTTTCATATGAGTGTGCATGTTTATGTTTGTTGTTTATGTGCAGACATGGACATGGGTGTGCGTGCATGAGTGTGTGCGTGGATTTGTGTTTGCATGTCTGTGTGCGTACTCTTTTTGAGTGCTTGAGGAGATGTCTTCTGGAGTCTGAACGTTACTCAAAGAAGCTGATCAGTATGAAGAAGACAGACTTCACATGAGTTGATCTGTAAGAAAGCAGACTTGGTGTATAAAATCTAGTTTTTTACACAACTACTATAGAACAGCAAGAGTCAGCACATCTTTATATTGTATACTTGATACCCTCATGCATTTTGAGGCTTTGTGTCTTCTGACGAACCCCAGTGCATTCAGTGACAGTTGCTTAGTAGTTCTGGGCTTGAATCACTTTCATAGATGTCCGATCAAAATATTCTGGATGACATCAGCAAGGTAGACTCAATGATCTCTATGCTTGATTAAGGAGAGAAAAGTATATCTGATCTATTACCAAGACTCAGGTTGATAATATACAGTATCACAGTGCCTGCCTGCAATTCTCCTTACTCCCTGTTCACATGAATTGTTGCAAGCTAAGTAACTGCTGCCCTCCAGGAAGGCAGGCCAGTCAGTCGGCCATCATGTTCTGTGTGTGTGGCTGCTATTTATATGACTCTAAGTATTATATTATGACTTTAATATTCTCATTTACTTGTCTTTCCCGCTCTACAAAAGCCTGTGGTTTGTGTTAGATAAACAAAAGCTGAACGGAGAGTGAACAGAAAAGAGGGGAAAACCGAACCCATTCCCCCCACCTGCGATTGCTCTCCACCACCCATGACCGACAGCTGCCCATTTGGCAAAAAGCTTGGGATGTGGTGGGTATTACGAGAGCTGGAGACTGAGTGGCATGCAAGGCCTGGGTAGGAGAGGGGCTGCTGGGGTGGGGGGCAGGGGACATTCATCTCTAGCTGGCTGTTCCGTACTCAACAGGAGGAGTATTGTGCAAACAGACAGCTGCAGGGGCCCGAAATGGGCCTGTGTGCAGCGGGAACACCGCTCTGGTCATAACTGGCTCTGTTGTAGTATTTCCTCTCACTCCAAGTGGCTTTCAGTGAGATGACCATTGCCGATTGATGATCTGGGAGTGTGGAGAGCAAGAGGAGGGAGTAGGGGAAACAGTGATGTAGAATGTCTCATCTGGACATCTTGAGATAGACCTGAAGCAGACAGACCTGTTGCTCTCAGAAAAGTTTTTTTCTGTTGGAATCTGTCAATGTGTGACCTGTAACCAGACGTTTGTAGGTAGGGGAGACAGCAGTGTATGGTAGATATTTACTATTGAGAAATACAGGACAATGTACTGTATACATTAACGATAGAGGAAAACAGGACAGTGTACATAAACATTTACTATAGAGGAAGACAGGAAAGTGTATGTAGACATTTACCATAGAGGAAGACAGAACAATGAACTGTAGACATTTACCATTGAGAATAACAGGATAGTGTATCATAGACATTAACCATAGAGGAAAACAGACAGTGTACTTTAGAAATTAACCAGAGAAATTTCATGTCCTGCCGTTGATCAATAAAACATTATCTTAAAGTTACGGTTTAGTTATAGTATCGGTAAGTATTCGTACAGTTTGTATAGTTTATATCCTGTTTAGTTTATGTATAGGAGAAATGTTATATTTATTTTAAATTGTTTGTTGTTAGACTGTACTGTTAAATGTCTGTACTTATGTAGCACCGTGGCTCTGTGAGGCACGACATTTCGTTCCACTGTATGCACCCGCATGTAGCGGAATGACAATAAAGCACAACTTGAACTTGAACTTGAACTAGTAATGGATTAAGGTTTCCATTTATATTGAGTTTTCTTACAAACACATGCCTGCGGTCATCTGATGAAAAATATATCTGTATTCAGCCCCATGAGTTATATATTCAATCTTTGAACCGTAACCTGCAGAGCATCACCAGGAATTTACATTGGGTCAATGAGGGAATAGTTTAAAACTTCAATCAGGCACCTTTGAGACACTTAACACCAAAATAGTCACTGATTACACTCATTAAATTAGAGGGGAACTTACATTGTACTCTACTCCAATCTATTTTGTCATGCTCAGTCCTGAAATATAATAGACTTGTTTAGCTTACAAGTAAAAGTAAAAAATGCTCCAACTACAACAGCAACATTGGACAGGGAGACAGGCAGGCAGGCAACTGCAGCATGGCCAAGCAAGTAGGTGTGATTGACAGCTCAGATTGTGGTGCTGGGCTCCCCGCTCCACACTGGAGGGGCATTCACTGCTACTTCCTGGGGTCTTTGTGTGGAGTTCAGGGCGTGTGACCTGGAATGTTGGCACAGTGTATTCACACGCACACATGGACACACACACGAGAATTGGCCTGGGCCCTGCCATCTGCTCCAGCTTCTGCCAGAACAGAGCCTAGCTTACGTAACACATTCAAGCACAGCACACAATGCATAGAAACAAATAGCACAAGTTGACTTGGTTGGGGGAAGGGGGGGCGGGGTGTTTGCGAGGGAAGAAAAGCGAAGGGCCTCTCTTGGCTGAAGTGCAGAAGCTGTGCGAGTTATGTTTGTTTAAGAACTGAGCTGACACCCAGGACTCCCACTCTTTTTGTCCTCACAAAACATCAAACAGAATAGGAAGGACTGGAGGAGAATGTAGTTAACTGTGAAGCTATCTGGTGGGGTTTGTAGAGAAGATTAATTTACGTCTTTCGTCTTTCACTGGCATATTTATTTGCTAGAGTACCACTGTTCAGCATGTACACAACATTTTCAGTACAGTGTTGAAATGGGTTGAAAATTTAAAAACAATTTGGAGCATAAAAAAGACATAACAATTCCTCTTCTCCACTCCACTCCAGAGGAAGTGACAATCATTCCTGGATCTAACTGGTGGACCTTGAGAGCTGCTAGACAGCCAAGCTCAGCTTGTGTGCTGCCAAGGGGCATGGTGCCAGGGCTCGTGCTCTACCACCCAGGCCAACACATCAAGAGAGGGAGCCAGGATGTCATAGTGGAACCCAGACATATGGCTCCATCATGGGCGCTGGAGCTCTCTCCATTGTTTGGAAATCAACAACAATTGGCAAATGTATAAAGCAGATTCCAACTTTCCCTGTCCTTCTTCCTCCCATCTCCCTCTATGTTCTTTGAAATTGTTTGTCTACAATATCAACCTGTTTACTACTTAATAGGAAGAAGATCTTTAAACTTTGTGAAGAGTGACTACACGGAGTGACTACAATAAGACAGGACTGATGGAATCCAAAGAAGGTACCAGAAGGACCTCCCTGGTCAGGGGTTTCATGGCTAGTGTTGACATTCTTCACTAGGTCAACCAGGATTTCTGTCCTCAAACCTGAAACTCATGGGGATGATTAAACTTCAGAAGTACGTTTGTGGAGAAGTATAACCAGATCTCCAGGCCTATTGCTTGTTCAGCATTTTCACCCTTCGAGGCAACTGTTGTTGTGATTTTGGGCGTTACAAAAATAAATTGAATTGAATTCAACTTTGAAGCCATGAAGCGGGCAACATAAATGGGCTCCTGACTGTATTGTGATTGTGTCCTAGTATGTGTGACAGGAGAGAGAACAGGGCCGCATGTGAAGCTTTGCCCTGGGGATGATTTGACAGGGTTAGGGTCACATGTTGGCCGTGCAGACTGCAAACCAGCTTCCACTCTCTGGGGAGGCACGAGGCAGAGTCTGCTTGCTCTCAGATACATGGAACACACTGAGTAGAAGGGAACCTTTAAAACAGCTCTCAAGCATTCATTGAATGGTTCCTATAGTTACCCATCGTTAATCTCAGCATTTACTTCCTCTCTGTTCGCATGTGGTAAAACCTCACCCACACCAACAGTCCCATACTTACTTGACTTAAGTATGGGGGCGTCCATATTTGAAATAACTAGGTAAAGACTCAGTGGTCAGTAGAAGAAAGATGCTCAAGGAGTTTGAACAGCACTGTAAAGCTGTTTATGACATGTTTAATTGTGGGTGTTGAAACTAGACAGTGCAGCAAAGGGCTGCAGGCTGGTGATTAAAGGTGTTTAAAGAAGGGGCAATATGGTTTCCGACAGCACAGCTGTGTGTTTACAGAAAATGCATATTTGAAATGCCACTGGCAAAGGGACTGATAGGACATCAATCTAAGGTGTCAAGATAAACTTTGTCAAGACTGTTCTGACATTTAGTGGAGGGGTTGTCTGGTAGGATTATGTAATTGGACAGACAGGTGTCTGTCTCAATGTGTGCTATCATTGGTTTTAAAAGGTCACAGGGCCAGGATAACTCAGAAGCAGCCTCACAGGTGTGTCATGTGGGGGTTTGACTGTCATCGAAGTTACGGAAAAGTTGCAGTGTCAGGTATTTATTCAGTTCTAGAGAACAGCGTTTTAGAAGTTTTCCATTGTGAGAATAAATGCAAATACCCTAAACAACATGCAGTTTTCATCACCAAAAAGTCATGTAGCCCTGGTGAGAAAGATAGGAAAAGGAAAGGAAAAATAATTTTCCTTTTCCCTGTGACTTCATTGACCATGTTGAACATTAGACTTACAAAGCCACATAGTTTTGCCTTTGATAAACATGAGGCCGCTGATCCATGTTAACTTTCCAGTTAATGTTAATTAATATTAATAATGTTTCACATTCAATAAAGCATCTAGACCACAGGGCCATGTGAGTCAATGTAATGAATTCCTCACCTACTTTCAGCCCATCCCCTGCCCAGTTCTGGACTATGATGGAACCAAATTGCCTGAACATTCTAGAACAGAACCCAGGGGTATGTCTGAGAGCCGGTCTATGAAGAACGTGTACCCATAAAAGATCACATAGGTTAGTGACATCACATTAGGGATGCCATTAACCTTCTTCTTTTATGATACCGTCACTAAAGTAATGGATGGAACATCAGACTTTAGAATCATAAGGTAGAAGAACTTGAAAGGAGACTGGGGGGGTCAAAAGGCTAATTGATGGTAGAACAGCCTGCAGTCATGAGGTAATTTAAGGTATCAAAGTCAAACAAAACAATGACAACTGGATTTTGAGCAAGGAGAATATTGTTATTCCATAGCCAAATGTTGTTTAAATGATCACATACTTGGTGCATCAATCAGGTTTATGCAAGCCCAAGAAATGGCCTCAAGTTAACTGGCAGGCTGCATAATGGTGTTCATGAGTGAGTCCCACTGCTCCGCCGCTCTTCTGGCTTCACGTCAAGAAGAACTTCACTCATACACACAGTGCAGCTGACCCCAGCTACACAAGGTATACAGAGTAGGATATATAGAATTCATACATCATTCTACCACTACATTGATTCATGATAATCCCTCTCCATCTTTCATCTTTGGCTATTGTCGTTCAGTACAGATCGGCTTGTTTTGAATGCATATATCAGAATCGCTTGAAGATATAAACTTGCCTCAATCAACACGGTGAGATTGTGTGTAGGAGCTGGGCATCAACGCTGGTGACCATTGCTGAGGCCAGTGTGAGGTCAGGGCCACTGTGAGGATATGGTGGTGGCCCTCAAGGAAGAACTTTGGTCTAATGCAGAGGTAAGTTAGAGCGAAATCAGGAAAGGTGCCACATGTTTTACGGCTGCATCTGCTTCTGTTCCTCTATCTACTAAAGCATGAAAGGGAAAAACATTTAATGTTATGTTAAGTCTGTAGTGGCGTCTTACCTGGGGGCATGGTGACCCACGATGTGAAGATGAATGTCTTCAGGATGTGTTTTAGTGTGTAATTGAAGAATGCTGATCCATGTGATCTTAAAACAAAATTGACCCTGTGTCAGAGTCTATTTAAGAATTCTCACAGACACAGCCCTGGTTTCATGTCTGTGTCTTAAAGGGAGAGCGCTAAACAGTTTCTAGAATAAAGTATTCCTTATGTGAGACTTTGTGAGACAAGGCCACAGTTTCCAACTTGCTTTTCACTTGTATAGACAAGCCTAAATCACATTCTGTTCTCAAAAGTCAAGTATTGATGGTACTTTACAGTGATTGTCTTTGTAGGTTGAAATTTGACATTCATCTACAAACTATCAAAACATGATCGAATGGGTCTGTTGACATTGCCTGCATTACTGCTACCTGCATATCGAGACATATCAACCAAGCACTAGCGAGGCGGTTGGTGGCCAGGATAGACAATCACAAAAGCTGAATTGTTACTAAGCCTGCTAACTTGCTGTTATTGCACATATATGGTTCTTTAATGAATTTGCATTGTACTAAAATGTGTTCATTTTCAATGGCTATGAATGTGACTGAAACAGGTGCTTCCCAAATTGTTCAACATTATCATGTTAATATAACATAATAGTCATTGAGGCCTTTAGAAAATGTTTTTTTAGGGGAGGTGCACTAAAGACCCCATCATTTCTGTTTTTGCTAACTCCTAGTACTGAGCCTATAGTGATAAAAAAAGATTTAAAAAAGATCAAAAGACTCACACCTGAAGTCCCAGTCAAGAAATTAATGATACCTTTGTTGGGGTATGAGTCTTTGACTCGTTTTTCACGTCACCTGTTGTGGAAACCGAAATCAAGAGAAACGACAACTGTTTTCTTTGAATACGATCATTTAGGTCATCTTCAGATAATTTTTCGAGTGATTTTAATTCATACACTTTGAAAAAATAACATTAGATTTTTAAAGTGCAGTGTAATAAAATAATGATTAAATGTTTGACAATTACCCCCCACCCTTTTTTCACATTACCTGCATAGGCAATAACATTAGCTACACATTTAAGGCTTTCGGGCCTATGATGGTTGAGGTCAGTGAGGTCATGGAAGGTGTGGTCTGCCACGTTAATGACATACTGCTGTGGGGCAGGGACCATTAAGAGCACGATAATCGACTCAATGCTACAGAGGCTACAGAAGGCTGACATCATTCTGAATGTGGAAAAATGCGAACTCTCCACGGGTGAGATGGTCTCTTTGGGACACATCATCACAACTGAGAGCATTCACCCTGACCCCAAAAGACCACAGCATACCTAATTCCAATGATGGGTCATTATCAGGCTTCCACAGAGCTTGATAACAACCTATCCATTTGAATCAGGTGTGCTGGAGCAGGGAAACATCGAAAACCTTGACGACAGCTCCCCTCGAGGACCGGAGCTCGACACCTATGCCGTAGCTTATGCATCACAGTCACTTATTCAAATCAATCAGAGATATGCACAGGTAGAATAGGAGGCCACAGGCCTGTGAACTGTTCAGAGATTTCCTCATAGGGAAGCAGTTTTGCCTACAGGCTGATCATGAAGCCCTTCTCAGTCTACTTGGAGCCCAAGCACTCAATCTATTTCCCCAGAGGATCCAACACTTTAGGATGATGCTGATGCAGTATTCTGACTCAGTGCCTGTGCAAACTGCATGGAGGACACTAGGGTGTGGAGACATACAGGAACCATGCTCACCAGTCTGTGTGGTGGCCTGGACTTAGTCAGCAAGTGAATGAAATGGTGCTCAACTTCAGAGCATGCATACAAGAGTGAAGAAATCACAAACAGCCTGTGGAACCTGTATAGTGGGAGCCAGAGGATGGTAACTCAAGAGAGTGGAAGTGAAAGGGGGGAAGTCAATGTAATACTGGTGTTTGACAAAAGAAACTTCAGAAAATTAAGTAGACTCATTACACACACAGAGCACATCCTGAATGAAAGGATGGGAAGTCTGACAAACCTAGCCTTGCCATGATACCACAGACCACCTCAGAGCTTCTCAAACCAGCACAGAGCCCTACAGTCTACCACTGCCCACAATAGACCAGCATGGACTGGCTCAGACAAGATCGTTACATACTTTTCCATACAGGGACACACACAACCATTTAAAGGTTTGTACACATACACACAAACACATGTGCATGCCACACACACATCATTCAGTTACGCACACACAAAGGCACACATATGCAGGCATTACTGCATGCACGCCACACACACACAAAAGAGAAAGCGAACACATTTTGTTGAGGTTCCAATTTATTCTTCGAATGCAAAATAATTTAAGTGTCCTTACCCTGTGGCTACACTGCTAGAATTTAAACACATACCAACACTTCACAAAGCTGGGAAAGCCGAGAAAGATTGCTCCTCATTAGTTAAACCACAGCTTTTGTGCTTCTAGGTCTACAGCTATAGCATGTCTCCAATCACATTTCTTTGCCTTTCTCCAGGAGGTAATGGTGCCGAGTATGTTTGTGTGTGTGGCATGAAGAAAGGGAGGAGAGCAACTTTAGGGCCCAATTTAAGGAAAAGCCTCCTACAAACCCCTTTTCCCCTACCCCTCTTCCCCCAAAACTTCCTCAATCCACAATCATCTAATTGTAAATGAGATATTCTGCCTGTGACCTTCTATGCATGCACATTTCCCTGAAACCCTCCAACAATGTGTGCCCCCACATAAAAATGATGCCTGGTCCCTGAAAGAATTGAGGAGCAGGCTGCCTGAGAGTGTTTACACTTGAACTGAGCCCATTCAATGTTGGGCCCCCTTTATCCTCGGGCCCGCTGAGCAAGATGCTCCCAGTATTGTCCATTTTATCCCTATATTATACCTTTTTTCAGCTGTTCTCATTTGCAGTGTTGACTTCTTTCTCTCACTCGGTATCTGGTTCCTCTTCTCCCCAAATAATTGTTTGTCTTTCTTAGTTTTTTTTTCCTTTTCCCTGCTTTTTTCTTCTATTGATTCCATCTTCTTTAAAAAAAAAAACTGTCTCATACTTCTTTCTTTCTGTTCGTCGCTCTCGTACTCTCTCATACGCATTTCCCATCTATTTGTCTGTTAGTCCTCTTGGTATTATTGTCTTATTGTCTATCTCTTTCTTTCATTGTTTCTTGCTTTCTCCCTCTCTCTCTTTTTCTCTCTCCTTGGCTCTTCTTCTTGATCTTATCCTGCCTTTACGCTCCAGCATTCCTGTGACCTCCTTTCTCTGAGTTGTTTGGAAAAATGTGCTGCAAGTGTTCAGAGATTAGCTATTGAGGAGAATGTGGCGATTCCACAGGATCATTCTACTACCAGAATTTGTATTCCATTTACCAGAATATAAGATGTATAAATGTCCCCTCTGCAACCAAAGCAAACAGGGCAGCACAATTTCCAAAGAAATTGTACCCTTTCTAGTTACCTAATATTGTAACACCAGATATGTATTTCTTCTGTCCATATCGTATGTAAGCCTTGAGATGAAATTACTTTTAAAAACCTTGTTATAAAATTTTATGACAACATTGTTGCAATTTGGGGTCAGAGGTGATCTTTTCAAACATTACCACATCCATTTGATTTCAATCAGTGTAGACATGCACATCATAAATGCAATCCATTTGCTAGACAAAAATGACATAGACGGACAATCTTGTGTTCTTCTATGGCTAGTGTTTTCCCATACAGAAGCAGCATGTGTATGTCTCTCCTCTCTGGGACCACACCAGAGGCTGCCCCATGCAGTTGCCCCATACCTCGAACAAAACACCCTTTACCTAATGGTCTGAAGTTGCCACTCTCATCAGTAGCCCACCACCTTCTCTATCTTATTAATTATGATCACAGCTACCCAGACTAAACCATGACAAACACTCCTGCACAGCTTCTCTCTCTTCTCTTTCTTTTGCTTCTCAGGGGCTTCACTCTCGCTCTCAGTCTCCCTCCATAAATTCCAAAGTTAAACTTTTATGGCTGTCAAGGAGAACGTTTCCAGTGGCTGCACCTCACATGTGGGATTTTGTTTACACAGAATGACAGACCTTTTTGTTCTGGATTACTGTGTGACAGACAGTTTGAGAGCTGGCTCCCAAGATGTAGCTGTGGTTCTGACACTGAGCACGACTTCTCTGGATTGCTATATCAAAGGGTAACAGAAAGCAAACATTATTTTTACTGTTTCACACCATAACAGAAGGCCTATTAGCTGAAGCAACAATCCTTATGACAACGTGAAGCCTAGGCCTGCCAAAGAGAACAACATTTTTTGTCTTTCCTTCTCTTGGATCAATGGATACCATGGATGTGTTATGAATTTCTTAAGACTTGTGTTTCTCATCACTGACGAAAATGCATTCTTAACATAATAATGCTGGATGCAAATGGTTAGTTTTCTCCAGAGTTGCTAGTAATGCAATTTTTCTGATATTTTTGATCTGGTAAACAATTCTTGAAGTGACCCAGGTCTTCCCGGGACCCAGTCTTCTGAAGACACAACACAATGCAGCCAGCCCTCACCTAGCATCATAGACCATATCGTCCCATTCCAACACCCCCCATTCACTCACACACACACATGCATGTGCAAGTGCTCACACACATACTCCACACACACAAAGGCAGACCCACACTTCTACCAAACAGATCACCATATCGAAAGTGCATCCCGTCCGGCCTCTGGTCCCCATGCCTGTTTTCATGGGTTCTTTTACAGAAATACAGGCAACATGACCCGGTGTGTGGGGGCTCTATCTATGCCCACCACCCCCCACTTGGCTGCAGCACTGGAACTGAGCAGGTCTATAGGAGCTTCATCAGGGGAGGGAACTTTGGCTATCAATCAGATGATAATGAGTTCAATGGCAGCCATGATAAATCGGAATCCCGAAGAGACCATTGCTTTGTTGTCTTCTCTTCAAAATACTTGTCCATGAATCAGATTAAGATATAAATTATTTATATGGAATTTACCTAAAATCTTTAGTTGTTGTGTGGAACACACGTATCTTTCTGTCTTTCTCAGCCACACACACAAATATGCTCACACACATGCACGTACTCACACACACTGAGCGGCCCCTCAAAGCAATGCTGACAGATCGATGTGGTTGAAGCAGAGTCATTGTGATGTAAACCAAAGAAGCCCCTCTTGCCTTTCTGTCTGTCTCACCTGAACCATGGGAACTCATCAGATCCAGGTAGGAGCATGACATTAGAGGAAAGACAAAATGTGAGCAAAGAGAATGGGCTTTAAAGAAAAAAGTGGTGAAAAGAATCTGGAAAAAGACAGAATGAGAAATAATAGAAAGTTAGAGATTGAAAAAAAGAGAGAGAAAGAGAAAGGGAGATTCCCTGCCGAGAGGGAGGAGCGGGAAGAAGGAGTAAGCACTTTGTTGGGATATAGGCATGTGATGTGGTCATTTTCACACTGGTGGTCAGAGACCATCCCCAGGACCGGATCATCTGGTTGTTTATTCTGTTGTTTCTCTGCACTTGAGCAGAACAAAAGTGAGGCTGTTCTAGCGTTGATTATCTTTCAGAAGAACTGTCCAAAGGCATTTCTCTGTTGTTTATTGTCCAACATCATTTAGCCAAAGCTCGTCCCTCAAGAACAGCAAGGCCTCTGTGCTCTCAGATCCCTTGATTTACAGTCAAATTGTAACCGTTCTTTGCAAATCAAGAACAAGTTTGCTCCTCCCTCTCGGACAACTCACTGAGCTATCACTGAGCTATAACTAAGCTATCACTTAGCTATTGTTAAGATTTTGTTGAGCTATTACTGAGTTGTTACTGCATTGTTACTTAGCTATCTCTGAACCACTGCTGCAGGAAAGAGGAGGGGCTTCATTGTAGGATAAAAGAAAAGTGGGTGGCGCAGGGGATGGGGAAACCTAAGACAACCTAAAGCATTTGGCACGACAGTTCTTGAGTTTGCTCTAAAATCCATGCATGATAGATTCCCTCATGGAGAAAAGGGACAATATAGAACAGAGGACAAGAGAGACACAGAAGAGTAGGACAGAGAATAGAGAACAGATACCTGGATAGAAATAGATAAACTTATATATCCCAGCTCAGACACAACAGACAACCGTAACCAGTGGAATGTTTGGAAGGGTTGGAATGAATTCCTTTTGAGTTCAGAGCAAGAACTTCTAAATTCTGGTTTCAAAGCCCAGACTCTGCTTGTCACTGTAAGCATGATGCAGTGGATCACTAAAAGCAGTGCTCTAGAGACTAAGACCTTGAGGCTGTGGTCCTCAGTAGTAACACTGCACACAGCAGACTATCGTTAATCTGGTCCAAGACCAACAAAGGATGATAACAGGGCCCTGAAAATAAGAGTCACTCTGACACAGTTGGCATGGGGTTGGGGTGTGTGGTTGTGTGCAAGAGAAAGAATGTACATGCATCAGTCGGTGTGAGCATGCATATGTGTGAGGAAGATATAGAAATGATGAGGAGATATAGAAACACCTCTTCAATTTCTCATTAATGCAATTATCTAATAAACCAATCACATGGCAGTTGCTTCAATGCATTTAGGGATGTGGTCCTGGTCAAGACAATCTCCCGAACTCCAAATTGAATGTCAGAATGGGAAAGAAAGGTGATTTAAGCAATTTTGAGTGTGGCATGGTTGTTGGTGCCAGACGGGCCGGTCTGAGTATTTCACAATCTGCTTAGTTGCTGGGATTTTCACGCACAACCATTTCTAGGGTTTACAAAGAATGGTATGATAAGGGAAAAACATCCAGTATGCGGCAGTCCTGTGGGCGAAAATGCCTTGTTGATGCTAGAGGTCAGAGGAGAATGGGCCGACTGATTCAAGCTGATAGAAGAGCAACTTCGACTGAAATAACCACTCATTACAACCGAGGTATGCAGCAAAGCATTTGTGAAGCCACAACACGCACATCCTTGAGGCAGATGGGCTACAACAGCAGAAGACCCCACCGGGTACCACTCATCTCCACTACAAATAGGAAAAAGAGGCAACAATTTGCACGAGCTCACCAAAATTGGACAGTTGAAGACTGGAAAGATTTTGCCTGGTCTGATGAGTCTCGATTTCTCTTGAGACATTCAGATGGAAGAGTCAGAATTTGGCGTAAACAGAATGAGAACATGGATCCATCATGCCTTGTTACCACTGTGCAGGCTGGTGGGGGTGGTGTAATGGTGTGGGGGATGTTTTCTTGTCACACTTTAGGCCCCTTAGTGCCGATCGGGCATCGTTTAAATGCCACGGCCTACCTGAGCATTGTTTCTGACAATGTCCATCCCTTTATGACCACCATGTACCCATCCTCTGATGGCTACTTCCAGCAGGATAATGCACCATGTCACAAAGCTCAAATCATTTCAAATTGGTTTCTTGAACATGACGATGAGTTCACTGTACTAAAATGGCCCCCACAGTCACCAGATCTCAACCCAATAGAGGATCTTTGGGATGTGGTGGAACGGGAGCTTCGTGCCCTGAATGTGCATCCCACAAATCTCCATCAACTGCAAGATGCTAACCTATCAATATGGGCCAACATTTCTAAAGAAAGCTTTCAGCACCTTGCTGAATCAATGCCACATAGAATTAAGGCAGTTCTGAAGGCGAAAGGGGGTCAAACCCAGTATTAGTATGGTGTTCCTAATAATCCTTTAGGTGAGTCTAGTCTGAAAAAGGCAATGTGGGACCACCTTTCTGCAGGCCCACCACCCACAGGAAGGAGTGTAGGGGGCCGGTGCAGTGTGTTTTGGGCGGTGGTCAGGGGCAGGTACCTGGACAACCAAGGACATGCACACATGCACACAGTCTCTAGCGCTGGGGACATGGAATGTCACCTTGCTAGTGGGGAAGGAGCCCAAGCTTGTGTGGGAGGTCGAGCGTTACCGGCTAGATATAGTCGGCCTCGCCTCCCTGCACAGCTTGGGTTCTGAATCCATTACCGAGAAAGAGGTTGGACTCTTTTCTGACATTGCCCGCTGTGAGAGGCGGTGAGCTGTCGTGGGCTTACTCATAGCCCCGCAGCTCAGCCTTCATCTCTGCTATTTGCAGATGATGTTGTCCTGATGGCTTCATCGGACTGGGACATGCAGTGTGCACTGGAGCAGTTTGCAGCCGAGTGTGAAGCGGCTGGGATGAGAATCAGCACCTCCAAATCTGAGGACATGGTGGCTCCAGATAAAGGTGGCTTGCCCCCTTTGGATGGGTGGGGAGTCCTTGCTTCAAGTGGAGGAGTTCAAGTATCTTGGAGTTCACGCATGGGGGAAGGACAGAACGGGAGGTTGACAAGTGGATTGGTGCAGCAGCTACAGTGATGCAGTCTGTGCATCACATCATTGTGGTGAAGAAGGAGCTGAGCTGAAAAGCAAAGCTCTCGATTTACCGGTCAATCTACATTTATACTCTCACCCATGGTCATGAGCTTTGGGCAATGACCGAAAGGACAAGATCGTGGATAAAAGCGGTCGAAATGCGTTTCCTCCACAGGCCGGCCTTGCGCTCCCTTAGAGATAGGGTGAGGAGCTTGATCACATGGGAAGAGCTCAGAGCAGAGCTGCTGCCTCTCCACGTCAAGAAAAGCCAGCTGAGGTGGCTAGGGCATCTGTTTCGGATGCCTCCTGGATGCCTCCCTTGGGAGGTGTTCCGGGCATTTCCCACTGGATGGCAGCCCAGGGGAGACACAGGACACACTGGAGGGACTATGTCTCTCGGCTGGCCTTGGAACGCCTCGGGATCCCCCTGGAAGAGCTGGAGGAGGTGTGTGTGGAGAAGGAAATCTGGGCCTCCCTGATCAGAGTGCTGCCCCAGCAACATGGCCCAGGATAAGCGGAAGAAAATTGAATGGAATTGAGAGTAGATAGTGTTTTAGTGCTTTTCTTCACCATGGACCTCCTTCTCCTGCTACTCAGTCAGGGCACCGCTGCTGATTAACTATTTGGCCACATTGCCCACATCAGCTGATCGCTCTGAAGCGATGGCCCCCAGAACAAACCGAAATCCCTTCGGAGATTTGGAGAAGTACACCCCAAGGAAGCAGAGATGGAACGAAGTGGCAAGGGAAATGAGAGGGGTGCAGGGCAACGTGAGATCGCTGGCAAATAAAATGACTGAGCTAGCAGTGTTAGCCTGTTGCACGTCAGCACGTTGTAAGACAAAGGTCCGTGAGTGTATTTTGATTAGACATGGCTACACTAGAACATCCGGATCACAATGTCTATATCGAGGGCTTTCAGACTGTTCGGGTCAACAGGGATCACACATGGAGCGGTAAGCAGAAACGTGGCGGGCTTGCTGTTCATGTTAACAAGAAATGAGAAACCCTGTTCACGCTTCTATCAAGCAGAGTATCTGTAGCCCTTATATTGAACTGTTAGCTGTGGGTCCAGGGCCACATTACCTGCCATTGTTGTGGCGTGCAACGCCATTCTGTTTGAATATTTGCGTGCTTACCACATTAACTCTGTATGCTGAATAAAACATAGTTAGAACGAAGTGTACCGTACCATTTGTATTCAAAGATAATCAACAGGACGCCTGTGCAATGACGAGATGTCTCCACCCCACATTCTGTGGATTCTAAATCAACAAGTTAACAAATAATGTCACTTTCACTGTTTTCAAAAGCCATTGATTCATTGAAATAAACTAAGGCTTAAACTGAGCCGTTCATCTTTAAGTTTGACCAATTATGTCAATTTATGGCGTATCCGTTCTTCAACCCAGTAGATGAAGGTGCACAGATTATACAAATGGTGTTCTATAAATATGTATGTTCTCCTCAAAATGGCGATGAACATATAAGAGAGCATCATACCACCATTAGTAGAAAGGAGAGTACACTTTAATAGTAGAATGGATGTTATAGGTGCAATATACCTTACCCATGGGTGTATCCAGGCCCATTGGAAGACTCATGCCTGGTGCCCCAGGTTTGAAAAAGCATGTCTAAAATACCCTCTAGAGTGGCAAAAATGAGACTAAGTGCCCAACTGTCATTCACATTGAGATATCTGCTTGACTGCTAAGGATGCCAATAACCAAATAAATATAGTGTGCCCCTGTATAATAAAATAAAAACTTGATGAGTGCACTTAACGTAGCGAAAATGTGAAACAGTACCCTATAACGTGCCCTTGCAATGGTCTAAATTTGATGGTTTTTATGGCCTTACTTCCAATTTCTCCTACAAGTGAAGTGATGTATTGTCAAGTATGGTAACCCATACTTGAAATTTACCTCTGCATTTAACCCATCCAAGTGCACACACAGCAGTGAGTAGTGGGCAACCGCACGCACACACAGTGAACATACACCCGGAGCAGTGGGCAGCTATTGCTCCAGCGTCCGGGAAGCAATTGGGGGTTCGGTGCCTTGCTCAAGGGCACCTCAGTCATGGTATCGAAGACAGAGAGAGTGCTGTTTGTTCACAATCCCCACCTTCAATTCCTACTGGTACGAGAATTGAGTCAGCAACTTGCAGGTTACAAGCCCGACTCCCTAACAATTAGGCCACGACTTCCCACAACTTACAACATGCCAACTGTAATGACACTTGGAGTGTTGTCCCATTCCCACTGTTACACTGGTGACACCCCATGTTGTGCAGTAGCAGACCTTTTAATTGTTTTGTCCCTGCCCTTTAAACAGCCAGTATGTCACTGTCCAAGCCCCATCTGGACCTGTTGGAACAGACTATGTAGGAAATCTTTCCATAGCCTAAATGAACAGGTGTACACTGTCTGCCAGAAAAAGTAATAATTGGATTTGGATAACATGTGCATTTGTAATATAATAATGGTATATTCTTAGTCATGCTAAACCATTTAAAATTCTGAAAGTTTCATGTCATTTAATAAATGTGTGTAGGAAAGTTATTTTTAAGTAATTCATACATTTTCTTCAAAATCCGCCTGCAAAAACATTTCAGATTATATCAAGTGAAAGCTGGCCTTCTTCAGTGTTTTGGAATTCATCATTTGTTCTTTTTTGACAATTATTCTCAATCTCCTGTTGAGAATATTGGCCAGTAATTAGGCTGCTGCCTGAACGGTCTCAGACAGCTCATCAAATAACACTAATTATCAGTAGGCATACATTCATTAGTTATGTTAAGTAGAAGTGGTAGGCAATTTTCGCATTTAAATGGTTATGGTTTAACAAGTTGACTCCCTTGGTGTGTTAATTGCAAGATTTCTCTTTTGATGGACAAAAACAAAAACAATAGGTGATAGTAACACAAACACAAAGCAAATCATACAGAGGAGTAAATGTATCGAATGAGCTTCACCATCCACACACAACACCATATCACACAATCAACTGTCTCCCCCCAGACACAGAAATGGCACGTTTAAATACTGCTGTTGGGAAAACGTGGTATGGCGGCTGATGACTGAAACCAGGTTAACCAGATTGTGGGGGGAGGGGGAGGGAGAGGAGGGGTAGAAAGTCTTTAATTGAAGAATGAGGTATGACTTGGCATGATGATCAGCGCCACCTGTGGGAATTTGTAGAAATACACAGCAAACAAATACACAAAGAACACTTACTCAGAAACAAATAAGTAAAACACAAAACACCATAGACACAGACTGGGGACATTACTCTCCAACATGTTAAATTATTATGGTTTACGGTTTATTAATGAAGGTCTATTGATGTACATTTAAGTTATATAGAGGTTAATCATTATTCTTTTGTTTCATCCTTGTCACTGTGAATGAACATCCTTCCTTTATCTACCCTTCTGAATGGAGACCTTCATGAAACTATTGACTACTGGTTATCTGCTTTTCTGTCAGTGCTATGTGATAATAAGATTTACCAACAAAGACCAGCAAGTTAGCAGAAAAAGCACTTTGGTGTCTGTCTCTTTATGAAGACAGCCATCTAAACAACCTGACCTTCAAGACCAACAACAATGTGATTTGACTCTTTATCTCGACTCATTCTTTCTGTTATCTCTTTCTGTTCACTATCCACTCTCTGTTCTCTCTATACGCTCTCTCTGCTGTTTCTACTCTGTTTTTCTGTTCTCTCACTTCTCTCGGCTGTCTCTCTGGATTCACTCTACTCTCTGCTCTCTATTGCTGCTCTCTCTCATCTCTTTGTCTTCTTGTCTGCCTAGTTGACCGTCTGTTTGTCCACCTGCTTGCCCACCTGGTTGATTGCTTATAAGAAGGCATACATTGCTAATGAACTGGTAAAATCATCAGCTCCATTTGGTTGACTGGGGAAGGATGAGAAGAGAGGAGGGAAGGAGGGAAGTAAATGGAAGAGGAGAAGAGGGGAGGGATATGAGCGTTTGTGTTTGGAGGTGACTGGAGAGAAATGGAGGTTCCCTGGAGGATTACATTTTGTTTTCTTTGAAGCAAGGAAAGCAAGCGACTGCTGAAACAAAATATATGTTTAAATGTAGAGAGAGCAGAGAGAGAAAAGATATAAACAATAGACTGGATTTGACAAATACAGGGAAATAAAGGAGGAGTAAAAACAGAGTGAAGCTGAGGTACTTGTGTTCATATACGAAGCAATGATAATGAGAGTTTGGGATGTTTCTATGTTGCTCACACTCACATAACCTTACATTCACATTGTATTAATAAAACAGGGTTCAAACAGTGTGTGGGTGGTTAGAGTAAAGGAATAATTTAAAAGTGCCCAGTGCAAACTCATTGTCACCCTTCACTTAACTCACTAAACATCTCTTATAGCATCAACCTGGTGCAATGGCTTCATACATACTTGAAATTCTCACCCTTCTAACATCTCCTATAGTGCGAGACTTACTGATGCAAGAATCTCTGCATAGTCTTCATTCTCACCCTTTACCTAATTTACTACATACTTCTTACAGCTCAGGCCTTCCTGGTTACCATGTATAGCTATTATTCTTGCAACAAGATATTCAGTGTCATTCGTGTAATATTTCACACCAAATGCATTGTTATTGTTATGTTATGTATTACTGCCCAGTGTACTCTACTCTGTGTGGGAGTGTGATCTGGAGGATCCTCCAGTGTGGTCCTCCTTCTCTCCCTGCATCCTGTCACGCCTGTTATGCATTGTTTGTGAAACCATGCATGGGTTAATGCCATGGCGGCTTTAGGAAGTATGCGGGATATTAACTGCCACCATCACCCTGTCTGCCATGTTACCGATTGCATATTTGCCTTTCATCCCCTCACTTCTGCTCTTGTTTTTATTTTATTTTATACAGATCCTTCCTTCCTGTTGTTTGGCCTGATAACGATGTGAAGCTGGGCCAGCAGGAATGCCTCCAGAAACTCAGCTGTACCTCAACAGACCAGTGACCATCTCTCAGTCTAGCAGCAGTTGAAAGGCTAAGGTTAAATCTGAGCAGATGAAACGAGCATAGCAGTTGAATTGGCTCTCACACACTAGAGATTACATTTTTCACTCTGTGACCGGTTGCTCTCCCTGCTCCTCTCATAACCTCCCTGATGCATTAATTCGCTAAAGGCCAAACAGACACAGTAGCAGTTAGCATTTCCTGCAGATAAGAGATAGGAGATCTGGCAGCTGAGAGCCATATTGAAGCAGAAACAGACTCTCACGCGTAAGACTCCTATATTCGTATGAGGTCAATGCGATGACAAGAGGAGTCCATATTTAGTATCATGGGATAATGGGATATCCTCTTTGTAGCACTTGTGCCATTGGTTGTTTTTATATAGACATTTATTTCAGAATCATTGGTTTTAAATGCTTATTTAATCAAACCACTGGATCTCTCATGTTGAACAACTAATACATTTGTTCCTATATATAAGATCCTATAATCTCATATCAGAACAATGTGCAGATCTGGAAGATATTTAAAAACAACAACAGAGTGCAGGGGAAAAATATTAAGGGAAAACAAAAGTTCCCTTCTCCATTTTAGACTGAAGTCCCCAGACTAACAAGTAACCTCAGTCAAGACCCCTCTATTGAACAGCCTGTCCAGAGAGAACCAGCCCTTGATCTGTCTCATTCCAAAACCACCCAGCACATTCTAGAACAATGACTGGTCTCAGAGCTGGGTTACGTATTGCATATTTAATTATTTCAGATCCAACTGATCATGAAGGAATTGTGTTTGTATTGTCAGTCATGATGCTGTGAATAAAAGCCTTATGGTAGAGGCTGGAGGCAGTTCATTAGCATGTGTCTGGTCAACATATTTCGTCCATATGGGCTGCAAATATAATGAGCATTTCCATGCTTTGTTTGGCCTTCTTTTACCATTCATGGCTTTCATGTGAATAGACACACAAATAAGCAACAGTAACTCCTCATTGTCTCAAGACGGAATTATGTTCGTCAGGATAGGGCAATATAAAGAGGCAAGACGGGGTGGAATCGGGGTAGGGAGTGATATAGTAATTACTGTCTGAACACATTCATGCATTTAAATGTGGGCTCTCTGCAGGGATTCAAACCCCATATTTCATCTTTGTATGAAGAATATGGGACCCTGGTCGACTACACTTCTCACACTCCATATCTTTGCCCCCTTACCCCATCCTCACGCACACAGATGCAGCTCATGTTGTCTCTGCTCAGTCCCACCAACCAGTGTTGTAGCAGTGGAGATGGCACTTTTGGTTTATCTTATGCTCGTTAAGTTCAGCAGGCTGTGGCTGGAGGCATGGAAGAGGCAAGAGGCTAAGGACTCGACAAAGACATCCTGTTTACATTGTTACATGAATACTGAACGCATCCACCTGTGTTCACTAAATTTGACAAATAATATAATCAGACCAAGCCTCACAAATTTCATTATATGGAGTTTTAAGTTTCACAACCGTTTGCCCTTTGCAGCCAATCAAATTCAGCTGCAGAGCTGTCAAACAGGAAGTTGGCTCGTATCTCAGCAAATCTTTCTTGCATTCACACAAAATTGGTTGCATCCACTCAGAAGCCTCTTCTGTGGATGTCTAAATGGTTTTCTTGGACGTTTGACCTGCTATGCGCCCTCATTGTTGCTTGCAGCTATATTTATTATCTTTGTTCCATGGGAGTCAATGGTAGCCCCTAAATCACAACTGTAAAAAGCTGAGAATTTTGGCAAGGTGAAACTGCACAAAATTAGTAACTAGGACACCCAACCTGGTCCACTTGAGATCAAAGGGGACATTATTGACCACGCCCCAATTTTCATATTTTTAAAAAGATTCCCATTGCATCCCATTTGACCGCAAATTCTGATATTCATTCCATATTTCTTTCTTCGTGCCAAACCAAAAAGCTCAAGAACCAACAACGTCAACCCATTAAATTTTTTTCTGTACAATGAAGCTTAAGGAAAAAGTTTATTTTTTTATTTTTTACACCTCCTACAATTTTTGTCAAATTTTCACCAGAATTGGCACAGATCATCGTCAGAGCAACCCTCACAAAAATACTTTGTTCAGTAAAGTCAATCAACATTCACAATAATACAAACAAACAGGACGTTGGATCATATTTCAACAAATCTTTGAGATATCAAAACCACACTGTGTGTGCCACAAAGAGGACACAACACCATATTGCCAGATACAGCTTGGATATTACCCTGACATAAAAAATATCAAGTAATCACTAGTCCTCCTACCTGAACTTCAATAATGTCATGTCTGTCTACTTTGCAAGCTGAACTGGTTTCGATTACATTTGCCCTTTTTACATGTCTTAATTAGTGAGGCATGACTGTGTTCGTTTTGACCCGGTTTCACAGTTACGTAAATAAAAGGTTTTTTTATTGGACAAAACAGATTTTTTACATGTTTTTAAATTTTTAAACTAACTTAAACAAATACTAAGAAAATCTAGTCTATACCGTATGCTGTCTGAAAATCTTTACTTTTGCTCAAAAACAATATAACCTTAATTTTACTTAGTAGGCTATAGCTCATCCAAGCAGGCTAGTTATTAAGCCTATAGTAAGCAGTGATACTTCATAACCTACAAACAATTCCTTTCATAGTATATCCTCACTTTCATAGTTATTGTTGCTCTGTGTCTGATTGGTGGTGAAAGGAGGCAGTTTGTGTAAATTATATGTTGAAATGAACCAATGAAACTTGAGGATAGCCGAAAACAAGGACGATACTAGTTTACCAATCATTTTTACAATTTAACCATGGAGGCATCCATAGGATACATGTGTTGACTCCTCTGTTGTACATCAAAAACATTTCGGGCTTGTTTTCAGGCATTTTGGGCTGGTTTTAAGACTTTGGATTCAAAAGATTTGCTTGACCTGACAACCCTGAAATTAGATGTGATGTCATTCCCAATCCTGAGTCAAAGTTTTTCAAGAATGGATATCCTTTCTCATAACAAACAAAAAAGTCTCAAGGACCTATAACGGCCGGCATATTGGAACTTCTTTACAATTGACATAAAAGAAATCTGTTTGCAACTCCTCCTACAATGTGTATCTAATCTTCCCCGGAATTGAACGGTATCTTTGTCAGAGCAAATCTCATAAAGGTTATCAAAGGAGTTTTGATACTCAACACTGTTTGTACGATACAGTCAATCAAAATCAGCTGCAAAAGATGCCAAACAGGGTCATATCGCAACAAATCTATCTAGCTTAGCAACACTAAACTTGGTACATAGACTCACAACCCTCTTCTGAAGATGTCCAAACAATTCGATGTCATGTGACCACTGGGCCTAGCCGTAGGAAGCAAAAAACTGTTTCGGCCAATAACTGCTGTTTTGTTTGCCTTCATTAAGTGTTTCTTGTGTTTCATGATATCTTGGGATATCCCTTGTGTGTGACATGATAACATGCCATCCAATTCAATTCATCCTCTATTTTGAATTCATTTCAAAACACCTTTTCTCTACTCCTCCTATTAATGTTGTTCAATCTTTACTAAATTTTGCAGAGTATGTCCTCAGACCAAGCCTCAGAAATGTTGTAATCTCAGATTTTTCATTTTTGAAGACCGTTTGCCCAGTACAGCCAATCAAATTTGGCCGCACAGCCGCCAAACAGGAATGTGGGTTGTATTTCAACAAATGTTTGATGTATTCACACCAAACCTGCACTGTGTACTCTGAGCCTCATGTCAATCTCACAATGGTTTTCAATGTTGAGGAGGAATCTGCCATTACTGCTTGCAGCCATTTTACATTTTATTTTTGTGTTAATGTTTATTTCCTGCAATTATAACACTATGTACATGTGTGAAATTAAATTACTTACTGTGATTCAACATCCACAAGTAAACAAAGCTGCACAAGCTGTCGAAACAATCAGATATCTATGTGTAAGAGCATTGTTTAAAAAAAAAAAAAATTGGGGGGAGCACCAGCTATTGTAATCTCACATATTTAAATATATACATTCATTATGCTCAAAGGCAAGAGCAAACCCTTGTTCTCTCATATTCTTTTTTGGGGTGTGCTTGCCATTGGCGAGCACATACCTACAGTAAGTTCTCTCTCATATATATTCCTTATTTATTATTATTATTATTTTCCTACCCTAGGTAGGAAAATAATAATATTAATAAAAAAGTTAAAATACTAAGGGATCCCTAAGGATCCCTTAGTATTTTAACAATGTCAGTGTCAATATGGTTGGCATGCATTAATGATATAATGCAATATGAGTTGGCTAAATTATTGAAAATGGAAAAACCTAAGGGACACTTAAATCATAGCTATTAGGGCCGGTTTTACACAAGATTGCACATTTTTTTCAGTTTTGATTAAACTTCTTAACTGAGGCTGCTATCCCCTCACCAAAAGTGTGACATTATAGCCTAATTGTACAGCGAAATAACTAAGTGTGTGTTGGGGCGTGTGTATATGTGTGTGTGAGTGAAAGAGAGACTGACAGAGGGCTTTAATCTGTGTGTATGTGTTTACATGCGTTTGTCACATGCATTTAGCTAATTTTGTGTTTGCAGGTACAATTATTAATACCAATTTCAGTGGTAAAACACCAGATATTTGTAAATATTTGTGTCACTATGACACACATCTTCACCTATTGTTCTTAATGCACTGCTCCCTGGTTGTAATGCAATGGTAAAGAGAATGACATAGCACATTTCAAGCTATGAAAGCTGTGCAGTAATAATATACACATTTATTTTTCTAAAATAATTCTGAATAGCCTCTGTGCTTTGCATTGTCAAAGCATGAGAAAACGAAAACAGAACATACTTGATGAACGCACAAGCATATGGCGGTGACTTATCTCATTACAATTGTTTAGATGAGTTTTGTGAAGTTACTGTGGTAACAGAAAGGGTGTATGTAAACATGAAATTTACTTTGACGTCTGTTTTACATGCGTCACAAACAGGCTTACAAGTGACACATGCATAAGCCTATCTTTGATGGACGGCATAACTTTGCGAAATACTTCGATACATGCAAACGTTTCCTATCGGTGCTTTACGGATTGTGCAGTAGGTGGTTGGCAAGCAGGGACGTTTAGGTGCTTCTTACCGTCCTCAAGCATAGCTCTTTAGGATAAATATAAATGAAGTGTTTAAATGTTTATTCAGTAGTTTATCTAATATCCATTAGTGGGAGTTTCATTTGGTCC
Organism: Plecoglossus altivelis; assembly: GCA_036571765.1. Classification (NCBI taxonomy): domain Eukaryota; kingdom Metazoa; phylum Chordata; class Actinopteri; order Osmeriformes; family Plecoglossidae; genus Plecoglossus; species Plecoglossus altivelis. Next base: position 6,984,510 of record BROE01000003.1, on the reverse strand, counting down.
GATCTTGGTTTTGCATAAAAACGCAGCTACAAGCTTATTTTCGAAAATAAATAAATAATGGGTTGCAATTTTGCGACGGAAGACACGCAAAATATGGAAAACAATGATGTGACAGCTCATGACGCCAAAGTTGTACTTAAAACTAAGGCAGGCGTATATGACATTGGTCAATAACCAGCCCAACACTGGCTGAAAATAAACTAGCAGTCTATTTCAATCATACCTAGGATAACAATAAATGGCCTTGCATGTTTTATGTAATTCTTTACCCTAGAGGCGCCTTCAAATAAAAAAGGCCACCCATACAATCGCAGTCACAGTCCTGCCCCTCTAACAGGCCCGAACCTCCCTTCTCCAATAGAATGGATTCTTCGCAATACTCTTACGCAGGCTCAATGAGAAATCGTGCATAACTTCTCTCGCCCCTCCCCCTCCCTTTCAGTGGACGCGCTGCTTTGATCTCCGTGAACAACAGCACGTCATTGCCCACTGCATGAAGGGGGTGACCAATTTGAGGGAGCGAAGTTTAGCAGCACCCAGAGGGCTCGAACAACAGTCGGTCGCGAGCATTAGTCAGTTTTCGCGGAACGTTGGTAAACTTTGGAAAGGAAACGTTCCCTTGTTCTTGTCTCTCCTCACACACTTCAAGTGACTGTTGAGGGAATGGAACACCAGCTTATTTGCTGCGAGGTGGAGACCATCCGCAGAGCTTACCGAGATTCTAACTTGCTGAATGACAGAGTTTTACAGATAATGCTGAAAGCGGAAGACTATTATCTCCCCGCAACGAACTACTTCAAATGTGTTCAGAAAGAAATCGCTCCTTACATGAGGCGAATTGTCTCAACGTGGATGCTGGAGGTTCGTGCGCATTGATTTGTGACTCAGTAACATCTTAGTCATACTTTATACAGACCCATAACATGCAGATCTCTCAACGTCATCTATTTGGCATACAGGGCTAAAATAATAAGCAGCTGCAATGTAAAGTGTGCTAACTGCTTATGTTTGTCCCACAAGTTGTTTAAATCAATACAAGTTTATTGCAATTATTGATCAAGCATGGTTTTTTGATAAAGCTAAGGCTGTCCATTGCAACTCTGTATTTACTATGCATAGTCCTACGTAGTATTAGCCAGTTCATTTTAACGAAGCGACAAAGTGGTCTCATTTAATTTAATATCATAAATTAATATGAATGTATAGGTGTTTCGTCAGTCTCTGGTGTCAGTGCGCCATCTTTGTTTTCTTGCAGTTAAGAAATTTCCCATATGTGCATTATGTGATATCATGTTGATGTCGATATTATAGCAGCAATCGAACATTTTGACTAACGAACTTATATTCAACACGAACAGTAGGCCTAGGTATGCTACAGTTTGTCTAGCAGGATCGGGTAAACGATCTAAGTCAGCGCAAGCGGAGTTTCAAGGATAGGCTAGCATTTCAAAATAGGTTAATAACACCAATCTGTTATCAGATATTATAATAAACGTTACATATTGTCAAAGACCGCTTGTTTGTGTACATGTAGGTAACAAATGTTTATGGATGTGTCTGTCTTTCTAATTTATTTAAATATCCGAAATTGCGAGTAGGCTACAGGTCGCAGAATTCTCTTAATTTGCAGGCTCTAAAATATGTATTTATAATTGCCAGTTCATTATGGGCTATTATTAGGCCTATTGTAGATTGAAGACATAAAGAAATAGCTATGCTACATCACAAAGTGTGTAATTTGGATTGTTAATGAAACTGCTATATGGCTAAACTCTTTGATGTATATACATATAGTATTAGAAGACGAACAACAAGTTGATCCGTATCTTTGAAAGACACGCTTCACACCACCTTTAGATGTAGTCTATGTGCAGGAGAGTTATGTCTTTCAACAATCAATGGAATAATTTAATTTTAGAGTTTCTTATTTTTAGAAATGCAACATATTTATTTCTATGCATAGGTCTAGTTTAATGAATTTGTTAATTTAAACAGTTCTAGGTGTGTAGACTGACATTTCGCTTTTGATCACAGGTTTGCGAGGAGCAAAAATGCGAAGAGGAGGTTTTTCCGCTAGCTATGAATTATTTTGACAGGTTTTTGTCTGTTAAACCCACAAAGAAGACCAGTTTACAGTTATTAGGAGCTACTTGCATGTTTTTGGCGTCTAAAATGAAGGAGACGATCCCTCTGACTGCAGAGAAGCTTTGTATATATACCGACAACTCAGTCCGACCCAACGAACTTTTGGTAATTTACAAAAAAAAATGTCTATTGTCACAAAAAATATATTTTTATTTTGACGCTGAATTGGGGTTCAATGTTTTCCATTTGTCAATTTGGCATTAGCCTACCGGACTAAAGTAATTTAGACCTACAGCAATCATAGAATATATTTATAGTGTATTTTTTTAGGACACAAACAAATTGACCGTCGCATATTAATGATCTACTCCCAAGTAAGGACAAACTAAAGGCCAAAGCTCTTGATTGTCCTCTAGTGGTTGAGTTGTGGCTCCTAACGTCCAAAGATCCAACTCTACAAACCCTGTCTCTTTCTTCCTTCCCCCTTCCTTGCACTCCCTCACAGCAAATGGAACTGCTTGTGTTGAGCAAACTGAAATGGGATCTAGCATCAGTGACTCCCCATGATTTCATTGAGCATTTCCTGTCTAAGTTGCCTATCCAGCCGGCCTCCAGACAGACCCTGCTGAAGCATGCCCAGACCTTCGTGGCTCTTTGCGCAACAGGTATATAGCACCTGTCACTATGTGTTCCTGGGTGAGGGGAGGGGACGACGACTTTGCATATGATGACAGAGTTTAGCCATTACTGACAGAGAATACAATCTGTAGTAATTATGTTTTTATGAAGATACTATTTCAGTGTTACACAGAGAATAACACCTGGCAACTAACTCAGTGGTTGCTTGTCCTGACTAATTAGTGCTGTGCAGAAATGCTGTCCGCTTTGCTAGTCAGTCAATGTCAGTCAGAGAGTTGGGAGTGTTCCTCAAGGTGATATAAAGGAGCATTACTACTCTGTAGGTATCATATTGATGTCCTATCCTTCAACAAAAGTTGATTTATGTGTGAGGAAGTGGCTTTGTCCTATGCCAGTTCAGGGAGAAAACTGAACTCAATGTGCTAATGGAAGTCACCACTTTAGGCTAATTGAGTGGAGTGAATGAATGGGTTGAGTTGTAGCTCCTCCTCCTTGGAGTGAATGAATGGGCCTGGGCTAAAAGTTGAGCCTGCTGCAGACTAAACCTCTGTCCTTCCGTCTCTTTCATCCCTTTTTTATCTTCTTTTCTATCTCTCTTTTTCCTTTCTCTTTCTCTCAAAGGTTCTTGACGTTATTGAGACCATGCATGATGTGAGAGGAGATTTAGGAACTAGGATGCTCATTGTTTTAGTCCTAAAGTTATTATTAATATCTATTGTCTGAAGGAAGCACAGAGGCGTTTAGCCAGTTCCAACCTGTAAGACGTCTGAATGTATGCTCTGAGAGAATCTCTTTTTTGAAATGGCCTTGAGAGGTACTTTCTGTTCTCGAAGTTTGTAGACTTAAGACTTTCTGTCTGCAGAGTATTTTACGTGACATGTGATGTTCTGCAGGTTCTTAGGGTTAACCCCTACCACAATCCCAGATCCAGCTCAACAGTGGTAGTGAAGGTATGGCAGTAGAAAATGAAGCTTTCACTCCTTATATGCATAGGCCTTGAGGTTGTATGTGTTAATGGGTAGGTTGGTGGCTTGTGCATGCGTGTGTGCGTGTGGGGGGGGGGGCTGTCTACTCCTAGATGGGGAAGCCCCCCTAAATAATATGGTAAAATGAAGGACTTCAAGGTCATTAGACTGCTGTTTTTCACAGTCAAAGTGCCTGATTGATCCAGCTCCTCTGTTTGTGTAAACGTGTGTTTTAGAGAGATCTTGAAGAGAGGAAGGGAGAAACGCTCTCTGCAGGGGAAGTTGTACCACTGGAATCTGAATGATGATATATGGTCCTGGCAGACTGCTACAGAGACCTTATCTACATTCTATAGGCTCTTTTCAAAAATACAAGGAGAGGGGCTCTCTATTTCCCTCTTAGTCCTGGTCTCTCTTTCTGATGATTGTTGAGCATTTTAATCATGTAACAGACTGGAATATCTCATTGGGTAAGTGATGAAACGAGTCAGGGTTGACTGGGAGACAGGCAGGGAGCAGATGATGGGGGGGGATTGGAGAGGGAAACATTGCTAACAACTGCTAACTGCTAACATTCCCGGTGATTGGAGAGAGCGCTGTCTGGTGAAGACTTACAGCGTAGCTCCTTTGAAACAGGGTATCCTGCCAATGGTGTCACTTCAGAATGCCTGTAAGTCTAACATACCCTACCATTGCTCCCCCCTTCTCTTGGTTAAGCATTACTCAGTCACCAACCCTTTCTCCTCCTCTCCCTTCCCTTCTGCCCCCCACAGTCCTATTCCCGCCATTCCTTCATACACGCACTTCACACCCTCCTCCGTTTTCTTTGCTTCTTTCCTTCCTTACTCCTCCCACTGTATCACCCCTCTCCTCAGCTCCCTCTCACTGTTGGAGAAGAGGAAAATATTAGAGAAAGAATGGGTCATTGACAATGGTCATCCCTCTATTTCTCTTTCGGTCTTCCCCTGTGTATCTTGCCCCATGCAGTGTGTGGCCTAAAATAGGCTTTTGCTGCTTTAAGCATTAAGGGCCTCCATTAACCTGCAGCCTTCATTATTTGGTTGTGGATAAAATACTTTGCTGCTTCAATTGAACCTCTAACCTCTTTGTCTTTCTCTCTCTCTCTTCCTCTCTTTGTCTTTCCCATCTAGATGTAAAATTCATTGCCAACCCTCCATCCATGATTGCTGCAGGCAGTGTGGCTGCAGCCATACAGGGGTTCCATCTCAAAAGCATGGATTATGTTATGTCATCACAGAAACTCACTGACTCGCTGGCCCAAGTCATCCACAGTGACCCGGTAAGTCACATGACAGGAAGTGGCAGCACTACCTTCCTCCAAGTGGCAATGCCCAGCCCATTATTGACACTTTATCACCTGCTCATCCAACATTTGATGAGATATAATTAGGAGAGAGATGGAGAATGAACAAAAGAGAACGTCAGAATGAGAGAATTAGAGAGTGCTGCCTTGTAAATCAGTAGGTAGTCCAGTCATAAACTCTTCTTGAATGAAACAGAAAACGAGAGTGAAGACCTGGCATGGCTCTGTGACATCAACAATGTGACTACGATGTGACAATCTTGTCTTCTGTGGTCGGTGGCCACAAGTTCTACTTGGAATCTACGGACCATGGATACATTTGCATGTACTTTTACTACTGTCAGGCTCACATTCAACAAAACACTTAACTTTTTTTGACTTGCTAGTTAGATGGTGTATCTAAATATAAGCCAGACACTCTTGTTAGTACCTGTGTTTGCTTATCTTTGTTTTCTACTTATCCTTTTTATGCTAATATCAAACAAAACTGAATGAGTGGAGAGTGAGTGGACTGCTGTCCCCCCTCCCCTCTCCCATAATTACCCCTACAGACCTCACCTGCACACACATACACATACACATCCACACACGCCCTCACCTGGAATACTGACCGATTCCATCTTAAGTGATCATTATTGCTAACTTCTCCCCCCCTGCCCCAAGGACTGTCTCAGGGCCTGCCAGGAGCAAATAGAGTCCCTCTTAGAGACCAGCCTCCGCCAGGGTCAACAGCAAGCTGTCTCCACAGAAACCAAGAGCATGGAGGAGGTGGACCTCTGCTGCACGCCTACAGATGTGAGGGACATCAACATCTGATTAGACAATTGGTCTATTTGTCTCTGGAGGCTAACCAATGAGATGAGTTGTGGAAAGAGAAGATATAGACTGGTCCTGGCGACGCACTGCAGTCTGTCCCGTTTTTCTTAACGAATACCTGCAGTGTGAGTGGCCTGCAGAATAATAAATTAGGGATTTTTTGACTGTTCTGCAGACTGTACACCAGCCATTCGTCACATGTAAACATTGTACTGGGTGTGACGGAAGACATATATGCTAACTATCTTAATGTTCCCCATTTCTAAAGAAACATATATTTATTGTCCCTGGTTAGTGTTACTGTTTGGAAGGGAACACAATAGATCGTTTGAACCAATCTCGTAAATTGCTTCAAAGGAACTGCATGATGTTGTTTCTAAGCATCCTTAGTTAGCTCACTCATAAAGTTGAATGGGTCCTGTCACACTATTAGACTGCTAACATTCCCTTTCTAAGACAGTGGCACTAATCAACAAGGAATCACTCAACAAATGGTGAGCAGTATATTAGCTAAAAAACTAAACTACATAGCATTCTGTAATCTCTTAGAAATGATCTGACAGTTTTACTATGCGCAAAACAACTTGGTCCAAAATATCTATCCTGTTGTCACTTTGTCTATTCTCTAAAACCATTACAACAAAAAAACATTTTTGGTCAACAGCTCATTGACTATTATGAAAACAACACTGGCAGTGAACATACAGGATGGAATGGTTTGGGAACATTGACCAACTCACATCCGTAATGTTTAAGTAGATTATAATATGTGGTGCATTCTGGGAAAGAATTGGGGTAATCTACATGTTCAGATGTCCTTACATTAGGGGTTTAAGGTACTGTGCTGACAGTGGACACAGTTAAAAGGTGCCATACTTCATTGTAGTCTGACAGTTCACAATTTCTGCCTTGGTATCAGTATTAGACATTAACACACACCATCCAAAGCTTCTGATTGTTATGTAATTTATATTGATATGTAGACGAATACTATGTATTACCGAATATTATTTTGTTTCCAAGGCTAGTTGATATACTGATTACGTAAGAATGAGGTCTGTGGGAAATGTAGGATCTCTGACACCCTAGTTCGTGACACTATTTAAGTCTGATCACAATCACAAACATACTGTTGAAAGTATTGCATTTGCTCAATGAATGTTGAGAGTGAAAAAATAGATAAATAAAAGAACAAGTTTGAATTATTCCATTAGAAAAAAGAAATGGCTTTTAGATTATTTTGTACAAATTCAAGATTTATGTTGCGTTATTGTTAGAGATCAGCAGAGAATGGAGCTGGGAGAGCTGAATGAAGTTGCTAAAACGAGGTTTGGGGAGTGTAAAGGTATGGGGAGGGGAATGAGGGTATTTGAAGAACTTAAAAATTTAAGTTGTCACTGTACAGTGGGAAGAGATGGACAAGACTGAACACTACTCAGACGATACATAAGCTGCTATAGACGATTTACCAGCAAAGTTTGATGACTTTGAAAACAAGAAAAGAAAAACTATGTTTTGTTTCCTCTTATCAAAGTGATTGCTGCTATTTTTTGATGTTTATTTTATTATAAAAATGTCAATATACTGCAATGTAATATGATTTAATTTTCTAATAGAAAAGTATAATATTATTGACATTGTCACTGTTTTGTAGTGTATGTGGTCTATTATTTTTTTTAATGTAATTTTTTTACATGATTTGATTTCTGCTCTATTCCAAAAAAGAAGAAAAAGAAAAATAGAGCTCCCGATATTGTTTCCACTATACCTCTGTTCTCTGTTCATTCCACCTGTATTTAACTGTAATTTTGACAGTGTTTTTGTTATTTTGTTTGTCTTTAGTCTATCCAGTTACTAACCAGTGCTGGAGATATGGGAAAAGGATCAAGTGCATATACCTTTGTCCTAATGGGCCTTGCAGGGAGTTACAATAGAAAATCGATTTTAAGTGGTGCAGTAACATCCCTGATTTTTACAAGTCCTTCACTGAGTTTTAAGCTGTGTGATTGAAAGAAACTGTAATCACTCAAATAGGCCTTTTATGGCCCTTATATATTTATAAAGTTGTTGTACAAATGTATAACAGGTATGATGAACTTTGTAAATGGCAGGTTTACCTATGAAGCCATAGACTGTTTTCTTCTATTGATTGTTGTAACCCTTGTGCTCTCTTCAGGGGTCAGAATGACCCAAAACTATGTTAATTACACACCCACGCACACCCACAAGAAGACATTTAGATTGTATGTGCCTGATTGAACTCTAAATCTAAACTAAATCTTTCTTATTTGTGTGCAGCATGCCTGCACATTTAAGTGCCCAAAGGGTACAGGGTAACAATTGAAATAACCATCTTTTTTCAGGATTGAAGAAAGGGCCTTTTTGACCCTTAGGCGAGTGAGTTGCATAATACTAAGAGAGCACAAGGGTTAACACAGTTCTAATTCTAATGTACCTTGTGTCCAATCAACATGACCACACAGGACATTTTTCAACCATGTATTTACTGCACAATAAAATTGAAAAAAATAATTTAAAATCCTCATCATTCCATCATGTTATAAATAATTGCTTTGTAACAAATAAAGACAAATAAATATCTCATTTGCAGGAGCTGATGAAGGCACTTCCCAGTTGGACTAGGACTTCTGGGGCCAAATGTATGAAGGCAAGGTTCTTTAAGAAATGGAACCCTTTTGCAGTTTTCTCCCTCATTTTGTAGTGAAGGTAAAAACAAAAATAGACTTAAATTCTGGACCCTCGGCACCGGACTGGGAGGGTTGGGGAGTTTGAAAGACATGCCCATCACTGCTGAAGGTCCAGAATTTAACAATGTTTTTACAATTTTTACAGTAAACTGGGACTGGAAGGTACACTCATAGGAAAATGGGTGCAGAAATGTCTGCAGTTGTTTCCACCATGGACTGAAAATAATGGGCGACTTATCACCGCTTCCTCCCTGTTAGATAATGCTTAAATAAGAAGAACACAGAGTTGTTGAAGCTAAGGAAGTTTTAATGCTTGCCGGCAAGGAGACAAGTCTGACCACAGTTACAAACTTGTCTGAAGTCTTTGTCTCCAACTCAATCATTTATACTTCCATTAACTCAAACCATTCAAAGGTGTCATTGGTTCATTTAAAACTGGCAGTTCTCAAATCTAGTTCTGTGCTTGGCATTTTTCAGTCCAGGATACAGTCATTCAACCTAAGGCAAATTGTTCCCCAACATTCCATTCAAGTGATAAGCACCCTCCTAAATCTACAGGGGGACACCTGGCCCCACCTGGCCAGATGTCCCTTTATGAGGGGTCAAAGGTAAGAGTCTGCTGTTGAGAACTCCATTATTTTATATAGAATAAGGGTTACATGAGCAATTTCTCAAACCCTCCCACTAAACAAAAATGAAGCCAAAATATCCCGTACAGAGGTGCTGCCATCTTGTGCTGGTGATCTCAGCCAGAGATCTCAGCCAGAGATCTCAGCCAGAGATCACCAGCACAATCAGAAATGGGTATACAAGCACCACATTTATTTTCTAATGTCAAGAAAAGTTTCTTGGAACTGAGGAAATCCATGGCACAAGTGCAACAGGGCAGGAGCTCAATATGGAAAATTAGCCAACATCCGATTTGCCCCGAGTTGACTGGGAGAAAAAAATACAGTTGTCTGCTATGCTCTTGCCAGTTTTGAAAATGTTTGGCATGCTTACACACACACAAACAAACAAACAAACAAACATTTATATAAATAAACAGGGATGTCATCGTTAAGAAGATTATTCACTTGGTCTAGTTCTATACACTGTGTGCACAATCATTAGGTACATTTTTGAGCACTCATTTTATTATTGAACAATTACAATGCTCTTGGTCAATCCAAAATGTCAGTTAACCTCAAACCTGAATATTTAAGAAAGTAAAAGTGGGGTTGTGTGAGGGAGTGTATGCAATTACAGTTTCGCCAGGCGAGAACAATCCCTGTACTTGTGCGTATATGACAATACTTCACTACTCACTCTCCCTGTTATGAATGCTATTTTTCCCTTTTTCCTATGCTGGGCTGTCATTTGCAGATCTCTTCTATCAATTAGCAATGTCAAATCTGCCTCGAAGCTGCCAGCCTATCACTATGAAGTGGTGCCTGTTTTTCCCCTTTTTTAGTTTTCCCTGGCTACCAAAGTGCACAACCCTCCACCAGGGCAGGGCTTAGGGCGTTGAGGGCCTCAGGATTTGAGTCATTTTCAGGCCGTACCTTCTATACATGTCCTTTAAACAGAGCAAAAGCATACATATTAGGTGTAACACTTAGCTCACAATTAAATATGTATGAAGATACTGGGTTCACCATGTAGGATATGTATATGTTGAATCCCTTCTTCGCTCCCCAAAAAGTCAGAAATTTAACAACTTCAAGAATGTTTAATATTTCAGGATTTTATTTATACTCATGTATGATAAGTAACTATGTGTTTTCATGTGTGTCTATGAACTGATACTTTACATAAAATTAGAAGACAGAACATCAATCTAATAGCTGCGTGAGTTCTAAATGTTTCCAGTGGTTACCACAGCCTTCTCATAAGTGCATTTTGAAGCCATACTAAAGTGTTTGTCACATTGTTTTTGTGTATTCGAAAATAGGCTATGTAACTAACTCTGCCAAACACAGCATCGAACACGTAGTGTTTTAATTTTCTTTTACAGTATATACATGCTGTTCTTGTTTTGTCTGATTCTTTTTTTTACCGTCCTCTTGTGAAATGAGTGGAAAAACAAAAAAGTTGACAGACATTGGACTTGAAGTGGACAGAGCAACTTCATCTCAGCCAAACCCATTTTGCCCTGTTAGGCTACTGTTCAGTTCAAGCTGTGAATGCTTAATGCTGTACACAGTGTAGGGAAGACAAAATAGGGTTGATGTAAGCCCGTCTACCCGATCCTGCTAAAAGCCTTGCTGCAGCATTTTGTGCCATAAGGAGACGATTTAGGGCAGATTCGTTAAGAAAAGTAAAAAGAGAGTTACAGTAATCTAAACGTGAAGAAATAAAAGCATGAATAACAATCTCAAGATCAGAGTCCGTTAAAATCATCCTCAATATAGCAATATTTCTTAAGTGATAAAATAATTTCTGACCAAAAGTCTCGAATGGCAGTCTAAAGACAACGATTGGTCAAACCAGACACCTAGATTTCAGATGCTCGACTGGAAAAGTGAAGCTCAGAGAACCAAGGTGTTGGACAATTGATGGAATTTCTTTGTCTGGGGCTATAATCAGGGTTTCAGTTTTATTCAAGTTAACTGATGGTATATCTAAAGAATTTTGCCATTTTGAACAACTGAAAACAAATGAAACAAATGAAACTAGAAAATGTCAATTTCCTGAAGACAATGTGTGTGTTTGCTGAAAGCTGTTGAAACATGTTTGTTTCAAAAGCTTGAATATTGAAGAAGTTTTGAAACAGTTTTTAAAAGAAGTATGTGCAATAAACAATGTGAGACTGTTGTGAAAGTATGTAAGTGACAAAAAGTGTTAAAAGTATTCAGTGATATTAAGTAGCTTGGATTTGTTTTTATAGCTTAAATATCGTGAGAGTATGTAAACAGTTTGAAAGTGGAAGGTTGGGGAAAAGTGTCGCGTTAAAAACTAAACGGTTAAATTATTATTATTAAGTATCTCTCTGTCAACTTAATGCATTGCAATATTTCTCCTTACTGTTGACATATAAAAATCATGAAAAGAGCATACTATTTACTTCCATACCTTTTAAAGCTTTAAAAGTATGAAAGATTGAGAAACTAAAAACGTTTGTGTTGGAATAGTGTTTCCAGCTCTCTAGTAAAAAAAAATTAGCAAATATAGAGAGAAAGTAGTATACTGCAGAACAGGTATCAATGCCATAGCATACAATGTCAACAATAATATTGGAAAGGTGTTTTTAGTCTAAACAGCGTGAAGGTAAGAAAGTGAAAAAAGTGCTTCCATTATTATGCATTGTAATATTTTCTTACTGTTGAAAGGGAGAAAAAAGAGTGAAGAAAATAGCATTTATATCTTTATATATATTTAAGCGTTAAAAATATAAAAGAATAAAAGACTGAGAAAATGATTAAAGCAAATGATTACGAGTATATTCCATAACAGTTCTCAACATCATAGCATATCAAAGGATATCAGCAGTCAAAGGTGGAAAAAAGTGCTGCTTTCAAAACAAAATGGTGAAAAAAGTTAAGTTACATCTGTCATGGTTACCTATTGTGATATTTTCTTACTGTCAAAAAAGGAGAAAGAGTGTTTAAGAGAGTTATTTGACTGATGTATTTGGTTGTAGAAATAACGCCAGCTATTTCAGGAAACACCATCCACCTTAAGATGTCAAAATATGACTGAATTGCAGTGGCTTAAATGTTGTCCCAAAGCTGTCCAATATTAATTAATGCAGTTAATGTGTGGTAGAGAGGATGAAGAGACTGACTTGTAACCTGATGCTCTTGTGTTTGATGCCCCATTCAGCCTGTTGTAGTTTGCCAAACATGAATTCAGTTTTGCTGTAGATGTCTCTCTTTATCTTCTACAATGTCCATATGTATAATAAATTGCATTTTGTGGAGGAACCTGGATCGTTGTTTGTAGCCATGGGTACCTTTCATGGCAGGCTTGCTGTATTCATTATTGCCATGAAAGACACCCCCTTCTATTGTCAGTTCTGTATATCCCAACATAAAATTTTTCATACTATATACTGAGGGGACTGGCATGAGCAACCAGACTAAGGTTTAAGCATGTAGTATATTCCTAGACTGAGGTAGCAGGGGGGCTTTTAAATGCAAGAGGGAATACAAGCCTGTCATGAGAGGCACCCCCTACTGTCAGTTCGGTATATCCCAGCATCAAATGCTTCTTACTGTACATTGAGGGAACTGGCATGAGTAACCACAGAAAATTTCATTAATGGGACTGTTTCCTAGACAGAGGTACTAGGGGGTGCCTTTCATGGCAAGAAGGAAGACAAGCCTGCCATGAGAGGCACCCCCTTCTATTGTCAGTTCTGTATATTCCAGTATCAAATGCTTCCAACTGTACACCGAAGGGACTGGCATAATTAATCAGACTCAGTTACAGTTAGCAGTGGATGCATTGCATTCAGATCAAATAGAAAACAAAACCATGAAAAGCACTTGCCACACTTCGTTATTCCTATATTGGAATAGGAATAGAAGAAGGATCTGTTTTGTTCATAATTTGTTTGAGAATGTGACCTGTGTTGTCATGTAAATCTACATTTCATGATGCATGTTTGGCTGTTTTTGCTGTGCAGCATTGCTCGTTGTACACCAACCAATCAGCGCGCATCTCACATACATACTGTACATACATACATACATACATACATACATACATACATACATACATACATACATACATACATACATACATACATACATACATACATAGTTATGAGCATACCATATATGTTTTTCAATGCTGGACATTTTCTAAGGTTACATTAAGGCGGATAAAACAGCACCCAGGCCATTCAGCCCAACCAATGTTACATACCCTATTCAGAGATCTTAAGGATTATGTGAAATTGCCTAAAAACCCAGTGAATCACCTCTTCAAACCACACAGTGACGTAAGCGAGCCATCAGCATTTAATACCTTAGCTAAAATTGTATTATTTTTGTGATTTGTGTAAAACTGGAAATCTGTAGGAGATTGTGTCCCAGTTACATCATATTAACGTACGCTAGTTAAATTCTCCATTCTACACCAGAGAAATGGGGGAGAACTGCATTTTGTAGATACAAGCCTGTTGAAGATTAAGAAAAAATCATTTTGGTCATATTTTCCTAAAACCTATGCAACCTAACGTGACATACACTAATCTGAAGTCAAATTTTAGTTAGCTATTTTTTTAAATGTTCCACCACTTGTAAGCCTTGCGTTTTGCATTTTAGTGCATAATCCAAGTATCCAGGAAGTTTCAGAATGGTGCCAACATTCTGAAAAAAGTCACTAAGGAAAAAACTGCTTTTCACAATCGAACATTCAGATTTCAATGCATTCCTATGTGATTTTCACCAAAATGTCTTCAACAGGAAATGAGAATGGAATACAAATGTACTGATGTTGGAGTTGAGTATATGCACAAATTATTTGGTCTCCTTATGTACACATCATTGGTGTTGCTGCCAAGTATCCAGGACTACTAGAAACAAAACCACATCTTGTTTGTGCCGTTTCCAACTACCATCATGACAAGAGACAGATTCCGGTCAATATCATGGAACATCCACTTCAGTGATTTCAGAAGAGGATGTCAGAAATGACCAGCACAAGGGATCACTACAGTACCACAAGCTGTTCAGTCAAACCTCTGATGGATGACATTCATAAAGCCTGCCAGGCTCATTACCACCCAAAGAAGGAACTGTCAGTCGATGAGAGGACGGTGGCTACTAAAGTAAAACTAAAGCAAAAACTATCATGACCCAATATATGAAGGACAAACCAACAAAACGGGGGATCAAGCTGTTTGTGTTGGCAGTAAAGCAATGGCTACACCCTCAACTTCAAGGTATACATCTGAAAATCACACACCCAGTGTGCAAGGACTGTGTTATGACGCTGTCATGTACCTTGTTCAGCCATCACATTTTGGGACAGGATATCATATTTATATGGACAACTTCTACATGAGCCCCAAACTATTCCTTAGTTTCGCTATCATGACGTTTGGAGCTTGTGGTACCTACTGAAGCAACAGGATAGGGTGTCCAAGTGGCAGAGCAAATGCCCTCAACAAAAAACCCAAGAGGGCGGCAGTGAGATGGATCAGAGAAGATGCCCTGGTCTTTGTGAAGTGGATGGACACGCAGGAGGTGTAAGTGTGTCCCACAATCCACCCAGAGTTTTGTGGTGAGGTTGTCCAGAGGAAAGTGAAGGATGGAGATGGACCCTGGGCAGTAAAAGACATCCCCTGTCTTACCCTCATCATTGCCTACAATAAGAACATGGGAGGGGTTGACCTGTTGGACGAGCTTCCCCAGTATTACTCCACCCACTGTAGAACTGCTTGCTGCTACCGTACCCTCTTCAGTCACTTTGTGGACATGGCAACAACGAATGCATACATCCTGCACTGCGAAATCAGCACTACACAACAGGTGACACCGATGACACACAAGATCTTCCAGGCAGAACTGGTGTCTCAGCAGTGTGGAGTGAACCAGGCAATAATTCCCACCCAAAGGTGCACTGACCATGTCCCTGTTGCCATTACCGTGGCTTCAGAGGTCAAGGACAAAGCCACACAAGGCCATAGTTCTTGTCAATGCTGCCACTAAGTGGAGAAGAAGAGAAACTTCACTCCGTGGAAGTGCAAGATCTATGATGTTGCTCTATGTCTCATTTTGGACAGGAACTGTTTTGAGGAGTGGTACAGATAAACAAAAAGAAAAAGCGCCTACGGCTACACTTGTTTTTTGTAAATTGTTATTTTTAGCTTGATTATATCTCACAATTACTTGTATATGTTCCCATTTGCAACTTGTGTTTCAATTTCAAATTTTTGAAGTGCTTGATTGAGCATGTGTGAGTGTTTTAGAGAAACTTTTTTAATTCAGAAATTTGCATTTTTCAAATTGGAGGTTGTGTTTTTCTTCTGTGAAACAGTTTATCAAAGTGGAAAACTAAATTAACAGGTCATATAGGTGATGTGCTGAAAAAAAGATACAAGTCGTGTCAGGCCAAATTAAAACTACATAACAAAACAAAAACAGAAATATGAATAGATCAACTTACAACCAAAAATGCTTAAATAACTTTGTTTAATAAATTAATCTGTGTCAGAAAGTATGTCAAATGCATCAATTCTCAATTATCAAGGCCAAATCAAAGGTACTCAAAATCTACCAAAATAGCACCAGACTCTGAACCAATGAAACTGGAGGATAGCAGAAAACAAGGAAAATATGAGTCCATCAATAACCTTTACGATTCAAATATGAAGGCATCTCTAGGATACATGTGGTGACTCTTACGTTGCACACTCCAAAACATTTTGGGTTTGTTTTCCGTCATTTTCGCCTGGTTTTGACTCTTTTGCATGGTGAAACTGTACAACATTAGTAACTACCACACACATCCTGGTTCACTTGAGACCAAAGGGGCCGCTACAGGCCACGCCCCAATTTTCATATTTTCAAAGTGATGCAATTTGCAACCCTTTTGTCCCTAAATTCTGAAATTCTTTCTATCTGCTTTGTTTTTCATAAGGAACAAAAAACTCAGAAGAATCTATTATAGCCACCATATTGTATTTTATGCGCTTAAGGACTTTATTGCGTTTAGTGCAGTGCTTCTCAAATATTTTCTGTAATGCCCCCCGTAAAGAAGAAAAGATTTTGCGGCCCCCCACTCTCCGCCGCAACTATAATAGTACAATTTGTCCATAAAATTAAAGTACATAACAACAAAACAAAAACAGAAAGAGGTATACATCAACTTACAACAAAAAATACTGTGTCAGAAAATATGCCAAATGTATCAATTCTCCTGAGAATCATAAAACGCTTTATCCTTATTTGTGCATGTTTTTTGGCACTGGTACGCCACCTTATATGATGCTCGCTGGTTTAGTGGTTTACACACTGGTCTTTCCTCGTCTCCCACTGTAGTCATGTGAAGCCAAGTGCTGCATACGCTTCGTCATACCTCCTTGTCTTAGCTTTCAGGTGACTTTCGTTTATCTCATTACCTATGTCTCTCTACGCCTTTTCATCCATGTTAAATATTTTTTAATTGAGTCTCTTGCGAGGTTTGTTCACTGCTCTGTGTTCACGATCTGTTTACTATCTCCTGCTCTTTGGTGTGTACGCATGCAAATCCTACACCATACAGCTAATACTACCTGTGCACACTGACCATGAGAGCACAACTGCCACCTATTTTAGTGGCTGTGCAATTACACTTTATTCTAGTTCGGTAAAATCTCTGGAAATTCATGTATTCACACCAAACTTGCAGCGTGCACTCTGAACCATGTCAAGTTCAAAATGGTTTGCAAGATGAGGAGGAATCCTCATAAAATCCATATAAGATAATCCACCATTGCTGCAATGGTGGATTATATAACATTACATTATATATGTATTATTATATATATAAAGATATCTGGCTATATCTGCTTATACTAAGGCAGCTCATAGTACCGTTCGGTAAAAGTAAAAACATTTGGCACAGTGATTGGAGACAGTTACTTGATCATTAACACTAAGTTTCATATTGACCATTCCAGCATCATAGTGCCAGCAAGGATCAAAGTTAAAGGTATGTGTTGTGATATGTAGGATGCAACTCTTTATTTGGTATGAAAGATTAGTGTTTTCAGCATTCATGACTTAAAGACTACCCTCTCAAAGGGGACTCTAACTTCCCTGGTTGGAGGTAACCTTTCTGTCTCCAGTGTTTTGACCAATCGGGAGTCTGCCTGTGGTAGAGGAGTTAATCATCTTTTGAATAGAAAGACCCCTCTAAACGGACATCTGGCCGGTTGGGGCAGATGCTCCTTGAAGATTTAATAAGGTTCTCATCACCTGAATGGAAGTTTGGAAACTGTTGGTCAAGGGTCAGATCACCGTGTTCTCACAGAAGAGAGCTCCATTCACAGAACTTGATGAGAACTGTATGTTTTAAACGAAACAATGACTATTGAGGATTGTTTGTGTTAAAGACAGTATAAATGGTTATGCTTGGAACAAAGACTTCAGAAAACTTTGCAACCACGATCAGACTTGTCTTCTTGCCGGCAAGCATTAAACCTACCTTGCATTTGATAACTCTGTCATTATTATTGAAAAATACCTTACAGGGTATCCACACCCTTAACTTTTGAGCCATGGGACCAATTATCGTAAGTGAGGTATCATTGGATTCCTTAGATGTAGACGATTGCATCAGGCTCTATGACAACATTTTGGTTATGAAGGTTTTCCAACCATATAGAATTTTCAGTAAAACCTATGTTTTCGAACTCCTCCTAGGCCGTGGATTTTCATCTCAATTGTATTGGATTCGATTTTTAAATTGTCAGACCATTCACAAATAAAACATAAATGATTCTAACCCAATGGATGTTAAAGCAAATGAGAGGCCAAAATGCTGCAAAAGCTTTCCTGTATGTAGACAACATTTTGGCAATGTCATCACAAGCATGATTTGAAGGAACCACAGACCACTGCAGGGACCAGTCAAGTCGATATGTCAAAATATGATTGAAATACAGCTTTTAATACTTGGGTCAAATTTTATGCTTGCCTTATAGAAACGCCTTACTTTTTTTCAAGAACTGACCACAACTATTCCCAACACTGAGAATAGTTTACTGGAATATGGCATGCTCCTTTGAAGTGCAATGTTGTAGGTTTGAATCCAGCCAATAGTCATCCAGCATGTAATGATGTTGGATTATTTGATTAGTGAAATAGGAAGCCCGGTACACTATGGGCTGTTTATCAGTATAATAATAATGGTAATAACGTTGTCTCATTCTCTGCATTGTAGATATATTGTTGCTGCATCTAGCTAGCAGATCAGATTTCAAGCATCATAATTTAACAATTTTGTCATGAGTCATAAGATTAGTCTCCTCTGTTTTATATGTTCCAACGGCAATATTCACCGACATGTCCGCGTTCAGTATGGCCTCGTGGTAAGACCTCTGCCGGTTGTCCCAAATTAATAATGCTGAAACTCACTGACCTCATTTTCAAGGAAGTATCTGATAAATAATTAGGTCAGGTTTTAGAAAATGCTTTTGCAACTGAAAAAGGGATAGTGTCCGTATCTATGTCTCCTCTCTAGAATCCATGCATGTTAATGATTTCTGATGTCTTTTAAGCGTTTGAATAAAACGTTTCTCTTTGATCCTATTAGACTGTAGCACGACACTGTCAGCTCCTCGTGTGATGTCCGAAACTTAGGCGGATGTGTTTTTGCCAATATGAAGCCACGCTTGACACCTTTGTATTGGTACCCATTGATGTGAAATGTTGACATACAGCTTTGTGAGCACAGTTTCAAGCGTAACATCACTAGCTCATAGTACAATTTCACACTGCTGAAGTCAGCTACCTTACGCAGGACTCTAAACTGAGGCTATTTTGCTTTGTTACTGACAATGATCGCTACCTGTGAACATTTTTGGAATTAGCCATTTTCCCCTAAATAATTGTCACGCTTTACCTTTGGGGACGCATATTTCCAGTTTGTAGATGGCATTGTTTGAATTGTGAATGCACCTGAAATACTTCTGGTGAAAATGGCGTTACTAATACAATAAGCTGGGTTGTGTCTTGATAAATGAATGCAATAGTATGCTGAATGATCGGAAATATCACTTGTATGGATAAACGTAAGGCACATTATATAAGTCATAGAACAATTTTGCACCAGGTTGTCAATGTATTTGTTTTGATTCAGTTTTCAACTATGAGGCTGCTATAGCCGATCCCCATTCCCTCTTGCAGGGGAAATGAGAAGAAAACTTTAATTCTACTCTTCACTCTTTGTATTTTGAGGTGTAAATGAACAGCAACAAATGTATGCTTTTTGCAGTGTGCACTCTGGACTACATATCTGTTTCATGTTAATTTTGTAATGGTTTGCAATTTTGAGGAGAAATCTGCCATTGCTGCTTGAAACTATATCTAGAGGCCAAACAACGGAGCTGCGAGGCACGTGTTATTTTCATTGAGTGATTGGGGACAGTCACCTGATCATTCAAATCAAGTTTCATATTGACCACTCCAGCACCACACCACTCCAGCACTCAAGCACACCTCACGATTTCCCCAGAATTGCAACCTTGCTGGTTTAATTAGTTACACAATGCTTGATTTAAAAGTTGTTTTTTTTAAGAGACAAGTTGAGGACTAGCCAGACTAAGCGCGGTTCACATACCCCCCTATCATGACAAGACCAACGAGATCCAATACGTTGCCCAGAGTGGCGTTACCGGGCCCCACCCTGGAGACAGACCTGGAGTAGGTTCTCGCAGGCACCTGGTGGCAGGGTCTTTGCCCATGGGACTCGGCCGGGTATAGCCCGAAAAGGCAACGTGGGACCACCTTCCTGCAGGCCCACCACCCACAAGAAGGACCGGAGGGGGCCGGTGCAGTGTGTTTTGGCAGGTGATCAGGGGTAGGTGCCTGGATGAACGAGGCCATGCCCACAGTCTCTAGCGCAGGGGACATGGAATGTCACCTTGCTGGCGGGAAAGGAGTCCGAGCTTGTGTGGAACATCGAGCATTACCGGCTAGATATAGTCGGCCTCGTCTCCACGCACAGCTTGGGTTCCGGATTCAATATCCGAGAGAGAGAGAGAGAGAGAGAGAGAGAGAGAGAGAGAGGCTGGACTCTACACTTTTATCTGGCATTGCCAGGCATTGCTGGCGTGGGCTTGCTTATAGCCCTGTGGCTCAGCCGCCACGTGTTGGCATTTACCCCAGTGAACGAGAGGGCCGCGTCCCTGCGCCTTCAAGCCGGGGACAGGTCTCTTACTGTTGTGTCAGCCTATGGGCAACAGTGATCTGAACCAGAACAGTGTTTTGTTATTGAACCTCATCCAAGGGCACCCATCAGTGCACGTGGCATAAGGACGCCCTAGGCCAAAGGATCGACATTGTTGTCGTGTCCTCTGACCTGCGGCTGCGTGTCTTTGACAATCGGGTTAAGAAAGGGGCGGAGCTGTCAACCAACCACCACCTGGTCGTGAGCTGGATCCTCTGGTAGGGGAGGAAGCCGGACAGACTTTGCAAGCCCAAGCGTATCATGAGGGTCTGTTAGAAACGTCTGGCGGAGCCCTCTGTCAGCAGGGTCTTCAACTCAAACCTCCGGGAGAGCTTCTCACAGATCCCAGGGGGGACTGGGGACATTGAGTCTGAGTGGATCATGTTCTCGGCCACCATCGTCGATGCGGAAGCCTGGATCTGCAGTCGTTCTGGTGCCAGTCGCGGCGGCAATCCCTCAACCCGGTGGTGGACACCGGAAGTAAGGGATGCAGTCAAATTGAAAAAGGAGTCCTATCGAGCCTGGTTGGCTTGTGGGACTGCTGTCTTCTCCATGCTGTAGCTCGGGTGGTTACAGAGGCAAAAACTTGGGTGTGGGAGGAATTCAGGGAGGCAGTGGAGAAGGACTATAGGATGGCCTCAAGAAAATTCTGGAAAACCATTCGCCGACTCAGGAGAGAGAAGCAGTGCTTCACCAATACCATTTACAGTGCGAGCGGGGAGGTGCTGACCTCAATTGGGAACGTAGTTGCACGGTGGAAGGAATACTTTGAGGACTCTTCAATCCTGCCGTCACGTCTTCCGAGGAGGACACAGAGGCTGGGGACCCGGAGGCGGACTCATCGATCACCCAGGCTGAAGTCACCGATGTGGTCGGTGGGCTCCTTGGTGGCAAAGCACCCTCTGGTCCTGGAGGATGTGTTCCCCAACTAACCCCCCAACTACAGGGGGATTACACTCCTCAGCCTCTCCGGTAAGGTGTACGCCAGGGTACTAGAGAGGAGAATCTGACTGATAGTTGAACCTCGGATTTAGGTGGAGCAGTGTGGTTTTCATCCTGGTCGCGGAACACTGGACCAGTTTTTATACTCTTCATTGGGTGCTTGAGGGTCCCTGTATGACCCGGGCAGGAGATTTTGCCACAGGTTCTGCTTATTGTTTTATGGACCGAATTTCTAGGTACAGCCAGGGGCCGGAGGGTGTCTGGTTCGGGGAGCACAGGATCTTATCTCTGCTATCCGCAGATGATGTTGTCCTGATGGGTTCATCGGACCAGGACCGGCAGCGTGCACTGGAATGGTTTGCAGCCAAGTGTGAATCGGCCGGGATGAGAATCAGCACCTCCAAATCCAAGGCTCCGCAGCTCTCGACCGGAAAAATGTGGCTTGAACATTTCAACATTCCCCAACATTGGGTGGGGAGTCCTTACCTCAAGTGGAGGAGTTCAAGTACCTAGGGGTTTTGTTCACGATTGAGGGAAGGACTGAGCGTGAGATTGACAGGCGGATCGGTGTAGCGGCTGCAGTGATGCAGTCTCTGTATCCGGCCGTTGTGGTGAAGAAGGAGCTGAGCCGAAAGACAAAGCTCTCGATTTACTAGTTAATCTACGTTTCTACTCTCACCTATGGTCATGAACTTCAGGTAATGACCGAAAGGACACGATCGTGGATACAAGCGGTCAAAATGAGTTTCCTCCACAATCTAGCCGGGCGCTCCCTTAGAGTTAAGTTGAGGAGCTCGGTCACACGGGAGGAGCTCGGAGTAGAGCCGCTGCTCCTCCATGTCAAGAGGAGCCAGCTGAGGTGGCTCAGGCATCTGTTTCGGGTGCCTCCTGGACGCCTCCCTCGGGAGATGTTTCGCGCATGTCCCACCAGGAGGTGGCCCCGGGGGAGACCAACGACACGCTGAAGGGACTATGTCTCTCGGCTGGCCTGGGAATGCTTCAGGATCCCCCCGGGGGAGCTGGAGGTGTGTGTGTGGAGATGGAATTCTGGGCCGCCCTGCTCAGACGGTTGCCCCCGCGACCCAGCCCCGAATATGCGGAAGAAAATGGATGGATGGAAGTTAAGGACTTCTAAAAATGTATATCAGTGTGCTGAGATTTTTAATTCTCAACTTTTGCAAAGTAGACAAACCTTACTGGTCAAAAGTATTTAGTTACCGTGCATTGGATTATAGTAATAATTGGAGCAAGAAAAGCATGCTACACTCACGATTAAGATGTATGCATATTTATTATTCTTGGACCAGTCTTGGCTGGTACCGTTGGTGCATATCTGCAATAAACATACGGATGATTGCTGAGACATACCATAAGACTGCTATAGGTTTCTATAAACGTGAAGTATTACATTTAACTTTTCAAGTGGTTATGTTCAGTTACATTCAAAAGATAATGCATGTGGGTATGACAACATCATGAATCCTTAGTCCTTAAAAATGCTTAATAATTAGCGTTGAGAGTAGAGTTTGCTAATAATTGACAATTACCACATTGATTCAGTAGCCTGTATTTTAATCTGTTACTGTGAGTAACTGTAGAAGTATCCAACCTGATTGTACAGACGACAGGAGTACAAAGGTCAACAATGAGGACTAACTCACTCCCATTGTAATTAACCAACCCTCCTTCATTCTACTGAGGGAAGCACAGACAACAGACATAAGATGAGACAACTTCTAGTTTTTGGTATTGCTTTTGCCTCATTGTTCTTTGTTCAGTGTATGCCAGGTAAGTGGAAATCATACATAATTTAAAGAAATGAACACATTTTCTCATTCAAACCAAACTACAATTAAATCAATGTCACATGTATCTTTTTTCATTAAGATTTTTGCTTGGCTATTTTCAAAAGATATAATTATTTGAAGGATTTCTAAATGTAGCAGATGAATAAGTCATTTTAATGTTTCGTTTTTAAATGGTGAAACCTGCCTGAAGATAGAAAAAATTTATGTTAGGATCTTCCTCCTTGGCAAACATTACTAAGAAGGTAGAAATCAACTTGAAAAACATATATTTTAATCTAATGTATCTATTATATTTAAAACTGTTATTTAAATCAAATTTATTACATACATACTCTCCCCAATATGTGTTTATCCTTTATATTGTCATTATTTTAGCAGAGTTCAAAGGTTCACACATTTTATGGTCCTAGTATCACTCTTACAAGACAGTTTCATTGACGGTTAAAGGTCTCATATTGTGTGGTTAAGGCCTGATAAAACATAGACATACATTTGTTGTAACAAAGTGGACTTGAAGCCCAAATCTGATAAAGGGAGTGACACATTTTCCCTGACATAGATGTATTGATGATATGTTTTATAGCTGATTAGTGAAAATACAATACTGAGAATACTGTAAAATTGACAAAACATGTCAATTTACCGCTGTCATGTGATACCTGCATTTAAAACTCCCCGAAGCTTTAAATTCTACAGCTGACATGCAGATGTTCAGAACACCGATGAAAAAAGAGCTGTCAAAACCAAAATCATATAGTATGTATTATTATAAGACATTTCCCTAAAAGCACCCAATAACCTATTTCTAGCTAATCATTATTAAACCCAAACAAAACTACATCTAGGGCGACCACCCAACCACAAACACATAAAAGTAGAATAATACCCAAACAAGGAAAGGAAATGTTTGTTTGGAATGGAATCTGGATTTAATGTATTAAAACATGTAAACTAAAATCTATAAAGGGGTGAGAGCTGAAGCCTTGTCATAAATGACACGTTTACTACAGTTATAGAGTAAGGAGTTAGCCTCTTGGTGTCGAGTTCGCTAGACATTTGCCAACAAAGAGATACTGCTAGATCATATTCAGAAAATGATAGAACTTTGTGTAATGAAATATTTGTTCCTCAGACAGATTTTGGTTTTGCATATAGTTAGTTAGTCCCCCTCCTGTAACTGTAGCATTTCTTTTGGGTACAAGTAGTTTACAGAGTACATCTCCCATTATATGTATATTTAATACAATCAAATTCTTCCTTCCTGATTTGAGAATCTTTCTTTGATCCAACAGATTTCTGTACCCTTCCCAAGGACGAGGGCACAGGCACAGACATCCAGATTGTTTTGTATTATAATGCCACCAGGGACAAGTGTTACCCTTTCAGATACACAGGAATAGGAGGGAATGGCAATCACTTTGGAAATGAAAGAGAGTGCATGAGGAACTGCTCTGCAAATGCGGAGGTTGTGTACCCAATAGATGGTGAGATAACACAAATTGTTGGTCAGCTAATGCTGAAAGAAATTAGTTATGCACTAAACAAAAGCTAAACTGGCCTGTTCCCATAAACTATGTGTACAAGGAGGTGCTGTGGGCATGCTATTCAGATCATTTTTACAGAAACATGTTTGTTTATAACAGTCATAAACCAAGGACTTTGGACTATTTTCAGAGGAAGAGGTTTTATGGCTTCATGAATGTAGGAAGGGAGACTAAGAAAGACTGACAATACACCTTATGTAGCAGTACACATTTGAAGAATCTTTTACTAGCTGCAATGACAGGTTGGCTTGTAATTACAAATAACAAAATACAACACAGCTCAGCACATCAAGTGGAGAGAGCGAAGGATGGGTCCAGAAATGTTCAGCTGTAGTGTAATTTACCTCTCGGGGCAGTGTCATATTTAGCCTGAAGAGAGTGCAAAGTATACACTCTTAGAAACAATTGTATCAGCTTAGATAGTTCCTGCCTCCAGTTCCTTATTATCAAGACAACTGGTATGCATATTCGTGTACAAGGCTAGTGTGTATTATTTCCACATTCTATACCTTGTAATAAATGTTGTTGAGTTAAAATACTTGAGAATTACAATCTTTCACCATGTGCCGTACAAATGTAACACCCTAAGTAGTGAAATTCTGATCAAGAAAAAACATTGATATTGCATTTATTATTCTTTCTCTAGAAACAATATCTTGTCACTTTCCGAAGGCGACTGGTGAATGCTATGGCAACTATTTGCGTTTCTACTATGACCCCATTCATGAAAAATGCAAGTCATTCTTTTATACTGGTTGTGTTGGGAATGGAAACAGATACTTAGATCTGTTCAGATGCAACGCTACATGTGCTGGTATCAAAGGTAAGGTCAAACAACCTTTATACAGTTCAAATATCTTCTTAACTTGTACATTTGTAATTTGTAATGTGTTCCATTATCTGTCAAAAGATGAAGGTGATACTGATGAGGATTTAGAAACTGACACACCAATTGGTGAGTTGGGATTTAAGATTACTGGCATACTAGGAATCAGGGATTAAGACTTTTATTTTAATGGTTTTATGTAAATTAAATGTTATTTTTCCAGCGTTGATTCTTGGAATTGTCTTTGGTCTCGCCGGTGCAATAATCCTCATCTTTGTGATCGTCTTAACTATGAAGAGCAAGTAAGGACCACTACACTGTTTAAAATGTTTTAGTTCATTTCTTAGAGAAGGACAAAACAACAAATTTAATGATAAAAAATGTATTTTCCATTTGTTCTACTCTTGCATATCAAGTTTAGTTTAATCATAACTATTGTTTTTACAGGAAGAGCTCAGACAGTGCTGCAAAGACAAGCAAAGAACTTCAATCTGAAACACCTTTGAAAGATGAAGGCATAGAAATGGCTTAGTGGTACCACCAGTTCGTGAAATCAGCGTCTTCGTCTTGGCCTTACAAAGAATTTCTCTGAGTTGTGAGCTGTAACAACGAAACTACAGAACTAAGTATTGTTTATTATTGTCACACTATTGATCAAGGGAATGTCACAATTTGTATATTAACATAAATAAATAAAAAGGGGAGTGTACAAATAAAGTTATGTGCACGTTTTCTTCAAAAAACTGAACATTTAGAAACATTTTTTGTTGCACACTACATGTCAAAGCCTAGACCTGAAATAAGTTTAATAGCTTCCACAACGTGTTGCATTTTTTCATGCATTCATGTTTTTGTTTCTAAAGTGTTTTGTTGAATGGGTGTTGATGGGTGTAATAAAAGGAAAGAGATTAGACCTATACTTAATAATACAATGCATTTTTTGACTGACTTGTTTGTTTCTAAGATTTTGTTATTTATATAAGTTGCCAAATTTATGAACGACTAAAACTTGAATTTAAAAAAAACATTAAATGCGTTTTTTATGGGGGAATTCTTACATTATTCTGAAATCATTAAGCCTGTGTATTCTGCATAGAATGAAAATCCATACAAAACTAAATTTGCTGTGATAAGCACATTTATGCACATACTTCTTTGTTCTGCTAACGGTGTTATGCTTGCTAGTTTAGTTTTGCTTGGCAATATAATGTGCTAGGTGACATGTTTGCCTGACACACATTGCCATCAATCCCGTATTGCCTTGTCAGGAGATACTGAAAATGAATGGGAGAATTATGTTTTATTGTGTATATGTAGACAATCACTGAAAGCCTAATGAATCCACCGCCAGGTGCCGCTTATATAAGGGAAAATCAGCCCGCTATTATCCACATCATCCCAAAACCTTCAGCATAGGCACATGAAGCATCCACAATGATGATTTATAGAAATGTTGGCTGCTGGATGACATTATGGACAGTTACAATTTATGTAATGTGTGACTCAGCCCAAGCCATGCCAGGGAAGTCTGCTTGTGCTCAGATTTGAACACTGACTGATGACTGCACAGCCTTCTCCCTCGCTAGTATCGGTGCAGAAGGATCTCCCTGAGATCATCCTTCATGCCACAATTTGGGAGCTCCATAGCACCTTGGGTTCTGGGGACCCCCACGAAGAAGTTGATGAAAACCTTTCTGCCATGCAGAAACTTCAGAACTGTACGGACTGTTCGTGGTATGCAAGCACTACTTCCGTTTATGTGGACAGAAGAGTATGCCGTACAGACAGTCCAAGGTATTCCCCCACAAGATCCTGCCCCAGGGACTTATCTAGACATCTAGATAAGATCCAGCACCTGAACTTCAACCAAGAACACATGCCTGTCTTCTGTGACCATTCACCTCTCTGTCTCGCTGGCAAACAGGTCTTTCGTGCTAAGCACACAACGTGTTACCAGAGCAGGCCAGGCTTCCCTGCTCTTTGGCCACTAATATGATATGGCTAATATGACTACTGGATGTCCCCAGGGTGGCTTTCCTCACTCCGGCCCCCCCTGCCATGCGCTCTCCTCACGCACCTACTTTTGCAGCTCCGGCTGCAGCGAGAGTGGCGTCTTCTTGACCCTTGCCGCCATCATGGTCCAATGGTAAGTGGGATAAGAGGGATCGGACTGCACTGTGGTCCTGAGGCTAAAGGTGTCACCTTGAACACACCACTGGATCCCAAGAGCTCTTTCCAGAGGAAGCTGGTCCCTGTCCAAATCCAGCTCCTGCAAATTCAAAGCTCTGATGTTACTTGTAATTGATGCATATACCACCTGACTGTTAGTGACCCACTTTTGGAGATTGAATCCTCCCCTTTTACAAAGTGATGTCAATCCATGTATCAGCTGTACAACCCCTTCCTCTGATGTGGTGGATTTAAGACAGTCATCCACATAGACATGAGTTTTGACTGTACTGATGATATCAGGTGACTATTCAAGAGCATTATCCTCTGCGGTTCTTCTCAGTGCCTCACCGTTATCCAATAAGATGTCCAACGGAGGCTTTCACTTGGTGATTAGCGACTGGCTGCAGCCAGACCGCTAATCCTTCAAGTGTTGTCATCATTTCTCGTCAGCTGAGGAAAATGAACAAAACCAAGTGGGGATTCCTTGTTGGTGTATCATAGCAAACAGATCTTTTTGTGCAGATTGCCAAAAAGGGGGGTGTTCCAAGTATCGGTCTTAGGAACTTGTAACCTTCATAATTTTTTTGCAATCATTTTAAAGATTCTGCATCAGTTAACAAATTGGGCTACTCATATGGTTATTCAGTGCCTGAACCTTTGCCAATTGCAATTGAAACATTCAACAGAACTTTTTGCACCTCTGATATGCACTGGGCATAGAATATCAAGTCTGTGTTTTTATCAAATTTTTTGTCAGCATTTAGTAGACTTGTATTTAAATATCTTGCCAGGATTGTCTTTTCTTTGCGAGGCTCATAAAAAGTAGGACCTCCTGTGTGGTACTACATTGGAAAACATTGTCATTCATTAGTAACATCTTCTAACAGTTTAATAGGATGAATATTCTTAGCAAGGGCAACTGATAACACATAATCAAAATATTGATCGAAAACGTTTTGAGCAATATCTACTGCTTGTAAACGTGTCTAGAAAACGCCATGTGTTTGTTCAGTGTACATCAACTCATCTTCACTTTCTGAATCCGTTTTTTTTTCCAGCAATGCTTGTTGAACGTATTGGTTCACTATTCATTTGTATTGGCACATATTTCACAGTTTTTATTTTTACAATTCCAACAGTTGCGTCAATTTGAGATGTTGTGTTATTATCTTTGCCAATTTCCGTATGTGTATGATCTGGATTTTCAGAATTTTGGAGTGAGTTACTGATTACATTTTGTTGATGATCACAGACATCCACATTGTCAATTTCGTCCATCTGGTTAATCCATTTATTGTTAAATTTGAAGTATTCCAATGTATTGTGTACATGGTTTGTATGGACATGTTTACATTCATTATGACCTTTGTATGTTAATTTGTGTTTTCGTTTGATTTGTAGCATTAAAGCGTGTTCATCCTTTTGTTTATGTTTTTCACTTGATTTATATTAGATGTAACACACACAACAGGTTCATGGGCAACCGTTTTATCCCCGCGTTGGTAATGCCCGCAGTTTCAGAAAAGGATTATATTATGCTACTAAGTGTTGCTCGAGTGATTTTAAGCACTGTAGCAGAAAAGGAATGGCTCCCTAATGCAAATAATTTGCCACACTTTCTTGAGGCATTCTACCAGCACATATTTAATGGTGACATGTGTGACATATCCACAACTGAATGTACAGCACAGATATCATAACATTGTTTATTGCAAGTCTGTAAATATATGCCTGCAATACATCGTTTAGCCAAAGACACTACCGTTGGACTGGTTGTGTAGTGGTCATGCTTGCACATCTCATCACCACTCACCAACACTAGCTGGGAAGTTCTTTAAAGCCACTTTTCATCAGAGTTTTTATATTATGTAAGAAAAAGAAAAGAAGAAAAGAAAACAGAAAAGTAGATTGAACATTTGGAAACATTGAGGGTCTGTTTCAACATGTTTCTAAAGGATTGCATGACAAAATCCATGGAATATGTCTGATTTTTCTTATCAACATAAGTTTGCATGCTTTGTTTTTTTTACATTGCTTTGGAAGTCTACATCGTAATTGTATTTCTGCCTGCTAAATTCTCTTACTTTACTTTAGAAGTCTGCATCACATCTGTATATACTTTTACTGTATTCTTTAACTAGAGTTTGAATGTTTGCATCTGTCCTGTAGTGATCTTGGCTGGACAGCAATAGTGCTTTTTTGTATTGACCATTTGTGGCATCCAATTTCTGTTGCAACATAATACAATTTTGTTGGAATTCAATATCCTCCTGATGTCTTTGCTTCATGGCAGCTTTATCTTGAGACTGTTGTATTTTACTTGTTGATGGCCTTTTCCTCAAATTTACTTTACACTTTGGCATAGTATTTTTTGATTGGCACAACAATGCGCATGCACCTTCACATCGTGTATCTCTTACACAAGTGACTAATTTGTTATGGTTTCCATTTATTTGGTTCAATTACATGGCATCGTCACTTATTTCAGAAAAACTTTTGTAAAAGTTCCAGCGGTCGAATTAAATGTTTAGATGTCAGTACAAAACAGATCGGTGCTGTTATTTTTTCCAAAGTGCAAAGTGCAGGGAAGTGCAAACATAGAACGTATATATATAAACAGTAAAGCAAGGTAAACAATACACAATGTCCAAATGACTTCAGCAAATGGACAACCATCCCAGAACATCCCCTGTCCTTAGACCCTCCTTCTCCTCGAGGAAAAACTACAAAAACCATGTGGGAAAAAGTAGAAACCTCGGGGAGAACCACAATGAAGGAGAGATCCTACCCCCAAGAATGGACAGGCTGTAGATGGTTCAGGACTGGCGCTTGCCCATTTGTCCACCTGCTAAAATCATGTGCAGATGGACTGTTGATAAAGAACTACAGAGAAGGAACTACTCCCTGACAGTTGAGGAGCACCCGAGTCCACAGATCAGGTTACGAGATGAGGCGGGGCACCTGGGGTGGAGTCATCACCAGGGCAGCATCCAGGACAGAACTCACCTCCGGGGGAGAGAGAGAAAACTTGTGAATATTAACGAACAGTTATGAGTAACGAACGAACAGACTAGTTAGTTAACAGGCAGATAAGAGTCTAGTCTGTTAAGATATGTCTAGTCACTAGACAATATCTTAGTGAACTAAAACATTAACTAATGTACAGTAGAAGGGGGAAATGGTATAACCAGAGGATAGAGCGCAAACTGTCATACCACCCCCCTGGAGGAAGCACGACAGTTATTTGTATTTCTGTTCCCAACCAGCCCATGCATAAGCCACTATCATGTCATACTGAGTCCTTGGCCCTGTTGAAGAGGGTAATAGCATAGGGGTAGAAGCTGGTTCTGTGGTTTTGGTCCTGATGGACCGCAGCCTCCTGCCAGAGGGGAGCAGCTGAAGCAAATATTGTCCAGGGTGGGAGGAGTCGGCAACTATCTTCTTCACTCGCCTCAAGGACCTCGAGGTGTGCAGGTCCCCTAGGGATGGCAGTTTGCAGCCTATCACCTTTTCGGCGGCACATATGATGCGCTGTAGTATGCTCCTGTACTTGGCAGTGGCAGCAGCGCACCAGACAGTGATGGAGGAGGTGAGAATAGACTCAATAATGGCCGTATAGCATTGCGCCATTATTGTCTTCGGCAGGTTGAATTTCCTCAGCTACCACAGGAGGTACATCCTCTGCTGGGCTTTCTTAACCAGTGAGGTGAGGCTCCCACTTGAGGTCCTGAGAGAGTGTGGTCCCAAGAAAGTGGAGGAACTCAACAGTGGTAGTCACACAGGGTGATGGGGGAGAGTGGGGTTGGGTCCTTTCCGAAGTCCACATCCACCTCCACAGTCTTCAGAGCATTAAGCTTGAGTTTGTTCTGGCTACACCAGGTCACAAGGTTGTCAGCTTCCTTCCTGTAGTCAGACTCCTTCCCACCAGAGATGAGCCCGATCAGGGTGGTGTCATCTGAAAACTTCAAGAGCTTGACAGATGGGTGACTCGAAGTGCAGCTGTTGGTGTACAGGGCGAAAAGTAGAGGGGAAAGGACGCAGCCCTGAGGAGCTCCGGTGCT
Source organism: Plecoglossus altivelis (assembly GCA_036571765.1). Taxonomy (NCBI): domain Eukaryota; kingdom Metazoa; phylum Chordata; class Actinopteri; order Osmeriformes; family Plecoglossidae; genus Plecoglossus; species Plecoglossus altivelis. The sequence continues at coordinate 6,952,755 of BROE01000003.1, read as the reverse complement.
GATTGACCGGGAGACAGAGACTTGCGTTCCCATCTTGACATATTGCATCCTATCTGCCTCCTATATTACTGCATCAACTTACCTTTTTAGATCAGAAGAACCTATTTCACCAAACAATGGAGACACTGAAAAGGAACCAGAGGAATGCAAGATGCGTGTGCACTTGTTTGGAGCTGTATTGTCATCAAGTTGCTCAAACTATGCACTGAGAAGAATTACAGAGGATAATGCACTTGAATAGTCACCTGATATCATCAGTACAGTCAAAACTCATGTCTATGTGGATGACTGCCTTAAATCCACCACATCAGAGGATGGGGTTGTACAGCTGATACATGGATTGACATCACTTTGTAAAAGGGGAGGATTCAATCTCCAAAAGTGGGTCACTAACAGTCAGGTGGTATATGCATCAATTACGAGTAACATCAGAGCTTTGGATTTGCAGGAGATGGATTTGGACAGGGACCAGCTTCCTCTGGAAAGAGCTCTTGGGATGCAGTGGTGTGTTCAAGTTGACACCTTTATCTTTGGCTGTCTGTATGGCATACTCTTCTGTCCACATAAATGGAAGTAGTGCTTGCATCCCACAAACTGTACAGTTCTGAAGTTTCGGCATGGAGGAAAAGTTTTCATCAACTTCTTCGTGGCAGTCCCCAGAACCCAAGGTGCTATGGAGCTCCCACATTGTGGCATGAAGGATGATCTCAGGGAGATCCTTCTGCACCGATAATAGCGAGGTAGAAGGCCGTGCAGTCATCGGTCAGTGCTCAAACATGAGAACAAGCAGACTCTAGGATTGTTAATGGTAATTTGGTTATTTACTTTTTATGTTTTTTAAATTTTTTATTAGTATGCCTACACTTTGTTTATTTTATTTTATTTGTATTGAGCTGCCAGGTAGCCCACCCTCTTTGTATAAATAGATCAGGTGGGATGGGTCTGCAGGGACTGAGGGCACATGTTTTTTTTTTACCAGACAACAGAGAGGCTGCAGGCTGTGGCACTAACATGTAAGTTTCCTGCAATTTGGTGAATAAACCAAAACCAAAAAAGTGCATTTTGGATATGGACATTCCTTTTCTTTTATCAACCTGTGTAAGAACAAGTCCTGGATGGTCGCTCAGTGGCCATTTGATTTGTTTCCATTTTGACAAAGTTAAGGACAAACAGCCACTATTCTGTGTTTGTGGACAAGATTGGGAAATGGCTCTGTCTCTGGTGGTGCAGTGATGAGGGGTGTGTTGTGTATGGGTAAGGACCACAATTGTGTTTATAATTCCTCTCTGTAAGAACACCCTGTCCAGTGGACGTATGCCGTGCGTCTTGTGTACAAGAGAAATGTGGATTGTTTTTGTATCCTAGTAGGCCTATGCTACCTGTGTTAGGTGTATTTGTTAATCATCATCAGTAACAAGTTTTGTTTCTTTTTGTCCACAGGTATTGAAGAGTAGTGCATCCCTCGGGTATACACTGGCTAGACAAAGGTGGACCACTTGTGTATATTTAGTTAGGACATCTTATTCGTGTGTGAGTTTTGGTTTACTGTTTGGAAGACAGTAGGTTAGGGGTGGGAACTTTATTTTGATGTCTTTTCTTTAGTCCTTTTCAGCCCTCCCTTTTCCCTAACTGTTATTTACTAAACAGTGGCCAATAAAGCCCTATTTAAAATGGTATCATTGTCTGTCCTTGCTCACATTTGCTACACAGTGCAGTTTATCAACATCTGAGAGTCCTTTAGCAGCATAGATTCATAACAATTGATCTAGGGATGTAGCTTCATTTTAGAAGTTTAATATTGGCACCTTTTATATACAACTAGTGTGCTACTGTGTTGCAGTACCTCTCCAACACACAAGAGTCAAATATTACTTGACATGTCTGCAAATTACAGAGGGAGGTCAATGACATCTGAACTCTCAATGATAAAGTTTGACAACAGGTTGCTGGCCTTTAATACACTGTGTCAGGTGTCTTGCATCTAGTCCTGTGTGTTAGTCAGTGTGTTTTTGCATTCAGAGCAATTCTCTCTCATTGGCACTGAGGGCAGCTAAGCAAACTAAGGCTAATGACAAAGGCGCAGATAGATGTACTGTCGCACCAGGAGGTGCAAAGTTTCTGGGTCAGTGCTGTGTCTGATCTTCAGAATTTGTTCTCCTTGGAAAGGACAGGCTGACAGGATGACTCAAGTCTGTAGGTGATTGGACTGGTCACCAGGAGTAAACTATAACACTAAGGTGCCCTGCCCCACCAAGGAAGCCTTTGTTTATTTTTTACTCCCCCTGAAAGTGTCTGAAGGAGTTGTGAGAGAAGATGGGAATCTCCTTCATGTAAGTCTATGTATGCTAGATGTGACTGCACACAACAGTAACTGTGTGTATGGCATCAGAGGACTCTGTGTAACTCAATATAGGCAAATCTACTACCAGGACACATTGTAATATGTTACTGTATATTCCATGTTAAACAGGATGCTAATTCAGGATTACCACTCCTTCTATCAGTATGAAAAGGCTAACATATGTTAAACTTCATTATAGAACCTATATGTATATCAGTAACTGTGGTGAGTATTGTGGTTGAGGTGAGTATATCTGATATAAAGTTCAAATTATTGGAAACAATATCTGCATAGCACAGTGACAAGTACAAGCTCAATGCATCTCTCCATTGTCAGTCCAAAGAAATATGTCATTGGAGGTGGGGTGACTAGGATATCAATTAAGTTTCCGTCATCCCTGGGGAGATAGCTGAGTTTGCTGCTCCCTGCTGAACCCTTTTGTTTGAGGTGGATCTGATACCTGCAAAGGGTGCAGGGAAGCCTGTTTGATCAAGAAGGATTTTAATGAAAGCAGGCTGATTCAGATGGTTCGGTTGCAGATCAGAAATGATGCAACTCTGCAGCCTGGGCCCTGGGAGGACCATGCACATCTAACGAGTAAGACATGATGTTCTAATCTCCTGAAAGCCATAAGAGAGAAAACAAAGGACGAACAAGAGACTAGACAGAGAAATTGTGTTTTATACAAACATTGTTGTACCCAGCCAGCTCCAGTCCTACCCTCACCCTCAGTTGAAGCCAGTCCTGCCCCACCCTCTGCCCCAGCCTTCACCTCAGCACCACCCCCTGCCCCTGTCCCTGTCCAAGGCCCAGTCCTATACCTAGTCCTTCTGCTTCATCTCCAACCCCAGCCTGTGTGATATCTACAGTCAGGCTAGAAGAATAAAGCCTTCAGCTGGCACTGGGGAATATGTGGCAGGAATGCAGCAAAGTCTCACTGACCTTTGAGAACAGGAGATCTATTTTCACTGCCACCCCGCTTACTCCCCCCACCATCCAGCAACTCACTGCCTCCGAAGGTATGACAATCACATTCCAAAAATCCCTCTATTGGCAGGAAGGGATGTGAAAAAGCAAAAATGCCTAGCCTATCTCCGCCTAGACCAGACCAGGTCAGGTCTGGCCTCCTCTATGCTTGTGTCAGCCAAACACCTTGAACTAACCTGGCCAAGAGCTATCTCTCCATAGATACCATAGAATGAGAAAGAAGCGGTTTAAAGAACAATCACTACAAGTATGGAGGTCTGGGCCAGGCCAGGCCAGGCCAGGCCAGAGGGAAAGGAACTGGGAATCTCAAGCTTGTTTACTACTCCAAGCCTCTACCTGGGCCAAAACCTGTCCCTGTCTGCTGATTACAGGGCAGAAGGCAACATCTGATAGGATGGGCCTGAGAGGGTAGTAGTGGTAGAGTGTGGGTGTGAAGGGGTGGAGGAGTAGAGCAGAGAGGTATTAAGTGAGAAGAAAGTAAGGAACAAGAGGAGTGAGGTAAAGAGGAGAGATGGTAAGGGAAAACAAGGAGACAGGGTGAGAACACATAAAAACGGGGAGAGTGGGAGAGAAAGAAAAAAGGAGGGGTACAGTAGAGTGTGATAAAGGGTAAGGGAGATGGAGAGGATAAGGGAGAGGAGGAGAGAGGGAGAGAAGTGTCTGTTTGAAGTGCTTATCTTTTTGGCCAAACATCTGCGGGCACGCATAACTGTTCCAAACACATCCACATGGACACACATGTACATATACACACGCAGACATACACAGCTGGCTCTACAAAGAAGCAGAGGGACACAAACATGCAGTCTAAATACATCCCTTTACTCTGCTAGGGCCCAGGTGCAGGTCTGGACCTGCTACGGGCTGGACCTGGGCCAGAATCATGGTACCGCTACCCTATCACTACCGAGTAGCCCTCGAGACAAGTTAGAAATCTATGTACAAGAAAATTGATTTCTTCCATGTCCTAACCTTAATAGAGCAAAGCACAAAACAGAGTTCATCCCCAAAAGAGACATCTTCAGCTTCCAGAGAGAACAGTTAGAATAGCAATAACATGCAGACACGCAGACACTCACACACACACACACATACACTGTATAACACAAAATTTCTCTCACACGCAGAAACACACATGCATACACATTTCCACTCTCAATGAAAAATATACTTTTATGAGAGTATCTGTTCTGTTTGTCAGGAGAGGGATGCAGGTAAGCGGGACTTTAAATGACTCATGATGTCAGACTGGATGAATCCCTGGAGAAAGGCCATTCCATGTGTAGAGGTGATAACAGAGAAACAAAGTGGAGCTTGTGGCATCTAGCAGCCATGTACAGAATATCATGCCATTTCTCTTAAACAAATCCCTCTTTCATGTCTGGCCATGAGCAATTCTCTTTTGAAGTTCTATTTGCATTGGGAATTGCCCCCAATCCCCCACCTTCCGCCCTGAACCCTCACCCTAACAGGGGACACTCATGGGGCCTGGAATCAATACACTCCAAATTTTGCCTTCAATATACAAACTATACAAACTGTACGAATACTTACCGATGTGCATGTGCATAGAGTATGTGCATGTGCTTAGAGTATGGACCTTTTATGGCCCTTTACCCTTTTCTTTGGTCTCCTTGGTGACATCACACCCTCTTCTTAACTGGTACTTTGTCTTGCACACTGTCTCAGCCTGGCAGAGAAAAACAAAGCATCATTGTTTATCCATATTTGCATTGTTAATGTGCTGATGGGATCTCTCCTTACCTATTATCACTTTACAGAGGTGTGAAGACACATATTTTGCCATGTTCATCCTCACTCAATACTATATTAGGCTAAGTATACAAATTAGTCAAAGTGATCTCATGACCCAAAACATTGTGGATTTAGACTTAGGTCTGGATGACATTGCTGGATGTAATGAATTGGTTTTGTGTATGTAGTGATTTTCCGGTTCATTAGTCAACATGCTTTTGGGAATAATCTACTAACAAAACCCACTACTGGTTCATGATTCCTGTCAGGTAGTCAGCTCTTCAATCAGGTTTGAAAATCATTTAAAATATAGGGAAGTACTGTACATCCATCCATATATCTTTATCTTTTATCCAATCTTGTAACATTTAGCTTCTTGTTTTTCTATGCTTATATATTTAAAGAGTTGTTCAATAGCATCTTATTATGACAGGTGCCAGCATTTTAGAGTACAAGCAATCTTAGAGTCTGTTCCCTATTCCTAGTCGTCACCCAACAAACAGGAAGACATTCCTGAACACTTCCTGGTTATGGAGGATCATGATTGGACAGTGTATGTTTGTTCATCTAACTGAAGGTCTCCAGCAGCAGACTTGAGACTTATTGTTTTTTGTGCAGTCTATCTGGAATAAGACCAATGTGTGAAAAAAATGTATTTGTTTTTGTCTTCTGTGTGTCTGAGAGAAAGATGACTTCTGAAAGAGTTGGGAATTGGTATTACACAGCTCACTTAGGATTGTACCTACCTGAAGAGACAGCTGTCTCAGGCTGAAGAATTCTACTGTGGGACTGTGCTGTGTGATGTGACTGTCTGAGGTCTTTGGAATTGTGTATCTACTTAAGATCATACTCCTGGTCTGTTATAGAGGCCGTCTGCTCTGCTCCACTTTACTGTAGGGTACTCTTAATTTCATCGTAAGACATTTAGACTATAATTAGATTGTTGCACGGCATAATTTATTCTCTCTTTAAAACTCTTTAAAATGTTAGAGAATGTGCACAGCACATAGACAACAATGTTTATAGGGGACCTGTATAAAACTACAGATATGCATTTGATACATAGAAAGGCTTGCCGGGGGACACACATGTCTAACATCCACGTTCAGCTTTACATTTACACCAGCAACATCTTAACTCCTTAAACGCTGACAGAATCCTGTGCCAGCAAGAAACAGCATTCCTTTTTAGTGGTGGTTGGATTAATCCCACATTTGTATGGATCAATTTACTCTGAAATACAGGTTTCATGTCAGGTCACGTGGGTATAAAAGGATGATCAACATCACACACTGTACAGTATCACTTGTTAGAAATTACACCTTTTGAAAAACAAAATAAAAGAATAGGAGGACATTGTGGAAATGATGTTACTTGCTGACAATCAATGGAAACAATGATTCTACTGTGTTAGCTCTCATTATAGTACGCTGACAGTCATCTAAGTACTTTTTCTCTTTACATTAACACATAAAGATGGACCAAGTACTATCCTCTTCACCATCTTGGTTTGTTTAGTTCACCTGGCCAAACAGTAAGATTCTTAATGGGACTGTTTGCTGGATACTTTAACATGCTGCAGCAGATACTGTTGTATATGCCAACACAGACAGAACCCATCGTCTTTAAAGCTAATTCAAGGGAAACATAACCTATCCATCATGAGGTAGTAAACTGATATGTAATTTCTGGACACTCACACCTGATTGACAAAATATACTGTAATAACACGTAGAAAACATGCAACCTATTCAGGTAGGATCAATTTTGCTCAGGTTATACTCACATTGGGACTGAGAAACCACAGGGCACAGCTTTAAAAGAACTGTCTGATAATTGAACTAGGACTGGCCAGTATATGTTTTAGACCTCCCTATAAGTCATTGCACATCATCACAGCTGTTAAACAAAATGCCCAAATATTTCCACATGGAAATCTTTCTATACTCTAACTGCAACAAAATTGTCTTACTCCTCAAAGGTAAGCCCTATGGTTCTCTCTGGTAATGCATGTCCGTAAATTCAATATGAGTTCAATATGAGTTCAAATGTGTTTAACTGCTCAACTAGTCACCAACTATCACAATACTACTTACCAACAGTGCAGTGTGTACACAAACCTGTTTGTTACCATAGATAAAACCCTCAGAATGTATTTCAGATCCTTTTTAGATCAGTAAGAACCATATAGGGCTCTAAACAAAACTTTACAAACAGAAAAGGGTTGTATCTGTAACAAAGGGATCTATGTACAACAAAGCAATAGACATGGCAATAGACATATAACACTTTCACTGTAGGAACTCCATTTAAAGTTCCCTTATCTCAAGCACTTTTAGCAGCTCATATCTGATGCACATGTTTTGGGGGGGGGGTTGTATGTACACATATAAAGAACCAAACGAAGGGTTTTCCTTTATTATTTTCCCTCACCTGCTATCTCACAGATTGCAAAATAATAATAAATCTCAGAAATCATGAATAAATAATTTAAATATATCACATCATCGTCATACTGTAGAAAACATGTTGAAAGTGCATGGTAAGGCTCCGGCCGTCATGATGGCACTGCTCAGATCCTTGGCAGGAAGTGCGTCACTGTCATGCTGGGAGTCACTCTATTACCCTTCTTGGTTTTGCCTGTCTTGCTCAAGCCTATGTACATCCCTGGGTGCGCCGCTGACTCATAAGCATTGTAGTTGTTAGCCAAGAATGTCTCCTTGAACTTGCACTCATTACTGAAATGGCCCTGTGGAGGAGATGAGGGGATGAAGAGATGTTAAGAGATCAAAAGGATGTTAGTTGTGGCCTACTGAACCTTGACTGAGGTACATATCCCATATTATGGTCTGAACCAATCGTGACTACACATTATTGCCTGACATGTCACTATGGTTGAGGTCTACACTGTAAATTCACTCACCTTAATTTGTGTTGCATAATGTCTACTTGACTTTTCAGTGGAAAGTATGAAGTTATTAGTATTAGTATAGGTTAAAGGATACTGTGTGTGTATTCTGAGAAAGGAACCTCTGAGTCCAGAGCTGTGATGAAGGTGTACAGAGAGTACACAGGTGTCTCTAAACCTAATACTCATTTGCTGGGAAACAAGTGAGGACAAGTCAAGGTCTTAGACTATCAATTGTCAGTTTACAGGCTCTTGAATATATATATTTTTTTACTGTCCAATACAACAAGGCAACTACATTTGCTCCTGCCCAGCATACTTACAGATCCATAGAGCTTCCCTTTGCCATTCATAGCCAGGAAGAGGCCACTACGAACCCCAAACAGCGTCACCACACCCCTCTCCACTGGAGATATTTCCAGAAGACCTAGAAGGAGACCGAAAAGGTTATTGATGTGTTTACTGTTTGGTGTTTTCCCCATTGTGTATAGCTGGCTTGGGGGAGTAGATTAAGTTGATAAGACCTGGTGGACAGGTTTATTTTCAACCTGCAACAGACACATCCTGACCTGAGAGGAAATACTGTCTTCCGTCCCACTGAGAGCAGTCCTCTAAAGTATGATGGATCTGAGCCTGAACTGAGTCTGTATCACAGACTTCCTCCTGTCAACCCTCCCCACTGTGCCAATGCCGCCTGACACATGGAGCTCTCCGAGGTAAACACAGCTCTGTTGTTATGCCTATGACTGTCAGTAGGAGATTAAACTCTCTGTGTCTCATCCCAGTGGTGTGTTATGTTTGTGTGAGTGGTATCTGTTTTGTCCCATGGACTGACGTGAGAGTGCAGTAGAAGTGGCCTGAATTCATTGGAAGTCTTCACCAACATAGATTGGCTAATAAGTAAGCTGTAGACTTACATATTGTCTATGAATGACATGTTGGACAAGGGTATTTTATGGTCAACATACAAGGGTTGAATATTCTATGTAGAATAGACTTAAAAGAATGGATCAATAACAGAGAGAAAAAAGATGGTTATACATGATTGTGAAGCACATGACCTAAACCCTGTCTTAAATCAGCTTAGATGATAGCCTACAGTTATCAACATCATTCAATGCCGAAGCCTCAGATCTCTTAGAAACACTGATTCTGTCTGACACCTTGAAACATAGCCAGAGGCCCTTTTATTTGAAATAGGGGCCGCGAACATTGTCCAAGCAAGCATATGAATCAAAGACTTGCAAAGTCAAGACATTCATGCCAAAACATAACACAAACGGTCTCATCATAAAGGAAGAGAAATGTTTGCCGATGTAAAACATTTCATTTATACTATATTGTATTATTCTGTGAAATTACTCAACTATATTAAATATAAAATTGAGGAATAATATTCTATGGTATTATTTTGAATACAGGAGCACTGTAAAGAAGCGCTGCAGGGAGGGCAAGGCCCTTAACCAAGATACCACAGTTTAACGGGGTGGGGGTGGGGGGGCGGCTTGGGGGGAACGTTTATATCTAGAGAAATCCATTCTGCAGGGATTCTGTATTTCTTCTATGTTCCATATAGCCTTGAAGAATGAATATGAAATAGAACTTACTGTATCTATTTTCGTTATGCACTCCCGTTATTTTTCCATCTGGGGACACTTGAATATGAAATCCAATGCCAACGTTGCAGTACAGACGTCTCAGTCTCTTTATACCCATTAGATAGTCACCATCCCGGTTTAAATCTCTTTTTTCCCACGGGTTGTGAGCCAATGAACGTGAGTAGAGCGTCTCCCACTCCCGTTCCGCTGTGCCGTTAATCCTACGGGTGAACGGGGCCGTGCGCACCGAGCTGCACATCAGTCCCCACACCAGCAACTGCAGAAGGGACGCTTGGACATACATCCCAGTTGGCCGATGGCGACACTCGAGGGATTTTTTATGTATCTCCTTTCTGTTACTCACAAGTCAATGATAAAGTGACAGAGACTTTTGCAGTACACAACACTATCCAGTGAAAAGAATACGACAAGTTATTTATGTCTGTATTAAGTATGCAGACCGTGCAATGCTGCAACTCTTCTCGATTAGATCCGAAGGTCCTCTGGGTCGGAGTTGTGATTTGTCTGTTGAGTTAAGAGGCATGGCCACCACCATTCCATTTTGGAGATACTTATACGTACCTCAAAATTACATCATACGCCACCTACTGTAACAAAAGTTTACTCACATTCCACATGCACAGTAGTTGTCACCACACAAAGTCATTTGAGGAAACCTCCCCGCCCTTTCTCGTGCGTACTGCACTCAGAAGCAAACCCGCCAAGGCGCGCAAAAAGCTTTACGTTGTGCGCGCTTGGTAACTTCCAACTGAAATAGCATCATACTTAACTGATATTTTCGGGTTTAAATTAGTTTCGCACAACTGAAATATCACGATTTGCAAGTCTACACATCTTGGAATGTATACAGAGACAATGATTACTCACGATCTTTGTCTAAAACATCCTTCTATATGGACTGGAAATAAAAACCAATGATGTATTGCAGAATGTAAAAAAGAAAACTATAAATCCAACAGAGTGCTGAGCTGGAGACATAGCTATAAATGAACAATAACAGGAAAATAACAAGCGGACACGGAATAACACGGAATCCTTATGAAATTCTACTTTTGGGAAATGGAATCATAAACAAAGACAACGGTAATTGGTAGCCTAATGTTTTATTTCTTAGTCATTTCATAGGTGAAGCAGTTTCATCCGACATACGCCTGTTTGCGCTCCTTGATCTCAAAACTTGTGAAGAATCTCTAACGCTTTTCTCTAATAAAATGTTCCCTTCGATTCCTCTGCTCATAGTAGTAAAATGAAAGTTCGAATCAAAGGTATGTTTGTGGTCTGAATCATACATGTGACCTTTAACACCTGGATGCGTTATTGTGTACGACAACGAGAATGACATTGGGATCTGAAGCAAGACACCGCAGGTTGTGCACCTGTTCTCTTATACATTCATATTCCTTTTGAGCAGGAATCTTACGCAAGAAATGTAGATTATTGTCAAGTCAGACTGAACCCGTGGTGTCCTTGCCCGAACACCCAAATAAGCCTCTGTGTATTGATTGTTTGTTTGAAAAAATGTTGTTGCAGGGAACATTAAGTAATCATTTACAAACGACCAGGCCTTTTTGTGTGGCTATAATTAGATGCATCCATACTGAGTTGTGTTTAAAGAATTTTATGTTGGAAAGATTCGTGGATATTCATCGTAAGCATCCTGCATAAATTCCTTGTTTTTGGGAACCTTCGTGGCGAATAAACTATAATTCTGACTGTTCATCATTCATACAACCAATATGCGTAAGGACATCACTCCTGTACAACAACCCTTGAAGGAATACCAATAAAGGGTGTCAATTTTTGTGACTAAAGTCAAGAGAATGTGTATGTTTTGTAGTATGAGCTGTAGGTCTATGTGTCTTTTAATTATAGTAGACCTACCTACATAATAACCTCATAACCACTAGGGCGCAGTGTCTACAAATAAAGCGAGTGAACCCTGGATGTGCTCAAGACAATTCGCTCATCTCTCAGGTCCTTACACCACGGCGTCTACGGGCCCTATCTTACACCCAGCGCAATTGACTCTGTACACCGACCCATGTAAAATTCCTATTTTGCATCCGTCGCACAGCGGACTTCTCAGTCCACAGACGCACCTCGGTAAAAGCGTGTACCGGCGCAAACGTTCTGGTGTAGTTTCAGAAAACAATTCCGCTACTGACCAGGAAAGGGGTGGTTAAAAGTCAGAGGCGCGTTATTCAAATGGTATTTTGAGAGTGCAAGCTTGGCCATAATGTACCTTGTGCACAACGCGCATGCACTTTGCTTCTCTCGTCTATACAGACGCAGCAGTTCCCAATTTTGCAAACATAATTGCAAGGAAACATTTGACCAAAAGAGAGAAATCATTGTGGTGTCTATGAAGATGTGAAAAGTTGACACGTTTCACAGAATTTGGCTCATGAAGCTTTGCGCAATCAGGCAAGACCGATCCCTGCACTGTGGCACATCAGTTAATTATCTTTCTAGTTCCACCGCTAGGAACACTACATTCTATCGGGCGTCATCCGGGTTTAGCGTTGTCTAGTTCTGACTATCAATTAACGCTGTCAATCTTCATTGTCGCTGTCAGCCTGTCACAATGATGTGCCTTTTAAAAACGATTCTCTCCTTGTTTAGTTGTCCATGCTATCAGGTGGGCTACAACTGTTTGTGCTGGCTGGATCTTACGTGCTTTTATTCTTCATTGTCGCAGCTTCGCTTCCTGTCGGCTTGGGTGATCTACGATTCTCCTGGCTGGTCCGGACACCGGACGCCACCTTGCGGCCTCACGTTTAACCCCTCTCACTTCTTTTGTTTTGAATTAAACGAGCACTCCCTGCAGACGTATTTAGAAGTTGCAAACGTTTGAGACGATTATCTATTATTTTACATTACATGCGGTATGCAACAGGCCCGGTACTAGGCTTGCTGGACTGGGGGGGCAACCACAAATCTTGGTAGGGCAGCACATCCCCCCCCCCCCCCCATGAAGTATACTATATGAGGCTAAACTAGCTATGTACATCATTTGTTTTACGTTTACTCTTTCACAGAACAAGTCTTCTGCTTCTCATGGCAAAAGGGTTACACATTTCTCAATATCCAAGTTGTTAGTGATTGTTTTTTCATAGGCCAAAATGACAAAGTTTTCTTTTCTCTTATGTAGCATTGTGCATCTGAAAGGAATTAGAATCCTTGCCAGTGTAGAGAAGGACCTCTCACATGACGCAGAGGACACTCCAGTCACTAAAGCAGTTACATACAATCTATGCAACTCAGGAAATGCTTCCTTGTGCCCCTGCATGTGTTTGCACATTGCTGAAAGGTCAGATTTAGTGGGAAACTGTCTCAGCAACAAGGGTTTGGCAATACACAATTTCTTTCTGAGACCCTCTCTTTCATTACCATCAAGAAGCTGGAGTGGGCTGAGCATACCCAAATCTAGAAAAGATGCAGACTGTGGGAGAAGTGAGTTCACAGCCTTTATCAATTCAAGGTTCTTTACTGAGAATCTACTTTCCATCTCAGCAATAGCTCTGTCCAGAAAATGCAGCAATGATCTTTTCAGAGGCATACTTGGATCATTAGAGGAATCTGAATCAGTGTGACCAACAGAAGTGAGGACAACACTGTCTGACAGATGTTTGTTAACTGTTCTTTTTCTTTTTTGGCCAGGGATATCTGCTGTAATTTCAAACTGATCCCATGATGGGTCTATTCGCAAGTCTTTTAAAGCCTGCAAGCAAGCACTGATGACTTCACTCGCTGTACACAGATTTACAGTGTAAACTTGCAACATAGCATTTGCAGGTTTTAAGACTCCAAGTATTTTCACAAGGAAATTGCCAATTTCAAAGAAGTTATGTGTTTTAATGTGCACCATCAAACCAGATGCTTCTGTTCTGATATTCATTGGTGCAGTACTGCTGTGTGAAACTTCAGAGAGAATGGCCAAAATATCGTCTTTATTGTCTACAAGGCACTTTGTCACATCATAGTGGCTTGTCCACCTCATTTCCAGCAGCCTTTTAAGGCAAGGGACTTCATGGTTGTGTATGACATAGTGGTGATGGAAAAGCGAGTGAAGTGCTGAAGACAAATCAAAAAATATTCTTGCACAAGTTTCTGCTTGAATGGCATGCACTACTGCTAAGTGCAGCTGGTGGTTGTAGCAGTGTATGTATGGTATTTCTCTACCAAGTTTCTTATGAATCAGAGCTTGCACGCACCCCACCTCTGATACCACTCATGACAGAGGCACTATCATAGCACTGACTGATGACAGTACCATATCCTTGATCATCTAGGACTGTAAGAATTTGTGAAGTAATGGACTCTGCAGCCAACTGTTTAAGATCAAGAAGGCTAATCAGGTGTTCCTCTGGAACTGAGTTACACACAAACCTTATCATTAATGACAGGTTCTCCACATTACACCTATCTCGAGTTCCATTACTTTTTATACAGAATTCTGGTCTGTCTGCGCTTTCATATTGTCGTTTTACCTCATTCAGCACACACTGTGCTAAAGTGTCAATCATTTCATTTTGCATGTAGTTAGAAGTGTATTAAGCATTTTGAGGTATACTTGCAATTTCTGCCAATTTTGTATCTTTGTTCAAGGTATGCTCAAAAAGTTTAAGAAAAAGCCCAGTGCTATGATCTGCATTTTCAGATTCATAAAGACTCCCTTCAGAACTCCCATGAAATGCAAGCTCGTTAACAGAAAGGAACCGCACAACTTCAGCCTTTGACTTGACATGATAGCGGTTTTTCTTCACATGCGATTGCCCCAATAGACTAGATATAGTTTCACCTCTGGCCTTTCTGCTCTCATACTCAGCCCATGATTTTGCAGCAAGTTTTTGTCCATGGCAGGATGCATGCTTTCGAAACCCCTTATCTTTCTCCAGTGCTGACTTCCAATTTGTGTATCCACAACGACTGAAAACAAGGTCTTTGTCATTTCCCATTCCAAATTTGCGACAATGGAAACCAAAGCATGCATCCAGTTTCATAGAATATTCCAGCCAAGGCCTTGAATGATAACAGTCTGAATTAAAAGATCTGGCAATGCTACCAAACATGCGTTTCGGGTAAGAGTTTGACACTGGCTATGTTGGTACAGTATCTTTCAGCCCATGTCTAACATCCATCCATCCATTATCTACTGCTAATCCCTGGGAGGGATTGCAGTGCTGCTTGTTCCCATTTAGGGGTCACGGGTGACTGGAGCCTAACCCAGTAGCTTTCGGGCCATAGGCAGGGTACACCCTGGACTGGGGCCAGCAAGTCGCAGGGCTAACACAGAGACACAGACAACCATTCACTCACACATCCACTCTAACATCATCCACGTCAAACATCATTGACCCACTCATTCTGCGCACACGCAGGCTGCACACTAGCGATCGATTCAGACGTGCTTGATGTCAGAGAACCATCTAACTGAGATTCAGAATCAGCAGGCACAGATGTAGCATGAGCTGTGCTCCGATTCCGAAGATGCAGCCCGTACGCTATCAGTGATTTATGCTGTTTTTTGTTGTTGTTATTAAACATTTCTGAGATTCCCTAACCCTAACCCTAACCCTAAGAAAAGAGTGAATGACAGATGGTGTGCTAGCTAGTCTAGCTAAGCTAACACAGATTTGAAGCAAGCTGTGCTCTTCAATCAGGCAGAACAGAAAATAAATAAAACGAAATAAGCAAATAAAGATGTATTATGAGATTGATTTATGAAGCTGTATACAATAAGAATTGAGAACAAGAGCGAGTACGCTATCTGAGAGCGGCTGCTATTGATAGCTCCAGAGAAAATATCCAAGAACGGTCAAACGTTATAACAGATATACATGCCTCGCGATGATTTATTTGGTCTAACTGACCAATTACAATTTAGTAGGGTTGACCTCCATTTCCTGATTGTCTAAACATTCTGGGGGGGGTTTTAAACGACAGTTTCCAAAAAAGAGCAGTGTCATTTATTCACATTATTTAAATGGCTTTTAGTCTGTCAGAGCCATTAAAAAACAAACAGTTCATTTATTTACGGTCTATTTATTTATTTATGATAAAAGGTAACCTTTATTTTTTCCAGTAATTTCCAGTATGGTCAAATAAACTAACGTGATATTTAAATTTGTCATAACCGGGTGGATATATAGGCTACAATTGCTTTAACAATTTTTTTCCACACTTTTCTGATTAATGTCCGTACTTCCAAGTTCGCATGTTTTTGGATTTAAAGTCAATTTTTGTGAGATTGCATACAATGCAATATTCTATGTCTCCGTTCCTGCGCGTGCGAACGTGGTTTGTACTTTGTCACTGCACTGATGTTAATCAATTCAGCCTTTTCTTACCAAAGGTTTGGCGCATGTATATTTTTATGCATGATGCCTTGATCCTTCGTTCCCCATTCTTCTCATTACTCCTACGGTCAAATGACTGCTCAAATGCATATGCAAGGTTTTCCCACCTATGTATGAAAAAACTAGTCCGTTATTTGTATTCTTTCAGTGCTCGAACACGGTCGTTTTCTCCCTCCACTGACTCTTTTTATGGGTTCTGCAGTGCGAATTCACTAGTCGGTTAACGCGTCTAGCCTACAACCTACGTTTGCTTTTCTGATTCTATCGTCTCTCCCTGAATTTTTTTTAACTTCTCCGAACATTCTAAATAGGATGCTCATGCAAGATTGTCTCTGATCATACAAGGATCCTTGCTTGCTTGTCAGACAGCCAGCGGTCTTCCCCTCGTTTCTATATCCTGGCAACTATTTCATGTCAAAGTCCTGGTTCATTCATCAATTAGCTCAGCCCGTCGCAAAGCGCAACCTTCCTTCAGGACCGTATGTAGGCTGTTTTTTTTTGTTTGTTTTTTTAACATAGCGCCTGCAAGGTTTGTCTTCAACGCCCCTGCAGGACGGTGTTGTTAGTCCTTTGGGGGCCAGCGTACTCCTCTTACGTTACTTCAATGCTGCATCTATCAAAAATCCCCAAGGTCGCTACAGCTTTGAAGGATCTCGGTGAGCATTTGCAAATAACTGGTGGTCGGTGGGGTTGTCGTCATTTTGCTTTAACTGTCCTGAGTTTACAGACTCTATGCATCTGTTTTGCTAGACTCAGAACTGCTGTCTTTGTTATAAATAGATTGTTTTGGGCTCCTGCCACATGACAACGAAACACGGGCTCGTCGGTCCTCTGGCTGCACAGACTTCACACCAGCCACGAGGACGTCGGTCCTCCAGCCTGCATAGGTTCATCGCAAACGTGGGCTTCGGCCCTCTATCCTACATAAATTTACGTAAATATGGGCGTCGGTCCTTAAAACAGCACAGGCTGTTCAGACTTAAGGGCATCAGCCCTCTAGCATATATGGGTTCATTTCTACATAAGGACGTCGGTCCTTCAGACAACAGAAACGGTCACCACAGACACAAAGGCCTACACAATAAAGCCTCGCTTAGGTCAGCGTCAATCTAGACGTAAACCTCAACCCCTTCCACTAACGTTCGGTTCCACTTACAAGCAACGCTAATTCAAGATACCTCTCGGTGAGCTTAAATTGTGCGGGCACACTGAGAGCAGAAGTAGCCATGATCAGGCAATCGTCAAAAAGAGGAGTTATGTCGCAAAAATCTTAGCGTACATTTTTATTCGGTATTATTTTCAGCATTAATCGATTTTGATTTTTTGGGGAGGTTGTCCACCAAAAGAGAAATATCATCGCAATTGACTCTCTGAAGGAGTCAACTTGTCAAACGGTAACAACCTTTAAATGCGTTAATTGTTGGTCTATCAAATCTGCTTAACATAACGAATGCATCTTGGCCTACTAATAATTAGTGTCATTTGATGAGGTGTCTGAGACCGTTCACTGAAGCAAAATCACTGGCCAGTATTCTCAACAGGAGATATAAGAGAATAATAGCCCAAAAAAGAATATGGCTGACATTTGAAAATTGGAGGATGAATGTCAAAACACTGAAGGCCGGTTCACACTCGATGTGGTCAAAAATAGTTTGTCTGCACATTTTAAACAAAATGAATGAATTGATTCAAAATATCTTTGCTACAAAATACCTTTGCTACACACATTTATTCAATGGTAAACTAAAAGCTGAGCCTTCAAATAAAATGGAAAGATAATTTAAATGGGGATTCACTGACATACAGATCCAGCACAGACTTCCAGATCAGAAGATGACCCAAACTGTAGCTTTTAGCATTTAAAATGGTTTAACATGACTAAGAATATATCATTATTATAATACAAATGCACATTTAATCCAAATCCAATTATTACTATTCTGGTAGACAGTGTACTGTACATCTGTACATTTAGGCTATGGAAAGATTTCAACATAGTCTGCCTCCACAAGTCCAGACGAAGCTTGGACTGTGGCAGACTGGCAGTTTAAGGGGAAGGGGTAGAAATATTAAAAGGTCAGCTACTGCACAACATGGGACCTCACCAGAGTTACAATGGGAATGGGACAACACTCCAATTGTCGTTACAGTTGGTATGTTGTAGGGAAAATTGGAGGTAAGACCAGGGAAACCCTCAATTGTAGACCATTGTAAGGGCACCTCATGGGGTACTGCTTCACGTTTCTGCTACAATCAATGCACTTTTATTATAGAGGGCACACTATAATTTATTATGTTAAGGGGCATCCTGGGCACTCAAGCATATTTTCCAATGTGAATGACAGACAGTAGGGCACGTTGTCTCATTGTTGCCACTCTAGAGGGCATTTTAGACTAATACTTTTTCAACCCTGGGGCATCAGGCAGTCAGCTCACAAGTCTTCCAGTGGGCCTTGATACACCCAGGGGAAAGGTATATTGCACCTATAACATTGGGGAAACCAAAAGGAGAGGATGAAGTAACAGAAGGTTGTTAACATATAGGCTACTTTAAACAATAAAATACTTAATATAATTAAATAAAACGTATCTATAATTGCACTTGTTAAACCTTCACCAACTCTTCATTGTTATCATTAAGAGAAAGTCTACCTGCCAACCTACCTACCTACCTATCTACCTACCTACCTACCTACCTACCTACCTACCTACCTACCTACCTACCTACCTACCTACCTACCTACCTACCTACCTACCTACCAACCAACCATCTTCTTGACAGAACTTCTTGACAGAACTCCAGACTTTTTCATCCGACATCTAGTGCCACTGTTCTTCAGTATTTTGAAATTCATCCTACTATTTAAAATGTCTGCCACATTCGTTTTGGCTGTTATTCTTAATATCCTGTTGAGAATATTGGCCAGTAATTAGGCTACTGCCAGAATGGTCTCAGACAGCTCATCAAATGACACTAATTAGCAGTAGACTTAAATGCATTAGTTATGTTAAATAGATATCGTAGGCCATTTCATAGGTTGTTATGATTTGACAAGGTGACTCCTTTGGTGTGCTAATTGTGGCAATACTTCTCTTTTGGTGGACAACACCCATCTCCCAAAAATAAAAAAGATTGTTTTACGCTGCTGAAGATAACACCGAATCAGAATTTACGCTTTGGTTTTTGCAACATAACTCCTCTTTTTGACAATCACCTGATCTGGGCAACTTCTGGTCTTCGTGTGTGCACAAGTAAAGCTTATTGAAGTCTGGCTTGAAGCAGCATTGCCTGTTAGTGGAACGGAATATTAGTGGAACGAGTTGAGACTTAAGTCGAGGCTGACGCTAACCTAAGTGAGGCCTTTTTGTGTAAGCGTGGCTTTCATTAGCGATGTTGATGGAATACCCCCCTGATCTCTCTTGATTGAAATTGTCAAAACTACACATAAGCCGATCAGACTTAACACTTGGATTTTACTGTAACAACTCACATATATGCCATAATGAAACAATGCAACCAAAACTTAACACTCCTTTCTAAAAATGAAATCCTTGCCACAAAACCATTTACACAAGCACCTTTTGAAATAGATTAAACAAAGAAGAATAGAACCACAAATCATCCAATTGAGCACCAAAACAAATGTAATATTAAATAATACATCAATACATTGGGGAAATACATACTTGTTTTGTGTGTGTGAGTACTGTATAGAAAGTAACGTTAGGGTGAACTCGTTGACTAGCCTCCCTCATGGACAGGCCATGACCACACGGCCCACCAGAATAGCCCTGATGTCATCTGATAAACATCTCCACACGGGTCCCCATGCAAGTATTTTTAGGTGTGTATGTAAGTGCCTACAATTTCCAGATTAATTTTACATTTTGAAGGTGATTTAGTTTTTGAACAAAGTGTCTAATGTAAGAAAACATGTTCGTAATAAGTGTGTGGCAGAATTGCAACAATGTGCAAGTTGACAATGTGTCCAAGCAATGGTTGCACTGTGTTTAATGTATGCTACAAAAAGTTGAAGCAAAAAATTGAGGCTTTGGTCTAAGCATTTAGATTTAGTTGATTTGCTTGATCCAGAATTAATTATTTGTCATAGTTATTCTGTAAGTTAAATTATGATATTTGATTTTGGTTGAACAAGTCATGGTTTATTTTTTCTTGTCAGAATGAGCTAATAGTAATATATTTTATTTAAAAAATGAATTGATCTATGGTTGGGTTCAAATGTAACACCAATATTAACTATAAGTTCTACTGATAATTATAAGAAATGTATATTAATATGTGTATTATTTGTATTGCTATTTATTTATGATTATTAAAGTAAATAGTTATTGATTTGAAGAGCCAATACTTTAAGGACCTAATGTAAAAAGCTAAAAGTATTGGCATATTATATCGGGATAAAAAAATTATGCTCTAAATTTGTGAACTTTATTATTTAATTTGCTGTCATTGCTGTTTCGTTATTTGTGTAAAAGGTTTTTCCCCTGTTTGGAAAATAAGCCTAGTGAAACCGGTCTGTGAGGCCCTTCCTTTCAAGTGAGGAAAGCTGCACATTTGAAAAGCACTTGACAGTGAAAAACCAACTCCAATCTGCTGAACCCAGAGGTGCACCAAGATTGCAGAACATAGACCAATCGTCGAAAAGTAAAACAGCAGTTTTGTATTGCAGTCTGTATTGTTTGTGGAGATGCTAAACATCAAGGGAAATATGATTTCTACAGCAAGTTCAAGACTGCCTTAAATGCAGCAGAAAAATGAGAGACAGTGAAGTGGCTTGGTGCCTGTGAAAAGTCCCCCTAAGTCCATAATGATGGGTCCTGCCCCAACACCATTTATCGATGTAAGAATCCAGTTTGTACAGACTGGCATCATACCTCCACTGCCTTTATGATGGTGCACAATGTTACTGCCAACACTGAACATAAAGTTAGGACATGAATTGATCTTCATCAGACACCAACTGTACCATACACAAGTTTGCAAAAGAACTGATGCTGAGGAGTGAGGTTGTGACACTGGTGGTTCACAGGGTTGGAGGAATGGAAGTGACAGTTGCATCTAAGCGTTACATGCTGAGAATCAGAGTACTGGTAACTGGTATCAGGGCAGGACCCACCATTATAGACTTTGAGGCATGTGGAGGGCCCACTTTGTCAGGTCAATGAGAAATGCTGCTGACAAGTACTGTGAGCTTTCAAACGGAAATGCGTTTCAGGTCCTTCAGTTCATCACAGCCACCTCAATCAAAGACTTCCTCAAATGGTGGAAATGGGACACTATAGGAGCTGCCTTTGAACCAAAGTGTGGAGGATGCTGATGTGAAAACTGCCAGCCTAGGGGGAAAGAAATAATCCTTGGCGAAGAAAAAGAGATGGAAAGAATCACACTGGCATTCCAAATACCCAAGGACGGAAGACCCAGTAACCCTGCCAAACAAAAAAGAACAACATAAGAGAAGTTGAGGCAGTATTTTTCAGGACCAAGAAGCAGCTTGCTAAAGAACCCGAATGGAAAGCTGCCTACACTTTGCAGTCCCAAAAAAAATGGTTGAACGCAAAGAGCAATGAAGTTGCCAGTAGAGGTACTGAGGCACTGGACAGAGCCAGAGTGTTATATAAGTCATCTGATCACACCCGATCCTCACTACATCTCAACACTAGTGTGGCTGGTGTGGAAAAGATGTTCAAAGGCCTCTATCTAAATGACAGATGCTCATCAAATGCCTTGTTGTCCTAAATCCCATTGAGCAGTCCTGTCATGGTTCCGAGCTGGTACTTGTGCTGCCCTGGGTGACATTCGAAGAATTAACTATTCTGTCTGGCTGAAGACCGAGAAATCCATCTGCACCGATTTTTGTGGCGAGACTCAATTGAGGACTATGCCATAACCTGAGAAAACATTGGGGACTCTGGCTGTCCCTCTGGGACAGCTGGGTGTTTACCTCAAGTTACCTTGCATGAGACTACCAATCTACCTTAATTCAATCATCTCAAAGCAGAGAGGTGTGTGGTAGAAGAAGATGCTTATGTTGACGAAATTCACCTCTCACTATGATTTGGCCCATCGTAAGACCCTCTCGTTCAATGTGGAGGAGATCTAGAAAGCCGTAAGGTTTTCATGAAGCCGTGGGTTTATTCCGGTCAGAGTGGGAGGGCAAAACCCAAAATCATTAACATCAGACCAGCAATGGTATTGCCAAATCAACTTACAGAAGGTGATACTAAGCCCCTCTGTGTTGGATATACAGTTGATGACTGGCTTGTACAACCCTCTTGGTTTTAGTAGCTCCTGTAAAGAAAAGGTGGCAATACTGATCCGGAGAGATTTACAAGAAGCTAGGGTGAAATACTGCTCAAAAGGTACTTGGGACACTGCTTTGTCAAAAGAACTGCTAGCAGACGGCATAAAATTGTTAAGTTACATTCATGTAGCAGTATTGAATGTGACAGCGAAAGTATCTGTGAGGTGGTGTGTGGCTTTCCTAATAGGTACACATTTCTGCTTTTGAAGCAAGTGAGTTTCATGGACAGGTTCTCTGTGCTGCTATGGTTTTCAGGTTTCTGACATAGTGGTCAAGTATGCATGTGCTGTTGTTTTCCCACTCTGTAGACTGATTGAGGCAGCAGAGGGGATGCTCAACAAAGGGTGGGAGGAAAGGCAGGGGGTAGAGAAGGTGACCTCTGTTTTGAGCACAACTGAGAAGCAGTTGTGCTCAAAGCAACTCGTCTCTAATTATTAATTTAGGAAGTGTAAGGATCTGCAATATTTTAGTCTCCGGGCTCCTTTCTCCTGATGGGATAGGATAGGCTTCACCCTCCAGCATCTGGACTCCCCAAGCACCTATGCCAGGATCGGCATAGGTGCTTGGGGATACTGTTTGTGGATTTCAGCTCTGCCTTCAATACCATCATCCCAGCTTTGCTTCAGGACAAGCTCTCCCAGCTGAATGTGCCTGACTTCTCCTGCAGGCGGATTACCAACTTTCTGTCTGACAGGAAGCAGCGCGTCAAGATGGGAACGCAAGTCTCTGACTCCCGGTCAATCAGCACCGGATCTTCTCAAGGCTGCGTCCTTTCCCCTCTGCTCTTCTCCCTGTACACCAACAGCTGCACCTCCAGTCACCCATCTGTCAAGCTCCTGAAGTTTGCAGACGACACCACCCTGATTGGGCTCATCTCTGGTGGGGATGAGTCTGACTACAGGTGGGAAGCTGACAACCTCGTGACCTGGTGTAGCCAGAACAACCTCGAGCTAAACGCTCTTAAGACAGTGGAGATGGTTGTGGACTACAGAAAGGACCCAGCCCCACTCCCCTGTGCGACTCCCAGGTCAACACTGTGGAGTCTCTCTGTCTCCTGGGCACCACACTCTCCCAGGACCTCAAGTGGGAGCTGAACATCAGCTCACTCATTGAGAAAGCCCAGCAGAGGATGTACTTCCTGCGGCAGCTGAAGACATTCAACCTGCCAAAGACAATGATGGTGCAATTCTATACTGCTATTATCGAGTCCATCCTCACCTCCTCCACAGTCTGGTACGCTGCTGCCACTGCCAAGGATAAGAGCAGACTGCAGCGTCTCATCCGTGCAGCTGAGAAGGTGATGCCATCCCTCGAAGAGCTGCACACCTCGAGGTCCTTGAGGAAGATTATGGCCGACTCCTCTGACCCTGGATACTCTGTGCTTCAGCTGCTCCCCTCTGGCGGGAGGCCGCAGTCCATCAGGACCAAAACGTCTCGCCACAGGAACAGCTTCTATCCCTCTGCTATTGCCCTTTCCAACAGGGCCAATGACTCAGTATGACATTGCCACAAATTACCAACACCCCAACACCCTCATCCAGAATTCCACTGCACTCTGCACAAGCCACTTTAGCACACAACACCTTGAAACTTACCACTGTGATTTTGCACCACTGTTTGTGCTACTGTGTATATACCCCCCCCCTCCCTCTGTACTATATACTGTATATCCATTATTCTCTATACTCTCTCACTTACTATAGTTATATTCCCCCATCTGTACAGCTAGTGCCCACTTTTATCTAACTTTTATCTTATTTGTATTTTAAATTATATTTTTATTATATTTGTATCTACCCTTATTATGTCCCATATATTTTCCATGTTTGCTCTTTCCTGACATAGTAAATCTTTTGTTTGTATATCTTGCAAAGCGAATAAAACAGATTCTGATTCTGAGTGGAATGACAAGATACATGATATTATAGGAGTGTCATTTACATTTCTTGACATGTTCTTCAGAGAGACTGTCACTGTGGTGATTTGAGACAGCAGGAAGCCACAGGCTCCTTGTGTCCTGCGACAGATGTTCATGCTCTGTTATTGTTTTCCCTCTTTACTTCAACCACACTTGCATCTCTAATCCCTCCACCACAGTCTTGATCTTAGCACACCAAACACACTGAATGACTGCTTTCACCACAAAGAGGGAGGGAGAAACGAAATAGAGATAGTTCATCACTGAGTAAGCCTCAAACCAAAAGAGCGGTGCAGTGTAATCACAATTATACTGTAAGTTTTTTTTTTTTCACGTTTTCAGAGTGTTTTGTGAGTTGTACTCAGTGGAAGGTAATATTACATATGTGCTGCTTTACTACTCTATGTTGGTCTGAAAAAAAACTTTGATGGTTCAAATGTGCAACCAAAAAAGTTTAGATACTAGAATAAATACAAGAAGCAGATATATCCAACAGATTTTTAACATGACCACCCACAGCTATTCACAACTCTTAGGGTTTAAATGTAATGTGTTAAAGTTGTGTTTGGAAAGCCTATCTGCACCACTGGACCCTGCGTGACACCTGAGAACCAAATTTAAATCAGAGCATAAGTAAAGAAGTGTCTTCATGAAACAAGCCCAGTTCAAGTGACTAGTAGTTTATTACCCCTCCATCCCCCTCTCCCCCTGCCATTAACCACTAACCCTGTGTCACCCCTGTTTTCAGCATGGGCATAACAACATTTTATAAGGCATGTCAGTTGGTCCAAAATAACTTATTGTCTTGGCAGGCTGTGGGAATATCATGACGTCACTAACAGCCAAGGAGCGTCACACTGAGTGATGATGAAGTCTCCACCTGACAGGAGCATAGAGGGGGAGGTGACAAGAAGAGTAGAGAGGGGGAGGTAACAGGAACTGCAGTCTGAGCACAATCTCTCATGATACGTCAATCTGATCACAAATATTTGTAAAATGTCAGCAGTGAATCACATTAGCACCTCTGATCTCCCCCTCCTCCTCCTTTGTTGTCCGGTAAGACCCTCCTTAGGGCACTGAAGCCAGTCAAATCGCTCTTGTAATACAGGACATATGAAGGGTGGTGAGTGCCTTTCACGGCAGGCTTTGTTTCTATTTGATGTAAAGGCAATGCATCTTCTGCCAACTAAAACAGAGTCTGGTTACTCATGCCAGTCCCCTCAGTGTACAGTAAAAAGCATTAGATGCTGGGATGTACAGAACTGCAATTCTACTGGAACCTCTTTCTCAAGCCGAGGAGGGAGGGGTGGGGGTCTGGGTGGGGTCTGACATTAGCTAGCGTTTCTCTTGTTTCCTGAAACTAATAGCTTGTCATCTAACATAGTCGGTGGTGAAAACCAATAACAGACAATGGCCTGATATCTGTGTAATTAATAACTTACCAAGTTACTATTCAACTAAAAACATCCAATCATTAATTACTTGTTGTACAGATAGGGCTATTGTGATATGTACACTGCATGTAGTTAGCGGTGTAAATCAGTTAGACTTGTTTCTCAGTAATGTAGGCTAATGCCATTAGTAATGGGTGTTTGAATTCATGCAGCACCGCCATGACCTAAAGAAATAAATTCTCGTTTGACATTTGTCCGACTTAAGATGGCGCCTCAGAGCAACCATTTTCCTTGTGGATTTATTTCAGATCAATAGGACTTCATTAATAATACTTAATTAATATTACACACATGCGTGCAATAAATTACTGAACACTATGGAAATCAAGATGCAAAATAAAAATGTCTTCAAACGACATATTATAAACATACACAGAAATGGCAACAAGCATGCGCCATTTGCACGCACGCAATCCAGTTTGTGAGGGATTGCGCAATCTGGAGGGAGGCTCTGCTAATCCGTGTGTTACCTCTCGTCTCTCCAATGTATTTGAACAGGAAATACAGAATGTTTACGATTTTTTATGTAAAAATGATCAAAATAGATAGGAACCACACAATATTTGATTGAAAGCATAGTCACATTAATATGACATATAAGATATGTCATCATATCTTGTGACAACATCTCTTATCATATCTTGTCATATTATAAGAAATTTGAGTAATATTCATATATATTATTTTTTGGTTCCAATAGCAATATTCACAGAAATTTCTGTGTTTAGTTTGGCCTCGTGGTAAGACCTCTGTCGGTCGTCCCAAATTCATTACATTGAAACTCACTGACCTCATTTTGAGGGAAGTATTAGCAAAATAATTAAGTTATTATTTAATAATGTAGACTGATAGCTCAGGTTTTGGAAAATGCTTTTGCAATTGGAAAAGAGATGGCGTCCAGGACTAGGTCTTCCCTCTATAATCCACTCTTATTAGTTATTTCTGATGTATTTTAAAAGTTTGAATGTTTATCCCAGATCCTATCAGGGTAGAAACGCACTGGCTGCAAAGTGTCGCGATTGGCTGCGAAGCGTAACCTTTGTGCCATCCATCCATCCATCCATCCATTTTCTTCCGCTTATCCGGGGCCGGGTCGCGGGGGCAGCAGTCTGAGCAGAGAGGCCCAGACTTCCTTCTCCACGCACACCACCTCCAGCTCCTCCAGGGGGATCCCGAGGCGTTCCCAGGCCAGCCGAGAGACATAGTCCCTCCAGCGTGTCCTGGGTCTTCCCCGGGGCCGCCTCCCGGTAGGACATGCCCGGAACACCTTCCGAGGGAGGCGTCCAGGAGGCATCCGAAACAGATGCCCGAGCCACCTCAGCTGGCTCCTCTCGACGTGGAGGAGCAGCGGCTCTACTCCGAGCTCCTCCCGTGTGACCGAGCTCCTCACCTTATCTCTAAGGGAGCGCCCGGCCACCCTGAGGAGAAAACTCATTTCGACCGCTTGTATCCGCGATCTCGTCCTTTCGGTCATTACCCAAAGCTCATGACCATAGGTGAGAGTAGGAACGTAGATCGACCGGTAAATTGAGAGCTTCGCCTTCCGGCTCAGCTCCTTCTTCACCACGACGGACCGGTACAGAGAGCGCATCACTGCGGCCGCCGCACCGATCCGCCTGTCAATCTCACGTTCCGTCCTTCCCTCACTCGTGAACAAGACCCCGAGATACTTGAACTCCTCCACTTGAAGCAAGGGCTCCCCACCCACCCGGAGGGAGCAAGCCACCTTCTTCCGGTCGAGAACCATGGCCTCAGATTTCGAGGTGCTGATTCCCATCCCGGCAGCTTCACACTCGGCTGCAAACCGCTCTAGTGCATGCTGTAGGTCCCGGTCCGATGGAGCCATCAGGACAACATCATC
>BROE01000003.1:6874001-6925075 GCA_036571765.1 Plecoglossus altivelis | reverse complement strand
TGGCACCAGAGACTTTACGACTGCAGCTCCGGCCCGCCGCATCGACAATGGAAGCCGAAAACATAGTCCACTAAGACTCAATGTCCCCAGCCCCCACCGGAATCTGTGAGAAACTCTCCAGGAGGTGCGAGTTTGAAGGCCTCGCTGACAGAAGGCTCCGCCAGACGTTCCTAACAGACCCTCACGATACGCTTTGGGCCTGCCAGGTCTGTCCGACTTCCTCCTCCACCAGCGGATCCAGCTCACGAGCAGGTGGTGATTGGTTGACAGCTCCGCCCTTCTCTTTACCCGAGTGTCCGACACGTGGCCGGAGGTCAGAGGACACGACAACAAGTCGATCATCGACCTTCGTCCTAGGGTGCCCTGGTGCCACGTGCACTGATGGACGAAGGTCGATGATCGACTTTGTGCTCGAACATGGTGTTTGTTATGGACAAACTGTGACTAGCTCAGAAGTTCAATAACAAAACACCGCTCGGGATCAGATCGGGGGGACCGTTCCTCCTAATCACACCTCTCCAGGTGTCACTGTCATTACCCACATGGGCGTTGAAGCCCCCCAGCAGAACAATGGAGTCCCCGGTCGGTGCACTATCCAGTACCCTTCCCAGGGACCCCAAGAAGGCAGGGTACTCTGCACCTGCTTTCGGTATTCCATAGGCCCATACAACAGTGAGAGACCTGTCCCCGGCTTGAAGGCGCAGGAACACGACCCTCTCGTCTACCGGGGTAAACGCCAACACGTGGCGGCTGGGCCACGGGGCTATGAGCAAGCCCACGCCAGCCCGCCGCCTATCCCCGCGAGCAACGCCAGAGAAATGTAGAGTCCACCCTCTCGGGATCATGGACCCAGAACCCCGGCTGTGCGTGGAGGTGAGGCCGACTATATCTAGCCAGTAACGCTCTACCTCCCGCACAAGCTCGGGCTCCTTTCCTGCCAGCGAGGTGACATTCCATGTCCCCAGCGCTAGAGACCGTGTGCATGGCCTCGGTCGTCCAGGCACCTGCCCCTGACCGCCACCCAAAACACACTGCACCGGCCCCCTACGGTCCTTCATGTGGGTGGTGGGCCTGCAGGAAGGTGATCCCACGTTGCCTTTTCGGGCGCCACCAGGCGCTCGCCTGCGAGCACCCACCCCGGGCCTGGCTCCAGGGTGGGGCCCCGGTAACGCAACTCCGGGCAACGTAGCGATTCTCTTTGGTTTGGTCATCATAGGGGTTTTTTGGTGAACCGCACTTAGTCTGGCTAGTCACCTAGGACCAGTTTGCCATGGGAGACCCTACCAGGGGCTTATTGCCCCCGACAACATAGCTCCTGGGATCATTCAAGCACTCAAACCCCTCCACCACGTTAAGGTGGCGGTTCAAGGAGGGGACCTTTGTGCCTGTGTTATCAAATTGGAGCGGCCACGCAGGTCGTGATTGCCTCACACTGTGCAGTGATCATTTCGAGGGCTGGTCCAATGTTTCTACCAGACACTTGTGAATTTGGCTCGATGACATGATGTATTATCTGATATATTTGAATGAAAAATCATGTCATTAAGATTTTCCTTACATTACCTGTAGGGTGCATGGTGGCGGTGCGGTTAGAGCTTTTGCCTCCCAATAAGGAGATTCGTAAGAGATTTGAATAAAGAGGTTTGATTTTTGGGCTAAATCCAACATCCCATTTTCTTTCTGGGTGGAGTAGGTATGTCTTCCCCGTGTCACCATGGGTTCTCTCTAGGCACACCGGCTTCCTCCCACCGTCCAAAGACATGCATATGAAAAGTTAATTGGAAATTATTGATTGCCCCTAGTGAATGAATGAATGTGTCAGTGAATGGTTGTCCATGTCTCTTTGTTAGTTCTGCGACTTGTTGGCCCCAGTCCAGGGCCCAAAGCCCATCCCCAACTGGGATGGGCTTCCGTCACCCGTGACCCCTAACAAGAACAAGTGGCACTGCAATCCCTACGAGGGATTAGCAGTAGAAAATTAATGAATAATTGTAGACTACTGCGAACATTTGTCAAGTTGTAGACTTATTTATTAAATATTACTTTAGAGACCTACATACGTACGTACCAATATTCATCCCATGTAAAACACAATGTTAGTAACAAACAATATGAAATTATTTCCTTTTACACCAATAATAAACTGAATGTAAGAAAACATATAAATACATTTGAGAATGTTTTTTCTGTCTCATTCGGTTATTTGTTTTTATTGATGGTTTTCACAGTATCACAATTTTTTGGAATTGAGGTTTGTTAGAGAAATTTAAGGTGAAACCCTTATTCTGTATGAAACAAAAGCATTCTCAGCATCAAAATCTTACTTCCATGAGGGGTAGGTAAGCTTTCTGACACCAACTAAAATCACCCTCAACACTCATTAGGCATCCCCTTTTATCATTCTCACCCGAGTATATGCATTATGCATTATGTTTCATATATGTTCTATGTTTGCACTTCCCTGCCACAGTAAATTCTGTGCTTGTATATCTTACATGGCGAATAAAACCGATTCTGATATGTCCTAACCCAATACTTGCTAAATGTACATTTTCTCTTTTTTGTTCTATTATGCCGCCTTGAAAAATGTGTATTTCCATTTGTTTTCTGACAATGTAACACATGGAACGAATCACCACTCTACATTTTCATAGACAGCCATCACAACAGAATGCATGTAAGTTTTCTTAATATGATCATTAAATATCATGACAGACTGATGAAAATGTCACTTTTTATGTGACAGTGTTCATTACAAATTGTATTCTTTGTTAATACACTCATTTAACTAACTTCATGAGCTATAAAAATACACACACTGATTAGGTGTGTGACATATATTTTGTCACAGGGCCTGAAATTCCGAGCAACGGCCCTGGTTGTGAAAGAAAGAAAGAAAGAAAGAAAAGGCAAGCAAGAAAGAAGGACAGAGACACAGACAGGAGGGGGTTAAAACCAGTGAGACTGAAGCAGACCCTGTAAGAGGGTGTAAAAGGCTACAGCAGAGAAGGAAGAGCCTGGGGGCTCTGTGTCCACTCTAGCTGGCTCTTCCAATCTACCACCTGCCAGTAGGTCACTGCCAGGGGAGGGGAGCAGGGCAGGCCCACTACTTGAAGTATGTATATATTTATAAGATAGAGAACGTGTGTGTGTGTGTGTGTGTGGGGGGGGGGTAGTTGATGTACAGATGGAAAAAGTGACTCATTGCAAGAGATGATTCAGTCATCCGTGTGTTGTTTGTTGTGTGGGCCTCTGTATCCGGTCAGTCCATCGTAAACATCTTAATACTTATTGTTTAAGAGAAGGCTTGAGAGCTTATTTAAATTTGATAACTGTTCAAAATATATCAAAATGAAATATCCTCTTCAAAAACTCCTACTAGAAGATAAACACCCAAAAAAGTTTTTTTTTCTGTTCAGCAATGTACTTTATGTAGCCTACCCTGATACATGCCCAATGGCTAAAGCAATGTTTAGGGGGAATCGTCCTATACTTGTTAATCTTTCCACTACCCTCCTGTAAAATTCTACAAGGTCTCAATGTTATGAAGAAAGTTGAGGAAAACATCCCAGAGATGAGAAAGTTCTTGGACAGGTGAAATTACAATAACAGCAACGGAACTCTACAAAGTTTGAAGCAAAGTGTTTATTGGTTTTAAAGGTGCAAAAAAATCAACTAAGACGTGAGTGTGATCCTCTAGTCAGATTAGTGCATTTTCTCTGCACGTTCATATTTGTACTGTAGTTTTACCCTATTTTTATTTATTTTAAAATTGGTCCCTCTTTCCATAGAGTTTCTAACTACCCATATAGTGAGAAACTTAAATCTGAACCTGACAATTGTCACTGTAAATTCATGCACAGGCTCTGTCTTGGAATGGAATTTTTGTTCTTATTGGGATTAGGGTGATCAGCTTTGTATGGACAGGCCTTTTATCCCTCTAGTTAGGGCAGTGCTCGACCTTTGGGAAGGCTGCTGCGGATAAGACTCTTGGTCTGGGACTTCTGACATTGTAAGTTATGGTTCAGGCCCAACTCTACAAAGGAATGCAGTCACAACTTGATTGTCTCCCTCAT
This sequence comes from Plecoglossus altivelis, assembly GCA_036571765.1. Classification (NCBI taxonomy): domain Eukaryota; kingdom Metazoa; phylum Chordata; class Actinopteri; order Osmeriformes; family Plecoglossidae; genus Plecoglossus; species Plecoglossus altivelis. The sequence goes on along the minus strand of BROE01000003.1, from coordinate 6,920,999 downwards.
GCCTCAGTCCCATGACACCCAGAAACCACACTCAATGCACTTTATTTACCATTCAGTGATGGTACTAGTTAATCAACAACTGAACAGGTGGTTCACAGAAATATAAAATATGCTAAAGGATTGATTGAGAGTTTTCATTTCAGTCAGATTAATCCATAAACATAGCCCATCTTCATTGTTTTCACATCATTCCTCTCTCTTAATCTCCTTCTCTATCCACCAACATGGTGATCTGCAAACTTTCTGGTCTGCTTGTTGTCACAACATTTGTCACTTCCTAGTTCTACTAAGGACTACCAGGGCCTCCATGTCACCATAGGACCCAGGAGTTGGCAGAGATGAAAAGACCCACTGCGGTTCGTCTTGGCGCCCTGACGCAGTCCATGTCGTCAGGCATCAGGATCCTCTAAGAAGGAACATGTGTGTTAGTTGCTTATCTCAGGAGGAATGTGTTACTTGGTCTGATTCAATCAGTTGGTCAAAATAGACGTTTCAAGTATGAACTCTTCACCTCCAGGGGCTGTAGACGGCATGGTTAGTCATCCACTGGCACTAAAATAAAAGTTAGGATTTAAAGTTTTAGACAACAATATTGTATAAATAACAGCTGTCATGACAGCACTCCAGCATTTAGTTTTCCTTCCTCCTTCATTTTGTCCAATCCAGGGTTTGAACAAGGGTCCTCTGACCTCCCGTGTGACCACCTTTAAAAAGCACCACTTGAGCCAGCTATGCCACTGAAAAGATAGCAAATTGGTGAAAAAGGTGGGCTGTTTTATACTGACAAGATCACCTGCTTCTATTACATATTTACGCAGCCTTCTTTGTCAAATGTTTTGTCAGACATCAACCTCATAGCTTAAACATATTATCTTTAAAGAATTTCATAGTTTGCAAATGACAACCGATACATGGTTACATTGTCTTCCTTGGGGTTTTAAGTTGGTTTAGGTGAAGGTCTAAGATTGACAGCTATCTCTACATCTTAGAAGCACGAAGATGTCAAAGCTGAGCTACGGTCCTCTGTGTCTGATATGACATCATAAGAAGTCTGTCAGCAGGGCTTTCAATTTTTAATAAATGTTTGGCATGAGATTGTCATTTCCTGTCAAAGTTTGGGTAAATGAATTACAGGGGACTGAGACTGGGACGTGAGGGTGCTGGTAATGTTTATGACTGGTTGATAGGAGGCATTTAACTCGGTATAACTAGAAGCTATCTACTCAACATAAACTTCCCTCTGTATGCATGCATCTGTATGAAGGAGATGTTATCCCTTACTTCTCAGCGTGACGAATGCAAGGTATTTATGTTGAAATAGTTTAAATGTATGAGTCTTGAAACCCTGTCTGTCACCAATCTTCAACTCTGAATGAGAATACCTGATGGAGAACTCGGGCGGTTAGGAGCTCCAGTTAGGAGCTCCTCAGACGGCTGTCTAATCTATCCTAAGAACCCACTGGAACATTGAGTCTGTAGGAGGACTGCGAAAAAACTCACAAAATCAAATTTAAAGAACATTGTCCTGTCCTGAACATTGAGTTCAGGAAGGACTATTGTGTAACTCAGAAAAAGGGAAGATGTTGAATTTGGAGTCAAACTGCTACAAGCCAACTCCTAAAGCCATGCATTCCCATAAATGTCCACAAGGGGGCAGAAATGCATCATGGTTGAGCAGAGCAGTGAACGTCAGGACACACAAACACAAGAATTTATGAGAAAGGTCTTGTTCCTCAAGTGATTCACAGCAACAACAAAGATTATAGTCAAATATTCTAACATTCTTACACATTCAAACAAAAACATACTGTAACGTTGGTGTTGGTTAGTGTTAAGTGTAACTTACTTGGCTGAATTTATTTTGGGGTCATGCGCAGGTAAGAGTACAGAGGCATCTTCACACTTCACAATGTATGCCTCCACTAACAACTTTGGCACTTGGTGATCACTTACAGCGTATCACCTTGCCAAATCTAAAACTGTGACATTGACGTTGACATTACAGACAAGCTGCATTTCAGTTCAGAAATTGTATACATGTAAATAAGAATCTGAAAATAATTAATTAAACAATACAAGCAACCTGACAATATCAAAATAAGATAATATTTCAAACAAATGTTCACAAAATAAATATAATCTTACAATTGTAACAATTCTGGGTGTCAAGTCCCTGCTTACGTAACTCTGTGGTAAATGTAATAATAATAATAATAATAATAACTTTATTTTGTATAGCGCTTTTAAAAGTAATCTCTCAAAGCGCTTCACATAAACAGAGGTAAGATTCATAAAATAAACGTAAAAATACATAAAATACATCACATGACGACCACCAGAATAACTTTTTCACCCAAATGCTTCCCTAAAATAATGAGTTTTAAGGGATGATTTAATCCTTTATATGGATGCTGCATTTCTAATCTGAAAAAGCAGAGAATTCCATAACTTTGGGGCAACTGAAGAGAATGCCCTATCGCCCATTGTTCTTAACTGTGTTACCGGAACAACTAAAAGACCAGCATCAGCCGAACGAAGATGTCGGAATGTAACGTATTAAAAGCCCTGTAAGGTATTGAGGAGCAAGTCCATTTAATGCCTTGTAAGTTAATATAAGAATTTTAAAATCAATAAGAAATTTGACAGGGAGCCAATGCAAGGTATGTAAAATAGGTGTTATATGATCTCTTTGTCTTGTCCCAGTCAAAATACGCGCAGCAAAGTTTTGAACCCACTGTAGTTTGTTCTAAGTAGATTTTGATGCTCCTGCTAACAAGGCATTACAATAGTCAATTCTAAAGAAAACCAGGGTATAAACTATTTTTTCAGCGACAGGAAAACTCAGCATGGACCGTAATCTAGATATATTTCTGAGATCCAAAAAAAAGAAACTTTAACAGTATTTCGTACATGAAGATCAAAAGTTGGAAATTGGAATCAAATAATAATCTGAATAACAGAGCCATCCACATGTAAAGCTACAGGATCCACTCTGCGTAACCAGTGAGGCGAACCAATGAGCATCACTTCAGTCTTATCACTATTTAGACATAGGAAATTAACAGACATCCATTTTTTGTATAAGGTCTTCCCCAAGACAACACCCCCACCCCCCATAAGAGCTCTGCTGGGAGTCTCCAGATCAGACCTTCTGAGTCCTGCATGCCTGGCCTCCCAAAACCCTCCTCCTTGTTGTGTCCTCTTGCGTATGCAGATCTCTCCAAGATCACCTTGCGTGCGTCAGAACACCCTGGGGGAACTCCTGGCATACACTCAAACATGCACTCACATACACACACACACACACACACACACATGCTGATGCTTGCACCAAAGTTCCCCTTCCCCTCCCAGGATTGTATTTGTCGTGGGTGAGGTAGTTTGCTGGGTGGACGACAGGAGGTCACATAGAGAAAGGGGGGTTACTCAGGATGGGGCAAGGGGCCCACCCAGGAAGGAGACAACTTGCAGCCCCAGTGGGGGTTTACTCCAGCGTGGCAGCCTGTCTCCCCCCATCTGAGGAGGTCAGGCCCCATACAGTGCCAAGCGGCTTCCCCCTCTCCTGTTTCACCTACAGAGCGCTTCTAGGCATTGCTGGCTGATGTAAAGAGTGCGTGGGGGGTCCTGATTGAGTGGGAGGTGGTGAGATGGTTTGTGTTTGCAAATGTGTGTGTATGTACGTGCATGTGTGTGTGGGGCAGGGGGGCCCATGATGGTGGGTTCCCTAGAGGGATTGTCAGACAATGTCTGTCCTCTTGGTGTGGGGCTCAGGGAGCTGCTGTGTCACCAGACTGGGGAGAGGGGGAGAGGGAGGCTCAAGGGTGAGAACTTATGTGAAGAGATGTGAAGAAAGACACAGAAAGAATAAGTATTGATAAAATATTCAAGATGTGTATAACTGATTCAAGTATTGCAATAACTGGGATACAAACTTTTCCATTACTCTAGATTCTGGTGAAACATTACTGCAAAACATTCTGGACTAAAAGCTTCTTTTAAATGACTAAACTATGAAATCCTTATGAAATGCCACAGACCCATGAATCACCACCTGCAGAAAGGGTGAAGTACACAGTACAAAGATTATTGTTGCCATCTAGTGTCTCAATGTAAACATAGCAGAATTTATTTCTGACTTTAAGACTTTAAGATTGACCATCAAGATAAAATGCCCAGATAGAATTATTTGAAACTAAGACCGTTTTGGCAGCCATTGAAAACATGCCATTTCAAAAATCCAAACTTTGTGCGTGTATGTGTCAAATCATACAAGGACATACAACGCAGACTAAATAAAACAATGAATCATTTAAGCTTTGCCAAGGTGCATCCACCAAGACATTCTGATTTTTCAGGACAACTGCCCAGTCAGACTGATCTCACAGTTTTATACCCATGGCTTTTATAAGTGCTATCAAGGAGACAGAGTCGCCCAGACAGGGAACATGCAGTATCTCTTTATTTATATGAGGAAGTACTTCCTGTGAGCACTGCCTCCAGAAGGGTCCCTCATGTCCATCTGTCATAGCAGAGGTCTGGGCAGCCTCACTCTCACAGTTACCAGATCACCTATAACTGTCCCAGAACGCTGCTGGAACCTGTGCAAACCTGGTCTACAGGAACTGGACTTACTTACTTGGAATTCAAAATAATTTAACCATTGTGACATAAGACAGATCAAGTTCCTTTTTACCTGTGACCATTATAAACTTCAGAGAGAATGGACCAGACTGTTGGGAACATTGTTTTCTCAGGTGCTACCAATCATATAATTTATTACGTTGAAGAATTTAGCTACACTTAGGAAGAATATCACATCAACTTGCTAAATACATAGAAGTAGAAAGCTTTAATTGAGTTTTATTTCGTGAAAATACCCTTGTTTAGCAAGGGTTGGTGTAATATCCTGTGTGATCCATTAGTAGTTTCTATCACTTTTAATTTATATCAAAAAGAAAAGTAATTACACATTAAAATATAGGGTTTACATTCAATTTAATTATTATATTTTGTAGGCCACATCACCATAAAAAAGAGGCAGAGTATCTCCAAAATAATTACAACACATTATTGAAATAGTAAGATATGGTGCTTTGTTATTATGTTTATTTGTGAACACAAGTTTTGACATATTAAAGAATCAGAGTTCTTGTGGTCTTAGGATAGTATAAATGAGAAATGTAACTGAAGCATCCAGTGAACAGAAGCTAATGTGTAAACAACATATTGTTTAGAACACTTTTACATTTCCTTTACTCCATTATACGAAATAATATTCTCACTGGCTTGGAAGCTTAGAGACGCTATAAGTCTTAGGGCAGACTTAGATGAAGGCTCACATGGTCAGGCTGTAGCCTACTTTCTCGCATGGAAAATCTTCATGGATGTCTTCGCTCTGTGCTCATTACTCATGGTGTTTCTGAGTAAACAACAATAAGCTGCAGATTTATTTAATGCAAATACTTTTCCATGATCATATGGGACTAAGGACACATGGTTGAAATTAGACAACATGAACATGATTTGAGTCTGTGCATTTGGCAAGACACTAAAACTTTGCCTAGGAAGTGTTAGATCAGTGCAGAATTCTGGCAACAATGATGCTATAAAAACACAATTATTCAACTATAAAGACATTTACAGGAGCTGTCTTGATGCTACATTACTAAATTGGCTTAGATGCATTAGAACATTCATATAGGCTATCAATGACATACAAAAGCTTTCACGAATTAAGGTAAAGTATAATCTATATTTTGTTCTATCCCTTTAATGATTTCATCAATTTGATGCAAGAGAAATCACTTTTATCCCAAATCATAAAACCTATAAAGAAAAATAAGATGTCAAAACAATGCAGTCACATGAAGAAAAACTTTGCATTACATATCAACTGACTAAAAAGATGAGCCCGGACATGTTTATTTGCACAGTGACTGTAAATATCTACTAGAGAGGTCTCGTGAAATGTACTATATTGTAAAATCTATTTTCCATTTAAAGAGAAGAATAAACATCATATAGAAATACCTTTGATGCCAGACATACTGTTACAAAAGTATTCATAATGACACTATAGAAAGTGCAACCATTCTCTCTCTTTTTGTTCATCCCACTGCTTAGAATATGGTCCACCACTCTGATGAAAAACCTGATGATAGACCTCAAAGGCAAAGCTGTATGAGCTGGGCCTTAGCTTGGCAGTTAGTAACTCAAGGAAAGGTTTATTGACAAAAAAGGCAATGTGCACTGGCACAACCTCTCCTATATCACCCTCAACACCCCTGTTGAAGTACCTCTACCATTCACTGGAATGTCTGGACAAGGAAAAGGACACAGAGCTTAAGGCAAACACCTCAGTTAGCTAGCTGTCTAGCTAACAAACTACATAACTGTCAAGCTAATAAGTTGTTAAGATAACAAGCTAACTAACTGCATAGCTAAAGGTTAACATTCTAGCTAACCACTAGAAGTTATTTGTGTTGCTGTGTGGGAAGGAGCGTGGACGGAGCTGGGGACTGTGGTTGTTACTGCCGTTGTCCTTGCCACTAGGGGTCATGCATTCCAGCACCTGCATCTTCCCCTGCTCCTCTCTCATGAAGAGCTCCACCATAAGGATCTTCTCCTTGTGAATCTGGAGGCTGATGTCCTTGGGGATGTCTGGTATTAGCCAGTCTACAATGTCACTCATCAACATCACCACGTTCTGAAGAAGGTACACAGAACGCTCAGATTACAATATGTTTCTAGGACAGAACACAGAAGGGTCAGCAGGCAAAAACACTGTCATCTATGATCTACACCATGATCATATAATTGCTGTACAACACTATATCTAGTAATGAACAACTGAAGAGGCATCATATTATTAAGACTAAGAGTATTAGGGGGGGCAGTGGAATTTACTTTCACCTCCCTCCACTCTACCAGTGAACCAATGTGCTCATTTGTGTCATACTGGTCAGGTCGTTAGGAACCCTCCTCCCTCAGTTTACCTGGAAGACGATGACGAAGGCCAGTCTGACAGCCAGCACAGCCCAGAACTCTTTGGAGATCTCATAAGGTGTGGAGGACCATGGGGGGTCTCTGTAGTCTTTATACCTGAACAGCATCAAACGCATGAGCTTCTATAGGTTAACGTTCTTTTCATATCCTGTATTCTCCATTCTACTTGATGGCACTGTTATGGAAACCTGAACATAAAGGATGTCTTGAAATAATTGATTTGATAGATAGTTAGATAGATAGATGTACTATTCCAATATCCATTAAAATGTTTATATACATTCTTATTTTTGAATTAGTACCCAAAAAACTGGGGTCTTGGTTGTCTGGTATGGTGATCTGATGTGTCTCACCTGCAGATATACACTTGGTGGCCCAGGCTCTCTGGATCAAAGGGCTCCTTGCCTTCCTGAAAGTGGCTGACATTGAAGTAGGAGAGTGTGTGGTTTACAAACCCATGCATGGATCCATCTGGACTGTACATATACTGGTACACCAGCCTAGGGATGAAGTCTGAGGTGAATGAGATCACAAATGCCTGCAAGGGAGAAAAGAGCAGAAGAGGGGAGAGGAGTGAAGAAAAGTGTAGAGGAGAGTAGGGAGGGAGAGGAAAGGGGAAGAAGAGATGGGAGAAAGGGTGGAAGAGAAGAGAGGAAATGGGGGAAAGAGTGGAAAATAGGAGGTGGAAGAACAGAAAGGAAAGGGGAAGGGAGAGGAGAAGATGGGGGAGAACAGAGGGGAGGAAAAGAATGCGGGAGACGAGTGTAAAGAGAGAGGTGAGGAGGGTAAACAAGTCTCAATCACAGCATTAAACATGGGTGAGAAACGTTAGAAGACAAAGGGGAGAATGCAGCTTGCACACTCTGGCTCCAACACATATGTGCAATGGCTAAATCTACTAGAGAATAGCTTCACATAGATTGCAGAAATACCCAATTTTGTTTTACATCAGGACCAAGATGGTAATCTCTTATTTCAGGGAAGACAAGAGAGGATGTGAGATTATGTTGTGGAATTTGAAGACATGTGCAACTCTCCTTTTGACCAAGTGTGGCTAGCTTTCATTGAGGGCTTGGGGTTTCACAGGGGAACCATCTTAGAAGCTAATTATGTGGTTTTATAAGTGCACCCCCCTTCCCCCACGTTGTGACATAAATTATCGGCAGAGGACAAAGTCTGAAGTTGCCAGCAGAACACAGAATTATAGTGAAAGTCAGACATGTTATTGTAAGTGGACTTGGAAAGAGGAATTAAGCACTGGGCCTTTTTGGCAAAACATTTCATTCCCCCTTACCAGAAGAATCTAGCAAAATGTAAAAGCTACAGACAAACTACGCCCCCATCCCTGTTGGTTTTCTCCACCAAAAATGTATGATGGGGATTCGGATAATGAACTTACGTTAATAATGACGGCTACTTTGGCCACTCCTCTGAGGATGTTGTACCATATACCTAGAATCACAGAAGAAATCCCTGAACACCTGTAAACCACAACCACAGTGGGCTCACCAACATCAGAGCTTGAAGAATGAGGACGATCTTACAAAGACAAAGTTTTCAACATTACCAGTCAGGCAGTCTGAAATCCATCATACAGAAAACACTTCAACATTTAGTTTAGCAAAATTTTGCACTGAAGCAGGTCAGTTCTAATCTCCCAAAGGAAATCAGTATGTTTAAGGGATTCATTTTAAACTCAAAAATAAAATGTTTCTATATACTACAGGAAAACATTTTTTTTTTTTACTTTGCTCTGATAAAGTCCATTCTGACGTTCCGCTGACTTATGCTCACCAATGTCTTTGGCCCGGGCTGCTACCGGTCTCCTCAACTCGGCCACAAACTTCTTGGCATCAAGGCGAATCTCGATGATGTTGTTGAGCAAAGCGAAGAGAGGCGCGAGTGGGAAGGATGCCACAAACAGAGTCACAAAGCCAAACTGGATCACTGCAGAACAGGAAGACAAGGACAAGTGAACACACACATACACCAGTCTTACAGAATACAACACTTTTCGACCCCTCAGTAGTGCCCCTGTACACACACAGCCGTTAAAATGGCCATATATTAAACCTACTCATTAAACCTTTTTACATGTCTCCAAATAAACTCTAGTACATGTGACTAGAAAACCACTCCTTTGCCCCAGTAAGTTTCCTTTAACCAGTCCTGATCCCAACCTCCACACAAAGAGGAGCAAACACTGGTGTGGATGATGCTATCTGATCCACTGTCGCATCCATTATTACTGTACCTTCTCATAATGTACACAATGTATGTAAAGGGTACTTCCTCCAAGTCTGGTTCAGGTGGTAAAAGTATAAATACATCAAATTAAAATGTTTGTTGGGCAGATCCCTGACCTTTAAGTAATTGTATTTATGTTGTCTGGCTAAGTGTCAAAGTTATGAAAGCAGCTCAACCATATTAAAGTGAGTGAGTTTGAGTGAATAGAGGTCTTATTTATCGAGCAGTGTACCTTGAATGTACTGGAGTTAGTTTTAGTACGTGTGTTTAGTATGTTAGTTCGTATGTGTGTCCGGAAGATGGGAGGGGACAAGAGGGGAAGAGACAGAGATGAGCTCACAGAGGCTGTGACATCGTACATCAGCTTCTGTTAGGACTTCTGTATAGAAACACACACCAGGGTAACCTTCAACAATGACAACCCTGGTTCTCAGCAAAGCTCAGAAGGTTGACGCTAGAGAAGGAGAGGAAGCGTTTAGGAGTGGGGATAGAAACAGATTCAAAGAGTCGAAGAACACATTTAGCAAGGCAATGAGAGAAGCTAAACAACTGTGCTCAGAGAGCCTAAAACACCAGTTCCCTTCTAACAACTCTGCTTCTGTCTGGAAAGGTCTCAGGCTGATCACCAACTACAAGCCCAGAGCCCCCCACACTGCTGCTGGGGCATCTGGGACAGATGCTCTCTCTCCTGCCACCCTCAAGCATTGTGCTGACCAGTTGTCTCCAGTGTTCGCCAACATCTTCAACACTTCCCTGAAGACATGTGCCAGCCTGTCTTAAGTCCTCCACCATCATCGCTGTGACCAAAAAGTCAAGGCCAACAGGACTTAATGGACTAATGACTCGGGCTATTTCACACAAGACACAAGGGCATCAGACCTGTTGATACTTAGGCTATCGCAAAAGACACGAGGACGTTGGTCGTCTAGCCATTTAGGCTATAACTCAAGCCACGAGGACGTCGGTCCTCTAGCCACTCAGGCTATAGCACAAGACACGAGGGTGTCAGGCCTCTAGCTCTGCATAGGTTAATCTGTAAATGTGGACATCGGTCCTCCAGCCAGCACAGACTGTTCAAATAGTCTCAAGGGTGTCGGCCCTCCAGCCTACATAGGTTCATCTGTAAATGTGGACGTCGGTCCTACAGCCAACACAGGCTGTTTTCATAGTCTCAAAGGCGTCGGCCCTCCAGCCTACACAAGTTAAGCGGTAAATGTGGACGTCGGTCCTACAGCCGGCATAGTCTTTCGCATGGTCTCTAGGGTGTCAACCCTCTAGCCAACATAGGTTAATCTGTGGATGTGGACGTCAGTTTTACAGCCAGCACAGGCTGTTTAGGCTCAAGGGTGTCGGCCCTCTCATCTATACAGGTTTATTGTCCACGTGCACATCAGTCCTCCAGCCAGCATAGGCTATTCATGGTCTCAAGAGCATCGGCCCTCTAGCTTACATGGGTTTAATTCTGCATGAGGACGTTGGTACTTCAATCAACAAAGGTGGTCACAACAGACGCAAAGGCATCAGTTCTTCGGCCATGGGTGACTGCTCTTCAGAGAACGATGCCCTCTAACCTTGGCTGGATACGGGATGCCGTCTCAGATCCTCAGATTGACTGCATGGAGGCCCCACCCACAGAGATTCACCAAGCAGACGGGAAGAAGGGGCATTGCGTCCCCGGATTGACTGTGCAGGGCCTCTTCTCGCCTGGGTCTTGTCTCCAGCAGGGAAGAAGGGGCATCACGTCCTTGGAACAGCTGAATGGAGCGGGCCCCAGTTTGGAAAGTGTTTTTGTGCTTCTTCTTCAGCATCTCATCGTTCCATACTGATAGTGAGTATGTTTAGTTCATGATTTTTACTGTCACTTTTGGGGAACCTTTTGATGTTGGGTATGCACTCTTTCAATCAATTGTTCCCAATGGGGTCTAAGATATAAACACATTCTCCTCTATAAACCTCACTTCAATCATCCTGGTTTCTCCTTATTGGAACAAAACTGAGGGCTCCGGGTCAGCCACAAAGGCTATCAGAAAAGTTTGAGGGCATCGGCCCTTTATCCTTCATAGGTTCATCTGTTCTCAAAAGTTTGGTTCCTCAGCCAGAAGGCTGTTCACATAGACTAAAGGGTTTTGGCCTTCCAGCCAACAAAGGTAATCTGTAGTGGGACGTTGATTCTCCAGCGGGTATCGCTGTTTACAGAATCAAGGGCTTCGGCCCTCCGGCCTTCGGGCTATTGCACTGCAGGCATGCTCATCTCTGGACTTAACTGGCTATAGTATATAGCCAGTGTATAGTGTATATCACTTGATGACTTGGCTTCGTTGTGATAGTAAGTCCTACAAATCTGTCCAAGCCTTGCCATTGGTGGAGAGTATGTATTCATTTAGTTCATTCTGTTATACGGGTTGAGGGTATTATTCCTGTATCAGTTGCTGAGCACCGATCGCTGTTGGTATTCATTTTTCTGTCCAGTGTTTATTCTATGCCCTGCATAGAATTATTATTCTAGAATTATTATTCTATGCAGGGCATAATTGTATTTACATCTGAGTTTACATCAGAGATTATTTACAGAGTTTATTTACATCTGTAAATATTTACATCTGTAAAAAGCTCACTTCACCATCCCAGGTCTCTCCTGGTTGAAATGAATTTTTGCACAAGTTCAATCAGGCAATACTAATCCCTGCACTTGGACACATCATATAATTTTTGCTCCACTGCAAGGAACACTGTACTTTCTATTGGGTGTCATGTGGGTTCCGCATCGTTTAGTGCTGACATCTATCAATTAACGCTGTCAATCTTCATGATCACATCAGCCTATCACGATGATCTCGTGCCTTTTCGAAAATGAATCTCTCCTTGTTTGTCCGTGCCATCAATTGTGTAACCCTCCGCATCCCCTCCGCCGTCGGGTGTCTGGTCTTCGCCTCATCTGACTAGAACATTTTCGGCTGCTCCCACCACCACCGGTGTCTGGTGGCAGGCACCCTTTGATCTATAATTCCCTCGGGGTCCAAGCCCAAACAATTGTAACACATTTAAATATGTGCATAAACTCACTTCACCATCCCGGGACTCTCCTGATTGAACTTAATTTGACGGGTGCCACCACCCTCATTGGGCTCATCTCTGGTGGTGATGAGTCTGACTATAGGTAGGAAGTTGACAACCTGGTGACCTAGTGTAGTCAAAACAACTTAGAGGTCAATGCTGTCAAGAGAGTGGAGATAGTTGTGGACATCAGGAAGAATACAGCCCCACTCACCCTAATCACCCTGTGTGACTCTACTGTCAACACTGAGGCCCTCTGCTTCTTGGACACTATCTTCTCCCTGGACCTCAAGAAGGAACTGAGCATCAGCTCCCTCACCAAGAAAGCACAACAGAGGATGCACTTCCTACGGCAGCTGAAGAAAGTCAACCTGCCAAAGACAATGATGGTGCACTTTCACACAACCATCATTGAGTCCATCCTCACCTCCTCCATCACCATCTGGTAAGCTGCTGCCACTCCCAAGGACAAGAGTAGACTGTAGCGTATCATCCGTACTGCTGAGAAAGTGACCGGCTGCAATCTGCCTACCCTCAAGGACCTGCCCACCTCGAGGACCCTAAGGTGAGCGAGGAAGATTGGAGGAAGACAGGGGAGGGAAGGAGAGGGTGAGATGAGATGAGAGAAGGGACAGTAAGGGAAAGAGGTGGCAGGTGTATGTACTGGGGCCATACATTGTAAAACACACACATATGCACTCACACAGTTGTGTGAATTTAAATAAAGTCAAAGTCAAATAAAGGTCCACTAAAGGAAATCCAACACTAGTCCATTAATAATAACAGGACTTGGGTGTGAAAAATTATAGATGTTGAGAAGTTCATGTCAACACCTAGGCAGCATTATAAAGATAACAAGGCAAAATTGCTGAATGATACACTGGACGGAGAAAATAGGTCATGACAGGAGAAAAAGATAAATAGAGTGAGAGCGCCCAGTAGAGTAAGCTAAACACCTGAAGATGGATGAGAGATCGACAAAAAAAAGCCTGATGGTGAGATTGGCACAGACATGTGCAAGACACAAAACTAAATAAATTAGTGCAGAAGAGAAGAACCAATGTGTCCAGAGAACACAAGAGGAAAGGGATGTTTTCAATAGGGATGTCGGCCTCTTATCCAATATCACAGTATGTACAGCACACACACCAAGGCTTTTTACAATCTTCCCTCACAGTGGTTTGCAATCATGAATTCCCTCTGTCATCAGACTGTCATCAGATCAGATTACGTCATTTAAAAGTCATATGGTGTTCAGCCCCACAGGTCAGCATTATAACAAGAGTAACTGAGATTAAAATATTGAATTCTAATCCCCATGCTTTATCCTGTGAACATTATCTCCCTCAAACCTCTGATATACCCAAGCCATGACACGCTAAATGTTTTAGAAGCTTCAAGTTTCAAAATGCTTAAAAAAAACTTGTCCTAATTGGAAGAAAAAACGTCTTAGTTTAGTTTCACATTCGTTAAATGCTGGTGATATTGACATATACCAGTTGGCCAGCCAGCTGAGGTCTAAAGGCAGGAGTCATTCCAATGTAAAAGTCATCTTACTGTGACTCAGGAATAGTTTACAACACTTCTGACAGCCCCCTGTTGAAGCATCCGACATCAGAGCATTGGACACAAATTGACTCAAATTGAGTTTTTGAAAAACAACAGAGTCAGATCTCAGATCAGTGACAGCTCGAAGGATAACAATTAACAACAGGTCAACCAACAAAAACAGACCTTTCAATCCTCACCAGAGACTCCTCTCAGCATGGTTTCCAGAACTGCTGTGTAATGTCCAGTTTAAAAACTATGCTGTTTAAAACATTACTTCAAAGATTTGGCCAATTAGGATTTTGACTAATAGGTGTTTTCTCATGCTCTTCACTATCATGCAGACTGGTCAATCTTAAAATTCTTTCGAACTGTAAATACATGCAGGTCAATTTCGAGGACTGTCATATACTGTGGTTTGTTTGATTTGACAGCAATGGAATCTGCAGGACATATATCTATCCATCCATCTATTTTCTTCCGCTTATCTAGGGCTGGGGGAGGGGGAGGGGGAGGCAGCAGTCTGAGCAGGGAGGCCCAGAATTCCTTCCCCACACACACCTCCACCAGCTCCTCCAGGGGGATCCCGAGGCGTTCTTGTCATTTCGGTCATTACCCAAAGCTCATGACCATAGGGGAGAGTAGGAACGTAAATTGGCTGGTAAATAGAGAGCTTTGCCTTTCGGCTCAGCTCCTTCTTCACCACAATGGTCCGATACAGAGACTGCATCACTGTCTCACAATCTCACATTTCGTCTTTCCCTCACCCCTGAACAAGACCCTGAGATACTTGAACTCCTCCACTTTCGGCTAGGACTCCCCACCCACCTGAAGGGAGCAAGCCACCTTTTCCCGGTTGAGAACCATGGCCTCGGATTTGGAGGTGCTGAATCTCATCCCGGCCGCTTCATGCTCGGCTACAAACCACTCCAGTGCACACTGCAGGTCCCGGTCCGATGAAGCCGTCAGGACAACATAATCTGCGAATAGCAGAGATGAGATCCTGTGCTCCCCGAACCAGACACCCTTCGGCCCCTGGCTGTGCCTAGAAATTCCAACATGCACCGGGAACAAGTAAGACTTACTATTGGCAATGCGAACATAGCTCCTGCTCCGGTCATACGGGGACCGGACGGCCCTGAGCAAAGGGCCCCGGACCCCGTAGTCCCGGAACACCCCCTATGAGGGACGTGGTCGAACGCCTTCTCCAGATCCAAAAAGCACATGTGAACTGGTTGGGCAAACTCTTTCGAACCCTCAAGCACTCGATGAAGAGTATAGAGCTGGTCCAGGGTTCCGTGACCAGGACGAAAACGACACTGCTTCTCCTGAATCCGAGGTTCAACTATCGGTCAGATTCTCCTCTCTAGTACCCTGGTATAGACCTAACTGGGGAGGCTGAGGAGTGTGATCCCCCTGTAGTTGGAACACACCCTTTGGTCCCCCTTTTTATAAAGGGGTACCACCACCCCGGTATACCAGCCCAGAGGTACCGTCCCAAGCCGCCATGCAATGTTGCAGGGACGTCAGCCACGAGAGCCCCACAACATCCAGAGACTTAGGACGGATCTCATCTACCCCTGGGGCTTTGCCAACGAGTAGCCCACCGACCACCTCGGTGACTTCAGCACGGGTGATCGATGAGTCCGCCTCCGGATCCCCAGCCTCTGCTTCCTCCTCGGAAGACGTGATGGCAGGATCAAGGAGATCCTCAAGGTATTCCTTCCAACAACAACGTCCCCAGTTGAGGTCAGCAGCTCCCCGTCCGCACCGCAAACGGTGTTGGTGAAGCACTGCTTCTCCCTCCTGAGTTGGCGAATGGTTTGCCAGATAGTCCTGCTCCATGGCCTCCCCGAATTCCTCCCAGACCCGAGTTTTTGCCTCTGCAACCATCCAAGCCACGGCGCACTTGACCTGCTGAGACCCGTCGACTGTCTCAGGAGTCCCACAAGCCAACCAGGCTGTCCACCACCGGGTTCAGGGATTGCTGCTGTGACTAGCACCAGAGACCTCACGACCGCAGCTCCGGGCTGTCGAATTGACAATGGAGGCAGAGAACATGCTCTACTCCTCAATGTCTCCAGTGCCCCCACGGGATCTGTGAGAAACTCTCCTGGAGGTGCATGTTCAAGACCGTGCTGACAGAGGGCTCCGCTAGACGTTCCCAACAGACCCCTCACAATACGCTTGGGCCTGCCAGGTCTGTCTGGCTTCCTCCCCCACCAGTGGATCCAGCTCATGACGAGGTGGTGATCGGTTGACAGCTCCACCCCTCTCTTCACCCAAGTGTCCGAGACACACGACCGCAGATCAGAGGACACGACAACAAAGTCGATCATCAACCTTCGGCTTAGGGTGTCCTGTTGCCACATCCACTGATGGACGCCCTTGTGCTCGAACATGGTGTTTGTTATGAACAAACTGTGACTAGCACAGAAGTCCAATAACGAAACACCGCTCGGGTTCAGATCAGGGGGCCGTTTTTCCCAATCACTCCTCTCCAGGTGTTACTGCCATTGCCCACGTGGGCGTTGAAGTCCCCCTGCAGAACAATGGTCCCCGGTCGGTGCACTGTCCAGTACCCCTCCCAGGGACTCAAAGATGGCCGTGTACTCTGCACTGTTATTCAGCCCATAAGCCGACACAACAGTCCTGTCCCCAGCTTGAAGGCGCAGGGACACGACCTTCTCGTTCACCGGGGTGAACACCAACATGTGGCGCTGAGCCGTGGGGCTATAAGCAAGCCCACGCCAGCTCGCCGCCTCTCCCCGTGGGCAACGCCAGAGAAATGTCCAGCCTCTCTCGTGGATAATGGATCTAGAACCCAAGCTGTGCATGGAGGCGAGGCCGATTATATCTAGCCGGTAACGCTCAACCTCCCGCACAAGCTCGAGCTCCTTCCCCGCCAGCGAGGTGACATTCCATGTTCCCAGCCGTAGAGACTGTGTGCATGGCCTCAGTCGTCCAGGCACCTGCCCCTGACCACCGCCCAAAAACACACTGCACCGGCCCCCTACAGTCCTTCCTGTGGGTGTGGGGCCTGCAGGAAGGTGGTCTCACGTTGCCTTTTCGGGCTGTACCTGGCCGGGTGCCATGGGCAAAGACCGGCCCACCAGGCGCTCGCCTGCGAACACCCATTCCAGGTTTGGCTCCAGGGTGGGGCCCCGGTAGCGCCACTCCAGGCGCCGTAGCGAATCTCGTTGGTCTTGTCATCAAGAGGCCAGATCCACTAATGCCAAATGTGAGCCTAACCGAGAATTAACCTGAATTAGTGAAATCTTTTGTAAGCAATTGATACTTCAAGAAGTTGACTATTATTACTGTAAACCCAGGTCTGTTTCCTAATGGCCCGTCATCACCCTGGTACTACATTGAAGGTTGCAGATCACCAGTCTGTGGATGACAGGAGCTTTAGATGAATCTATAAGGAAATATGACACTCAACCAATCTATATACATTTTACTTCCACAGATTTGTGATAGCATTTAGTATGGACTATGTATGAGTGTGGTGTGCCAGCCTGGCTTGTCTCACTGTGTACCGCTAAGCCTGCTATTTCTGAAACACCTCCCTGGGGGTTGCCATGGCAGAGGGGTTAAATATGTGACAGGCTAAAACTGTCCAGAAAGCTTTAAAGACCCAGTAGTTTTCATTCTGACACCAGAGATGGGTCTAGCCCAGCCTATCCCACACAAGCCCAAACTAGATCAAGCCAAGTTAGAACAGGGCAAGGCCTGGACCCCTGTATTCAGCTCTTTGTTAATCCATTGTTACTATCCCAAACTCACGCATCTCCATGTACTCTGGGGTGAGGCCAGCAAAGGGCTCCAGAAAGTGGTCTGTCTCATAGCGCTGCAGCCTCTTCTCCCTTTCCTCCTCCTGGAAGGCTGTCCTTTTGGACTTGATGTACCTGATTAGCTTCTTCAGTTTGCTGTTGACACACACACAATTACATAGAAGACAATAAACTCTTGATCTCTCGATTTAGGAATCTGTGTGTGCGTGTGCGCAAAGACTCACGGGATGCCGATCTCAAACAAATTGTTCTGTATGAGCTGTTTTCCCAACATGGTGATACTGAGCTGAATACACAGCTCCATTAGACAGCCTCCATGAGCACACTGAGGGAAAGAACACAAGTTACTAGACTGCTACAATAGTAACCACTCAGAATAGTAATTAGTATTACTTAGTAAGAACTATATAACTATACTATATATATACTACTACCTACAACTAACTTTAATAACTTATCTGCAAAATCTACTGGATTTGAATCCTAATTTCAGGACAAGATTATTTGCATAAGACACATCCTATCTATACTAAACTTTTAGATTGTGGTAATTACTTTGCCAACATAATATTTTCACTCATGACTGATGAGAACATCTCATGATGACACGTTTAAAGTATCATAGTTTAAGATTCAATCTTGGTCTCTCAAAGGATTACCTTCCAATACCATCTATAGTTCAAAACTTGCATGATTAATAGACATAAATGCCACCTTATGCACAAGTTCATATGCACTGAAATTAAATATATTAAATATCAATGACAAATAGTTAATGGCAATTTTTCTTTGGCCTTATACATTTTTAAGTATTTTCAGTCTAAACAAGAGTTTTAGAATGGTGTATCAGCCATATGCGCGGAGAGAACAATTTAGAGAGGACATTTTATGTAGCTCACCTCCTCCATACGATAAGATTCAAACACATAAAGGTAACTCCCAGGGCGACCGACCAACCTATAAGAGGAAAGCACAAGGGGAGCATTCAAAGTTTAATGTAATTTTGCTTGACCATTAATTGCACCCAGGTCTCAGTATGTAGGAGCTGGTAATTAGTTTGTACTTTAGTGTTTAGAATATTCTGGAGTACTGGGAGTATTAGAATATGATTCTGGTTTGACCACTGACCTGCCTCTGAAGAAAGCAATGTATATGATTGGGGTAAAGGCGTTGACAAACTTCAGAATGAAGGTTTTGAAGATCAGCCTTTCCTCAAAGCTCTTGTCTGTTTTTGGAACCTCTGGAAACAACAACGTCTTTTTCAGACATCAATTCAAATTGACAGATTAGCTACCAAGTGGCGTACAGTGGACTACCTAGCACAGTGAGCCAGCGGGCAACAACCCCATAGACCTCGTCCAGAATGAGGATGACCACTAGGTTGATGATGGCTGCTGTGGTCTTGACGGTCAGACGCACATTGGACCGCGTGGTGGGATTGGAGCTGATCTGAAGTGCCGCCGTGGTGGAGATGCGATACAGGATCACTCCAAACACGATTGCAAAGGTAACCCCTATCTGAGTGCAAGAACCGAGGGAAGAGTTTGACATAATTTATTGATTTAATTTTCAGAAAGACTAAATGACTTATCGACTGTTTTATTTAATTCGTTTAAATGAGTATAATGAATACAGCAAACCACATCTTGACTGAGGGCAACTGTCTCATCATTGTACAGAAACAAATCTGTTGACTAACAAGCCAACAGAACGGTGGACCCACCATTAGAAGCATCATGACAATGTTGGTCATGTAGGCAGGAAAGCGGTCTCTGCACGTTAGCTTCTCCTTTTCAGCCTAAATGGAGAGATGGAATATTAAGAGAGGGAGAAAGCTATAAATGAGTGTGAAGTGATTGTGTGTATACAGTATGGGCTGTCTGGAGGAGCACCCAGCACCCAGCCAGCAGAGAATCAGAATAACAGCAGCATAGAGGAGGAGGTTGATGTTTTGGATGCTGGCTGACACAAATATCACAGTTATATTAGCTGTGTGATACATTATTCAGACCCAGGAGAGGATGCTGAGGTGTCACCATTCCCTTCTTGTCCAGGGTTTATTCATTATTCATTATTTATGCAGCAAAACCTCTAAATACAGTACAGTAAGTCTCCATCAGGTCAGGTCAGCACCTCTAAGCAGATGTTAGGTACACAGAGCAGGCCTTCATGCTCTCTCTAAGTGAGTTACAGAAACACTCCACATCTCCATCTCACTACTAGATAGGACCACCACAACAGGCTACTACTCTAGGATTAGGACAAACACAAGAAGACCAAAAAATAATCTAACAAAGTTGACGTTTTGTCAATTACATATGAGGCAATATGCTCTGAATCTCACATCTGCTACAGGTAGGGAGGTACAGTATGTTTGTGATTGTGTAGGATTGTATGCTTGTATGTGTTGATGTGTGATGTGCATATGTTTGCAGGCTTGTGTATGTCTGCTTGTGTGAGTGGGTCCACGTATGGCTGCATAGATGGAGTGGGGTGGGTCTTGTTAGGCCAGGTCAGTGTGAGTGAATGAGTGAGTGAGGTGAACATAAGCAAGGTGAGGGAGAAGGTAGAGGAGGTCAGCTGAAGTACCCGTTTCAGCCCTGCCATGGCAGACTGAACTGTCTGCCTCCATTTGTTTGTTGGGTCCTCGGCTACATCACAGGACTTCTACACGACAGCGGGACACGTCAGCAACCCAATGCACCCAAATGGTAACCAGGTCACAGAGATAAACAGCATCAAACAACAACAACAATCCAGTTGAGTCACTGAATCAAACCATTGCGAGTCATTTTAATATCCGCTTCCATCCAGGAAACATCAATTGTTAATATAAAAAGAGTACAAATCTACATTTTGTCTCAACTGACCAAGCAAAGGATAAACGTTTAGGAGTTTACAGTTAAGCGTGCAGCAGCAATTGAGAAGATAAACAAGATGAGATCAAAAAGATCAGGTCAAGCAATGTGAACAAGCGGCTTGTACCTTCTGTGTTTGGTGTTCCTTCCTAAGAGACTTCTGCATGACACAGAACTCATACTCAGCCCGTGGGTGGTCCTAGTGGGGGGTGAGAAGAGGACATTTTTTCACTTAAACAGCAAACGCTCCCAGGCAGTGGGGGGTGGTGTACTATATCCCTCCTCAACCTCACATACAGGGTTTTACTGGCACAGAAGGATCCTTCTCGCATGAGAGCCAATAAAGAATGGTGGATTTGAAGTGACAGGGCTAAAGGTTTAGTCCACCCAAAACTAGAAGATTGTTTCTGATTAGCCCAATTTCAGTTATTCTAGACAAGTTCTATGGCCACGTGACCTGTCAGGCATAAAGTCACTGTCTGGGTGTAAGATTAAATGTTGATTTGGGAGAAGTTTCTCTCTTACAGGAAAGTCCATTGGTTCTTTTCACTGATGTTGGATGTTGGGTCTATCTTTGTTCAAGTCAAACTTGTAAATACTGATGTGGAGTTTAGAGGACCCACATGGTCCCTCTAAATTTGCTGTTAATGGAAATGGGGAGAGTGGTTGGAAGAAAGGGAGACCAGTACATGGTGCTGTGAGGTCAGCTTTGCATCCCCAAGAGAGGTGAATAGAGGGGTGAGCAGGTGAATGGGACAGAAAGCTGTGGACAGCTAGAGAGCAAGAGAACCTAAGTGCAGACCGCTGGAAACATCCTGAGGTGGTAGTTAGACTGTGTGATGTAGGGAGGAGGAGGAGGGATAAGTGAGGGAGGATGATGGATGGAGAGAAACAGAGAGGTAATTGGTGCATAAGCTGAGGTGTTGCAGGGTTCTGATAGTAAGGTCCTTACACAGCTCCTGAAAGAATAGTTAGAGGGGTGTGTGGAGGGCATAGGGTGTGTGGAGGAACAACGGCAAGGAGGCTAAAGAGAGATAATAACATCTGCATTTATTAAAATGTTCCAAACCTTGAGGGCTTCCTGTAGATATCCACAGGAGAGAGGAGGTCAATACAGTCACACAAAAAGACTGAAACTTGAGGCATACAATAAGACTGTTGAAACCATGGTGTGAGGGTGTGATCGTGATTGTGTGTACCCATGCTAAACTAGAGCTTATTTGCATATTAATGTGATATAAAAACATGTTTGTTGTTTAAAGTGAGAGGACACACTAACAAAGGATGGTGGCATGTTTGTGTATGGCCATACTGTCTAGCTCACCTCCTCCTCCTCGAAGCCCGTCAGGTCCCATTCATAATTCAGCCTCATCTGCCTCCTCTTCCAGTGCTCCATAAACATAGCCGCTACAAGACACAGACAGAACATTTTCATAAGCATGACAGTACAACAGAGAGGGTCTGGTGACAGGATGCAGTGGTGACAAACATCTTAGACCTGCAATCTTGGTTTGAGTTTAGCAGGTTAGCTCACTTGCAGTTTTATCTTTGAATAGGGAGAGAAAGTTTGGAGTTTCATCTCTGACTAAGTAAGAGATATGGTTGGTATATTCTTGGTACTGGTGGTTCTATTATGTCCTGCTGTATCTTAAACAGGTAGGTCTGTTTGTTTAACACATCTTACTCATCTTCATTACTTTATGAACAGGATGGCGTAGACAGCCTGAAGAACAGGTTGAATTAATTAGAATGACAGTTCCAATTTAAAATTTTAAAACGAACCCAAAACCATAATGTGGAGATGGTAAAAGTGCTATAATTAGGCTTGTGAAGATAAATTATTAACTTGTTAATTACCGAAGTAATAAATAGCAAAGTATGATGGGTGTGGAACTGAATGAGCCTGTAATGTTGTGTGCAGAGGCAATGTTCAAGGAGCAGTAGTATCTTGAGGGAACAGTGACAAAGCAGAATAGGGTTTGGAATACCTGTAACACCTAGTCTCTGGAGCCATAGGCTGTTCTATGTAAAGTTAGGACCAGGGAAATATATGTAACAAGTACTAACACTTCATACAACTCAATTGGGTGTGCTGCATCAATGGTCTCACATCCATGCCACGCTGCCTCCCTCTACTCATCGACCCCAAGTGGCATTACTGTTGTATTGCTTACACAACAGTTATAGGCAGTTTAGATGGATATAAACTCCCTTCATGTCTTGTATCACTTACTGGCTCAGAATAACATTCACAATTAAAAATAATACATACACACAGTGGTAAAATTATACTGCAAAAGTTGCCCCAATGGCTTCAGCACTCCACTCAGAGACATCTAGCCTCCTGTTTGAGGACTAGGACACTGAGCAGAGCTAAGGAATGTACCAGCTAACAGGTCCTTGGTTCAGGAAGCCTTAATTTGTTAACCCACACAGTCATAGAAAGCACAGGATCCTGTGCATGACTTGGTATTGCTAGGTGGACACAGAGAGATAGGGAGGAAGTGAGTGTGGGGGGGAGAGAGGGAAATCAGAGTAAAAAGGAAATCAAGCGAGATATAGGGAATCAACAGAATATAGAATATCAACAGATGGAAAGATTCAACAGCAGAAAAAAGAATTAAATGAGGAGCAGATGGAAAGAGGAGAGGAAATGGGAGAGGATGTCTAATTGTTTAGTGAAGTGCACACAGTTGAACTACAGAAAGCTCTTGGCAGAAGTTTCTCTTTGACACACTATGTTTACACCACAGTGATGATCCAATCTATATTACTGAGATAACCTAAACTGCATCATAATATCAACATATGCGTCATGGTTGATTTAGTTACAGTGGTGTGAAAAAGTCTTGCCCCCTTCCTGTTTTCTTCTTTTGCATGTTTGTCACACTTTAATGTTTCAGATCATCAAACACATTTAAATATTAGTAAAATACAACAAAAGTGAACACAAATGCAATTTGAAGATGGAAGTTTTTATTATTAAGGGAAAACAAAATCCAATACTACATAGCCCTATGGGAGAAGGTGTTTGCCCCCGTGTTAAAACTGTGGTCTATCACACCTGAGTTTAATTTAATCAGTCTGGAAAAGGTTACAATATAATTTCTAGGTTTGGGACTCTAGCAAACCACAGTGACAGCCATTATTCACAAATGGCAAAAACTAAAATTACCCCAAGAGCACAGGGACGGGAGATCACTAAAGATCTCAAAACAATATCCAAAGATCCTCACTTGCCTCAGATAAGGTCCATGTTTATGACTCCACCATAAGAGACTGGACAAAAATGGTCTGCATGGCAGAGTTCCAAGACAAAAAAAAACGCTGCTGAGCAAAAAGAACATAAAGCCTGGTCTCAGTTTCGCCAGCAAACATCTTAATGATCCCCAAGACTTTTTGGAAAATACTCTGTGGACTGATGAGACAAAAGTTTAACTTTTTGGAATGTATGTGTCCCATTACATCTAGCGTAAAAGTAACATCACATTTCGGAAAAAGAACATTATAACAGTAAAATCTGGTGATGGTAGTGTGATGGTCTGGGGCTGTTTTGCAGCTTCAGGACCTGGAATATTTGCTGTGATAAATGGAACCATTAATTCCGCTGTTTACAAAAAATTCTGAAGGATAATGTCCAGCCGTCTGTTTGAAGCTCAAGCTGAGGTGAACTTTGGTCCTGCAGCAGGACAATGATCCAAAACACACCAGCAAGTCCACCTCTGAATGGCTGAAGATAAACAAAATGAAGACTTTGAAGTGGCCTAGACAAAGTCCTGACCTGAATCCTATTGAGATGCTGTGGTATGACCATCAAAAGGCAGCTCATGTTCGAAAACCCTCCAATGTGGCTGAATTACAACAATGCTGCATGAAAGAGTGGACCAAAATTCCTCCACAGCGCTGTAACAGACTCAAGTCATCACAAACGCTTGATCGCAGTTGTTGCTGCTAAGAGTGGCCCAAACAATTATTAGGTTTAGGAGGCAAACACTTTTTCACACAGTGCCATGTAGTTTGGGATTTTGTTTTCCCTAATAAAAACCTTCATTTAAAAACTGGATTTTGTGTTCACTTGTGTTCTCTTTTACTAATTTTTAAATTAGTTTGATGATCCGAAACATTAAAGTGTCAAACATGCAAAAAATAATAAATCAGGAAGGGGGCCAACACTTTTTCACATTCTAATCGTTCCAAACAAAAATATGACTGTTGAAAATTGTTTGACTAAAGAGTCACCAAATCTTTTATTCAACACATACAAAAAAGCTCTCTGTCAATACACTAAGCCACTAGTAGTATATTGTTATTATTGTTATTTGAACATCAGAGCTGTTCCTGTGAATACTTTATCAAAACATCTTGTTTTGTTCACAGAAACATCCATACTTATCAAACTCCAGATTAAAATGTAGATTTCTGCTTACTTTTAGGGTTGTCATGTCTTACGACTAGGGTCAGGGTCAGGACCAGGCCTTCTCTTACCCCAGAGAGCCATGAAGATGGAGAAGAAAACAGTGGCAGGGTTGTCAAAGAGATGGCTGGCCCTGGCTGTGGCACAGGCTGAGCTCAGCTTCCAGTAGCTGCACACCTTGTCACACAACGGGCACATGGTGATGTTGTTGTTACTCTGGCAGATCTCCATGCTAGAGAGGTAGAGGGAGATAGAAAGAGAGGGAGAGAAAAAAGAGGATTTGGATAGAGAAAGAGAGAAAGTGAGAGCAAGAGAGGGAGAGAGGGGGGAGAGAGAGATTTAGTTAGGGCCCCAAAATAAACACCATCAATTACATCATCTCCTCTCCTAATTAGCTCTTCAGAGAGGCAATAAGGAGATTGATAATAAAGTTACCATATATGCTTTGATTAAAACATTGCTTTCTGTATTGGGGTCCAAAAGTTTTCTCATTGTTGGTGTGAGCGGGTGGTAGCAGTCAGGTCTTGCATCAAATTGATTTACTAGGTACTATGTGGATCCACACCAGCAGCCTGTCCCGCCACCTTAAGCCAAACCACCACGTCTAAATATCCTGGCGGAGATGAGAACCAGGGGGAAGCTGCTTTTCGCTGCTTCGCCAGATGTTGAACATCACAAATCAGATCGTCTCCGTCTACAGCGCACATCCTGCTCTGAGCTTGGCAACGATTGCCCATGAGGGACAGGATGGGGGGTGAAAAGGGGAGATGGGGGAGAGGAGGAAGGGAAATGAGGAGGAGAAGGGGAGAAGAAGAGGGAGAGCCACCTCTACCAAATCAATACTTTATTAAAACTACATTATTTATGTCCTCAGGAAGTGTGGGATGATTTAAGAGGTTATTTGTGAGCCAGGGAGCCAGGATGGAGAACCGAGGAGGTTCGGACAGAGGAGGCCAACATGGAGGAGGCTCAGATAGAGCAAGTGAGGACAGAGTAGGCTATGAGAAAAGACGCTAGGAGAAATGAGGTTAGGACCAAGAAGGCTAAGATAGTAGAGACTAGGACAGAAAAAGCCATGATACAGTTTAAAGAACTCTTAGAACAGTCTTAAAACTGACTGAGGAGCCTGGCTAGGTTAAAACCCTTTAAGTGATGGATGTCAATGTTAAAGGATATAAAACCATCTAAATATGTCTCTCAATGTCAGAATAATGGTTAATATAAATGTATTTGTTTGCATGTTTTTGCCTTTTTAGTTTACCTAGGAGACTCATGTAACTAAAACGTTACCTGTAGTATCTTTATCAGTACATTTAGGTGTAGAGAATCTTTTTAATACAGCTAAATTGAGTGACACTGTCAGGGAGAAACGGAGTCAGGGAACAGTTCGGTAAACGTATGGTGAGGTACACATGTATCCACAGGTGGACATTAAAGGGGTGATCCACTTGGTTTTTATGCTATTTCACAGAGTTCCTTAAGGTCTTCAGGCAGCTGCAGGCGGCTAGCTGTGACGTATCCATCAAAATACCATGAGATCGTTTAGAGAACAGCCGGCTGTGTAGCATTAGACTGGTCCTTATCAGGCTTTCGTGCATTTCAACAGGTTTTGCTCGACCTGATGCAGCGCTGCAGGCTTACTTGAAGCAGTGAATTTTGGTTAGATTTTTTGTCCAACTTGAGAGGGCGCCGATGATACTTTATTGTGAAGTTTCCATCAAAGTACCATGAGATCGATTCCAGAACTACAGCTCACTAAAGTTTAGCTGATTCGGATTGTCTTTTTAGGTATTTTAGGTAGGCAAAAAATAAAATGTTCATACAATAACAGTTACAAAACCCCATCTATACACTAATCATCCTTGCATATGTTATATAATTTGTACTCAATTTGCAAAGATAAACTACACACCTTTTCACAGCATGTATTATCGTTTCTTTTATACCTTAAATAGTCTTTCAAGTACGTGATTGTTCTAGGGACATCTACAGTTTTGTAAAAAAAACACATTAACAATAATATGTACAACTAACACATTGTTAGCTGTTAGTTAATCATGTTCCTGTCTTCTGCTCATCACGAGAATCACTACATTTACACACCCAGACAAAAGTCTTGTAGCCTATGCAAGTTTTAGGAAAAACAAATAATAACTTCACTTTTGGTTGACCATTTGGAATTAGAAATGGCTTGTATGAACGGCAGAGGCCTCTAGATCACGCTTTTTGAACGAAAATAAAATTGTATAATTCCTTGGTATTTAATTATTTAATTAGGGCAGAAAGGTCAGACTTTGCTTAGACAAAAGTCTTGTCACTTAACAAAAATAATGTACAGTACAGAACATAAAGTCATGGTGTAGTGAAAAAAGAATTAATATTCTGTATGACTCTCATGAACTTGGAGGACTGCATCCATGCGTCTCAGCAATGACTCAAGTACTTGTAAATAAAGTCATCTAGAATGGCAAAGAAAGCATTCAAGATTCTTTGGTTTCATCGTCAATGCCTCCTCCTTCATCTTACCCCAGACATTGTAATTGTAATGTTCATGACTGGTTACTGGGCTGGCCAATCCTGGAGAACCTTGAGAACCTTTTTGCTTTCAGGAACTTTGATGTGGAGACGAAAGTAGGAGAAGGAGCGCCACCCTGCTGCAAATTTTCCCTCTCCTGTGGTCTGAAATGTAATGGGCAGCACAAATGTTTTGATACCTGGCTGTTGATGTTACCATCCACTCTGCAGATCTCTCGCACACCCCCATACTGAATGTAACCCCAAACCATAATTTTTACACCATTAAACTTGACTGTTTTCTGTGTGAATCTTGGGTCCATGCGGGCTCCAATAGCTCTTCTGCAATATTTGCGACGATTGGGATGTAGTTCAACAGATGATTCGTCAAAAAATAACCCTTCTTCCACTTGTTCATAGTCCCTCCTTCCTGCAAGCTGTGGGTCTTGGCAAATGCAACAAGATTATTTAGTTGTCTTCTGAGCACTAATTCAGTCATTGAGACCACTGCGTGAGAGAATTCAACAAACTGTTCTTGTAGATACAGGGGTTTCTGGTGATGAGTTATTATGTAGCTCTGCTGCAGTTGAAAAAAAGGGCTGGCCCTAGACTGTCGAACCAACAAACGGTCCTCTTGAACAGTTGTCTTACAGGGTCTGCCTGATCCTGGGCCTGTCATGAATTTCACCAGTTTCTTCAAATCTTTTTCTTATACTCTCCACTTCACGTTTAGATGCATTGAAGGTGTTTACTACCTCAGCCTAAGAGACTTGGTCCTCAGGCTCCTGATGGTCAGGACCTTGGTCTGTGGTTGAATCTTTGGCATGCTGTCAGAGCTCAGGATGCATTTCAAATGAAGGTTGGGTGTACTGGGGTTCTTTTACACACCTGGGAATGTGTTAATTACAGTATTTGTCACACGTGACACTATAATCTGTGATTGGTTGAATTCTTTAAAGATGCGACTAGACTTTTGTACAAGCCTAGTCTGACCTTTCTGTCCTAATTAAATAATTAAAAATCAATGCATGACAAGATTTTATTTTGGTAAAATAACCGTAATCTAGAGGCCTTTGACTTTGATATAAGCCATTTCTGATTCCAAATGATAAACTAGAAGTCAAGTTATTATTTGTTGTTCCTACAACTTGGATAGAGGCGACAAGACTTTAGTCAGGTTGTGTACTGTTATCATTATCAAGGTCAAAGTAGCTACAAGTAGTAACTACTAGTAGTTAGTTAGTTGCAATAGAGTTCAGGATAAATTCAATATCCCCATGAATAATATTGTAGATTAATATCTATATCTCCAAAAACATCACTAATGATGATTAGAATTTCTAATAGTCAACTCCTTCACGACCGACTCCTTCACAACTAACGGAGCAAGATCAAATCAAACATTTCCTAAACCCCGTGGGGAGGAGGGCCACAACATCATGCCCACCAACAAAACTATGTAAAGACTGTTCTTGCTCCGGCTTTAAGTTATTAAGATATTTGGTAGCATTGCAACAACAGACCGAATGGCTTTGCTTGCAGAGTTTTCTGCCGCCAATACAGAACTGCAACTCAAACTAGTGGGCTACATCAACGTCATTGTTCTAAGCCACTCTCTCTGTTCTCTGATTCGGTGTACAGATATCTGAGTTGAGAAAATCTAAAAGGGTATATCGGTTCCAGACCTACTACAGAAGCAAAATCAACATTGAGCAAAAGTACGTAGGAAGGCAGAGCCAGGCTAACTCAGATTTCCAGTTTTACACAAATCACAAAAAGAATCAGACCACCTGGTTAAAAGCAGAATTTTGGGGGCGCTTGTTTTCTAGGTCAAAAAAAGCTTTTCTGAAGCCAATGGTTTTACGGCAGGAGTTTTAATCTGTAAGATTTACATCGCACAGAGGTGTCAATGGGCTGTGAGATTCACCGTACGTCCATTTTACCCTCCGAACTGCCATTACTCCACTATGACAAGGTACATTTGGTTTTGCAGCGTCACCTCTTTAACACGTCCCTGTAACTAACTTACTACAGAAGTTAAACATTAAACAATAACCAATTACAGGGGTTATGTGTTGATTTCTGACCTGGGAATGTTGTCGTCGACGGTGGCGCAGCCGTAAAGGAAGACAATGACACCAACCACAGAGGCAGGAATCAACATCTGGGTATAGAGACCCAGCCAGGCAAAGTACAGGCCGATCTTCTCCCCAAAATACTTCCTAGGAAGGGACGGGACAAAGACTATCAGGACATCAGTTCTTAGTCACAGTGAAGGAGAACTCTGGAGGAGATAGGTATAAACTAATACTACCAGACCACGTCTCCTACCAGACTACAGTACTTAACTAAACCTGGACTTCTGCTTATAGACCACATAGCTTCTACAACCAGACTACTCATAATACTAGACTCCTGTAATACTGACAGACTACTTCTACAACCAGACTTTTGTATTTCTACTACCCACACTACTAATACTG
Organism: Plecoglossus altivelis; assembly: GCA_036571765.1. Taxonomy (NCBI): domain Eukaryota; kingdom Metazoa; phylum Chordata; class Actinopteri; order Osmeriformes; family Plecoglossidae; genus Plecoglossus; species Plecoglossus altivelis. The sequence goes on along the minus strand of BROE01000003.1, from coordinate 6,891,079 downwards.
CCACACTACTAATGATACTAAACTACTGTATATTAATAGACTACGTCTACTACCAGATTTCTAATGCCACCATACCACTAATGCTACTTCACAAAGGACATGACTGTTGATGTACAGTATGTTACTTATGACCGGCAGATGACAATCAGACAATAGTATTAACTGTGTGTATTAATACAGCATTTTTATTCATTTGGATCACACTTCGCTTGAATTCCTACCTGACCAGACCGATGGGCTGGTACTTGTAAAAGACACTGTAACTGGCCCACTCCTCATACAAGAGCTGAGACAGACATAGGAAAACAAGAAAAATACAGATGTTCAAAACAGTGTAAGTGACAGCATGTCTAGAGCCCAGCTTAGCAGGTAAATATCAACTGCTGGTAAGTGGACCTCTATGACCCAACCTGACCAAATAGTGAATGGTATCCACCTCAGGTCCACACGAGGTAAATACGGTCATGTTCAAGTGTGCATTAACGTGTATTTGTGTGTGTGTGCGCATGTATGTGTGTGTATGGATGAGTCTATGGAGGGCAAATGTAGGTTTCCAGTGAGCAATACTTCTCATGCTAGGCTCTACACCCCTTTTTCCTTCAAAAACTGACAGATGCCAGGTATACGTCTGTTGAAATGACAGGGAGCAGTACTCTGGCATAGTGATGAGAGAGACAGAGAGAGACACAGTGAGTGTAAAAAAAGAAAGAAAGAGCTGTTAGGTGAATGAGAACGACAAGTTGGGAGGCTGGGAATAGATGGAGAGGGAGGGAGAGGGTGAGAACACAGTGTACAGTATGAGGGAGACAGCTGTGTTTTCAATCCAGCTTTGAATGTATGGCAATGTCACTGTCCTTGCCTTCTGTCACATAGTCTAGCACCCATATTCTATCTGTGTCTATGTGTGTGTGTGTGTGTGTGTGTGTGTCTGTGTGTGTGTGTCTGTGTGTATGTGTGTGTAGGGGAATGTGGTGTGTGTGTGTGAATATGTGTGTAGTGTAGTGTAGTGTGTCTGTGTGGAGGGGTCTCACATTGGTCTCATTTGAAACCATAAACGTGTACTTGAACATGTGCCACTAAACTTGTGTCATAAGTAGGCTTTGCAAAATCGTAGACTGGAATACTGTAACTCTAGACTGGACACAGCAAGTGTGGGCCTGTGACATGTACAATATATGGGTAGTGGAACATACATGTTACAAGTCACAAACTCAATGACCTGCAACACTTTATTTAAGCCAAGACACACAGGTTATTTTAACATGATCCACACACATTCCTGTTCACTGTCCACCACTGGGCCCAAATACACACAGAGCTTTAGTCTATATATTGCATATACAGACATAGTATTCATATACTTTGTAAACATACAGTATATACACATTTTATACTGTATATACTGTGTCTTCACTGGAGGGAAAATCATAACCCAGGCACCATGGTAGTTATTTCATGAGAGATAGACCTGCAGACATTGTTAAACTGAAATTCTGCAGAAGTCCAGCCAGCAGACAGTCATCCTGGTCTTATTTCTCCACCAATGGACTTCAAAGGTCAACTGAATCCACAACCCATATCTTTTTCTGCCTGTTTCCCTTTCTATATATCTTGTTGTCTGTCACTCTGTGTATGTGTGTCTCTCTCAGGGCTTATTTATCTCTTTATTTATCTCTCAGACTCCCCTTCTCTCCCTATATTTCTCTCTCCTTAATATCTATGGTACGTCTCATTTTCAGACTGTCTATCCATTTGCTGTCAGTCTATCTCCATCAAACATACAAATTTGTCTTCCTCTCATTTAGGTCAGAGCTGCAGCTATGGATGTGCCTGGCTTTTATCTATGTGTGTCTTCCACTCATCACTGCTTCAGGGCTGACAGAGAAGGACACATGCCTGCATTCATCCAGTTCCGCTGGTGCGCCTTCATGTTCATTCCCATGTCTACACATGGATGAATGAGTAGATTGATCAGTGGATAAATGAATGATTGGATGGATGGATAGACAAATAGATGAGTGCATTGTGGATAAATTGATGAGTATATGGGACGACTAATGAATGGAAGAGATAGTGACTAAATCACCATCCACCCACTTTGGTAGCCACATTACCATGGCACCCCCATAGTGACCTGCCTCCCTAAGTTATTAACATAGTAATCACTCCACTACCTTAGTAACCATCCTACCTCCATAGTGACCATTTGTCACCATAGTAATCATCCTACCATGTTACCCCAAGGGTGGCCAACCCATCATCATAGTAACTTGAGGCTGAGGGTAATCTAAAAGATGGCTACATTTCTTCTATTGACTGAAACACAAGGTAATTATCACAATAAATCACTACACTTAATAAAAATATATTGATTTTATCAGCTCCGATTACATGAGCTACATCAGGATATTAGGTATGTGCCAACAAAACAAAACTTGATAATGCAGTAGATTTAGACCCTACGACAACACAGATGGTGTTGAAGATGAGAGACAAAAAAGAATCAGCTTGAATGTGTCCAAGGCAGCGCTTGTCTTTACTCACACACACATGTACATACGCATGCACATGGACCCCTCTTCTCGGCCAATCCTGCCAAACTGGGTTTTAATGTAATTGTCCCCCGTAGGGACAGGGATAAAATGGGGGGCTGACATCCACTTCTTAGAAAATTCCTCAATTATGGATCATTACTCTAAGTTGCAATAATAGGGCAGCCCCACAGTTCCAGATGGCTCCTCAGCACATTAACACAATGATGTTGATACTTGTGTTTCTGCTAATGGATACTTTGCCATAGCGGTTTGATTTCTGCTATTCTGTCCTTGGTGTAAAAAGTCCACTGAGATCTACGACTCATAGGTAAGTAGTAACACAGAATTGCGTAGAACACTAATGCACACATTTGTGTACACATACATGAACATGCACCCACACACATTTATAAACTAAGAATTAGCCACTACTCCAGCCTCAGCCCAAACTCTTTATCTATTCCTCAATCTCTATCCCTATCCCTAACTCAAATCTCATCCCTATTTCCATACTTATCCCTTGGCTGCGGTTGAACGCTGCAAAACCAGCTCACTTTGTCAAAGATGACTAGCAGCAATCATTTGCTAACTGGACCCATTTGCAACAAGCGTTTGCAATGTAAACTAGTGTTGGTGGAAGCTTCTAAAAACAGGTACATGGACTTGAAAAGCCATAAGGATCAAGAACAAAGAACATTGGTTATTTACGTGAGTTGACCCTAAAACACGACTACAGAGCTGTGGTCTTGAGCCTCTGCATACTTATGCAGTGTTGAGTATGACAATGGATCTCACTTACCTTCCTGTCATTAGGCTCCGCATCTCCTTCTATATCTCCCTGAAAAACACACAAAACAAAGTTATTCTGTCTTGCATGCTGACATGCCCTGTGGTTGGTATCCAGCAGGGGCTACATCAGCTTCAGACTGTGGCAAACTGGGTTACATCTGAGGTTTGATGAAGGCTTCACAGTCATGAGGCTCACATTCATGGCAGACAAGTAACTTTATCAAGTTACCCCAGTGCAAAACGTTTAGCTGATTCAGCACCAGATGTGACATTAGCCTCACATGGGAGGAGAGGAACTGAACTGGAATTCACATGATCAATCTTCCTTAATCAGGATATGCAATGGCAAGGCAGTTAGATAATTATGACACCAGGCTCAAGTACTGTTGCCAAACACTGCCATATTGTGATTTGTTTACCCCACGCCTGGAACACACTAGAGTGACCACCTTTATATAAACCAAATGTGGGACAATTACTAAGTTTGGGTGAGCCATCGTAGGACATGTTACCAACACTAAAACATAATCTGAAACTGATATATATAGTTTATCTAACATAATAAAAACTTTTGTTTTCTACTTTATTCTTTAGTACCTTCCAGAAAACAGTATTACATCCCAAAATAACAACACATCCTTTAACATGTTATTTAAATTCAACATTTTCGAATTTGGAATTTTTAAAGAATAACATATTGAACATGGAAAACATTATATTCATAGGTATAAGTATTTAAACATCAAACCCCACTTTAACGGTTGGAAAAATGGGCTTCAGGTTTTCTCTACATCTCTTCAATGCCTGATAAAGAAAAGTGCCAAAAGACTCATTTATTTGTTGGACTTACATTCCCTACTTGACTGAAGACTAAAGGTTGTTTTGTTTTATTTATTTTATTATTTATTATGCTTGTGATATGACGCACCCACTACTACTGTCAGTTTTGTATATCCCAGCAACAAATTATTCATATCGTACAATGACAGCAATTATATTAGTAACCAGGCTACGTTTTAGGCATGTGGCATGTTCCTAGACAGAGTTAGCAAGGGGTGCCTTTCATGGTAAGAAGGAATACAAACCTGCCATTAGAGGCATACCCTTCTATTGTCAGTTCTGTATATTCCAGCATCAAATGCTTCTTATTGTTCACAGAGGGGACTGGCATGAGTAACCAGACTCAGTTTCAGTTAGCAGAGAATGCTTTGCATTTGCATCAAATAGAAAACAAAGCCTGCCATGAAAGGCTCGCCCCACCCTTAAAATTCCCTATATTACAAGAATGATTTTATGGTGGGAATATATCTGTTGATACGAAGCTGTTGTTTTCGACCCATCTGACTAGCCCACCCTATGCATAGGCTAAGTGCATTTACAATCACAGTCCTTTGAACCTATACATTAGTATGTAGAGCCATGTTGCAATACTTTGAACCTGCTAAATAAAACACATTTCCTTTGGAAATGGAAGCTGGTGTATATTTCCCCTGAATGCAATGTCGTGGAGCAAGAATGTTGGTTTGCGTTCGAAACTATACGAGTTGAATGACGAGTTTTAAGGATTTTGCGTCGAGAAGATCAGTTATTTACAAAAATTACCGACATACATCTCTTGAATTCTATTATATTCTAACAAAATATATATATTGTGGGATTTCTGTCCCCCCTCTGTTTGATTGCAATAGCAATCCTTCACTTTATGTTTCAAGAGGGTGGCGTGTGCTCCCGCCGAGGGGGTGTATCTGGTGGCAGCCATGCATCGGGTGGCACAACACCGGGAAGCGGTTGCAGCAGCTGTTGGATTTACACATTTCCTAAATATAGCCTATGCCATGTTTATGAACCACGTCAGCGTTACATATGAAAAGGTAAACTCAGAGGTGAAAGGCTTGGTGACAGTATTGTGCCGAATTCACACTCCTGGCCGAGAGCTCACTCCCCTGGTAGTGGACGCACACACGTTGCTTCTGCATTGCTGCGTCTCTTACTTGAAGACTTTGCTATTTTTTCCATTTGAGTCCTTTAAGACAACATGTCTGTTGTTTGCGGGGGCATTACATAAAATGTGTAGTTAATAACATAAATTTTAAAAGTATATGCCCATATGGCCTCACTTCTTGTATTTGGAATTTCGTTAAGTTTATCATATAGTCAATACTCATATTAATAGATAGCTGCATATCCATGGTGTTAGGTGCCTGCCGAATGTTATATATGTGTTTACAAAATCTACGCCCTCATATGGCCTCAGTTCTTTACTTTGGAAGTGTCACAAGTTTATCATAATGGCAATACTCTCCTATCCCTCCCTACTTTGAGACTTTAAGCTCTGAATCGTTCTGGTATCTTATGTTAACCAGTAGACTGTGTTTTAAAAAGCCTTTCTTTCCAGTGACAAAGGAAACAAGTTGCAGAGGGAGTCACGTATTGACTAGCTCACATTGTCGTGTAAAATTCTACAAGGTCTCATGTTCTGAAGAAAGTTCTAAGTCCCCCAGTGGTGTAAAATATTCTAAGTTCAGTATGTTAAGAAAAATGGCCAAGTGGGGAGAAAGTTTCTAAGTCATAGGAGAGGTAACTTTTTCTAAGCCCAAAAAGAGCACTGGAACTCAGCAAAGTTCGATGCAAAGTCCAACAAACGTGAGTGTGATCCCGGGATCAGACTGGTGTATTTTCTAAGGTACATTCACTTTTATAATGTAGTTGTCCCTCATCATCTTGTGTTATTTTACTATTGGCGACATTGATTGGTCACAGTGTCAACGCTTCATTATACAATTAATCCCTCATTAGAGTTTCTTACTATCCCTGTGAAGGAGTTGCCCATCCGTAAATCTGAACCTGACAAATAAGTTCTCGTACTGGCTCTGTTCGGAAATGTAATTTAGTTTCTGAGGTGTGACTAGATTAGCCAGACATTTTATACCCCTCACATAAATAGGACAGAGTTGATTCTCATATAAAATCATATTTAAAATGTTTGTTAATCCTGAAATGACACACGAGACTTTGTGTTTGTCTTTACAGTCAGGAGAAATGGTATTGTGCATTGAACATGTACATTTTCTTTTTCATCACAATCAGTTTTATTCGCCATGTAAATTTGGAGGAACACGGAATTCAGTGTGGCAGGACAGATCAAACAATGAACATTTACAGATTTTACATAAAAAGTAGGGAAGTGCGATAAACTAACAATAAAAAATGTACAATCTGTAGTATAAAATTAAACAAAATAACAATATATAAAAGAATAAATATAGATATACTGTTTATGTATGAGTTAGAAGTATGTACATGGTAGTGCATATGAGGTGGCAAGTAAGTTAAATGGTCGGTAGGTAGAAGTGTTAAATGTCAGTGGGATTCCTTGGCCTTATTGTAGACAACATCAGGCAGAAGGGAACTGTTCTTATGGCAAGAATTTCTGGTCCTGATTAGCCTTCTGCCAGAGGGTAGCAACTGGAACAGAGCACTCCAGGGTGGGAGGAGGTGGCCACATTCTTCCTCACTCGCCTCAGGGTCCTCGAGGTGTACAGACCTTTGAGGTTGGCAGGTTACAGCCAATCACCTTCTCAGCAGTAAGAGTGATACGCTATAGTCTACTCTTGTCCTTGGCAGTGGCATGCCAGATGATAATGGAGGAGATGAGCATGGACTCGATGATGTAGAAACAAATCATCATTGTCTTTAGCAGATCTATTTTCTTCAGCTGCCGTAGGAAGTGCATCATCTGTTGTGCTTTCTTGGTGAGGGATCTGATCAGATGTTCAGTTCCTAGTGCCCAGGAAGTGGAAGGACTCCACAGTGTTGACTAGGGAGTCACATAGGGTGATGGGGGTAGGTGGGGCTGCATTCTTCCTGATGTCCACAACTATCTCCACTGTCTTGAGAGCATGGAGCTCCAAGTTGTTCTGCCTACACTGGATTACCAGGTTGTCAGGTTCCTACCTATAGTCAGACTCATCCCCACCAGAGATGAGCCCAATGAGGGTGGTGGCACCCGCCAAATTCAGGATGACTGGAGGTGCAGCTGTTCGTGAACAGAGAGAAGAGCAAAGAAAACTGGACGCAATCTTGAGGAGATTCGGTGCCGATGGACCTGGAGTCCGAGACTTGTGTTCCCAGCTTAACGTACTGCTTCCTGTCAGACAGGAAGTCAGGAAATCCACCTGCAGGTGGAGCCAGGCACGTTCAGATGGGAGACCTTGTCCTGAAGCAGAGCCGGGATGATGGTGTTGAAGGCAGAGCTGAAATCCATAAACAGGATCCTGGCGTAGGATTCCATGGAGCTCAGATGCTGGTGGGTGAAGTAGAGGACCATGTTAACTATGTCTACAAACCTGTTGGCTCTGTAGGCAAACTGCAGAGGGTCCAGAAGAGGGTCTGTGATGTCTTTGAAGTGTGCCAGCACTAGGCGCTCAAAAGACTTCATTACTACAGAGGTCAGGGTGATTGGTTTGTAGTCATTGAGTCCTGTTGGGCTTTTTAGGCACAGGGATGATTGTGGAGGACTTAAAACAGGCAGGCACATGGCATGTCTCCACGGAGGTGTTGAAGATATTGGTAAATACTGGAGACAGCTGGTCAACACAGTGTTTGAGCATGGCAGGAGAGACTTCTTTGCGGGGATCAATGGGCTCAAGTGGAGTAAGGAATTTTCCATGACTGTCTAATTGTCTTTCAAACCAGTAAAACTTGTTCAGGTCAATGGCCAAGCGGGAGTCATTAGTGGTGAGGGGAGCTCTGGGCTTGTAATTGCTGATATGCCTGAGCCCTCTCCAGTAGTCGGCAGAGAACTTGTGTTTTAGAGTCAGCCGTTTAGCCTCTCTGACGGTCTTACTAAACCTGTTCTTCGACTTCTTGAATCTGTCTCTGTCCCCTGTCCAATGCCTCTTCTTTCTCCTCTATTCAGCATTTAATATTTTGCCCATATTGCTGATGGAAGATTGTGCTTAAAGTGAGCTCTACACTGTAACATAGTTATTTATCAGTTTTGTACCTTCCCCAATGTGAAGTTGTGAGATGTACAGTGCAAGACACAAATATACTTTTGCAGGTTCACACATTACAAATGAAGTGGGAACAGACTGTTGTTTGGTGCTTAGATGTAGCAGGTGAATGTGTGTATGTCTCCCTCTCTCTATGTGAGTGTGTGTGTGTGCATATTTATGTGTGTGCCTGTGTATGCAGGTCGAATTGACATTGAGACATCGACTCTCAAGTGTAATTTCAGGATTAACAAATATTTAAATTACAATTTTATATGAGAATCAACCCTGTCATGTGTGTTATGTAGGGAGTATAAAATGTCTAGCTAACCTAGTCACCGCCTACACAACCATTGTTTTTTCATCATGAATTTGCTGTTCCGTACAGACAGATTGCATTTAAGATACAACTGAGTACAAATCCATTACAATTTTAAAAACATCATTCCTGATTCAATTTATTAGTAAATGTACAGTCTACTGGTCAACATGAGCTCCTAAAATGTTTCTCAGGTGTGTCAGACCTGTAATTGTCAAGATAGGGAGGGGGTGATCGTTTCCTTTGTCACCAGAAAGAAATGCTTTTTGAAACACAGCCTTCTGGTCAACATAAGCTATCAGATCAATTCACAGCTACAAGTCTCAAAATAGGGAGGGATGGGAGAATATTGGGCAGATGACAAACTCGACGCACTTTCAAATGTAACTTGTAAGGCTAGGTGTATACAGGTGTATACACTGTAAATGAGAGTATAATCTTGGATAGGCACAAAACACTATGGACATGCAGCAACTAATATGAATATTAACTAGATGATACACTTAATGAACTTTCCAATATAAGACGCAAGGCCATATGGGCATATACGAATGTATAGATAAATAACCTAGACTTGGAAAACCCTAACATTGTACATGTCGCCCATGTGGACAAACCCACAATTATTTTCTATAACAAAACAAAAACTAGATGTTGTCTCAAAGGACTCAAATGTAAAAACTATACATTCAGTAAGAGCAGCGAAATGTAGACTAAATTGATTACGAAGTAAATGGCAAAGTCTGCAAGTAAGAGTTGCACCAATGCAGAAGCAACATGTGCACGTTCACGAGCAGAGCCAATCCCAATTCTCTGTCTTACCCCTTCCCCTTAGTCTTGCCTCTTAGTCTTACCCTAGCCCTTACCCCTTAAAACCGAGTGTAAGGGCTAACGGGTAAAAACTTGAGACAAAAAGATGAGGCTCCACTTGGTTACAATCACCACTAGCTGGCTACAACATCACCAGAGGCGACAATCATCACAAACTTCTAAGATGATGTCTCAAAACGTTTGTGTGTTGGTTGCGTGGTTACTGATGCATCCATTCAAGGCTAGCAATGTAACAATGTAACGTTAACATAGCAAACTAGTGATTTTCACAAACGTTTCGATTAAGAACAGGGTTGCAAATATATGTACAGGACGGTGTAGAGCACAAAACAAAACTTTTGTCATTTTTAAAACGATTATTTAAGACAGAAATACTCATTTATTATGGGGCTCTGGATAATCTGGCTGACATTCCGGCCGATTTCACAGTGCATTTTGGGATTCCTTCAGTTTTTAAATAAGCTTGTGAAAAATCTTGGTTTAAAGGGGTGTGTAGCCCTTCTGCTTGATCAAGACGAGAATTGGGACAGCCCTTAGGGCAAATCCCATTTATATTTTTTTACCCCTTCGCCTTCCCTTACCCTTGTCCCTTAAAACTGAGTGGCAAGGGAAAGGGGTGTAAATATTCCCTGAGAAACTACCACTACTACGCTGTCACACTTCATCAAAAGTCGTCAATAGCGCCTACATCAGAGATGCGCCGATGTATCACACATTTCCAAGATGCCGTCGTCATCAGTTATCCCAATTGCGTGTCTTACAGTGTGTAGTACTGTAAAGGAAAACTGTAAATGTATGACAAGACTGATGGATAGTGTTGCAATAAGTACAAAATTGTAAGCACTGTTCATTTACCTGTACATCGCGCTCACATTTTCATGGATGTAACCACATGAAAACAATGCATTGTATACCAGGCAAGCGGCAATTAATAATCAGATTCTCTGCCATTTAACTTTTATTTCTGACATGTTATGCTGTCAAGTCACTCGGTATCATAAATGAAAATAATGTGGTACTATCGCAGTGCAGTCAGTAACGTAAGCCAACTTTAGCGATTTTTAGCAAACATTTCGTTGGAAAATGTGAAAGTAAATATTACAAGATTTAATTTTACATAAAACAAACGACTATTTCTCGTTAAAATCCTTAGTGATGGTGTAAGCAGGGAAATTCCTCATACTCCTTCGTTTGAAGTGTGGTCGTGAAAAAATCTTCGTTTGAAGGGCTAGCTGGCCCTTCCTCTTACCACTCCAGCCAAAAGAGAATCGATACACTCCTACACCTTTACGTTAACGTGCAAAACGAAGAGGTAAAGTAAGGGCTGAGGGGTAGAAATGAGATTGGGCCTAACTCGCACGTGAACACGCAGAACTAAGGGGAAGAGGTAATGGGAATGGTTAAGACATCGAATTGGGATTTACCCTAGATCACGGCAAAGAGAGTGAACACCTGTGTGTGTGAGCAGGATCACGTTTTTACGCTTTGCACCCAGTGTGCTCCAGGCATAAGGGGGTGCTGCTGCCAACAACGAGGCAAATTGAATGCACTTCAAATACATTACAATGCCTCATGTAACTCACAATATAGACTAAAACACAAGTTTTACACTCATTAAGCAAAATTCTGATACGCTATATAAATGTAGCATGGTGTTATCGCCTTCAAGATACTTGCTAGTTTTGGCTCTTTTTTGCATGATTAAATCTTACTGTACTCGATCAGACACGAACGTCAATACAATTTATGGACATAACTTCTCCCAAGTTTATAGTTAACTAAAAAACACCAGGTCATCACCTCCCTGCCACATTAAATTACTTGTTTGTGTGGACTTACATGGTGAATAAAGCGTATTCTGATTCAGATTCTTCTCCACGTGAAAAATGGTTGAAATAAATGCAATATGTACAAGAGCTTGAGACATGACTGAAATGTGTGAGTTGCATAAGACTAAAGATCCCTGTACATCTCAAAAGAACAACAGAAAGTGAAGGATCAGAAGTCTATCGCTTAAGAGGTGGTCTTAGTGTGGTCAGGCTGTGTTGTACTCACATCATGCAGAGGGTAGGCTGCAGTATAGACTCCGCGGCCTAGCAGACTGGTGATGCCTTGAAGGAAGGAATCATGTAAACGAAGGGTTAAAAACCACACATGCTCATTTAGCAGATGTTATATCCAGTTAGGGGGAGGGGGGTTTGGGGCAAAATGCTCTACCACTGAGCTATACCAGATCAAATGAGGTGGGGTGGGCGGGACTGCATCCATAGACTAATGAAATTCAGTACATTTTATTTTATTAATCCCAAAGGATATTCAAGTTTTACTTGAACGGTCATTCTACAGACTACACTCTGGAGACCGGTAGAGAATGTTGAGTGCTGTAATGTAAACATGCTACCTTTCAAGGCGGGCAGGAATTGCTGTTGTGGGTGATAACTGACATATCTCAAATCAGTTTGAGTCTCAATTTAAGGCAGTCTAAAGAGGGGGGTTCTCATCGTGTCCCACTGAGATTCCTATCTATTGACAAGTCCACTCACACACCAATTACAACAAGATATTACAAAGACAATATTATGGTTTGACTTACCCATACTATACTTGGCTTTGGTGCATTTTGTACGTTTTAGTACTTCAAAAACCTGATAGATATACAAGTGAGATCAGATTAAATATAGCAGAACAGGGATTCCTGTATTTACAAAATATTTACTCTTCCCACTAAGTGATCTCCTAAATAGCAGTCTAAGCTAAATGTTCTCCAGTTGAGACCATCTTTTTAATGAAAGAATGAGGAGAAACCTTTAACAAAGGCAACAGTTAGGGTTGACCTTGTTGCTATGGATGATGTCAACAGAACCATGATTTGCTATCAGGGGATCTCTGTATATGACTTAATCTTATAAAATATTATAGAACGAGGTATTATGTTGCGATATGCAATGGTTTGAAAATAAAGCTATATATAAAAAAATACATTAATTACTGCCATATTCAAATAATGATATGATGATGTAAACGTAGGTTGCGTTATTAATTAAACAAGTATATGTTTAGCAAATGGTCATTCTCTTGAACGTGCATATCGTAAACAAATTGTGAATATGTAAAGGCAGCCATATGAATTGTCAACGTTGGGTATGCAGAGGACATATTGCTTGGTGCAATGTTAGGCTATGCATTTGAAAATTGCTGAGATATACCTAGTTCATCTGCGCTCCGTAGTTACATTTTGCCTATGGCCAAGTAGCGTAGAGTTGTAAATTTTTACCTCTGATGTTATTGGATTGATTAGTGTCTGCATCCCAGATAACTGTAGTATAATCATAATACCGGACCATACCTTCTAAAACGTTTTTTAAACGTATTTGTTCCCAGGTGGATTGTCGGCAACAGACCTTTTAAGGTTGTTTATGATTTGGTCACAGGGACAGGAGTCTTTTTGACTACCACTGACTTTTCATATATTTAGGAGCTGGTTTTACCCTCCTGTCCTAAGGAAAAGCCCCCACCTTAAACCCTGAAATAAAGCAGGTTAATTAACCTGTACCCTTTTGGGTACTGAAATATGCATCCATGCATGAATCATGAATAAAACAGATTTTATTTTGTCTGAGTTCATATGCAAAATGCAATCTAAATGTATCATTGTGGGTGTGTGGGTGTGCGTTAAACAAGGTCATTCTGGCCCCCAAAGAGAACACAACGGTTTGAATGGAAAAAAACTGTGTTTAATGCACACAGGCACACCCACAATGAGAGATTTAGATTGTATAGATTGTATTGTATGCGTGTTAAACATAGTTTCAGGTCATTCTGGCCCCCAAAGAGAACACAAGGACTAGAATGACCCGAAACTATGCTTAATGCATACACACGCACACCCACAATGAGTACCCAAAAGGGTACAGGATAAAAAAAAGTTATTATCCTGCTTTATTTTCATGTGAAGAGAGCACAAGGGTTAAGAACTTTTCTGAATACTGTCCCTGGACATTACCTACATGGCCAAAAGGGCTAAATTTACATTTACTAACTTCAGTACAACATGACATCAGATTTTCTATGAACTAATGTAATAGTGGCTTTAGATTGAAAACTCATGCAACTTTCAATAGACAAAGTTAACAGCGTGTTACTTAATGTCTACAACTGTGGATATTTACAGGTCTTTAAAGAGAGGTGCAGTACTTACAATGGAACTTCTTGTTTTACTGTCAAAGAAGGAGTCTCTGTCGGACAGATCAAACCTTTTAACAAAAGACAGAAAGAAAGAAGGTAAAGGAGAGTGGAGTTTGGTGAACACAGACAATCTAGCGTTAGATCAGCAGATGATAAACACTGTGGCAGGAGCTTTTATCCCATTGAGAGGTACTGAAAAACATCTAGAGAGCCTCTCAAGTCCCTGACTGCCAGCTCCACCAACAGCCCAAAATGTCCTGGTCTTGGAGGAGTCACCCAAGGGAGCAGGGCCACATAAGGGTTAGGGGGTCACTCATGGAGAGAGTGGATACACACATATACACACATCGGGGGGTGGGGAGGGCATTAGTATACTAGGTATGGAGCAGGAGATTATTTTGCACTAGGGATGTAAAAGCATGTGGCCTTAGTATATAGCACTGAAATGATCATCTCCAGCCAACCTTTCAAAATAATAGCACACCAACAACAGTGGCAATGGCATAGCCTCATGGACAAAAATAACCCTGTTAAAGCTTCTGCTTTCCATAAATACCGTTGTTCTACTACATGAGGAGATTTTTGTTGATAACATTAAACATAACATGGAAATGTTGGGTTTATTTAATTTGGACTTCAGGGATATAACATGCTTGGAATTTGGTCTGCCTCTTTCTAGAGTTACACAAACAGGGTCAGAATCTGACCCAAAACCACTCCCCTCCACCCCTATTTACCATTATGTATGCTGCTTTCCTGTTTGATAGATACTCAATAATATTCCTTGATACTTCACTATCTACTGATGTGAACAATTGTCAGATGGTGGGAAGTTACCAGCCTTTCAGTACTTTGGTTGACTTTCAAATACATAAATAAATTGATAAATCAATTAATTAATTAATCAGAGAATATGAGGGCTCTCTTCTCAAAGTGTGTCAACACAAATATGCCTTATGTTGGAAACCATATGCCACCAGTTGGACATTTTTCTAATCCTGCTTCAGGCAAGAAGAACTAGAACAGAAACTAAATGTAAACAGTGAATATTAAATAATAAGGGATGTATATTGTGTTCTGATATCCATCCCTCTGATTATAATATCATATTATTATGAAAAATATGAATAATACACATACTACTCCTACTACTACTAACATAAATAATAACAATAATTTTATAAAAATACATATTAAGTCCACTCACAGGTGTTGCTTTTCCCTGGAGAAGGTATAGGACAGGTGCTTGATGTTGTGTGTCTGCATCTCATCTACATTGGGGTGTAGAGGTTCAGAAGCCTTGCTGATCAACGTGTTGATCTTCTCCAACACACTGCTGCCTTGCTTTATCTCATACACCTACAGAACAACAATTACATTGAGATGAAGAAGATATGAAGCTGTATACAGCACCAAATACAAGAAACATGATCAAATACCATATGCAGAACCAAATACTAGATAAACCTCTTGATCTGTAATGAAAGGCTCCACCTCTTAGCTATAGGCCTACTCATGCCCCAACTCAAGAGAGGTTTGTTATAAGCGTATTTTCAACATACTTTTTTGGTGGGCATCTTTAGCTTCATGAATTCCGCCTCGCGACACAAGATATTCCAGGGAGCATGAATCTTCACAAAGCCAATACCAGGAGTCCTGCTCTGGATCAAAGACACAACAGTTTCTCTGCTTAACTTTATTGTTCACGCAGGGCCGGGGTGGGGAATCAAGTTCAACTTCAAGTTCAAGTTGTGCTTTATTGTCATTCCGCTACATGCGGGTGCATACAGTGGAACGAAATGTCGTGCCTCACAGAGCCACGGTGCTACATAAGTACAGACATAAAACAGTACAGACAAACAACAAACAATTTAAAATAAATATAACAATTTTCCATACATAAACTAAACAGGATACAAACTATACAAACTGTACGAATACTTACCCATGTGAATGTGCAAAGAGTATTGTACATGTGCGAAGAATAGATACATATTATTACAGAGTCTTTAGTGCAGTTTGTGTACACACAGCAGTGTGTATGAAAAGAGAATAGTGCAGTGGGTTAGTGACTAGTGCAAGTTTTCCGATAGTCTTAGTTTTTGTATGGGGAATCAGAGAGACCCGGGTCTTCAGGAGTTCAGGGCTCTCGCAGCCTGGGGGAAGAAGCTGTTGATCAGTCTGGCAGAGCGGGCTCTGATGCTCCGGTATCGTCTACCAGATGGTAGCGGCTGGAAGAGGCTGTGGGAGGGGTGGGTGGGGTCCTTAATGATACTATTGGCCTTGCTGGAGCATCGTGTGTGGAAGATGTCTAGGATGGAGGGGAGAGGGGCACCGATGATCTTCGCAGCTGTGTTCACTGTTCGCTGGATTGTCTGCGGTCTGCTGCGGTGCAGTTCCCGTACCAGACAGTAATGCAGCTGGTCAGCACACTCTCATTGGTGCCCCTGTAGAATGTGGTGAGGATGAGTGGAGGGAGACTTGCTCTTCTCAGCCGGCGGAGAAAGTGTAGGGGCTGATGTGCCTTCTTTGAGAGTGACTTGGTGTTGGTGGTCCAGGTGAGTTCCTCTGTGATGTGCACCCCAGGAATTTGGTGCTGTTGACTCTCTCGACAGGCGAGCTGTCAATGGTCAGTGGGGGGTGATCCGGAGTGTCTCCTGAAGTCCGATCACACACTCCTTTGTCTTGCTCAGTTGAGGGAACGGTTGTTAGCCACACATTTCGTCAGCGTGCCACTTCTTCTAAGTATGTGTTTCATCGGTTGTTGTGATGGAGGACCTCCACTGTTGGTCATAACCCATAACTTGATTATGTGGTTGGAAGCTGACACTTGGCCAGTGCAGTCGTGGGTCAGCAGCGTGGAGAGCAGCGGGCTGAGCACACAGCCTTGTGGGGCACCTGTGCTCAGTGTTGAGGTGCTCGAGGTGTTATGGCCGACACGGACTGACTGAGGTCTTTCGGTTAGAAAGTCCAGAATCAAATTTCAGAGGGAATTTTTTTTCAGGCCCAGTATGTTTAATTTGTTAGTGAGCTGTTATGGGATTATTGTGTTGAATGCTGAGCTGAAGTCAATGAACAGCATTCTTACATAAGAGTCTTTGTTTTCTAGATGGGTAAGTGCCAGATGGATGGTTGAGGAGATTGCATCGTCTGTGGAGCGGACGATATGCAAACTGGAGCGGGTCGGGTGTTTCAGGGAGGCTGGTTCTTATGTTTTTCATGACTAACTTCTCTAAGCACTTCATTATGATAGGGGTCAGTGCTATGGGGCGGTAGTCATTCAGACAGGACACCAGCGATTTCTTCGGTACAGGTATGATAGTTGTGGATTTGAGACATGTGAGGACGACTGCCTGGGCCAGCGAGGTGTTGAAGATGTCTGTTAGGACATCTGTCAGCTGTACAACACAGTCTTTCAGTACACGG
>BROE01000003.1:6844261-6873991 GCA_036571765.1 Plecoglossus altivelis | reverse complement strand
GGGGACAGATTGGCCCTCGCTTTTTTGGGGCTGCTTTATCTCCCCATCTGAAAGCTTCATCTCTGCATCTTAGCAGCCCGCGAACCTCTGCTGTCAACAATGGCTTCTGGTTGGCGCGTGTGTAATGGTCTCTGTGACTGTCACATCATCTGGGCACTTTTTGATGTAAGCAGTCACAGTTTCAGTGTACTCCTGTAGGTCAGTGTGATTGTTATAAGTAGCTGCCTCTTTGAACATGTTCCAGTCTGTGTCCTGGAAGCAGTCCTGTAGTGCAGAGGTAGCATTTTCTGGCCATACCGTGATTTGCTTAAGTATCGGTTTCGCAAGTTTGAGAAGTGGGCTATATGCGGGGATTAGCATAACAGAGATGTGGTCTGAGTACCCGAGGTGGGGGCGGGGTTCGGCTTTGTATGCGTTCCTAACTGTTGTGTAAACAACGTCTAGTGTGTTGTTTCCCCTTGTTGCAAAGTTCACATGTTGGTAAAACTTAGGCAAAACTGACTTTAAGTTTGCATGGTTGAAGTCACCGGCTACGATGAAAAAGCCGTCAGGGTTATTTGTTTGTTGTTCGCTGATGGCGCTGTATAGTTCACAAGCGCGTCTTTTGCGTTAGCACACGGAGGAATGTAAACAGCGACCATAACAATGGACGTGAACTCCCTCGGCAGATAGAACAGACGACACTTCACAATCATAAACTCCACCAGCAGTGAGCAGTATCTAGATATTACCGCAGCATTGTTACACCATTTTTTGTTGACATAAACACACAAGGCGCCCCCGCGAGTCTTTCCAGACAGTGACGAATCTCTGTCCGCTCGGTAGCAGGTTAGGCCGTGCAGTTGAATGGCGGAGTCCGGGATGTTGTCGTTTAGCCATGTCTCAGTGAAGACAAACGCACAACAATCCCTAGCCTCATGCTGGGTAGATAGGCTGAGTTTTAGGTCCAGTTTGTTTTCCAGAGAGCGAACGTTAGAGCGCATGAGTGATGGAAGAGCCGGTCTTGTGGGGTAAGCCTTCAACCTACCTCGTATACCTCCGCGCTTACCGCGCTTTTGTCCTCTCTCGCACCGCTTGCGACGCCGCCTTGTGCGGGTAGCATCAGTAGGCGAGGCCGCGGTCTCCAGGTTCGGCTCTAGCAGTAAACAAAGGCCTCGTAGTTTCTCGCTAGCCGCCGGCGGGAGTTTGTGTTTGTATGTTTTTTCGATGTCTAAAAGGCTTTGACGATCATAGATGTATCTGGGAGTGAACTCCCGATGAATCAGCATCGAATAAGCATTGTTTGTAGACGAACAGACGACATTAAACGACATAAAAGCACCGTCTTCGGGCTCCGGAGTAGCCGCTGTGTCCGAACGCGCCGCCATCTTGGATCTAATATCGGGAGAGTTCTCCGTGGGCCGCTTCATTTTGGGCCGGTTGAGGATTTTTTGAGGAGTGATGTTTGTCCCGTTAATCTTCAGTATCTTCTCTTAAAGTAGGCTAAACACGTTCAGCAGTCTGACACCTCAGCTTCTGGGTCGTACCATGACCCTCCAAATAGAGTTGGTTGGGTCCATAGCCTGTCTTTTCCAAATGTATTTATTTATTTATTTATGAATTATGTTAATGTAAAATATCACGACCAACTGTCCCCTTTCCACTTATTCATCACACAGACACAGAAGCTTGACGCTCCAACTTAAAGTCACACATGAATGTCCACAACCCTTTAATGATATAGAATATAACTAGCCCCCAGCCATCCACATACCTTAAGAGGAAACGGGTGGTCCTGTGGTGCTCCAATAAGAGACAGTATCTGAGCAGATTTGGCCCTATGTTCTCCCCAAAGGGATTGTAACGATACAAACCTTATGGACTGAGACAACACTGGGTTGCACAGGTGGTTGAATCTCAATAAGATGAAACAAGATGCAACAATATGTGTGTTCTTGTGTTAATTTTAGATTGAGTGAGTGTTACTGTGTAAGTTTGTAAGCGTGCATTTGTGTTTGTGAGTGTAGACATGCTGCTCTAAGATTGCAGTTGGGGTGAACGTTTTCTGAGTGATCTTCCATCTGGCGCTACATGGTTTCTCAGGTCTAGCAGCAAGTGCACACACATATATTATACAGCCCAAAGAACTCATAAGTCAAATGCATACAACAAATTATTTATCAAGTCAGTGGTGATTTTCTACAAGCAACCAGCTGTCTGTCATTTTCCCATGTCAACCATTTTTGTTGTATAAATCAGGCCAGTTCCCAAGGTCTGTGGGGACTGGTGTGTGGGGGAAGGTAGAGTTCTAATTCTATGACTGGCTTTGACAGGGGTGGGACTAGGCCATGATGACACTCCTTAATAACTGCCTTCACCCTCCCTCCCAGGCTGTGTCTGTTTGCTTGCCTCCCTGCCTGCCTGCCTGCCTGTCTGCCTCCGCCTGTCTCCTGCTTTCTCTCTCCCTCCCTCCCTTCCTCATTCTTGCCTCCTTGCCCCCTATGTAAAGAGATCCTTACTGGCAGCTGACATGTTGCCATCCTCAGCACTTGGAATTCTTGGATGGTCTCCGATTATTTCTCACTAGGCCAGTCAGGACATCAACAACATGATAGGATGATGGGTGGTTGGTTTTACAACATATCATTTTTTAAATTCTTGATCATATAAATTATGTATGATATATATATATATATATATATATATATATATCATGATTATATATATATCCTACATAATATATATAATATTTATTATATCACATATATATATACATATTTCTTTTTCGTTACTGAGTAGATACAGGGAACAAGTTTAAATGCTAATGTTCTTCACTAAAACAATTGTGTGGGACTATAAAATAAACAAAATAATCAACGATAGATTCCTGTGATGACTAAAGCCAGCACACACACTTGTGTCTATGGCCAGGTTAAAAGGTTACCCCACCCCCTCTATACCACCATAGGCTGGTTTCAGCTAGTGCAGTGCCAAACCACAATGTATCTTTTGTGTAGGTGTTGAGTTTGGAGCTCCAGGGAAACTAGCTGAGCTCAGCTAATCAGACCACACCAACTGGGAACAATGAGGCAGAGGTGCAGTGGTGTGGTAGTGAAATGGACACTCTCCCCCTCGCTCTCACCATCTCACACTTTCACTCTCTTTCTGTGGAAAGCTAATGCTAATGCTAGCAGTGGCCAACAGCTCACTCCACCCACACCCATGGACAAACTGACTCTAACAACTGGGTGTTGAGTGTGTCCCAAAAAAGTATGGAGAGAGAGAGAGAACAGAAAGAGTCAAGAAAGATGAAGACCATTTGAAAAAAAAGATATATAAAGAGATGCAAAGAAAGATAGGGAGAAACTTTAGGGTGGAAAAATGAAAGTGAACAATAATATGAAGAGAAAGGGGGCAGAGGGAAACAACAGGTGGTCAGAAAACTCAACTTACATCCTCCTCCTTCTCCAGCTCCAGACCCATTTCTCTGAGGTTGCCTTCAAACTCTTCTCTTCTGACCCTCTTTTCATCCTCATGGCAGTCCTGGTTCTGGTCCTGGTTTTTGGCTCCACCCTCAAGGTCAACTCCTCCATGGGCTCCAGACAAAGAGGATGAGGGTACCTGTCCCCTGCCACGTCGCAGGCTGCGAGTGAGGGCGTTGTCTGTGAGACGGGAGGCTTGGCGATGCGAGCTGTGGGGCTTTTTGACCTGGTAGGAGAGAATGTAGTCCACCCTTCTCTCCCCGTCCTGGAAGTACAGTCCATGCTGGCATCGGGTATTCTCCTCTGGTGTGAGTGAGTTCAGGAGCTGGGGACAGAGGGGAGGGACGGGCATGAGAGAGGCTGGGGGTTCTGCCTGGATGTGTGTGTATTTATGTGTTTATGTGTGTCTGTGGGTGTGTGGGTGCGTGAGGGGCTCAGTTTACACCGTGGGATGAGAGGGACCAGTGAGGTTGCTAGAGGAGGTCAAGGTGGAACCGTGTTTGTCCCCTACATGTTTATGCTTATGGGGCGTTTTGATGCCTTGTGAGGGGGGGGGGGGGAATTGTCCCAAAACAAGACAATTCATTAACACAGAATTACCTGAAGTGCTCAATTTGTTTGTGTGTTATGGTGTCTGTATGTGATTGTACAGTGAATGAGTAGTGAGTATTTGGCTGTGTATGTTTAACATTTTGACATTTGGAGCTGTGTTTTCAACAGCATAGCTGACTGATGGTGATCCTTACAAGTCTGGACTGTTGAGGTCAAACCACCACCGTCTGTCTATATACCGTCTACCACATCAACAAACTCTGAATGGCAGTACTGTATTATCACTTACAATAATATTGTCCAATATCCCTGCAGACTGTTTTCCTAGCAGTGACCCAGCTGATTATCTATTTTAGTCCCATATGCAGCTAAATGGTCCGACCCACATACACTCAATCCAATCACCGCGACCTCATTTGACAATTCCATATTATGTCCTTATGTGATGAGCTAGGGAAATCTCAGACATGCTATCCCAATCATTGTCTCATTGGGCAACACAATGGGACTGTGCAGTCTATTGATAATCGTGAGCCTCTGACTCTACACATGCAATGTTTCTGTTTCAGTTATGCTGTTCACTAGTTCTCCATTTTCTAATTCCTCATGGAATACAACCTCCATCCTGGATATAATGACTCAAAAGAACGTTTGTGGTTGAGGTATGCAACCTCTCTCAGAAGTTCAAGGGCCGCATGTAGCACGTTGTATGTTATTATGAGCTGACTTACTCAACAACGTGATAAGACGATGGCGTTCAGACTGCATTCTCTATCTCACTTCCCCTCTGCCCTTCATCACTGAGCATAAGCAGTGTGTCAGGGCTGCCTGTGTCTCCTTCTGCGTGTTCCTCAATGAAGTGTATGTATCAGTGGAGTATACATATATCAGTAGAGGGTGTATGTGTCAGTGGACTCTGTATGTGTCAGTGGAGTCTGTATCTGTCAGTGCAGTCTGTATGTGTCAGTAGAGTGTGTGTGTGTGTCCACGTCATATTTGTGTCTTAGTGTGCATCATGGTGTTTGCATCTCAGTGGAGTGAATGTGTGTATGCGTATATGTCAGTGCTGAGGTTAACTGAGGAAATAGCACATAGGAGCAGCGGGGTAGTCTATAAAGTAGTGGGCAACTTACCAAGCCCCCCTCCCCCTTATGATACCCACACCCATGTATCACTGCTCATTTTATTGTGGGCTATTTAGAAATACTTTTTGGGGAAGCAGTGTATGCCTCCGTATCATGTAGACTTCATCTCTGTATATAAGGAAGAGGTGTACTATTTGGTCACAAATCTTATAAAAATATTATGGCCAACCACTGGCAAACTGATAAGAACTTGCACAAACAAAGCATGACATATTAAGCACATCAATGTAGTGTGTATTGATGTTCTAAAACATAAGAAACATGCGCACACATAAATGCGTACATATTCACATAGACACTAACGTGTATTTGCACTCCACATACTGTATATATAAACACACATGTACAACTGTCCACACAGATGCATAAACATGCACACACCCAAATCGTTTCGGACATTTCACTCACTTCAAATTTGCCATGAAAAACTACATCCTTGAGGAAGTGCCGGGACTTGCTGGCTGAGCTCTGAGACAGAGGACTCCCTGGGATTCGCTCTGCTTCTCCTGCCATCTTCCCATCACTCGTGAACACCGTACAAGACTAATGCTATTAAACACAACTCAATCGTTCTGGCTGCCTCTCTCATTCCCTCACTCTGTCTCTGTCCTCCCTCTCTCATTTCCTCCCTATCTCACTCTACCTCCCTCTCTTTTTCTACCTCTCTCTCCCTTGCTCTCTCTTTCCCTCCCTTTCGTGTCCATGAGAGTTGACTAAGCCCAAAATCTTGCCTGCTGGATCGTGTTGTTACTTGAGACGCCGTCTGAGAAGCCACAAGCTAAAATTAGACAGAACTATAAAGCCTTGATCCAAACTACTTCAAGGTGCCCTCTCTCATCTCTACTTACATATTAGCAATAACATGCCTTCTGTTTGTCACTGAAAGGGGGCACTAATGACGCAGGGGTCACAGCCTTGCTTGTAAACTATATACAAGCTACACAAACATTTAGGATGAGGCTCTCAGACAGGGAACATCCCATCCCACCAGGAAAAGCACCAGTTAAAATATGTCACTGACACAATACCAGAACCACATAGGTCGCTCTAATACTATGAAAGCATCTATGAGTAATTGTTTGGGGAAAAGCTGGACTGATCAAGACAATGATGACATCCCTGAGATGTCTTGGATTTATCTGGGTGAAACATTCAAATACATCTTTTTGAAGATGTGGGAATAAGATGTGGACAATGTTGTTTTTACTGAATCTTTCTTTGAAACAATAGATTCCCCCATATTTAAATGTATTGTAATTGTTACACACATTCTTGACTAATAGTGATTGAATGGGCAACATGTTGTTATCTTGGCCAAGGAAGAAGTTGCAGGCATCATGAGTACCTATCCCAACCCTAACCCGATCCTCAATCATAACCTCAAACCTAACTTTAACCCTAACCTAAACCACACTAACATTAATACCATACCTACCTGTAACCTTAAAACCATAAAAATATGTCCCATTTGGATCCCATATTTAACCTAAATCCTTAACCCAATGATCATGCATGCAGACTATAAACTACAATACTTTAAACTGACTCCTTAACCCTCTAGGGAAGATGACATAAAGATCAGTACAATGAATTAAAAAATGAAATAAAGAATGAACCCAACTACATTTAGCAGAATGACAAAGTAGCAAATGGGTTGCATACTGAAAAACAAATGTGAACTTAACAAGAAAAAAAAGCATTTATCATTACATAACCCTGAAAAATAGCATCCAGGGTCACATTTATTTTTAGCTTAATAGGAGTTAAAAAATACAAAGCTAACAAGCCAAACAAACGCAGGCTCTTGTGCAGCAGCAGCCAGTGCTGTCCCTGAGGACAACATGTGTCAGCCTGTTCCAAGCAGGAAGCAGGGTCAAAGTTCATTTCTCACTGGGAACATGAGGATGTGGTCTTCACAGCACTCCTTAGCTCTCAGGATGAGGTAAATTCGAGTCTCACAAATTGCACTCCATATCGAAATCTAATCTATGTATCAAGAGAGATACTTCTGTGTTCAGATGTTTGGTCATATTGAAACACCTCTAAAATGTTACATCATCTGATGCTGCAGCCTTATCCCAATCCTGTGTGAGCATAGGAGTTCACATGAGCAGGGATCAAACCCATTTCCCAGTTCACAGAACAAGAATACATCTTTGTAATATGGACATGAGCATGTTAGCATGGCCTGTCCCCGCCTTGTAATTTTATCACAGCAGGAAGATTTACAGTAGCTCCCACTTTTGAGCTCTAGCCTCAACTGCCTACAGACCAGGTCTTTCATACAGAATTACAAAATGCTAAAGTTGAAGGGAACTGTCTGAATCCAGCAACATATTGCCAACAAATTCAGTCATGGAAATTAAAGTTCAACTAATAACAGAGAGGACAGAGAGCTAAGAGAACAGACGTTTAATGCTGATGTTTAAGTTTAATGCTGTAAACATTTGTCTGTGTGTCAACTGGTATACACTATATACAGAGGGCATTAATGTGTGTATTTCTGTGTATGTGTGTATCCATTGTTTAATTAATTGGGCCTAAAAAGACGTTGTCAAAACGAGAAAAAAACTATGACAATATCTTTGCTGCTCTTTGCTCATCGTCTCACATAGTCACACGTAAAGTTTGAATATTACAGGAATTTTTAAGGTGGGAACTCTCCATAGGAATTTTTGGTAATGAATCAGAATTTTCTACTACTGTTAACAGTGGTTCCACTGTACCGGACCCATTCCAAGAATTCCATCATCAACATGCTGTCACCTTGCCACTCTAGACACCATACAGCCACAGTACCTCCACGGGCTCCATTTGGACCACTTACTATAGGATCCTGCTGGATACATCCTGTATCGTCGATGCCTTTGATGTTGATAATATCAACTTCTTTCTCATTGCCAGGCACGTGGGTGTAAACCACAGTCTTCTTCATGGCCCCAGGACTCACAGATGGGAAACGGATGGATCAGGAATGCTTTACCTGTGGTTAAAAAACAACTGGGCCAAGCTAGGGTAAAAAACATCAGTTTACATCCGTTCACACATACTTTGAAGTGAGGAGCCTCATTCTCTTGAGCAAATCTCCTTAAACTACAATTTAGGAATAATGGTTGCATGTTGTTAGTTCACAAAAATAGTACTCAGAGCAGCTTACCTTTTTTCTTGCCGAGTGATTGTTACAAAATACTTTCTCTCCCAGACTAGTTTATCCTTTTAACAAGACAGGTGTGTTCAGTCAGTACTGTAACAGAAAAACAGTTTCGACTTGGATCAGGTGACTCTGTTCTCTAACCCTATTGGCCAGATAACTGCTTGACGGAACACCAGGAAGTCCTCCAAAGACCATTTCCTGTTTCAAGCATTCTGGGATCAAAATAGCAGACGTGAGTAAAGTAACTAATGTCTATGAATAACAGTGTTGTCCTTGTCCTGTACATCCATCTGGGCCCCCACCCTCTAAATCAAAACACACTCCCCAACAATTAGGGTAAGGGATAGTGCATGTAGAAGTCTGCAAGTTCAAGACAGCTCTCATCAAGAGTCATTCAGTTGTACTTTCACAGTTTTAGGGGGCAACTGTCAAAGTCAATGAGAAGAATTATAGCTCCCTAAGATCCACTGAGCAAAGGATATATCTAATTCATGGCCATCTGTCAAAGCTATGGCTGTAATTCAGCTTTTGCCAGGGAGACAGCAACAAATGAATGGTAGGTTATGAACGACGTCATGTGTGTCAGAAATCTGCGTGGAGAGTGGCCAAACATACACATACACAACATACACAAACAAAAACATTTAAAACATACTACAGATTTTTAAATGTTTATGTGCAATATAAAATAATCTGCTGCACTTGACACCCCTTATTTTATGTTGTTCTGGATACAAGCAGTGAATAAAATTAACTGCAAACATAAATCCACAACTGACCTGAGGAGTCTGGGCAAATCTTTGTGACATATTATCACCTAAAAGATTTGTTCAATTCAGCTTCCCTCCTTCCTCATCTGTCAGTTGGCCATGTAAGTAATGCACAGTAATCTAAAAACAAACATCTTAAAAGAGTGTGTGATTGTTTGTTTGTTTGTTTATCATTGTCATATAGGATGAGGAGAGCCTGCTAAACTACTTTCTCAATTTGAAAATGGTTCCTCTTCATCACGGAGCTGGTTTGAACTGGCTCCTTATAGACTGGTGGTGGTGTGTGTGTGTGTGTGTGTGTGTGTGCGTGTGTGTGTGCGTGTGTGTGTGTGTGTGTGTGCTGAGGGGGGCTCATCTGAGACTCTCCAGCTGAGGCGCTGTTTATTTTTCAGGTTCACTGCAGTATGTGAAATGCTCTTTGGACTCTGGTGAACCTCACCCGGATGGTGCTCTTCCTCCACTATGAAGAGGGGGTTGTGTATCTTCAGTCAGCCAACCAACTCCCAAACAGCTGGACCCTATCAGGTCCCTCTTGCTGTGACTTGGAGCTCACTTCTGTGTGACTTGTAATTCCCTGTTAGCTTTAAACCACTGGGCTTCCGTCCAGTTGTGAGTTTGGTAGTTTAAATAAGCAGCCCTATGGATTAGAAGGAGTCTCCGTGGGAATTGATGGTTGAACAGAAAAAAACTTCAGAGAAAGAAAAAAGTTGAACTTCCTCAGTTCTAATATTAGTACCATATCTCTGGAAATTTGACATGCAATTCAAATTTAACATCAAGTTGATATTGTGTCAACCATAAGGGATTACAAAGCCTACCACGAAGGACAAGCAAAGTGCTGTGAAATTACTGTATGCACAGTGAATGTACAGTACAGTGTATGTACAGTACAACCACAATTTCCCAAAAGAAAATACACACTATTCTCCTATACATCCTATCCACAAAACTGAACACTTGTTGATGAGTAATGCTTTATGGCTATCCTAAAACACCGTAGGTCTAACTGGTATTGTTACCTGAAACACTGTCACTGTAACTGGTCCCAAGGGTACTAGGTCTACCTGAAACAAGCAGTACAATTTACAGGACAGTTTCTTAAAGGAGCGGGGAGAGTGGGGTGGACAACCTTATGTTAGGACTTTTATAGTTAATAAACATAATCTGATTATAACTGTGTTAAAAAAATATATATGATATACACCGTTCCCTCTATTTATTTTTAACTTCAGACCGCTCATCTTGAAGCTTCCCTGGTCCAGATAGGACAACCTCCTCGCATTAGCCCACTGTGCCCCATCAAAATAACACTTGATCAATGCTTCTTTGCAAGGCAGGTTTCTGACAAGAGAATCAGACACCTATGAAGAAAAGGCTGTGTTTGAGTAGACCTGGTGTAACGATATTGGAACAATATTTCATAGTCCTTGTATGTTAAAGTAAATTAACAACCTCATAGATGTGTAGGCTAACACAAAAAAACGAAACTATTAAGCTATCTTAGCCCATTAGTGTTGATTACATAGCCCATAAGTATAGTTAGTGACATTTTAATATGCTCAAGGCGCATACGTGTAGCCCAAAGCCTACCTATTAACCAGAGTGATACAAGCAGGTGAAAGTTCCCGAGGTTTCGGAAAACTCAGCAGAAACTCTGGCTACTGCCCGCAAGCCGACATCCTTGTTTCGGATACGTCTTACGCTAACCAACGCTAAATCGCCCAGAAACGTTAGATAGGTATTAGGTCTTTAGGTCGGTTACTTCGCGCCAGCTATGCAAAATATACAACTCAGTTAAGGAGGAAGCGCGCACCGTAGTTCCACAGTCAACTGTTTTTCATGGTTCATTCTGTGCATACTAGGCTAATGAAGGCTATGCACATTTTTTAGTGTACACCTGCGTCTCCGTCCCTCTCCATGCAATGGGTCTCAGTAGGAAAGCAACAACGAGTCAATTGTCAATAAGACCCTTGACTAACCGCTTATTACTATACTCTTTTTATCAAGCTATTCCTCTCATTTAACCTACATCTGAAGCGCAACATAAAACAAGAGTGCAGAAGGCGATAGAAGAATTATGTTTAAAATATTTAAGCCTACCAAGGGTTAGTTAACACACCAGTTGTCTCCGCTTGTCTTAGTTTTAGATAAATATTAAATATTATAGGCAACAGTAGGCTAAAGGAGGAGAAGGGGATGTTAAAACTTGTACCTGGAATTGGTGCGAAGATGTAGAGATGTTTAAAAATTGGTGACGCTACACAGGTTATTTAAATCCATAATAACCATCGACTCCAACCTCTTGCTGTCGGGGACCGTGAGCGCGCGACCTTGTTAACCAGTGTCGTCAACCAGGCGCAACTACTAGCTCCTTGAGTCGTGCGGGTGGTGAGTGTCTGGGGAGCGGAGGGTAAACGTCTATGCTCTGTGTCTAGTACTTCACCGACAATGTGTCGTCCCCTTTTTCCAATGATTAATATTTAAAAAAATTAATTTCGGCATAACGACGATAACGCCCACCGAAACGTGTGGCTATTTTGTAGATTTTCATCTAATTTCCTGAAGCACAGGCATCAGTAATTACAGACCTTCTCAGGTGAACTCAGGATAAACACAAGATAGGATATATGATTTGTACAGTTAAAAGTAAAGCGATTTGTGTCTTTTTCTTTTCTTTTTCTTTATTTAATGCTGTATATATTACCTATATAACGTTATTATGGATCTATCATTGAAAACTAGTTTCTAACAGTTGAACTATCAAGCAATATTTATAGTATGCAATTGTCTGTGTATGGGTGTGAATGTACTCTGGTTACAAGAGACTGATCTGAGTAGAGTCCCTCTAGAAACAAGCAGAACCCCCTCTTATCTCATGTGCAAACAGGATGGAGACATTTCAAGTTAAGTACTTACAGCATTTAGCACACGCATTACGCATTGAATGTCAACCAAATAATATAATTTGTTCATGACGTAAGCAACTTTATAGCATTGACCAGACAGGTGACCAGCTGCAGTCATACGGAAAAAATTAGCGAGTAGTTTGGAATTCGGGCCATGGTTTTGTTTCTCAAGTCAAAGGCAGTCCCTCACAGTAACTTAAGATAGACAAAGAGGTAATCAACTTCACATACAAATTGTAATGTAATCATAAGGTAATTCACTCGTTTCTATATAGGCTGTGGTAATTAGGTTATCTATGGTGATTGAACAATCAATTATACATCTTGTAAGAGTCTTTTGATAGAAATATTATTCAATAAATTACTGAGCAACAGGGACTCCATGTTTGAAGCTAAGCATATCTCACACAAAAGCATCACACAGACAATCCTGAGGTTAATGAAGAAAAGCAGATCTGTAAGGAAGGAGGGGACATTAACAATGGAAAAATAGAGGGGGATATGGACAGAGGACAAATGGAGGGATAGAGGGATGGAGGGGCTGGGGACAGATGGAGAGACAGGGAAGGGGGATGGAGGGACAGGGGGATAGAGGTACTGGGGAGAGATGGGGATAGACGGATGGAGGGACAGGGGAGAGATGGAGTCATAGAGTGACATGGATTCTAGGAATGGGTATGAAAGAACTGGGGAGGGATAAAGGGATGACACCGTGGGAAGTGATCATAGTTTCCCATCCTGCTCTACTGTGGTTCTCTACATCTCCCATCCCTCCACATGCAGCGTGGCTGCCCCAGAGGGCTCCAACTGCCTGGTCTAACCACTTCCTGTGACATTCAAAGCACCTTCCTGGTGCCTCCCATTAACACCTCACTAGAGCCTGGCCTCCAGATAATAGCCCTGCCTCCAGCGTCCTCACTGGACAGCCCAGAACAGAGATGAACTCTATATTGCTATAGCCAGATTACACTTTATTTTTGTTGTTGTTGATACATTTAAATGTCAACAACAAAAACAAAATATAGTCTATTTATAGAAATCGCTGAGAATTACAGCTTTTATTTTTTTAACAACATTCAGACCAAGGAACTCTTCAGCCACATTAAAATGTAAACAGCTTGTGGAGTGGAGTGGTGAGTCAGCAGATGAGAGCATAATGAAGGGTTGAACTCTGACTCTTCTGTTTGTTTTCCAGAAGTCTTTAATTTAGTTCCTGGGAGCCCAGGATGCTATATATAAATCAGTTATTAGTTTCCTTGTTTGTGAGAATCAAAAACATCTGGTGTCTGTACTAATGGCGTGGGATCATTGTGCTCTATGATCATCTGTTTGTGAAGTGATGAGACATGTGTTCGTGATACAATCAAAAGAATGACACAGAACTCAAAAACATGAACAAATTTAGGTCTCTTGGTTGAAGCCACCCTTCCTCCTGTTTTCAATTCATCTCACATTACCTCGCATTCCCACTGTATAACCAAAATGTCTCTGTCTGTCTCCCCAGGGGAGAAGAGCTCATTGAAGAGGACCCTCAAACAGCTGGATGTGGATACAGGAACACACAGAGTGTTCTGGCAAAGTTCAGCAGAACCCATGGGACCACAGGCCCAGCCAAGGGGTCAGAGATCACAGAGAATGACTGACACTGTTGTGACTTTGTGACCACCTCCTCACACACACATGTAGACCCTTCAGTAATACAAATGAGACATGAATCCCTTCCCAGCAGCCATGACTAAAATATTGTCTGTGTGTATCTGAAGGTACAAACAAGCTGGTTTATAGTCATAGTTCAGTCCTCATTTTAATTATTTCTTGTGCAAAATACCCTTGATGCAGTTGGTGATTAAGATGTGACAAATACAGATGACTTGAACTGCAAAGCATACTGGCGATGATGAAGCCTGTGATGAAACTGGTGGAACACATACACAGATTCCTGGAATTATATTTGGGTCACAGTAGTGTTGCATGGTATGGCGACATTTCTGATCTTTTCAACGCTTTTTTGTTAAAAAAGGCCTCTGTATTAGATTTCCCCAATGTTCGATTTTAGTTTAAATTGACTGACGTTATAAAGCCTATTAGTAAAAGGTACCATAAAACTATGGAGGACCAAACCTGCCACAAGTAAAAAATCAATGAATAAATAAATAAATGTATATATAAATTCACATATTCGTAAAAATAAAAATAAAAACCTTAAAGGATTAATCACGTATATTTAGGTAATTGGCCATTTATTTCTGTATCTATTTATTTCGTCATTTATTTCTGTATTTTTAAATGTGTACATTCCTGTATTTCCTTGTTCTTAAGCTAATGAGGTAAGCTGTCAATCAAAGTATGTCACGGTGTCACCTTACTCCCATTGGTTGGTATAAGATATTGGTTGGTATAAGACTGTGAAGATGGACTTTCCAACAGAGAGCCAAAGATTATAAAATTTATAAAATTATAAAAAAGAGCTGCATCAATTGATTGCCTTCTATTATCACTGGTATGTTTATATTCCTGGTACTATACTGTACAGTAGATAGTAGAACTCGCTTGCATTAGTTTCAAACACAGCAGCATTGTCGTTGAGGAACAGTTGTACTGTACTCATAGACTTATATACAGTGGACACAGCCAACCTGCTCTTCAAATATGGTGTCCCCATTTACTTCTATGGAAAGTACTCAGTGGCGCAGTGAGGCACTCGTTGCCTCGCCCCTTGTTGCCTCGCCCCTCGTTGCCTCGCAACTCGGTTGGAGGCAACGACACGGGTGGTTTTAGATGGTATTGCATTTCGGTTAGGCAGTCGGCTTGTCCGGTCATTTTTATTCAATTAACTGTAGTCAACACACCTGAAACGATCTCCGCTTATAATTGTTCTCATATTCCCGAACCTGGCTCATACCACTAGCTTTTTCATGCAATATTTTTTCTGATGTGCTCATTTTAAACAATCCGAAATGGGTAAACTAGCACACAGTTTATTTGCTTACGTTTTCTTGAAATGTGCTTGCGGGTACAAACAGGGCACAAACAGGGTACAAACAGAGCACACAGAGAAAGGGCTTGATCATCTACCATTTGCTGCCCTATTGTAACCAGTTTACAATGGTTGCAGACATACATGACGGTTGTTTATTGAGCGTATTTTGGTTATTTTATTGCAGATTTAACAATTTTGTAATTAGTGTTATTATGCGCATGGCTTGACACATGTAATTGCAGCCCAATTGTGATATTGTGGCATGTTAAGGCATCATTATAGATTGTTGAGATATTCTTCTGGAGCAAAGACCAAGATGATTAAATCATGTCTGATAACTAGAATATTGTTATGCAACGTTATGCCAGTTAGCACCACAATGATGGAATTAATAATAACTTCCAGGAAGTACTAGTAAAGTAACACTAATCATCCTTATAATAGTCACAGATATATCTCCTTTAGCTGGGCTTACTTTGCCAAGCAAGAACAACAAGGGGCCAGGTATTCAAGTTCACAGTTTCTTTAATCCAATACAAAAGCCTACAAATTAAGTCATACTAAAACACAAAGCAAAAATAACAACGTATATGCGGTGAGTCAGAGTCATATAATGGAATACATAATGTGATGCATTGAATTCGTAGGCTCACAGTCCCATAGACTGTATGCATAGTGTTGCGTTATTTTGTTACAGGTACGTTTATGTATAGCGTGGGTAATGTGTAGAACCTGAGCAATTTCATTATTTAATAGGCCCATAGTATACCAATATACTACAACAATGACTTGTACTTGTTGGACTTAAAACATGTGCAAGTACTGCCTATTGGTACTTCACTGTTTGAATTATGCTTTTTATAGATTTTTATTTGCTCCCACAATCATTTGCCGCTGCGAGAGTTGCAACTAAAACAAGAGAGGGTACAATTTCTGGGAAAATTATGGGGTGTAAAGTGTCAGTTGCAGATGGGTGTGTTTTTAAACTAACATTGTACAACTGATATATCTATATATTATATACAGAAATATGTTGCTATTTATGTCAAATGCATACATTTAAAAGTATATTTTGCTTTGAAATAGCTGCTCATTACAAATAAAATACAAAGAGTGAAGAGTGCAATGAAACAGTTGTCTTCTCATTTCCCCTACAAGAGGGAAAAGCAAATTCGGTAATTATACGGGGGAAATCACTCATTCCAAAATAGATCACTGGCAAAATGTGGCCATTTTGGTCTTAGTTTGTTGTGGGTGAAGAAGCTGACCCCAGCAAAATGTACAATGAGCTAGCTAACTAGTAGGGCTGGCTAACATTGCTAGAAAACTAATGAAAAGTTGACTTTAAGTGCGGAGGACTATCCACTGTTATTGCTGTCTGTCTTGAATGATGTATACATGCGTCGTTGCTACTGTGTGCTGGTGTTGTGACGTTAGGCTATGACAGGTCCCTCGGAATACAAAAGTGACTTATTGCCTCAACAACTCCAAAAGCTGTGTAACCGAATGTAAATACCAATAAAAGAAATTCAATCGTGACCAACACAAACATTTTGACACCAGTGTCAATGTAAATAACCTAAACAACTGAATAAACAAATAAATAAATGAATAAATAAACAAACCAAATGAATGAATAAATAAATGAATGAATAAATGAATAAACTATTAACAGAAGTCACTTTTATTGTCATTCAATTTCTCTTTACAGTAAAAGATCAGAATTTTGTTTCAGTAGACTCAGTGTAGTGCAATACATAGATGAATGTACAACTAAATAGCCTGAACAACTGAATAAGTGAACTGAATAAATAAATGAATAAATAAATAAATAGCATGAACATTTGAATAAATAAACTCAGTAAATGAATGAATGACCAGAACTGAATAAATAAAAATGAATGGATGAATTAATGATTAAATGAATATCCTGAACAACTGACAACATGAATTAATAGGTGAAAGAATAAATACATTAAATTAATGTATAAATAAATAAATGAACAGCCAGAACGACTGAATAAATAAACGTACTGAATGAATCAATGAATGAATAGCCTGAACAACTGAATACATTAAATGAGTGAATGAATAAATGAATAAATACACTATTAAATGAATAAATAATAGATGAATTGTCAAATAGACTAGACAACTGAATAAATGAATGAATGAATGAAGTAATTAATGGAAGAATAAAAAAACAAATTAATGACTGGATAAATATCCTGAATGACTGAGTAAATAAGCGAAATAAAAATGAATAAATGGATTAATTACTAAATCAATGAATATATAGCTTGAACAGCTGAATGATTTAACTGAACACATGAATGAATTAGTAAATGAATAAATAGATAAATTAATGAATAGTTAGTGGGATGGCAGGATGAATATCTAGAGATGTGAATATCCAGAGTAACATCTCTGGGTATTTCTCGTTTATGCCTCAATATATCTATAGACCTTCATGTGGACTGCTTTAGCAACCCCAACTGTCATGGCAAGAAAGCATTCTGAACTGAAATGTGAAAGAGAGAGATAAATGAATAAATAAATGAATGGATGAATGAATAAATAAATAAACAGAATGAGCAAATGAATAAAATAATATAAATCGTTATATCCCTATCTTTCACAGGGCACAGTACCAATGAAGAATTATGAATATAAATATATAATATATGGCTATTCAATACGCCCGGGATTTCTTTCAGCACCAACACGCACGCACCAACCCTAATGGTGCGTGTCCACTGCAGTGACGCGATGTGGGCAACAACAGGCTTTCTATAAATTTACAATGGAGCCAGGGGAATCGCTCGCGTGGTGCACTGTAGGTAGCTACGCGATCCAGGCAATTCAAGCCGAGATTTTCTCAACTTTATGCAAATGAGGAGTGATTTTTGCTAGCGATGGCCAATGGGTATATGCACACTCTCGTTACGGTTGGTTAAGGCCCCTGCGAATATTTGTCAAAGGTCACATTTTTCAACTCGGGCACTGAGGGCGGCAGACGCGGATTCGCAGATTTACGCATCAGACACAGGTGCAGATCCGCGCTGCAGGTTCTCTAAACGCGTATTTACATTTACTAAACATGTAAATCAGACGCCATTGACGCTGATTTGCGTCCAGTGTGATCTCCAACGTCACCTGCTCCCGAATATGCGTTTAAATTAGACATTTAGCATGAGTTACTAGGTGATTGTACCTATTACCAATACATCCACCATCATGATACAGAAAACCCAGGATTGAACCTGAATTGACCTTGTTAACGCCAAATCTTGATTAGCAGTACAGACCTCGGGTTACTGAATGAAATCCAGGGCACAGGTTAGATGTGCAGCATGAGTGTTACGTAGTGTAGGCCTAATGTTAGCTCACAAACTCCAAATCCAGTTTCGCAGTATAATGCTGATGTGTCTTGAGTCTTGGACGTCCAAAATGATCCTATTTGCTTCACAATAGAAGCCATAGTGACAGTGCTGAAGAGGATTAGTCACAAAGTAAGGGTTGAGTTGTGTGTGTACTTGGGAAGCGGTAGGTGGGGGTTTAAATTGAAATTCCTACACAGAGATACTATTAAAAAAAGAAACCAATGATGTAGTATTTCTTAGATGGAATCAGAGCCATAGATTTTATATGTTGTCCTTTGTGGGATTCACATTGGAAAGTGTAGCAATACATATTCACATTATCATATACACAGAATGCACAACCGGTCAGGAAATATTGTGCAATTTGATATTTATTTCCTCCATTATATTTTGGTTTCCATACAAGAGCATTATTGACCTAGAGGGCAAAGTGCTGTCACAAATACTTATATTCCTTTATCTCAATAATCTGCTCTAAAAAGTAAAATGACCTGTAGCACAAAATTACAGCAACATAGAGCATGAACGTATGTTAACAAAAAATAGGTTGACTGAGTATGTTACTATGGAGACATAAACAGGATCGGGCACCATGCCTGGAGTCGCTGACAACCTGTGTGCTTACAAAAACGTCATCTCAGGCCTATTTCCACCCGCTCATCTACCCACAGTGTTCCTTTTATGGCCCCTTCCAGTTGGGCCCAGCTAGGGACAGTGACACCGATAACGATGCGCTTGATGTCAGCCTCAGCCGGGTACTGAGTGTTTTCACCTGTGCTGTGACTTTTGACTGTTCCACACAACATGACACTGCCAGGGAGGTTGGTTCAAGCACTCAGCGTCCTTAAGACCTGGTTCACAGACACAATCACCCACCCCGTTAGCTATATGCTTAAATACAAGAGACAAAGATCACGCCACCTGCCCCTTTGACCACAAACTTTTCATTCCTTTGCAGTCTGAGATGGTTCACTCAGCCAGCCTTCATATGTAACCCCACCACCTTCCTCCCCAACTCTAAGAACCGGGAATTGTTTCTGGACCGAGTTAGGGTTAGGGGCCAGCTTTGAGCCTCCTGGATGTTCCAATGCACTGTGGGACCAGACAGCATCACATTACAAACAGCACCCCCTGTAGGTTATCCTGTGTACCACATCAACAGTCACATCCTGTTGCTTGTTAAGATTCCACTTTGTCAGAATAGTGTAAAGTTTCTAAGCAGATAGTGTATAAATTTACAGCCTGAGAAACTCTTCATGTATACACACATGATGCAATATCAATTTAAACCAGCATTAAATTACAGAGGCTTAGTAATAAATACACGTGACTATCGGTTGCTAAATGTTTCAAATGCTCTAAGGAATAAGGATTAAGTCATTTCTATAAATTTAAAAAATAGAGAGAATGATATCCTGTTACATACTTTACGTGGAAAAGAAACATAAAACAACTTGAGACAGAATTAATATATTATATTGCTTCTTAACCATATCTGTCTCTCTCGGTATGATAGCAGATATAATATTATACCCTCTCAGTTAATATCTCTACATCATCAAAATATACTATGCCCGTGATTCTTTACATAAGACCTTTTTCCATACGTGCCCTCAATGATGAATACTGATGAACCTGGTTATTAACACAAACTCTGTATATTCTATCTATACACAATAGATCTCCTAATGTAGTGATGTTACTCAATTGGTTCACATCCTAGTAACATCCATCCCCTCCCAGTAACACGCCCAACCCCCCCATCTTACACTGACACACTCACATCCACCTCTACAACAAGACTAATCTAATGTGTACTGTGCTCTGAAATTAATATTCAAATGTTTTAATTATAGCGTGGACTCTTCTGACATCTTTGAGAAGTTTGACACATTTAATAGATGCAGTGAGTTCTGTTCTGTGGCAGAAATCTGGTGAGAACTCAATGGGAAATACCAACTTCTAATTTCAGATCTGGAGCATTTATTACATTGAGATATGGGTACTTGAGGATATTTGATTGTGTTACCTATTGCAATGGCAGCATATAATCAGTCCTGTTGGCACCATTTTTTAGACAATAAAACACATCAAAATTACTTTCATGTAATGGATCTTTGCAATTGACCCAGTCCTGCTCCTTAATCCCTCCATGGAGATTCAGACGGGTTTGGATTTACAGATAGGTCTGTGGATCCTCTGCCTCCACAAAATAGTGGAAAAACAAACTTAATAGTATTGTATATATGTTTATATATTTTGTCTTTTAAAGTGAGAAACTACATGTTTATAAAACTTACTATAAGTTAAACACCAGTAGGACTACTAGTGTACACAAACTTTATGCAAACCTGTCAGTTTGACTCAGAGCATCAATGCAATATCAATACCTCATCTCTAACACA
Organism: Plecoglossus altivelis; assembly: GCA_036571765.1. Classification (NCBI taxonomy): domain Eukaryota; kingdom Metazoa; phylum Chordata; class Actinopteri; order Osmeriformes; family Plecoglossidae; genus Plecoglossus; species Plecoglossus altivelis. Next base: position 6,853,235 of record BROE01000003.1, on the reverse strand, counting down.
AGAAGTTCTATAGTTTGGATGTCTTCTTGACCACTACCCTATTTGTCTTCATTATTATCAAACACAACCAAACACCATCATTAAATAAGGATTTCAATACTATCATACACAAAACACGGGAGAAGAAAAGTCTAGACAGTTGATCTACTGTTGTGTCTTCACTCTCAAACCTTTTTATGTGTTGTCAGAAACAGTGCATACACTTACTCAGAAGTATTAAAGTAGTCCATGAATTGATTTCTCCTTGGTTGTTTAGGTTTACATCCACCATACTCTGCAGCAAGCGTAGGGACCTAATGATATGATGTATTCTAAAACTCACTCCTCACACCTTTCTCCACAACTCTCCTTTAAATCTAACAAAACAGGAAGGGTATATCAGTTGTATAACACCTGCTTCACTAGGACTTCCTTATGAGTGGCTAGCCATATTGTTTATGCTTGGGCCAGTCCTCTCAGAGGACATACAGCAGGGGTCAGAGAGTGTATAGAAGGATGATGGTTACAATTCTGATTGATTGCCAGCCCGGGTCTCTGCTATGCATCTTTTGAACACCAGGAGGAGCAGTTGGCACACGTTTTAGCTTCCTGCGGAAGACGCAATGATTCATATGTCAAACCTCAACTGAACACAATCGATTTGAAACAATTAAAATATAGAGAAAAAATATAGTGGTGATAAATAGCTATTGTGAACTTATCTCTATACCAGTTCAGTGATGAATCTGGTGTGTCCTACATAGCTAGAAGAAATGGACAATGTCTTAGATGCAGGGTTCTCCAGTATAGCCTCAGGAATGAGTAGGATAGAGGGCCATACCACACAGATCCCTAGTTGGGTCCCCTGGAGCCCCATTGTAAACCCCTCTTTATTCCTGATGAGCTATTCCAACAGCTTTCTAGCAAAGATAATATAGAAAAACAAATCTTCAGCAACCCCTTTTTAGATGTATTTGCATCCAGTCGAGGTGGATTATCAAAAGTTTTTCTTTCAAAACTCCCATAAGGACAAGTTTCTTTTTCTTTAGATTCTGAACTGTATCTTCCACACCTAAAGGGTTTGTTCTCCTGTTGTATCCTTCCTGTTCCTGTCACCTGGGACCCTTCCCCTCCAGATGAGGAATGTTGTGCTTATTCAGGAACTGCAGGGTAGCCTGATGTCACACTCCCTCCTGTACTCCTGTATGTTTGTATGAACTCCTAAGCATTAGAATAATTATACAGTTCAAATAGTATATTTTCAGGTCAGTCAAAAGAAAGAGTGATGATGGACGGATCAAAAGTAGAGAAGAAGCTAGTGGTGAAGCAGTGGTGTGGCGCTGAAGGAGTAGATCCCCTTCATCCTTATTCGACCATCCTTCTCTCCTCCTCCTCCTCTTCCTGTGTGTCTCTGTCCAGTAGCAGCTCTCATTCTCCTATTCTCGTCTCCTCCTCATCTTGTGGGTCTCATCTGTCCAGTAGCAGCTTCAGTGCTCTCTCGATGTTCATACGATGGCCCACACGTGTCACGCCCAGGTCAATGAGGTCGTCCTTCTGCAGGCTGGGCAGGTGACTTCCCTCAATGTCATTATCCATGAAGGTGTCCTTGTGTTCTGCCAGGTTCAGGCTCTCCAGCCAGTCCGCCACATCGTGCTTGCTCCACATCAGCAAGGGCTTAGTGGCAAAGGGCTTATTAGAAGGAGCCTGTATGAGAGTGAGTGGTGAGGGGGAGCGACTGCGTCCCATACCCAGGCTAAGGGGAGGCGTGGGCAGGCCGAACATGTCTGTCAGCGTGGGGGAGGTGGCAGAGGAGACAGGGAGGGAAGAGGAGGCACCGCCCAGGCCTGAGTCCGGAGGAGAGAGGATGGGGCTGGGGGCATGGTGGTGTGAGGAGCAGGGGGGGAGGCTAGAGGGGGCAGATGTGTTTTGACTCAGCTGGGAGAAGGTGACGGTGGTGTTACGCTGTGTTCCTGAGGACAGGGACACACACTCAGGACCCCTGCTGTGAGAGAAAGAAAGAGAAAGGGAGTGAGAAACAGTGGGAGCGAGTGAGGTGAAGGGAGAAATGAAAGGAAGCAGGCAAAGAAAGAAGTGGATAGGGAAGGGAAAGGTATAGAAAGACATAAAGGTGGATAGAGAAGAATGGAGATAATATATTGGTCAGAAAATGTCAGGTGACATAACAGGGCTGAAGACAGTGTGAACCATAACAATATAAATGACCCAGTGTGAAACCCTGCAATAAACAGCTTCTAATTCCATCTAAGAGCCTCCCAGCCTCCCTCCCTCTCTCCCATCTGTCCAGCACAAAAAGATGGATACTGCATTGTGCTTTGATGTGTGGTGTCCTGTGAAATTAAAAAAGAAGTAAAAGAGAAGGGAGGACAAGACAGGAGTAAAGAGGGGTGTAAATGTTAGGAGAAAGCATGAGAAGCACAAGACTATGACAGGAAGACTCTTCCTCAGCCCTCAACTACACTGACTTGTGCAAACACTGCAGATACCTGTTCCCATGTATGTGTGTGATGGAGAAAACAAGAGAGTGACAGAGAGGGAGAGAGCATGTGGAATGGATGGAGTTTGTAGCAGGAAAAGTGGAACATCTATCCTGAGAGAGAAAAAACAGCACAATCTCTGTGAGGTAAATGCCATCTCTTGTGTTGATTGAGTCTTCTCAGGTTGACCTGCTATCTACTTCAGTCAACATACAACCAGATAACCCCTCTCCTCCACGACACTACAGACAGACCAGCGGAGACAGCCTGGTTATGGGTAAGCATGGCAGACCACAGCTTTCCATAATGAATGGGGGAGTAGGGGAAAGATGGTGGGGTAGAAGGAGGGGTTGATGGTGGGGAAGGAGGCTGGTGGTTGTGGGGCTAAAAAGGAAAGAGGAAGGGGTGATGGTGGGGAGGATGAGGGGGTAATGGTGGGAGAGGAAGTATGTGAGAGAAATGCTGAATCAGAACTGGAAATCGTTATCTTATTCAGGTACTTGATCACACACACACAATAATACACGCATACACACAGTAGTCACACACGATTGCACACGCAGAGTACATACAAAGCCACAAAGACACAGAAACATGCATACCTACACATACACACACCACACACACACAGGACTATGGTCACACTCACACCTCTTTCAGGAATACCATGTCTCCCCTCTGATAGTCAGACTGACGTCATCCAGCCTGCTCTCAAGGCTGCACTCATTATCCGGTTGCTAGGCAACACTTTCCTTCTCGGTCAGAACACACAGAAAAATGTGCATGCACATACGCACACGCGCACATACGGACACAAACACATATACACTAACACACACATGCAATCATATATGTGCATATGCACTTGCAAAGATGCGCACGTACACAAACATGCACAGAAACACATGCTCATATCCACAAACACACAAGGAATCACACATACACATGCATACAGACACACATGCAACCACAATCAAGTCCAAAAATAGCTACACACATACAGGAACAGATCTATACCCACAGTTTTCTATGCCTAAATCCCTGACTGGTGAGTGAAGAAGAAAAGACCAGTACCTGGATCCAAACACTGTCCGTGTCCCTGAGTCTACACCCTCCCCTGGCTTCACTGTCCGCTCCTTGTTGCCATGGTCCCCTAATGTGGCCTTCTGCTCGCCCACCTGGGGCTCACCCCAGAGTTTGGACATCCGCTGGGTGGGCGTTTTAGGGGGATCCCCCGGGGGAGGTGGGGGAGGAGGGGGGGCAGAGGGGGGCGCCCCAAAAGTTCTTAGATTGTCCTCCATCAAGGCTTCCTTGTTGTAAAGTGCGTTGCTTTTGTTGGCTGGGTGAAAGGGGGGGGCGTGGCTGGGCTTGACCTTTGGCTTGGAGGCGCGGTCCACAAGGAAAGCTTGACCGTCTGCGTAGACCATACACGTGTCCAGGCCCTCGCCGCCTTCTGAGGAGAGAGTGGAGATGCTGGACACGGTGGAGACTGTGCTGGTCGTCTCCAGCTGAGGGTCTCCGCTGCTACGGCTGTCCACTTCCTCGATCCCAGAGTCGCTGATTGGTTCATAGCTTTCCAGGGGGGCAGGGTGGAAGCTGGGAGGCATACAGTTAGTTAGCACGGCAGGGCGTTTGATGTCGGCATTGCTCATGGCGGGGTGGGGGTAGAAGGGGCCAAGAGAGGCAGCTCTGGAGGCATTCTTGTTCTGCTGCTGCTGTTTGAGGAGCTCGGCGATGGCACCAGCCTGTTCTTCAGGAATGTCAAAGCTGTTAGCAAACTCCAGGGGTGGAGGGAGGGGGTCCCCAAAAAACTCCTCCTCGATGTCTACGGATGCTAGGGGGGGAGGGGGGATGCCAAACGGAAGTTTGACTGGCTCGTCCACCGAGCTGATGGTGATGATGGTTTTTCCACGGAGCCCTGGGGGCCCTATGGGCCTGTGGGTGTTAGGAGCTGGGGGTTTTGGATGGACAGGCTGGTTGGGGTCTCGTAACTCGCTGGGTGTGCTGTCAGGGCTTGCCGCCCCGTCCCTCTCCCCCTCTGACAGGCTGTTGTCCTCAGAGCAAGCTCCATCCGTGGTGTGGACCATAAGAAGCCCAGCAGATTTCTGCTGCGACGTGTCCACAATGTCAATCAGCATCTTCTTCTTCTTCTCCTCCGCCCTCTTCTTCTCCTCCTTCCCCAGGGGGTGCTCATACTTGGACTCCGTCTCATACTTCGCCTCCGTCATCTGCCGCCGCAACCCTCCCCTCTGCCCCACCCGGCCTACAGTCGCTGTGACACTGGAGAAGCCAACATCTATGTTGGCTCGGAGCTTGGTGTCGATGAAGAGTGGCTTGTTGAGGTCTGGTTTGGGGGGCTCGCTCTTTAGAGGGAGGGGCTGGGACTGCTCCCTCATGGCCCTATCTCTGGCAGCCAGGGCGAGCGCCAGGGGGGAGTTGGGGTCCAGAGGCTTGCCTGTGACTGGGTGGACGTAGTTTCCCGAGGAGGAGGGTGAGGCAGAAGGGGAGGCAGAGGGGGAGGAACTGTAGGTTTTGGCAGGCAGGCTAAGGGGGCTGTGATGTCCAGTGCGTGTGCTCAGAACCTCTCGGACCATGGTTGGCTCAGGGGTGTTGAAGTCTGTCACGTTTCCTCCTCCTCCACCCCCACTCGCTCCCCCTCTGGGGATGCTGAGCAGTGAGGTGGGTGGGGCCATAAGTCTCCGCAGGCGCTCATCACTGCTGAACATGCCCTCATCGATGGACTTGGAGTGGCGGAGACGTGGGGCAGGGGAAGGGGGGGCCTCCTCGTCCGTGGACCGGAATGATGCAGAGTTGCGGTGGTTTTCCAGACGCCGCTCACGCTCACGTACTGCGCCCGCCATGGCTGTGGCAAAGGGGCTACTGGGGTTGTTCCCATCATCAGGGCGGAGCTGGCCCGGGTGGTCTGGGTGAAGGCTGCCAGTCTCAATCTCCATACTGCTACCCTGGCTGCTTTTCCCACTGCTGCTTGTGGATGGCTCCTTGATGATGATGGTGGGAATGGGGATGGATGAGCAGCTTTTCTCAGGGCTGTCCTCGATCTTGGACTGCTTCACTAGCATACCCTTCCTCCTTGCAGGCTTGTTGGGCACGAACAGGCCCATGTTGCCCAGCTTGCCTAGGTCTGAGTAGGGGTTCTCTGGGATTTGGGCCCGCCGGTTGAGGAAGCTCTGCTGGGCAGTCAGAGAGTGGTTGTTATAGCTCTCTGACTGGTACTCCTCGGGAGGGTCTCGATAGTATGTCCCCTCATCACCCCCCCTCCACTGGGGGTCCACTTGCTCTGGGCCTGGTACCTTGGGGGTGGAGTTCTGAGTGAAACTGGGGCGCACGTAGCCTCGGCCCTTAGGGGCGGGGGTGTTGTTGTAGGGGGGTGAGGGAGGGGAGATGGCAGGGGGAGGAGGGATGTCCTCGGAAGTATCGGGCATGGAGAGGCTCCTGGTGAACTTCAGCATAGGAGGAGTGAGGAACTGCTTCTCCTCTTCAGTTATCCCTAAAAAGTAGAGGAAGAGAGGGAGGAAGAGAAGGAGGGGTCAGAGGGAGAGAAAATAATACCAATAGCTATAAAGAAGTACATTGGGCATTATTTTACAAAACGGTTGAATTGACAACCATGGAACTAACTAAACAACAATATGTGTAGTAAAAATGTATAGATACATATGAATTGATATTAAGAGTTAGAAGTATAGGTTATCACATAAAGACACCGCATGGAGGAATGTAATGGATATATGACTGTTGTAAAGGGAATATTGGAGGTTGTGTTGACTAAAGAAAAACTATTTTAACCTCTACGTACTCCTGGAAAGCAAGTTTCACCAGTGTAAATACGTTAGGCTAAACTGCGATGAAGTATATTGGTATGGCTATTGCTTAGGTATTGCTGTATTTTTATGATAGAGAATGTAACCTTAACACAAAATGTTAAGTTAAAGCCATTAGTTCTAGGGGTGAAAACATAAACGCTACAGCCTAATGTCATTCTTGACAGTTCTGTGCTTCAAACTTTGAGGAAACAATTTGGTGAAGGCCCTTTCCTGACCTTCCATTTGCACGTGTGGCTAATTAGAAGCAAATACCGCAACAGTGATCCAACATCTATTTGAATGCCTCCCAGAAAAGTAAAGGCAGTTGTAGTAACAAAGTAGGAACTACCTCCATATGAATGCCAATTATTTTGTAGTAAGAACCTTTACAAGTAGGTGTCCTGAACACTGTGCACATACTATTGTCCATATAGTGTGTTGCCACATTCTGAATGTATGCTGCAATATTCTGTGTATATTTGTTTCTGTGTTCTTACCTATGGACTTCTGTCTCCTCATGGTGCCCTTGGGAACCCCCAGATAGCCTGCTCGTGGACTTCCAGGTGAAGGAGATGTCTGCATAGACACTTCCTGGCTTTCACGCATTGACTATGATGGACAGACACATGCAAGATGGAGATGGAGTATATTAAATTAGCTACAGTTCTCAGAATATCTATGCTTATCGAGGCTACTTAAATGATAACAAATACGGTCAGGTTTTCTTTTACAAAAACCTCAGCTCACATTTTACAGTGTTGAAACCTGTCAGGCTCTTCAGAAAAAAATACGTACAAATCGGGCTGAGGCTGATAATCTGAAACCCTGTCTGTCATTTAATATTCAAATTACCTAACAGATCCTTTATGGACACTGTTTAATTTGAAAAGTTATGTTACTTACATTTAACTCTGGGCTCGTGGCAAAGCACCTGCTGGAGGGGCGGGACTTAACGGCTGCCACCCTCATATCCATGTTAGAGTTGTCCCACACCGGCTTATGAGGGGGTATGTTCTCATCCACTTTATCTGGAAATATACATATCCACGTACACACGTGCGCGCACACACACACACACACACACACACACAGACTACAATCAGCAGACTAAATTGTCTTCTACAGAGTCAGACTACAGAGTCTTCTACAGACTCTTCTACAGACAGGCACATTTGATTTAGCTTATCAGACACAGCAGGACCAGAATGAAGCTTGTTATTGCACTATAGAGCTCATGGACAAACCCCAAACGTGCATGCACAGTACTTAAATCAAGTGCACCTCAAGTATGTTCCAAATATCTGAAATTCTTACTCCACGCACTTTACTCAACCAATTAGAGAAGAGCCATTCAGCAAATGACAAGAGGCCTTTCATAAGGAAATCAAACCAAGCAGAAAGGAAGGGGAGAACAAAATATATCACTGCCTCTGGTCCAAGACAAAGCCGTGCAAGCCACTCCCTAAGGACAACACTCCTGGATTTCTACTGGTAATTGCAGCGGCCTCTGCACAACATGCTAGCAGTTTATTTGTCTATTTGTATGACTGGTTATTTGTGAAGCTCCCATGCATGGGCTGGTTACTTAGAGTGACTTGAAAAACAATCCTCTTCCTTAGACCGTCATTATCAGAGGACAGATCATCTAAAGGAAGGAAGGAAGGAAGGAAGGAAGGAAGGAAGGAAGGAAGACATGAAGGAAGGTAATGAATTAATTGAAAATAAGAAAGAAAGGAAGGTATGAAGGAAAGAGAGAATGAAGGAAGGATGATAGGAGAGTAGCAGGAACAGATCCAGATACACTGTCATAGTGAACAACCACCCTATGGGTAAAGTTGCTACAAAGCAATAATTTGAATCCTAATCTCTTGCTTACCTCCTATTGCTTGAGAGCAAAATGGCACCACACACATCATTCATGAATACTATATAACACTCCCTCACTGTACCAGAGACGTGTGATATCTGTACCTCACTTGACCAGAGACCAGGAGACCCTGGACTATAGGGCATGAGAGGAGGCAAGTGAGTGGAGCTGTAGTGGAACTGCTCAGAGAGACATAGCCTCAGTCAACCATGTAGACCTATATTAGTAGCTCACTGTAACTGTAAGCTGCACAATCACCCTGGCAACAATTTGTTTGGGTATGAGTCAAAGCCTTAGCATGGAGGACAATTGTTTAACCAAGTTCACTCTGCATACACATAGAACATCCAAGACCAACTGACTGGAGAACACCAACCACTACTTACTTAAACTTAAAAAATAATTGGAATATTAAGACGTTTGGCTAAGAGAGGATTAGAAATGATTTGAGGAGAATAGAAAAAGTCTGCAGTAAAACCAGAGATATCTGTTGTGTATGAGCCATTTCTCTCCTTCCTCATCTTGCATAACTCTACAAAGAGGGACAGGAGATTGAATAATGCATGGAAATAGCATTGCCCTTTCACACGGTGCAGGCCCGCAAAGAATCCAGGATGTTCAGTGGCGTGGTCTGCTGTGCTGACAAGTTTTTAAAAGCAACTAGTTTCGCCGGTTTATTGTTAAGATTATTATAACATGCTCAGAAACTGCCCATTTAAAAATCCCATAAAAGGTTCTTCTCATAAGTTATTAGTCTGTAACACAATATAAAGTATATATATATATATATATATATATATATATTTTAT
>BROE01000003.1:6697703-6844251 GCA_036571765.1 Plecoglossus altivelis | reverse complement strand
AACCATGTAGACCTATATTAGTAGCTCACTGTAACTGTAAGCTGCACAATCACCCTGGCAACAATTTGTTTGGGTATGAGTCAAAGCCTTAGCATGGAGGACAATTGTTTAACCAAGTTCACTCTGCATACACATAGAACATCCAAGACCAACTGACTGGAGAACACCAACCACTACTTACTTAAACTTAAAAAATAATTGGAATATTAAGACGTTTGGCTAAGAGAGGATTAGAAATGATTTGAGGAGAATAGAAAAAGTCTGCAGTAAAACCAGAGATATCTGTTGTGTATGAGCCATTTCTCTCCTTCCTCATCTTGCATAACTCTACAAAGAGGGACAGGAGATTGAATAATGCATGGAAATAGCATTGCCCTTTCACACGGTGCAGGCCCGCAAAGAATCCAGGATGTTCAGTGGCGTGGTCTGCTGTGCTGACAAGTTTTTAAAAGCAACTAGTTTCGCCGGTTTATTGTTAAGATTATTATAACATGCTCAGAAACTGCCCATTTAAAAATCCCATAAAAGGTTCTTCTCATAAGTTATTAGTATGTAACACATATAAGTAATATAATATAATATATATTATATATATAATATATATTATATATATATATATATATAATATATACAATTACATTACATATATATATATATACACAATATATATACTACAGCATCAGGTGTGACACAACCCTAATGGAGCATTACCTACACGGTAGCTCATACACACATCTTAAACATTCATATCATACTCACCTTTTTTTTTCCTCAATGTGGCTTAAAATAAGAGAGTATACAAATTTATATAACGTGATGATCTCAAAACATGACCTTTCATCACCAGCAGTTATCCAAAGCAGGTGCAATATCGTAGCGCTTAACACTTGGCATAGAGCAATAACAATGTTCTACAGTTGAATATCTAGAGGCTAAAAACATCAAATACATCAAAACTGCTGCTCAATACTGCCACTTGACAGCACAAAGCCAAAATGAGTCACATAATGAAGAGGAGTTATTCATAGATAACTTTAATCAATAAACAGAAATGAATAGAAGCGTTAATCCAATGTAGTCAATGATTTGTTATGTCAGGCAATGTATACAAGGCATATGACAAAATGCAGTAGTTACGGACAGGAAGTGAAAGTCTTGCTGTGCTCTTTGTGATATAGTACATTAGACTGGAACCCAAAGGAACCAAGAAATACTTGGTTCTCTTATCTGTAACTATAAGAAGCACAAGCAGTGCTTGGAGGGGTGTATGGCTGCTATTACGCCCAGAACTAATATCTGGTTTTGTTATCGTTTGTACTGTATGCAGCAATCCAGGTTTGATTGAGTTCCAGGATCTGTTTACAAAAATGGTCTATTATGTATTGCTGCCCTCCCTGATCAAAAACTGCCAGACTTTACCTCTGCTGTCTTTTTTGCGAGACACATAATTGCATGAGGAAGTAGAATAAATATAGCCAGCTGATGAAAACAAATAATTAACACTCAATACGGGTGAGATTAAAGCTATTGTGGGATGGCGGGGTGTTTGACAGGAAACAAGCTATATTCCATAAATACCTTTATCCACTTAGGTGATGAGGTGTTGAAAAACACATAAAAGAGAACAATATAGAAGTCACTTAAATTTTCCATACATATACAGTGGTTCTAATGGACAGATTGAGTTGGTTCAGTGTGGTCACTCTCAGTTGCCTTACCTAGTTCCTCGAGCTCTGAAGTCATCGATTTGGAGCGCATAGACAGAGCTGTTGAGGGGGCTCTTCTTGGAGGTGGGGGGGCTGAGAGGGCACATACACAGTTGATACATGGTACAGATTTTACACTGCAAAAACCGATTTTTAAGAACATTTTAAAAGGCCTTATTTCTAGAAATAGAATTATTTTTTGTCTAAAGAGAAGGAAAATCTTGCCAAGCATGTTTCACAAAAGAAAATTTTATTTTTTTGAGAAAATATATCAATTTTTTTCTTAATAAGATTTACCAACAAATATCAAGCTCGATTTAACTAATTACAAGGTGTGGACATATTTTTCAAATGATTCCAGCTGCTAAAGAAGACAAGATTAACAAGATTATCTTCCTTTGTTTAAGACTGACATCAGTTGCACAACTTCTAAATTTGAGAATCTTAAGAAATGACAGCAATTGATTTCATTTATAAACATGACAAACATGAAAATACAGTTTAACATGTTGACTGATTGAGAAAAGGGTATTAAACAGTTCTGTGTTGCCCAGTACCTTCTTACGAAATACATTTTAAAACTTCCATAACATTTCAGTAACTTTTTGCCAGCTTTCCATGTATACCTTATGAGCCACAGCTGTATAACAGCATAATTGTGTGCCTTTTACAATACATTGGATGGGGCTTTGAGTAGCCCAATCACATCCCTGAGGTAATATTTTATTGGGGCATAGACCATATCCTTGTGAGTAACGCTGTAATACAGAGTGAAATCTACAAGGTTATTGACAGATACCAGTTCCGTTGCTTGTGCCAAGTTTGAGATCTCTATTTGATATTTAATATTGTCTCTATCATAACAAATGGTGTTGTACTTCATGAACTGAAAACAATACAATGATTAATTAATCACAGATATATCTTAAAAGTCTACATTCTGGCAGATCAGAATGAACATCACTCACAAATAATGACTTTTCCTGTATATATTTGTTGACATTTAGATTAATCCATTTTACAGACACAGCATTGTTAACCTCATCATTTCTAAGGAAGGCTTTTCGTTTTTCTTTAGTGTGACATGTTTCTTATTTCTGATATCAGTCCTAGTGTACAATCCTTCAAAGAATTGGGTGTTCAGAACTACTTACATTCTGACAACATTCATACATTTGATAATGCCTAATTAAAGATTTGCTAACATTTTTAAAGTTTGGTTTTGAAGCCCACAGTTTGAAAAAGCAATGCTATGATTCAAATTGAATGCACATATGACCAACCATTCGTCCCAGTAGCCTAATCTGAAATGGCACAACACCAAATAATGTTACTTTGGAGTGATGTTGTTATCTGGGAAAAGCTTCTTCATATGTTTTAGGACAGTTCATTAAGTGATTTCAATTTGTTGATAGTCTGTTGACCAAAAAAAGGAGCAAACAAATTTTAATCTCTATCAGATCAAGAATGAGTGTGTGGTACTCTTTACCTTTAACTGCATCAATCAGAATTTTAAGTAAAACAAGCATTTGGCCTGAGGACTGCTCTAATGTATTGTCATTGCTTATAGACCTTGCTTTATCTCTGACATCATGTGGAGTAGGGAATTGCAAGTAATGCACTATTGAGAACATCAAGTCAAGTTGTTCAGTGTTTTATCACACACTTTATTTCTAATGGGGCAATACCTTCCAGTATTACGTGTCTTGGGATGTTTGTTGGATCAAATTAAAAGCAGAAAATTCCACAATTTTACTTCTTCTGTTGATCCCAAATGTAGTTTTTAAACTGTTTCTAAGATACTCAGTAGTGGCCCTCTCGATATCACCACACTCTCTATTGTTCTTTCTTTAAAGTAATCCTCATCAAAATACAATTGCATGTACATTCACACTGCCTAAATTTCTTGAAAGTGAAACTAACACCCTATTTTAAACCACAAAGCTTATGCTGAGCTAAAGTGTCCCCACATATCAAAAATAATGCTCCATATATTTCAGGTTCACCATTCTCAATTTGAATTCTAACACCTTCATATAACCTTACTTGGTCCTCATGTATTCTTCCGAAAATTCAATCAGCACCAAATTCAGAGAGTTGGCTCCTCTTTGCAATTGTTACTAGACGAATCAAAGTCAGTTTTGATCAATATTTTAGATTAATGTGATTGTTTATACTAAAACATTACCAATTTATACTTGGATGCGTGAGACCCAATCGGGTTGCAAAGTTCAATGTAATCATCGTAAAGTATTATCTGTAAGGCAGGGGACCGGGCAGAAAAAAAGGAATGTGAAGTGTTACCCAAGAGCTCTGTTGATATAGACTTAGCTAACATTCGCTACAGTTTGATGAATTGAGTCATTGAACACAGCAGGAGAGAAGGCAACGTTAGCCAGCTAGTTAAACTCTGGTGGAAAGTTATTAGATAACACTACCGTTTTTAAGGAGGTAGATTTTGAGGTGAGGGGACTGACAAGGCAGAAGGTAAAGTAGTTCACCGTTCTATCAATAAGCAGACCTGCCAACTTGAACAATTTGCCAAGCGGATACGCATGATAACATTGTATTGGCTGTTAATGATGATGGAAGAGTAGATCAGTTAAGTTACAGCATGTCCACTATCTCTTGTGGGGGTTATGCATTAAGCCATTTCCGGTGCCCTTACCACATTGTAACTCATATACTGTAAATGTTAGACTCAGTGACAGGCTAGCATGAAATGGCTAGCATAATACTTAGTAAAGAGGCCATAATAATTTTTGTGTCATGGCCGAAGTTATGTTTCTCCAGCTCTCCCCAGGTTGGCAAATAAAGCATCTCAAAATGCATCAGATTGATGCTTTAAAATATGGAATATTTAAATTTTTACTAAAAATGTAGTTTTTTGTGTGTTTTTTTACTTATGAGGGTGCATGCCCCCAGATCCCCCTAGAGGGGTAATATACTTCTCATCTTTTTCACCCCTGACCCGTTTTCATGCCTGAGGTTGGCTTGTGTGCTAACACCCATTAAGCTTAGCAAGCTAGCATGGCTCAAGATATCCTATTGTAGGATACTATCTACAGTTAATATTGTGCATTTTATCATCAAACATTATTTTCATGCCATTTTAGTGCATCAAGTTTAACTAAGAAAGTTTACCAAATTATAACTGTTAGCTAACTCTTCGAACTTTACGAGCTAAATATTTCAAGCCAGTTGGACCGTCCTAAGTACAACATGGTAGATGCCAGATCATTATTTAGCAGTAACTTAGATAACAATGCTGGTAACTTAAATGTAACTATTGTATTAGCACTGCAAGCAGTGCTGACCATGAAAAAACACAACATTCATTAAAAATTCCTCTGCCCATCTGGTGATGTCAGCTGTATTGGCAAGTTGAATCGTGCAGATACTGCAGTACAGCGTAGACTGCTTTGATTTTCAGTTACGATTTCTCATATACATATATAGGATTTATGTACATAAGCATGAATAAAGTCAATGATGAGCTCAGTGTCTTGGCACTATCTGTATTTTTTTCTATAGCTTTTAATGTCATTATAAATGTGTATAGTGACAATAAAGACATTCAAATGTAACCATTAGGTTTTATTTGAAGAGACATCAGTCATCAACATGTTGGACTAGCAGTGGAAATTATTCACACCTGTTTTTAATGTCTTTCAGGTCCTAGATGAGTGGAAAAGGGTAATACAGCCAAACAGTGGCCACTACATCTCAGAGATGAGGAGTAGATAGACTGACTTTCATTCAAAGGTCCGATTTTATGGGGTGATGAAAAAAGTGATGAAACCCCATAAAACAAAATAGTGGAACATGCCACTACTGTCTTCAGAGCCCTGCCACTGCTCTTTCCATTCAGCACTTTGCCACCTAAGAAGCAAGGCGGAAGCAGTGAGGCTGGATTACATGTCCTTCAGGTGAGACAAGAATGGTCAATGTTGAAATCACGATTATTCAACATGACTACTCATTAACCTTTGGATAAATTAGATTGTGTCCATGGTATAATGTTAGTGTCCTTTATCTCCCATCAAGAGTATTTGGATCCAAATGAAATCAGTTTTGAGTCAGTTCAGCTTTACAGATATCACACAACAATTCCATATACATAATGCAATGTGCATTTCTCACATTTTCACTATGACCACTACTACTGTCATCACTTAATATTGTGCCAAAATATGAACAAAAATCTTGCTGTCAGTGGATTTATTTGCTAGCTAACCTAATCTAGCAGATAGATGGTACCTTAGAATAACAGTATGTGAAGTAGGTGATTTAAAGGAGAATTCCAGACGATTTCAACACGTAGCTCTATTGTTCGTAAATTTGGAGTGTTGTCAGGAGCAAGAACAATAAAAAGTCAATGTCCCTTTACTTACTGTAAATTGCTCTGGATAACAGCATCTGCTAACTTATAAAATGTAAATATAAGTGATTCCTTATGAGTGAACACAGTGAATTTGACTGCAGTAGATGTGACAGAAATGCATACAAATTTTGCTAATTCAGCTTTGTTTAGTTCCGGAGTCTACAAACAAAAGAGTTACATGTTGAAATTGACCATAATTCTCCTTTAACGTCCCTGCTCGTCTTACATACAGTTTAACAACAAAACAAAATGATGAGGTAACATAACTAAGTGTTTTCATGTTGGTTTTAAGATGTATGCATTTTTTTTTTGAAGTATTCCAATCCAGGACTACGTTTGTGTTACTTGTGATTTCCTACTGACTTCCACTCTTGTCATGCAGGCTTTGGAGGACCCTGATGCATACTTGAGCAAGCGGCCCCTGTCTTGTCCAGTTATACTCATCTGTGAGGATAACTGCATGATTGCCTTTGGAAACACACCAGTGACCACCATTGACAGGAAGACGTTTTAAGAAAACCTGCTCTACCTCTTATGGGTATTACTATTGCCTGCACCTCACTTATCCTAAGTTATTTTCCACCATGCTCTCAGTATAGTAAACCGAAGTTCTCCAATACTCCATGCAGGACTGTAGGACCAAGATTCAACTGCTTCCTACAAAAAATCCATTGCCGAGTGGAGGGCCTTCCTTGAGTGATTGACTGATATCTCTAACATTTATTTCAGTTATTGAGAGAGTCAGACCCATGTTAGCCACATGTTTGTTGATGTCATTGATGGTCCATCATTGAGTTAGAGTTTCAATCACTTTAGAGACAAGCTAACTTGCTTAAATTCTAGCCTTTTTGTCTAGTTTTAAGGCACATTATGATTTTTCAGTTGCTAGACTTTTTTGCTAGTTGTAAGAATTCTAACCTAGTTCATTTTTCTTACCCCATTGGCAGATCTCTTCACTCAATACAAGGTAATTTGACTAGATTTAGGAATATTAGGCGTATTTCTAGAGGGGCCTTTTTTGCTGTGCACCCATTATCTTAGCTTTTGTTAGCTTAGGTTTTGCTGCCACTTATCCCTACCCATCAGAGTACTGCGTAGAGGCGCTCAGGTGAGAATCACAGCTCAAGGCTTGACTACTGTCAAAGTCAGAGATTGGAAATTAGATGTCAACCTCATCTATCAGATACTGATCAAGCAAACCTTTTCAGACGGAAAGGTATGAGACAGATATGTAAGACTGGGGTGATATGATACAGGACCATGGGACAGAGGTGAGAAAGGGATTAGAGAAGTGTGAGTGAAGGATAAGAGCATAGAAATAGGAGTGATAGAGGGATTCAAGAGCAGTGAGAGAAGGACAAAAGAGGACTGAGAGACGAAAGAGTAGAGCACTAGAGGTGACAAAGGGGTGAAAGAGAGATGAGTAAAAGAGATTGATGAAAGTGAAATGGATTAAAGAGAGGCTTACCTTTCTTCCTGGCCGTGTCATCTGGGTCTAGATTCCTGCTGACCGTTACCACTTTGATGATCAGGTGGTTTCCCCCATGTCTGATCATATTGACCACCTGCTTGTGCCCAACCTTTACCACGTTGTCCTGGTTGACCTGGGAAGGGAGGAGAAGGATGAGAGGAAGATCAGGTTTAGAGTAATTACAACCAAGAGCAGTATGGCCTACAGTATGCTGGTAGCTACAGCATAGGTACCCAGACATCTACTAATACTGTATAGTACTGTTTATACAAGTGGTTCCTCTGCCGCACAAGCCCTTCACAGCTCACATCCTCATACTACCCCAAAATACCATCCCATATTAATGTCAATGATACCCTAACCTGCCGTCATGACAGTGTGATCTGACATATTTCAGGATGACCGTTTCCTTTCATTTTCAGTCAGCTCCTTTACTCTTCATTAGAGGCAGGAGGTAGAACCTGCCGTCAAATGAATGGTCAGCTCACCATTGTGGGTCCTTGCTGTAGTATGACAGTGTGGGGGGGTATTGATCTACCTTCATCACCCCTCTAGTACGCTAGAGGTGTAGGTGTGTGTGTGCATTTGTAAGAGAAAAAGAGAGCTGTGTGGAGGGGGAGGGGGGAAAAGAGGGAAAGACTAAATAGAGGAAGAGAGATAGAGGGAGAGCGAGACCCCATAAGGAATAACTAATTGAAGCCGAGTCGTGAGTCTAGAGTAGTCCATAAATCTCGCAACAGTCAATGCGCTGACAGACCAAACAATTATTGTTTTAGATATAAATCAGTTTGCTGTTGCTCTGGCTGGGCACTGGGGAGCACAAGGCCATTTCTGAGAGGCTGTTCATCTATCTTAGAAAGCTTCTTGTGGTAACTTGTTATCATTCAGTCTAGCCAGCATCACAAACCAATGAAATGAATGCCTTTGGTTTTATCTTCGCCGTACAATCCCTGATTTTAATTCTTAAAACTATCAGATACTTATGACAACATAAGTTAAAATCACATACGATAGGATAAGGGGTTACTGGAATTATAAAATAAAGGTATTGTCGACAACATCAGCCATTCTTTGCCAAAAAGGACCAAAAGAGGATACCAAGGGAGATTGCCTAGACAGAGTTAAAATTTACCACTTCAAATTGAATCCGGAGACAATATTATGAGTAAAGACAAGCTTCTTATTATGTGTTGTCAATATTGTCAATTAAAAGTCAGAACTTTTTAGTAGTGAAGCATTGTTTGTAACCCTGCTCAACTTGATTTTGCTTCCGTATTCAGTCTGGGATTTCAGTATAATAAAGTTTTTTTGTATACCAAATTTTTGGCGGGCCAATCGTGAACTGGGGGAGCTGCCATGAAGGATGACATTGAGGTTGTGCACTAGTTTGAATTGTAGTTCAGTAAGCATGGCAGAGAAAGATTCAAGCAAAGCCACTTTGCCCGTTGTGGCACTGCCAAGAATCCAGAAGTAGAAGGTAGGGAAAGAACAATCTTTGCAAGTTTTTTTGGTGACCATGAGGTTGTGGCCCTCTTCCCCTTGAGTTCAGGAAAAGTTTAATTCTCCAGCTCCCTCCATTAGTGTTGAAGGAGTTGGCTAAGGTGAACGCTAGCGATTTGTTATGGCAGATCCAGATTGGCTCTGGGCAGATCCAAGCTTTAACAGAGTACCCACCTTCAAGTAAGTTAACGCGAGGAGGTTAATACTCAATGGAGAGAGCCCAGATGCTATTCTTTTGTAGGAGTAACGCGAATAATTACTTTAACCAGTTTCTCCATTTGTGACAGGCAGCTATGACAGCATCGTAGAGCTGTTTAGGCCCAATTTTTGCAGATTTCCGTGAAACT
The DNA here is from genome assembly GCA_036571765.1 of Plecoglossus altivelis. Taxonomy (NCBI): domain Eukaryota; kingdom Metazoa; phylum Chordata; class Actinopteri; order Osmeriformes; family Plecoglossidae; genus Plecoglossus; species Plecoglossus altivelis. The sequence continues at coordinate 6,834,843 of BROE01000003.1, read as the reverse complement.
TGATAAAAGACAAACTAGTATCTAGCCATAGTGCTAGCTAGGGCAGGGCTTAGGGTTGTGGGGGTCCCTGTGCTTGAGATATTTTTGGGCCCTACTTTCTATACATTACTTTAAATAGAACAAAATGATAAACACTAGGGGTGTAACAATACACTCAGTTCACAAGTCAATACTTCAATACGGAGGCTACGTATCTAGACATGTTGAACTCTTCTGCCCCCAATGTTATTATACTTCTGTATACTAAGTAACTATACAGTATGTGTTAATATGTGTGTCACTGAATAACAAAACTGATGTTTAACATGAAATTAGAAGACAACTTCAGCCTTTAGATGTGTGAGTTCTAAATATTTAAAATGGTCCCAACAGATCAAATCTTTTGCTGAAACAGTAGCTAGCTTTAGTTCGCTTCTGAGCTAAGTTACCTAGCCCAATACCCGTAGCAATGCTACAAATATGATAGTTCAATTGCAAGCCTTCTCATTAGTACATTTTGGAGCCATAATAACACAATTGTCACATCATTTTTGTCAAATAATTATGTAACTCTGTCAAGTCCGTCACACATAACGTCGAACAAGGTGTCTTTTCTTTAACAGTATTTACACGCAGTTGGTGTTTTGTCTGTTTCTTTTGTGCCATCCTGTTGTCAAGTGACTGGAAAACCAAAATTCTGCCAGATGATGGACTTATAAGTGGACACAGCAACTTTGTTTCAGCCAAACTCATTTTGCCCAGCAAGGCTACTGCCCAGTTCAATCTGTGAATACTTAATATTGCACATGCCTGACGCAGGTGCAACAGGTTGCCTATTGGTATCTCAACCAATAGGATAAAACGAATATCATATTTAACGGATGTGATATCTGTTGTCAAGTGACTGGAAAGCCAAAACGCTGCGAGATGATGGACTTATAAGTAAACACGGCAACTTCCTTTCAGCCAAACTCATTTTTCCAAGCAAAGCTACTGCCCAGTTCAATCTGTGAATACTCAATACTGTACATGCGTGACGCAGGTGCAACAGGTTGCCTATTGGTAGCTCAACCAGTTGGATAAAACAGATGTCATATATAAAAGAATATCACCATTTTAAATGAACAGCAAATTAAATTGACATAAACAGGCTGGGGCCCCCACCGGGCAGGGCCCATGGACTGGAGCCCAATCAAGCCCAATGGTAAGTACGGTCTTGATGCTAGCTACTTCTGGGGTGAGGGGAATTCAAATTTTTCCACTAATCACTAGAATGGCCATAACTTTCAATCAAAAGATATTTGTAATCTGTGGTCTGTTATACATTGTTCACAGATTTACGGATGAAGTTGCCTGATGCCGTATGGCAGACGGACATGATTCTTTTTTTTTTAAGATGTGTAAAATTTCCTTGAGAAAGGATGATTTGCCTTAAGTATTCATATATTTATATAACCTTTGTTCTCAATCATATATATTTATGCTGATGTCAAAATGTTTGTCTTGGTCCCGATCGCATTGCTTGTGTTCGCTAAAGTTCCATTTAAAGGTTTAGGCTTGATCAACTTTTTTGGGTGAAAAGTGAAGCTAACAGTGGCTAACTAGCAAGACACAGTCACTTACGTCACTGATGTCACAAACACAAGTGACCGGTAAATCATTAGGTGCTTTCAACACCGGCTGCGCCTGCATGAAACGACCGGCGACAGTTGCCGCTTTCAATCAGGAAGAATAAAAAAATGGGTTCATAAAGTTGGATATTCCTGCTTCTTGTTATTTGCTGCCTTGACGCCAGACATGGCTGATCAAGCACTGTTTTCTTACTTTATCGCTAACAAACAGGGGACAAAGAAACAATTTGCAGGGTCGCAAATTGAATTGTTTTTGCACTAGAACTTGCATGAACCAGTACTGTGAAATTGGTCATTTTATGTATTGAGCTATTTTAACTTCTTTCTCCAATCTGAACATTGATAATACAATTCAATTCAATTACAACCATAACTGAACTCAACTTAGCCTTTCCATTGGTGAAGAGGCCAATTAAAACACTTCAACAGTAGGCTCTATTGAAGTCTGTCGATAAAGGGAAATATTTAATTCCATTGTTCAGTTTTATCTGGCTTTGAGCAATGGCAAAACCGAAGGTGTCAGAATAAATACAAAACATGCATCTAAGTTCCCGTGTGTGAGTGGCCAATCAAGAGATAGCTGTGCTGTCATTAGAACCCATGTAGTTGCTCTCGAGTAAATGCGCTCAGTAGACAGCTGACAGTTCTCTGATCCATGTCACGGTACTTTGATGGATACGTTACAGTGACCTATCTAGCCTCGGCACCGTTACAGTCCTCAGTCAGACAAAAAGTCTAACCCATGTTAGAGAAATTTAGGATGTAATGTTTATTCTGTATCAAACAATTGTGTTCTCAATATTTCTGACTTAAGTTCAAGTAGAAAAGCTAGCCTCCTTAAAAAGCTAGCCTCCTCCAGAGTACTGTTGCTTCCCTGGGTTGAAGGTAAGCTTTCTGTCTTCAGCTGAGCAATTTGATCAATTGGGAATCTGCCTGTGGTAGAGGAGTTAAATACAGGAGTTGAATAGAGGGACATCTGGCCAGTTGGGGCAGATGCCCCCTGTAGATTTAGTGTGTGGTGTAAGCTCTTATCAACTGAATGGAAGTTGGGAAATAATTGTAAGAGTCACAGTTAGTTACTGTACACTCACAGAAGAGAACTCGATATGAACTTGATATGAGAAATGTTTTAAATGAACCAATTACTTTTGGTAATCGTTTGTGTTACTGGCAGTATAAATGATTGAGCTTGGAAACAAAACTATATATAACTTTGTTACCACTATCAGACTTGTCTCCTTGCCGGTGTTGCGCCGAATAGCATGCATTCACGTGTAGGAGAGTGGAATTCTGTCAGGGATTGGGAATTTGGCACATAATGGGTTGCGCCGAATTTACTATCACCATGTAGTGAATCTATCTGACTCCCCTGCTTGTGAGCACGTGCACGTTGCTTCTGCATTGCTGCAACTCTTACTTAAAAAATGTTGCTATTCATTTGTAATCGATTTAGTCTCAATTTTGCTGTTCTTACTGAATGAATAGTTGTTGTTTGTTTTTTTGAAGTCTTTTAAGACAACATGGAAGGCAAGCAGGTACACCTAACAAGGGGTGTAGGATATTAGTTGTTGAGGGCTGTAGTGTAATGGTCACAGGTTATTCCTAAAATGCAGTGGGATATCCTCTCTGGTGTTTGGGCTCACTGGACTCCTGTCTCCCTGCTGTCCACTGAGACGGGACTTCACTGGGATCACTCAATCTGCCAACCAGAGCAAAGAACAGTTATCATCTTTACCGTCTGTTTACACAGTCCAAGAAGAACTACATGACACGGCACATGACACGAAGAAGTGATGGACCAATAGAGAGGAGAGATGGAAGGAGAGTGTGATGGATGTAGAGAAAGAGAGATGGAGTAAAGAGATAAAACTGAAATTAAGAGAAAGAGGTCAACAAAGAAGTGCATATAGATGGATGGCGGATGGAGAGCTGGATGGATAGATGGAATGGGGAATATAGAGATATCAATTGTGATTTCTGTAGTTCTGGTCAAGTCTGAGAAGTAAATACCAGCGTTAGAGAGTTGGAGTCAGGTCAGTCATCTGCCAACTGAACACCCCGGGTATCTTTCTTTCTCTTCGGCTCCAATCCTCAAAACCACAGTCCTGTAGCCTGTAGTCATTTTTTCTACTGTAATTAAAATGCCTGTAATTCCTTCCTTCCTTTATCACATTCCCTATCCTGTCCTAATCTCTCCCTCACTTCCACCCATACTCCCTCAGTCACCTCCTTCCTGTACCAAAAAAGATGGTACAGTGATGGAAGTCCAGCATGAGCAGCGCTTATCTGATCTAGGCACAGACCCTTCTGCAGGCTAGGTGACAGACAGAGGAGCAGACAGGCAGACAGATACACAGTCAGGCAAACAAACAGATAGACATACAGATACACAGACAGACATACAGAAGACATACAGACAGGTAGGCTGGCAGGCAGGCAGGTAATCAGGCAGGCAGGCAGACAAGACAGACAGATTGAGCTAATTTGGTTTCAGGTGCAGCATGACGAGATGCAAATCAAATCTCCAGAAACAATCACCTGTCATCTCTTCAGCGTCTCCTAATCTCATTAATCTGGGCATGTCGGTCGAGTATACACCCCCGAACACTCCAGATTGGGAGGACATTACACATGCTAAAACCACAGGGGAAGGAACAGATGCTTAATTCTCTTAACAAAACAAAAAACAATTTTTGTCACACAGCATCAGAAGTGGAAATCGGCTTACTATAATGCTTCCTACTGGGGTCTGTGACTCGGCCAGCACACTCCGCCATTTAATTAAACCTCGGCTTGTTGCTTCATGGTGGCTCCTACCTCGATAAAACCTGCTGGACAGATGACGGCTTATCACTCAAACACACAGGTGACCGAACATAGATAAGATAGACAGTCTTCCAATAACTGGTCATCTGATTTGCTACAATGTGTGCTGTGACCAGGGGACTGAACCACGGTCATCCACTAGTATTCACTGCAAGACCAAGATGACACCTTTCAAGTTCCAAGTGTGATTTGATATCTAGGGTAACAGCTCTATTATCAAGGTACTTCTACAATAGATATTTGAAGGCCTCCTTCATCCAAGTTTTTGCTGGGTAGAGGTTAGTGAGATAGGAAGTATGCTTCTCTATTGAGACACCTGTACAGTTCCATGGTGTCATGTGGCACAGTGCTTTGGATTTAGGGATGGGTGTGATTAAGGTTTTAATGGTACTGTTACCGGTATTGCTTGTTAAACTGGTACTTCAACAATATTCTTATTGGTTTGTTTGTTTTCCATAAAAACTAAATATATTTGGAAAATAATTTACATTGCTGCAAGGTTTTATATGTATTGCATGCGTTAGATGTATTGTAATCTCGTGCCAACCTTTTGTTAAAACTTGAGAGCCCTGTGGCAGCAAGTTGTCTTTATTTATCCTATTGAAGAGTAACCACATTCTGGAGTATTTGATTCTCTCGTTGTCACTATATGAAGTGGAAGCTTTCGAATTGTGTGCAAACAGTGCTTCTGGATTTAGAAAAATGGGAATGCGAGGAATGCCTAAATATTATTGCAAACTACAAATGGTTGGTGCGATGAAATACGGAAGATAACATTTATTTCAACAATTAAAAAAATAAAAAAATAATGTTCTTAATTTCTCCAGTAACCGAAAGTAGAACTAATAGCTTCAGAGCTCATAGATACTACAGTCTTTCATAATTGAGTTTAATTATATTATTACATTCTATTAAATTGAATTAAACCAGTTTAATATAAGGTAATATGAGGACCCATCAATATTTCCCCTATGCGTAGCAGGAAGAAGGCCCCAGGCCTGTGGGTGCTCAGGATGGCTTCCTCCGAGCCATTGTATGGGGAGTTTGCATATTCTAGCTATGCTCAGCTAGACTATCTCAACAAATAATCCCAATACAAACAGACAAACCAGAACAGATTGCTCTCATACCCTGTCCTGACCAAAACATGGGGCATAAGCACATGAAATTGAACAGGTGTGCCGTTCGTAGGGCTGCCCACTGCTCCTGTTTGCCCTGGGAGAAAGCACGCTATGGGAAATGCAGAGAACACATACGGTATCTTCAGTCACAATTTCTCATTGTCTCTGTTACCTGCACGTGCATGTGTGTATCCATACTGTAAGATAAACTCATGTTTCCTCTTAATCTTACAATGGCAAGAATAACATCATCAACAATATTAACTGCAACATCTCTGACACGCAGGGCTACTGTGTCCTGCCCATCCTACAGGAAAGGTGCATACCTTATAGTGGGATGTATGTCAAAAAGTGAAGAAGCCCAGTGCTTCAGCCCAGAAGGGTTTGTGTGCCAGAGTCTGTAGGACCTTTTATACTTCACAAATAGGCTCCACTGTCACTTCTGGTCACTTCCACAAGAGTTAACATGCACACTGTTCTAAAAAGGGTGCAGCGTGAGCACTGACACAGACAGACCGACAGACCGACAGACCGACAGACAGTCAGCCATTATATAACTTTGAGTCTCAGTGTTCGGCAGCCTTAGTATTACATAACCTTGTTGAGTGAAACGGGAGGCCCTCGGGTACCACATAAACACCACAGACACAGAGACAGCATTCCAGCTAATACCAAGAATCTACCAACCTCACAATTAATTAGTGCGTTAATTACACACACACGTGTGTTCGTCATACACAGACAGAGTATTCAGGGTCAAAACTGTATTTGAACCAAATAGACAACATATGATTTATCACCCAGCAAATACCAGACATAACATACTAGCTCACAATACCACAAAACCCATTCTATCCTCTTGGCATAACAGAGATATGTTTACAATGCATTTGTGTGGCCACTTTATGCAGAAAAAGGATCTTGTTGAACTACGTGAGTGAGAAGCCCCTCCCGTATGGAATGTCATCTATGACTAAAACGCGGACTAGTGGTTCAGCAATCAAAATCATCTTTCTGACAGACACAGCGAAGTGAAAAATGGGTTAGTAAAAAAACCCAACCCCAGTTCTTCTGCATCTCCATGATAAGAAGATATTTCACTCTTCTTTCCCCATTTTCTCTCCTCTTCACCTCACTGCATTTTTACTCTAATCTGTTCTCCTCTCCTACATTTCTGTCTTCTTCTATTCTTCTCTTTCGCTCCCTCTCTCTTCATCTAGCTTTTTTCTGACACACACATTCTCAGAAACATTTGCTGTTGTCGTCATACAGTTTAACAGTAAATGACAATATACAGTGTCACTGCTGGGAAGCTGACATACACACATGTGAAGAGCTGGTTGCTAGGTGACCAGTGCTGCACCACACTCAAGCATAGACCTCAGACGAGCATGTGCAGTAAACTGGAGATGCTGGTAGGACTTGTCCCTGTGTGGAGCTGTATACTTTCTAGTAGGCTTGTCTAATCAGGATTATATCTGTATACTTTTTACAAGGGTGGATAGTTAGGATTTGATAAGAATATTTGCAAGTAGTACAGTTGACTAGCTAGGATTAGATCAGTATGGTTTCCAGTAGGAGGATTGACTAGCTAGGATGGAATCTGCGCTAATTCGGTAGATAGTCAAGATTGTATTTGTATACTTGCTAGTAGGATTGGATATTCAGGATTCGATCTATATACCTGGCATAGGATGAGTAATCAGAATTAGATGTGTATGACCTGCTGGTAAGGTTAACTAGTCAGGATTATACCTATAGTCAGATGTAGATTGAAATGCTTGCTTGTAAGATTGGATACTCAGGATTTGATCTGTATGCTGGCTAGTAAGATTGGATAGTCAGGATTAGATCTGTATTCCTGCTGGTAAAAGTTGTCCGGAGTGAAGTTGTTATCCTTCTGCAATAACAATCTTCAGAGAAACAATGACAGATGGCTACGTCAGAGTTGTACACAACACACACACATATCCACCGACCCACACACATTCACCTACATTCACCCACTCACTCAAACACACACCCATTCATCCACTCGCACACAACCACACACACACCCATATTCTCTCACCCACAAACACATACACACACAATTAGATAGACAGACACTGACAAAAAGAGAAGAAGCAAAGTGTCCCCTAAGTAGGTTAGTGCCACCGGGGGGGGGGGGGGGGGGGGGGGTTATCAGATGAGGGACAGGTTGTGTGGTTATTAGGCCATGAAGTACCTCTGAGGCATCACTGCCTGCTGGCTTTGGGCTTCCATCCCTCCACACAGGCCCCAGGTCACTAGAGAGAAGGAAAGCCATGTATGTGTATGTTTGTACGTGCGTGCATATGTGTATGTGAGCATTTGTGTGTGTGAATGAGTACAGAATGTGCACATGCATGCGTGTGTTTGTAATTGGTTGCAAGTGTGCGTGTGTCTAGTGTATGTGTAGAGAGAGAAGGTCCTCTGTAAACACTTGGTGTACTGTTTCTTCCATCAACAAAACTATAACACTTAAGAGCTTATTCAAACAAGTGAGGCCTGATTGTCTACCCTGTTGCATTCCAATCAAACAGAACTGTACTACAAAGAGCGCATGCCAAGCCGTATTGTTTGTACAATGTGTGTACTACTGTTACATGAATCATACTGTTAAGTGTACAGTAACTTTTCCATCTGTGTGTGCGTTACTCATTTATACTTTACAGTGACTGTTCCCTGCTATAATCATGTGTCTGTGTATTTGTGTGTTTGTGTTTGGCTACTCCTTATTATACTGTGAAGGGATTGTTCCCTGTGACACATTGCCTGGACAGCAGGATCCCAGCTTGATCTCAGTCCTGATCAGGGGCTGGGGCTGCTATCTAAATCCTCTCACTCAACATCTGGAAGGACAGCCAGAGGCAGAAATCAGCCCAAGAACATCAGCACATGTGCATGCACACAGACACGTGGGCATGTACATCACACAAACAAATACACACACATGCACACATCCACACGCACACATTCACACAGACATCCACACACACAAACACACACATAAACACATACATGCGCGTGTGAACACAGACTCAAACGCACAACACACACACACACATGTACTAGCAGCTGAAGTGATCCCTGTGATTCAATGGACAGATAAACAGATCACTTACAGAAGAGGTTCCATATCATCCTGAGGTCATTGACATGTCCACTAATCAATCAATCTTATATACCAAACTAGTTTCTTGATGCTTCTACTGTAAATCACTCTCTTCTTTACAGCCCTCATATCATACATGCTACTCTCTTTAATCTACATTAACCTTCCATTTATCAGATGCTCTCCTACAAAATGGTTTAAAATAAGTAGGGAAGTAACAGTAAATATTGGCACAATATATTGTGCAGCAAACTCTTACAATATGTATCGTAGCGTTATTGCAATATTTTTACAACATGACGTCTTTTTCATCCTATTGGTTGAACATCCAGGCAGGCAACATACTCTGCACCTGTGTCACACGACCATTCACTCCATACAGAGAAAATGCTTGAACTGAGTTAACTAAGATGTCAGTACAACAAATGGATGTTTTGGAAATACATCTCTTAATGGGATTTCAGTTTAATGGAAAAATAAATCAATTGTTATACGAATTGAATCGTGAGCTGAGTGTATTGTTACACCCAGAAATATTAGCATGTGTTTGGTTAACACGTAGTCAACCGAGTCCAGTCATCACTATCAGAAAAACCTTCTGAAACAAAAGGTGACATCAGCAGTCATTATTATAGATCACGCAAGCAGCTTGCTCACACACTGACATAGGATAAGCAGGTAAATCATACACACATTCACCTAGACTATGCAGTTAAATCTTTCACGATCTAGTTTGTACAAAGACAGATTTAACATAGCTAAGCAGATCAAAAACACTAGCACCATGCACATATACCGATAGATCATATACAACTAGATCCTACACATGAAATACTGATTGATCCCACACACACACACACACGATAGATCATGTAGTGGTAGATCCTACATCTGCTAGATCTTACAGGCACAGCCAGATCATACACAGCTATATTATACATAAATACAGCAAGATCATACACAACTTGCCTACATCATACAGGCACAGCTGGATAATACATAGCTTGATAATTCACAGCTATTTCGCACACATCTAGGCCTAGATCATACATAACTAGATCATACAGCTAGATCCTACATGCACAGCTATAGATCATACACATCTAGTGATTACACAGCTTCATTCACATACACAGCAGAACATCTCCCAGCAGACAAGATCACCCTTGGGTCTGACACTGGTGTGATGTTCTATAGAGTCACAGGACAGGAAGGGGATGAACGGGGGACACAAGCAACAGCAAAGACAACAATAACAACCACATAGTTTTCCAGATACACAGCACATGACGTCCATCATTGCTAAAACAGATCAGTGATGGGTTTTCTAAGCATTTACTGCAACAGAATGGAGGTGTCTTCACAAACATGCCACAATACATTTAATTCAGACAGCAAAGCCAAAGGTATTGATTAGAGAACATTCTCAAACTGGACACTGTACAGAACAAGTGTGATCACCTATTCAGAGATTATGTTGTACACATAAAATCAACAGAGCCAGAACAGTAAACATATTTTCTAAAGCATATTAAGTTAAGTACAGGAAACTAGTTTAGAGCCATCTTCGTTTAGGTAGGATGACAAATGAGGTAAAAGATGTTCACTTTTATCCTAAAAAACAGTCTTACATTATGGCACCACTGCTCAAAACTCAGCTGATGTCCAAAACACCATTATCAAACTCTAATGAATACTGGACTCCACTGCCCTCTGCCTTACTGCTGGTTGTCATGCCATATGACTGACATGGCTTCCCTTCCCCTTCTCCCGCCTGTGCATGCAAAATTACATCCACCCATTTCTGACACAGGGAAAAGTAGGGTGCACACATAAAACATTAACACAGACAGAAGCCAAGTGAGTCTTAAATTTTGCACGCAAATGTATCTGTTTTGCTGATGTGGAAATGAAGAGACAACCATGAAAAAGAACGAACTAGAACTCTCTCTCTCAGAGGGCTTTTCCCACACTCTCTTTCTCCTTCTATCATTTTCTCTGCTCATCTAAATAAGCCGATCTTTTCCTCCAAGAAACCCAGAGCTAGGGTGGTCATGATGCTAGCGCCTCTACCCACAACCGTGTCCTATATTAAGATCCCTACCTGCATGTGATAAGTCTCTGCCCAAGCCTGGCAGCAGTTCATGGTAGATTTCAGAAAAGTGATTTCCATACAGCTGGGTACAGGCCTACAGTCCACTGGTGCTGTCCAATGGGAACATGCCTCACTATACTTAGCTTACACTGTCCAATAGCAAACATTCTCCTTACCTCTATCAGGAAGTCTCCTGTCCTAAGCCCTGCCTGCCACGCCACTCCACCCTCATCCACAGATTCCAGATACTGCAGAGCAGGGAAGGCAGGGGTTGGGGTGAACTCCTCGATGGGGGTGTCTGCTGCAAGGACGGAAGGGGGTGGGGGAGAAGAAAAGAAAGGGTTAGGAACTGTGGGACAAGACTATCACAGAGACAAATTCCTCATATATTGAACATAAGGGAAGGAGAACAAAGTGTGGAGGACTGTGTGTCCTGCCCCATTTCCAGACACACTCTGTTAACACTCCAGAGACAACAATGCTGGGATGCACAGACCCCACGCTCCTGGTAACACTATGAAAACATTATGACAAAATCTTTACAAAAAAACAGTATGCACATAACGAAATAGAAAAATGGCTGGATTCATAACTGGATGTGTCACAGCACTCTACATGTATATTACGTTTGGTTAATGAATTACAAGCAGTGTCATGTAGTGCTTGTAAAATTTCCAGTTTCTTGCTGGTTGGATATGGGCTGGGTAACAGCAGACATCAGGAGTTTCTCTCTGGTCCAAACTCCCTACTGTACACTGGGTAATGTCCAGTGGAGAGATGGTAAGGAAGGGGCAGTGAAGCGAGGGAGACAGAGAGCAAAGGGGAAAGAAAGTGACAGAGAGACACTGAGACAGAACAAGAGAGAGACAGCAAGACAAACAGAGGGGAAGCATTTTAATAGCAGTGTATGTGTGCGCATGTGTGTACGTGTGCTTGAGAGAGAGAAAAAAAAGAGAAAGAGAGAGAAAGAGAGGGTAAGAGATATTGTAGTGTGTGAGGTGTGTTTGTAAGTCAGTCAGTAAGATGACTGGGCTTCTCCACATGGCACTTACTGCCACAATGCAGATGTTATAGCGGAAGAGTATGGACACAGTATGGTGTGGTCAGTGACTGCACTTATGATAGCAGCTTTAGCACTTTGGGGAAGTCGTGGCCTAATGGTTGGGGAGTTGGGCTTGTAACCTTCAAGTTGCTGGTTCAATTCTCGCACCTGCAGGAATTGAAGGTGGAGATAACAGCACTCTCTCTGCCTTCGATACCATGACTGAGGTGCCCTTGAGCAAGGCACTGAACCCCCAATTGCTTCCCGGGCACTGGAGCAATAGCTGCCCACTGCTCTGGGTGTATGTTCACTGTGTGTGAGTGTGGTTGCCCACTACTCACTACTGTGTGTGCACTTGGATGGGTTAAATGCAGAGGTAAATTTCGAGTATGGGTAACCATACTTGACAATACGTCACTTCACTTCACTTAAAAGCTTGTCATCACCATAGCACTTCCAACATACATCCACATAGCATTTTAACGCTACTTAGCTGATAGTAGGGTGAAATGTTGTTCCATCAAGAGGAAAAAATCCTTACAATATGGATCTTAGATATATATACCATAATAAACTAAACACTTTGAAAAGGCATCGTTCTCCTTTAATCAAGAGAGTGAGAGTAGAGTAGAGGGCACGTTTTCCCTCTAGAACTTTAGTCATGGCCACTCCAAGAAACCAGAGGTGACAAGTGACACGAAGGATAAATCATTTGTGTGCTTTGGGAAAGATTTCTTTTTGGGGGGGGGGCTGCAACGGGGATTTTTTGTAGGCTGGACTAACAAAATAATAAATGGATAATATTTTGAAACCTTACTTGGAGGATTTATTGGTGACATCCGTCGCTGCTTATCGGGGAGACAATCTGGTCTATATTAAACTTAGTGAGAAACAGCGCAGTGAAGAGCTAACCGTGCACGTCATTTTGTCAATTCAGCCTCGGCTCACAAGCAACCCATGTGGCAGTGAGACCTTTCGCATGGGATAAAGTATGGGGATTTCAGGTGCTATATGGGTGTAAAGGTTCTAATCAATGTTTGTGATGGTTCTCATTACTGATGGACACAAACAGTGGAGGGTAGAGGCACCACACGAACACAAACAAGGGGGGGAGGAGGAACGAACAGTCACTAGGAGTGCGGGTCCGTCTCCTACCTTTAGCCCCTCGAAGCACAAATCCGAATCCTTCATTATCCTTCTTCTGCAGAACCACCGTCTTTTCGTCAATAACACAGTCGCTGTGGAGAAAATTCCGCGCATAACGACCGTTATTGCATCCTATCATCCTCATCATCGCCACAGCTGCTCGCCCCGAGCTTCTCATCTTCACGTCGCCGCACACGGAATTAATCAACTACAAGAATGAATGGTGCGATATGGCTGAGTCTCACCAGCCGTCACCGAGCACCTTCAAAGAACAACCCCACCTTTATGGAAAACGTTGCTGTGGCATAAAAAAGTGCTGGCCTTAGCCGGCGACAAGGGTCGACGTTAGAGATAAACATTTCCACCAGGGGACCCCAGTTGTGCGATGAGACGCGCAAGCAGAAAACACGAAAGGGAGAAAAAAACATTGCTGAGGGAGTGGGTCAGGAAATGAGGGAGGGAGGAATGACGCCGGGTAGGGGAATAAATATGAGTGAATGGATGGATGGATAAATGAATGAGGGGTGAGCGTTGAGAGAAATATTTCTTTCTGTAAAATATACCGTTTAAGTTGTTTTTTAAAAGCCGTTTGATGGCCCTAAATAGCAACACCAGACTAACATATTCAGGCTAGGCACATGCCACAACTGTGACGGGAGATCTAATCTGTTTAGAGTTTTGTTGCATAGCCTATTACCATGTGGCCCAAGAAATAGCCCCTATTATAGTACATTTGCTAAATGTTTTGTGTAACAAAATGTATTAAAATAGGCACATTTTGACAATTGATTACGATTATTTTAGAAAATAAATGAACACCTGTATAGTGAGCAAAGAGAAGAATATAATCGGCTAAATCATGCATAACAATGAAGCGTGGACCCATAAAGGAAACACTTAGAGCTAAATAACTTCTACCGCATATTCTCTTTACATTTTGTCATCGGCCAAATGGCCACAGGCCAGGCGTAGTGGACAGGTCAACAGAATCAAGCACCCTTGTGTTGCACATCTGAAAAACTCGGAGGTAGATATGTTGCGTGAGTGATCTAGCCAGGCTGTGGTAGCTAGCAACACGGACTCTTGGAAGCAAGGTTACCATGGGAACACGCTCTGGCTTCTCTGGGCAGGCATGGTGACGATGTCTGCGATGCGCTAAGCCTTGCTGTGGACCTAGTAGGTCATCCACATAATACTACCACAGCAATGAGATTTAAGTACTAGTGGAAAATATACTGTAAGAGACAGAATCCCTTCATATGTAAAAAAAAAAAACAAGCAAACAAACAGATTATGTTCGTTGAAAAAGTCTGTGAAATGCCCATACTTACATATGTCTATACTGGGTATACTATATAGATATATCTATACTTGGTATACTAATGGGTATACTTATATATCCATATATTCCAAGGACAACCTTGTGAAAGAAGCAATAGGCCTACTACTGTATACAATGATGGAGAGAATAATGAGAGGGGCAATTCTAAGATGTCTATCTGCTACCACAGAGGCCATGGCCGGCTGAAAACTTTAGGCAGGCACGAGTGAATAGCATAATTCACACTGGATATATTCAGATGAAAAAATAAGGAGATGTTGAGAGACAGGGTACAGAAGGGGAGTCTGTGTGGGCCTCAACTCGATGGCACATGCCAAGACAGCCTGCCGAAGGGCACTGGCCCGGACTTCCTTCCTGCCATTGCGTCACTATGGCAACCTGTTCTGTGTACTTGGAGCCTGTCACTCCAAAGTAGGATGTGGGTCTGAATACAGTTGAATAGAGGAGGGTCTCTACTGTTTTTCTCTTCTCTCTTTCTACCCTTTTTTCTGTTCTCTCCCTGTTTCTCTTCATGATTTCTCCTTGCCCTCCATCTGATCTCTCTGTACTCCTCTCTGCTCTTTCTTCTAAAACCTTCTCTCTCTCTATCTCTGATTTCTCTTTCTACTCTCTCTTTAAATTCACTCTCTTTTTTGCTCTCTCTATATAATATTGTTTTTACTTTGAATAAAAGCATCTGCTTGATGAATACAATTTTATTGTATTTTAAAGGCTTTATTTCCAGACAGTCAGTCTATTAGGACCACACACCAGTTCCTCAGAGCCCATGTTTTCCTGGGCAAAAGCTTTGTAGTGCATGTTTGCGTAACATTGGCTCTGGGTGCCCAGGAGCGAGCTCAGCCTCAAGCTCAGCCTTACATCATCTACCATCTGATGGTGACAGAAGTGAGAGAGAGAGAGAGAGAGAGAGAGAGAGAGAGAGAGAGAGGGGAGGGAGAGAGGAAGTTAGAGAAAGACAGAGAAGGAAAGAATGAGATAAATGGAGGGAGAGAGAATAGAAGACAGAAAGAAAGACAGAAAGAAAACAAGGGAGAGAAAGAGACATAGAGAGGGAGAGAGATCACACTCCCACTCCTCACCTCATGAAAAGATGTCAAGGGCCTCCACTACAAGTTAGCTATAAATGGGTTTAGCTATGGGGTTTTTGCAATGGGTTTCTTGATGGTGCTGTTTTTTTAATATAATCTATAACCATGTTCACTGATCTTTTTAACTGATATTTTCCCACATTCTATTCTATTTTATTATTTTGAAATATATTCTGCAAAGGTCTGTTAAATTCTATTCTGTTTTAGGTTGTCCTGTTAAGTTCTGTTCTATATATTGTTCTGTTTTTAGTTACATCTGATCATTTTCTGTGCGATTTTATTGTAAAACTGTTTTTGTTCAGTGTGGCTATCTCGTTCTCCTGTGGGGATGTTGATTGATAAATAAATAGTTTAAATGTAGAAATTATAAAATGTCAAATAAACACCAAACCAGAAATGGTTCTTATGAGAAGAAAAAAATTATTATGAAGGAAATAAAGCTGCAAATGCTGTGAACACATTCAATTTGGAAGTATTTATAATAATGTGAATGTGTGATATCCTATAGATGAAAAAGATGCAAACACACACCGATTGGAAAGTGCCATCTTGATATTGTTGGATTGCGTCAACATTGTCATTTTCTCCACCTCAACGTCTTCAAAGCTAATGATGATTTATGGTTTAAAGTCTCATACATATTAGAAGGAGTATATACAGGTCATTGACCTGGTTCTTCTGGATGAGGAAGACTGGTAAAATGTTTCTGTATATTGGACTGTGCTGGATCATTAACCATTTACAACTATTGCAACAATAACATAATAATACAATCAGTGAAGCATTGCAACCAAATCCCATTTTAAGCAAATTTTTATTATGTCCTACAAATAAGACATGATTTTAAGGTGTTTTTAACATTCCCATAATGCATGCTAATGGAAAAAGTAATGAGAAAATATTCATATATATCAAATGCTGTACAATCAAATACCGTAATTCTTAAATATAGAGATCATCTAGTACGATTAACTTTACAGGCCTTGAAGTGGGTTAGCCAAGTTTGTTAATGTAGTTGTCCTACCTTGATGCATCAAAGCTGTCGTATGATCCTACAGTGTAGTGTCTAAACAGCTTTCTTCTCTCAGCCCGATCAGCTCTGGCATCTGAAACACAAGACATTTACATATATTCATTTAGAAGATGATTTTATCCAAACCAACATAGTGCATCTAGTAGGTTCCACTGATAATGAAGGACTACAAGTGAAGTTCTAACGGCATGTCGGTGATTGGTGCCAAATCTGTTATGTTACAGAGAGCAATAATAACCTAAGTATGGACACTCAACATTTGTAAATGTTTAACTTTCCTCTGCTGTAACAATGGCTGAATGCAAGAAAGATGTTACATTAGCAAAAAGACAACCAAATATTAACTGTCGGTAACCACTTATCTGTATGGATAATACAGATTGTGTTTGCTTGTGTGACCTGCTGAAAGAGTTCAGAGATTGAAGATAAGGCCCAGAATGAACAGAAGAAAGCCTTTAATTAGATTACACAGAATCAAACTTATTTAAATGATTTTGAGATGGTACAATTTCTGGGGAATTTGTGTGTTTGTGGTCACTGCAACTGAGGCATTTCCTTTACTATATCACCTCCAAACCTATCAATTAAACCACATTCAAATTGGGGAGCGGTTAGAGTCCTTGACTCCCAATAAGGACATTGTGGGTTTGATTCTTGGGCTAACATTTTTGACTGTGACTAGCTGGTAAGCTACCATTAGCTTCAC
Organism: Plecoglossus altivelis; assembly: GCA_036571765.1. Classification (NCBI taxonomy): domain Eukaryota; kingdom Metazoa; phylum Chordata; class Actinopteri; order Osmeriformes; family Plecoglossidae; genus Plecoglossus; species Plecoglossus altivelis. The sequence goes on along the minus strand of BROE01000003.1, from coordinate 6,817,698 downwards.
CTTTGCCACAAAAACCTTTGCCTAAACAAAACATTATGCCTAAACCATGCAACGGAGCACATTTTGACACCAACATAGTGCAGAAATACAGGTAACAGTTGGGAACAGTATGGGAAAATAAAAATGAAATAATATGTATGAAAGATAATATAAGTTGTGCCATTCCAAAGGCAAGTATAACCAAATACAACTCAGTATTCAGGGGATATACAATTGTATCAAGGTATTGAGCAGTAACCAGCAGAGTAAAGGAGAACTGGTGAAGGCTAGGGATTCATAGAAATTCGTCATTAAGAACAAGCTTATTTTCTCAGGTGTTATTTGAACAGAAAACCAGGCCATCAATATAAAAAATGAAGAACCCTTACTCCCAGAGACCAAGCTAGCCCTAAAACAATGAACAGTGGTTAAAGCTATTTGAAAACGAATTTTTAATTTTAGAACTGCTTTGAAACATTTCCAGTCCATGATGGAATTACAAAAACATTTTCTACCTTATTTTTTTTTCAAGTTATACAAAAAGATATCACTTTAAAAGCAATTCAATTGGAATTTGAATTTCCCTGAGAGGGGGGTCAGTCATTACATCAATATGTGTGTGAATGTTGAGCCCACATAATATAATTGATCCAGACAGACACTGCTAACCTCAAACTAAAATTGCAATCCTTAAAGAACATCCCATGTAAAAATCAATTTCTTGAAAAAAATAAGGATATTTCAAATACATTTCCAGGATTTAAAGACCTACGTTAACTTGTAGGTTGGGACCAAAGTGGTTTGTAAAATTTCTGTGCTTCTATGTGATGATATCAGCTGTCAGCAGTCTGCGTGGGATACAGCTCTCTCTGCTTGCCAGCCTACTCACTGTTGTCATAGTCACTGATGATTTCTTTTCTATGCACATACTATTTGATATGTTGAGCTCTATGGTTTCTTTTACCTATGTTTAATCCATTTAGAGGGATATTTACTATGGCCTAGCATGCCCTGGCTCTGGACAAGAATAGTATTGTCTCAGACAGAACTAAACACAGGCGTTCACCTAAATTCTGGGTTTTATTATTTCAGAATTTATTTATTATTTGTTTTATTTCCATAGAAAAATAGATTCAGCTAACAGTAGCATTAGCTTCCTGCCTGCCTGCCTGCCTGCCTGCCGCACGTTTGTCTGGCTCGTGATGTTGCCTCTCTCTAGTTTGAGCACTGCATCGTCACCAAACTTTTATCAGCAAGAAGCTCTACAAACAAAATACTACTTGATAGGTGAGAGCGGTGCTAATAATTACAGATAAGAACCTATTTGAATTGCAAAGCCAGTCTAGCCTAGGGGCTAGTTTCAATGACGCATCAACTGGGTTAGCATTAGCCTAGTCTAATAAGAACTTAGAATGGCACAGGGACTAGATTCAATGAAGCATGACGGTAACATTTGCTTTGCACAGTGGCAAAAACCTGAGACAATCCTGTTGCTAGATTTTATGATGGGTTAAACGTGTTGAGCATCTCTCTTGAATATATAAATGTATATTCTCCCGAGTATACACTTCTGTACACTGCCAGCTAGATGTTTGCTGTGTGTTTGAAATGCCAAACTAAGGTGCAATAAGCTCTTCAGTTTTGAACAGAGATTTTTTCCATCTCTTGCTTCTTATTATGCATTAAAACACGAATAATCCAATGGTTAATAAACAATATTGTAATGATTAATAAACTGTCAGTACAAACTGATGATTTACATGCACATTTGTCCATAAAAGTATACTGCAGTTTAAATAAAAACCATTTGCATTTACAGTTTGTTGCAAAGTTCTCCATCTACCTTGAGCAAACCATCACCTTGGTCAGCTAGGAGCTAACTTCCTGCTGATCGGACATCATAGCGACATGTTCTTACATTTAAGGACTTTAATGGATGTAACAAATCCATGTGCTGTTCCTCCAATTAGGGGGAAATACACACAACTCCTAACAGTGTAAATCAGACCAATTACAGTCCTTATGCTGTCCCCTCCAGAATTACCCTCACCCACCCTCTCTCTCAAAGACCCATTCTCTCTCTTTATCATACATATGCACGCATATACACCCAAATACTGTAAACCTACATACTCGCTTGCTCTCACTTCTTACTGGAGTTGACAACTCTCCTACCTCCGAAATGCACCTTCTTCCTTGCCTTGGTTGGGTCATCCATCTGCCCTCTCTGTAAAAATCCCCCAAATGCAGTGTCTCGCTCCAACGCACACTCTCTGCCCCTTGGACCGACCAGCCCTCGTTCACACCTGGTCTTCAGGCCACAGCCTTGACACTACCCACGCCGCAAAGTTGGGCTAGTCCCAAAACCAACAGGTTAGACCCCATCACCACAACCCTCTCCATAGAACATGGAACAACAATTCTAAATCATTGGTAAGCTCTGCTCTTCGAGCTGTGAAATAGAGTGTGTGTGTGAGAGAGAGAAACAGTGAGAGAGAAAAAAATACAAAAAAGGAAAGGAAAAAAATCTTGCTAGGGCCCACTCCTTAGCAACGGGGTTGGTACAGTGTGTAGAGGATGTTACCATGGAAATATATCAATCAGGAATGTACATGAGGGTTTCTCTGAAGGGTTAAAGAGAAGCTGCAACAGTGGAGGATGGTTTAAATCTGCTGGAACATGTTGCTCATGCTGTACATTTACACCGATTTATTACTCGCACAACACGCACAGTACAATATATAATAATACAAAAAAAGCTTCTATATATACTGATGTAGCTAGCTGACACTTTTTCTCTCTGGCAGGGGACTAAGGGCTCTTTTTTGGGTGGGGGCTAGGTTTGCGCTCTATCTCTCTCTTTGAGGGAACTAGGATATACAAAGGGACTAGGCTATCGCTCTCTCTCTCTCTTGGAAGGGATTAGGGGTATCTCTCCGGGAAGGGACCAGATTATGTCTTGCTTTAGAAAGGGTCTAAGGGTATCTTTATAGGAAGGGACTGGGGTATATTTCTAGTAAGGGATCTAGGGCATCTCCCTCTCTAGGAAGGGGGTAGGAGAAATCTCTAAGCAGGAACTAGGGTATCTGCCTAGGACGGTATAAGGATATCTTTCAAGAAAGGGACTACGGTGTCTTTGAGAGGGGACCAACAAATCAGCATGATATCAAGGAGAAGAAGCCAAATGCCAGTGAAGATGATTCTACATTGAGGCTGGGCGATATGACGATTTATATTGTTTGACAATTGAACAAGTTGACTCAAAAAGCCTTGTAAGTGAACGATGGGAGCTCGCATATCATAAGAGACTTTTTAATGTGTATTCTTATATAAGATGTTAATGATCAATATATTTAAATTAAAATGGTACAGGACACTGTAAGGTGTTCTTGCATCCATTGCAGATGGATCTGTTTTATCACGTTCATTTTACAACTAATATTTCTGTATATTATAAGGAATTAAGCCTAATTATTAGCCTGTTTCTGAAGATTGCATAGATTAAAAAGCCTACATTTGTTTCTGCTCATTTACACTCAACAATATTAAAATTGAAGCGTAGAATGAAACAGGGTTCTCTTCTAATTTACCTAAGTGCAAGAGGTAATGGTAATAGGTAGTTGAAACAGTTTAATGAAAATGAAGAAAGAGGGCAATCCTGTATACAAATTGTCCTAACCTATATTATGCCTTAAACTTCAGTTCAAGTTTTTTTTCATTCCAGTGATATTTTTAAACAATTTCTAATTTTGCATTTCATTAATAAAGAACCTCCTTTGAAACAAGCTGCTTTATAAAATGTTGTCAATGACAGTATCTTAGCTGGAATAACAATTTCGAGTACCACCTGCAAACTGGACATATGCCCCTGAAAAGATATATATCTTAAGCATAAACAAAGTTTCTGGAAGCTATCTTTGTCAGTAACAACAATAGCAATATGCAACCATTTGGTCGCCGTCTACAGCCCTTTGCTCCAAGTTTCAGGCTTCACCCCTGGTAAATTGTACAGCTAAGCTAGCTAACTACTAGCTACCGCTATGTGGATATTGATTGAGCTAACCAGTCGAAAGACGTACAAAAATACAGGGTTTTGATATTACAGCCTGGAAACATATCTAGCTACATGTTATCATATTGGCCTTTGCCTGTAACATTCCGGCAGCTGTCTGGCTATTTTAGGTAATTAACAAGTTGCTAAACTTGTGATGTTAGGACCTAACGGTGGTTAGCTAATTAGCCACCGTTAGCTTCTCTTCTCTTAAAAAATGCTTTAATCAAACCTAAACCATGCAACAGAACTTGAAATCCAACACATGCATCACAAATGTAACCAAGCCGAACATTTTAATCCCTACATTGTCTATGTAATGCAAATATTGAGGGACAAGGTAGGGTGGGAAAATAAATCATAAATATATTTGAGAGAGCATATACAGCAGGCCTTTCCAAAGGTAGGAACACCTAATTAGTCAAATTCGCGAACTGTTTGACTTTTTAAAAAGAGACAGAAAATAGCCAGAATGCCCATCACGATTTAAGGTGCAGCGTTCGCTTGAACCTGTCCAAGGAAATATACTGTATACAAGTATCCCACTACACTAAATATATTTTGAGGTTGTACATATAATATTTGTGGGGTATTTGCAACAAAAATTTTGTCAATTTTGGGCATTGTACAGCAGACAAATCTAATATCACTAAGTACTTTTTTTGTTGAGTATATTATATTTATAATATATTTATTTCATACAAAATTGACCTCTCCATGTCGTCATTTTACATAAACAATGTATTTATTGAAATGACTGAAAATGTGCCATGTATTGTTATCAAGAAAACAAAGGATGGGATATGAGGTTTTGATCATATCGCACAACCCTACACAACATCCTTCAGTGTGGTCATCTAGAGTTCTCTAAGCAGCTTTGTCTGAATATCACAGGCTTACTGAAACATAAGGAGGATGATGAGGAATAGGAACAGGAACCAGTCATGATCTCAATAATTATTCACACTGCTTTGCACATTTCAGAGCCCTCCCAGTGAATCCTCTCGAACGGAGCTGCTACAGTTAGAGTGTTTTTTCAGAAGTCAATAATGCATCCTTTCCCCCTCCTGTACCCCCACCAACTCTCTCAGGGGGACCTGGATTATTGGACTGAAATGATTGAGAGGTTGGTTTACCCTAAATACTGCTTCTGTCACCTCTGGCAATAGTAGCCAATGCCCTTGAGAGTGTTGCCTACAGTAGCAGGACAGAGCTTACGGCCAAGGAAGCATTAGCAATACAGTCATACACTAGATAACTCCAAACATGCGTACCAAATCTTGATGAAATGGAATCAACCATTCTGGTTAAAGATGGACATGGACAGATACCTGTCCAGAGCCTATATTCAGCATATCAATCAAGGAGCCTGGGTAAACCTCTCTGTATTTGAAACACTGTCCAGGGTAAGTAAATCCTTTCAAATTAAAAGAACAGATTAGTCATGTATTCATCATGTATCACAGTATTTGACTTGAATCAGAATTGTCTCCTACATTGATAAATCATATATAGGCTTAGATATGCATATGATAAGATATGCATTCTATGCAAGTGTACTTCACAGACCTTTGTTCTTGGCCCGAGCTGATTTGTGTATACTGATCACACCACAGATCTACAGCACAGATCCAGCTACAGATCCACAGCACCACTGAACACTGGCTTCACTGAGGTGGAAGCATTTATTTGGACCAAAATAACTCTCAACAGAATGTTGCCCCCAGGAGTAAGGCTAGCGTGTGTAAACCACACACACACACTGTTACATACACAAATACACACACACTGTACAGCTGCACAGCATACAAGCTTAAAAATGCCCCACACAGTGTGTTGTAAAACACTCACAGGACATGCATACACGCCACACACACGTGACTAAATGGACAAGCAAGGACACTGAAATATCAAGCCACGCATATAAAATCCAACAGTAGAATAGAAATGAAGATTTACAGAAGAGAAGGCAGTTTGCTAGACAACACTTAATTTAGGCTAAATCCCCTCTGAAGCCTCTGTCACTGTCGTCTGTGTTCTGTGTAGAGCTGGTGTTATGGATGGACAGATGTTCTTTACTTATCCCCAATCACCAGGGTGTCACACTCATACATACAGGACTGAAGCTCGGTTACATAAGATCATGCATGTGCATAAGACTGACACATGCTAGACAGTGAACATACATCTTGTGTGACTGGGACAACAACTACACTATCACGTATGTGTGTTTGTGTATGTGTGTAAGAGAGTCTGATTTGTGCATGCATGCATGAGTGTGTCATGCCTGGATATCGGTATATGTTAGTATGTGCATGCGATGGACATGTGATTATGCATGTCCATTCAAAATGTGTGTATTTGCATGGATGTGTGCGCATATGCATGCACACAAATGTGTGCACAACTGCGTGCATGCATGCGTGTGCGTGCATATGTGTGTATATATGTGTGGACATCTACACGTGTGCATGTATGTATGTATGTATGTATGTATGTATGTATGTATGTATGTATGTATGTATGTATGTATGTATGTATGTATGTATGTATGTGGGAGAAGGTGCTTGTGCGTGCCTCTGTCAATGCAGTTGAGTGCTAATTGAAATTACAGCCTGCCATGGCCAGAAGGCTGTTCTCATTCAGCAGCTCATCAGAGGACAAGGGAGGCAGGCACATTGTCCAGCCTCAGACTGCTCTGTTTGCTTTACCTCTGAGATGCTATATTCCATGTTCATTCGCTGGTTAGCTGTTTTATGATATGCAGCTGAGTGTGCCTGTGTGTATGTTGTGTGAGAGTGTCTGTGTGTATTGATCTGTGTGTGATTGAGTGGGTAACAAGTTAGACTGTGTGTATGTGCACATTTGTGAGTGAGCTTACATGGCCTTTCCTCTTGGGCCTGTGTAGGGATCTCCTCCACACACTCAGCAGGGAACCAGCCCACATTCCCTCTGGCACTGCCCTCCCAGAAACCCCCCTCTCCAATGGACAAAACTGAAGGGAGATAAATAGGGAGGGGAAGGATATAAGGGAGGACAGAGTGAAGGATAGAGTCAGGGGAAGGAGATGGAATGACAAAGAGATGGAGAATGAGAAACAGAGAGAGTAAAAGAAGAGACAGAGACGGAGAAGAAATTACAGAAAAAGAAAGACAGAATGTCAAAGAGAAAAACATAGAAAAAAGGCTTATCATCCCATCTACACAGTGCTCAGAGAGATTATCCTTTCCAGAAAATTGATGCTAAGGTAGGATGACATTCACCTTTGACACGGTCATTCTTGTAGAGGTGGATCTCTCCCTCTGCCTGAGGCTGATAGGGCTGCACCACCATATAGTGTCTGCTTGGAACAGCATTGTACAACTTCCTCTTCTGGATCTGGGGATCCTGGCCTGCTAGGGCCTCACAACCCCTGTGAGGACTGAGGAGAGGAGAGGAAAAGAGGAGAGGAGGAAGGAAAGAAGGAAGAGGGGAGGTGAGGAGGGCAGAGGAAGACAGATGAGAGGAGGAGAAGAGAATAAAGGTGAACTTTCCTTTATATAATACAAATTCCAACTGTTTTTTTGTGTCTACACTAGAGGATGGTTTCCATGGTAGACAGTGAAAGGATGCGCAATGGAGTCTCCTGCTGGCCAACAATGGAAATGGAGGCCTTGAAAATGACAGTGAGGCAATTTTGTGCATTTGCACACTGAAAAAAAGATCAGTCTATCATTTTAATGGTAGGTTTATTTGAATAGTGAGAGACAGAATAACATTAACAAAAATCCTGAAATCCTTTATATAAGTAACAAAATGGGATTAAAAGTGCGTGTGCTGCTAATCTGAGTTTGTTACCTGTATAAAAAACACCTGTCCACATAAGTAATCAATCAATCAGATTCCAAAGTCTCCACCATGGCCAAGACCAAAGAACTGTCAGGGACAAGATTGCACACCAACAAAAGGCTGTAATGGGCTAGAGGAAAATCGCCAAGCAACTTGGTGAGAAGGTGACACCAGTTTGTGTGATTTTTCGCTAATGGAAGAAACAGAAAAGATCTGTAAATCTCCCTTGGTCTGGGGCTGAATGCAAGATCTTACCTCATGGAGTTGCAGTAATCATGAGAAGGGTAAGGAATCAACCCAGAACTACATGGGAGGATCTTGTCAATGATCTCAAGGCAGCTGTGACCATGGCCACCAGGAAAACAATAGGAAACACACTACGCTGTAAAGAACTGAAATCCTGCATAACTTGAACGATCCCCTGCTCAAGAAAGCACATGTACAGTTCTGCATCTGAAGTTTCTTATTGAAGATCTGAATCATTTAGAGGAGAACTGGGTGTTGTGGTCAGATGAGACCAAAATCAAGCTCTTTGGCATCAACTCAATTAGCCATGTTTGGAGGAGGAATGCTGCCAATAACCCTCAATACACCATCCCCACCATCAAACACTGAGGTGGAAACATAATGCTTTGGGGGTGTTTTTCCGCAAAAGTGACAGGACAACTTCACTGCATCAATGGTACGATGGACAGGGCCATTTACCGTCAAATCTAGAGAGAAATAACCTCCTTTTCTAAGCCAGGGTGGGTATTTAAAATGGGTTGTGGATAGGTTTTCCAGCATAACAATGACCCAAAACGCACAGCAAGGCAACAAAGGAGTGTCTTGAGAAGAAGCGCATTAAGGTCCTCCAGTGGTTTTAGGCAATCTCCAAATCTTAATTCTGTTGAGTGTGCTATGAGTGTACTCTACTTTTACATCTACTCCCTCTGGCAATTAAAACTGTAAACACAAACACACACACTCAAATGCGCGCACACACACACTTTCATTCTGTTTTCTGTTGCATGCTGGTATTGATGGCAACATCGCACACATGTCCTATTAAAGATATTGATGTGCAGCTCCGTTCTTTATCCCACCCTCTCTCTCACACACACACACCTACAACCACAAACAAGAGATCTTCTCTAAAACACAATAAGGAGGGCAGGACAACCAATATGAGAAATTATCCACTTTTTAAATCTTTCTGGCCAATGAAGAGAGCCCCACACGGCCCTGCTGGGGGGTCCCACAGCAGAGGTGAAGTAATTAGGTTGGCTATTCTAAGGTAAGAGAGGAGGCCCAATATACTTTTCTGTGAGTAAGCAAAAAGCAAAAGTGAGAAAAAGAATCTGTGGAGATTTCAACTGTTGAAGATATTGGCTCTCAAGTTCTAAAATCATCTTGAATTTAATGTTCAGGTTTCGCCCTTCACTTTAAAGAACATGCTGTAGGTCCTAGTCCCTAGACAGACCATTCTAGTGCCAGTTTATGCCTAGTTCCAGATAGCTTAGTGAAACCCCAAATGGCCAGTCTTGCCCCAAGCCAGAGTCTATCCCCTAGCCAAGCATTGGAAAGCTAACCCTTAACCAAACATAGCCTCAGTTCCAATTCCAGTCTAACCTTAACCCTTATTAGTTAAGGACAGTTCAAGAGAATAATTCAGCGCTTTGCCCCAGCTCAAGAAATCTTGTTCTAACCCTCCACCTCAAGACCCCATCCCCCCAGATCAGGTACGCAATGTGACACAGGCAGCCCAGCAGAGCAGCAGTATATGGGGCAGAGCAGCTACACGTGCCCTGAGCTCTACAGAGACTCTGTCAAAGTCATAGCCAAAGGCATCCCTCAAGCTAATGAGATAGCACAGATCTATAGATCTGCTTCGTGTGTCGAAGTCTTCACATCAGCTAGTTATAATATTACTCAGTACATTGCTTCACACAGTCTGTGGTAATAACTGTTGTTACACTGATGCTACCTATCCTTAGTAAGCTTGGATTCAGGAGTGCTGTCATATTCACACAATTGTGATATTCTCTGTGATGTTATTAGTATAGCCTGATGGTTACTGTAAGCCAGCAAAAAAGTTAAATGGTATCAAAGTTGAGCAGAGAAATAATGACCTTTTTACCATAAATGGCAGCAGTTAAACCAATCATTGACCTTTTAGTCATGACTGCGGTTGCTAATTGTCATGGTGCAGGGGTGAAGAGTGCTGGGACGGGTGACTGACAGCTGCTTCCTGCCTCTCTCACAACCAATCTGTCCTCTGTCAAACACACTTCATATCTTTCTCTCTCTCTCTCACACACACACACACAAACAGTCACACAGAAACATGTTTTCTCACAGACGTTAGTGACTAGTTCTTACTAGTTCCGAAACATTATACAAACCCTGTCACATACACACTGTAAAAATACACATGAACAAGCATGTTTAGCCCCTCTCACAAAAACCACACAAATACACTCACAAACACAAACCAGCTCCTACACACCATCACAAACATAACCCTGCTTATATACAGGATTTTATATGGGAGAATGAGGAGAAGCTAGATGGAGGATGGGGGGAGGAGGTTAAGGAAGGTAGGTGGGGACAGGGAACGGATGGAGGGAGGAAAGGGGAGGAAGGAGGTATGAAAGATGGAGGTTGAGGATGAATTACGGAATATGGGGGGAGGTAGGGAGGGTGGAAAGGATGGATAGAGCATGGGGAGAGGTTTGGGAAGTCAGAGTAGGTTGGGAAGGCTGGAAAGGCTTAATTGCAGATAAATGTGCCTCCTTTTAGGCAAATGTGCCTCAATTAATCATTATACTGTGAGGTAGCTTGAGGAATGGTCTATGGTCTATATGACAGTATGGCTAGGTTGCAAGGAACATGTGCAATAGATGGTATGAGACACAGGAGATGCTAACGGACAGGATTAATAATATATAAAGACATATGCTAATGTGATAAATAATCCAGAGACAGTGTAAATCAGATAGAAACTATGCTATAGCTGTATTTATATTATAATGATATCCAAACAAGGTTAACCGCTAGCTAACAGACAATTCTTGGTTTAGCCTGACTACAAACCCTGATCTTTGGTTAACACCAAACAAAAACAAGTATAAAGCAGGCCTCCAGGCCTAGACGAAGGTGATTACATAAAGGTTTTAAATTTGGAAAACGAGCAGGCGTGGGTAGAGGTATTTAAGAAAGGGCACAAGAAAATAGGTCCTGCACACAAGAGCCTGTGATAGAGTAGGAGGAACCAGCAGGAGCAGGCTCCTGTTCTGTTCAGGTTCTTTCTTTATCAGCATCATTATATATATATATATATGGTAAATATATATATGGTAAATATATGTATGGTATATATATATATATGGTATATATATGGTATATATATAGTATATATATACCATATATATATATATAGTCATATGATATAGGAGACCTATATCACATGACTAGCCTGTGCCTGGGTTGATTCACCATCAAGCACATGCAGCACCTCCGGTATATAGGTGAATGTAAAGTGCTTGTATAGAGCGTGCTTACAGACTGGTTTGAATCTCTCTTGGTTCAAATCATGTGATAGACATCGTTTGTGTTCACAGTTAAATGTTAGGATTTAACTTAACAGATATGACCAGCAATTACTAAATCCTATCCACAGAACACTCCACAGCTGTTAGCACTTGGCTGGGCTGGCCCGAGTTAAAGAATATTATCTAATACACCATGGACAAGCTCATTGCTGAAAAAGCATATGCACCATACAGCAATGGCCATAGCAACCACTTCCGTAACTAGGGACTGTGGCCCAATTTTTTAGCTACTCTCTTCTTTGAGAGAGCCAGTTATACATGGAGCCAGAAGGGCTGTGAATGAGTATGCCTCACCTGGTGCTCTGTTTCTGGAGAGGGCAAGCTACGTAGCTGGCTGGATGAACCCAGAAAAAGGCAAGGGCAGGGAAAGGCGAACTTTCATTAAGAACAGTCACATGATCCTTTCTGACATTTATAGATTCAATTTCGTTTAATTTTTTCACTTTTTTCGTTTTCGTTTTAGTGAGTAATTGGCATGGCCCACTTACTGTGCTAGAACCTGGTCTCGCTAGACCACTGGGTGTTAGGTGAGGAAATTGCAGTTGTTGGCTGAAACTGAGACATTGTTGGGGCAGGAGGAGCTACTTGCACTTGTGCCACTAATCCATACCCAGATGCAAATACAGTCAGAGGGACATTTGCCTAGTCCTCTCCAAACCAGACACACAACTTTTGAAACCAACAATAACTGCATAAACACACACCCACAAACTTCCAAACACTAAAACACCTCTACCAACTACCAAACACTGCACACACCTTCTCAAATTTCCAAGAACTACACATACTTTCTCAAAATAGCAAACAGTACGCAAACATCTTTTATCTACTGACCTAATGGTAAACCCAAATGATCAAACATTTCCCCTATTCATCACAACCTCCATAGTTCCTTTGTTCTACTCTGCAAGGTGAAGGTTGATGAGATGCAGATGTTTATTCTGTGCAAAGGGATGTCAGATTAAGGGCCCTATCTTGCACCCAGCGCAATTGACTTTGTACACCGATGCACGTACAATTCTTATTGTGCACACGAAGCACAGCAGACTTTTCGATGCACAGACTCACGTCGGTAAATTAGGGAATTAACTTGCACTCCAGAGAGTGGTTCAGCGAAAAAGGAGACGTGTTTCGGCGCAAACGTTCCTTAGTGCTATTTTGCAGTTTATGAGAACAATTCCACCACTGATCAGGCAAAGGGTGGTTAAAAGTGTTATTAAAATGGTATTTTAAGAGCGCATCGTTGACCATAACGTAGCTTGTGCACAACATGCATGCATTTAGCTTCTCTTTTCTACACAGACGTAGCATTTCCCATTTTTGTAAATATAGTTACAAGGAAAAATATTACCAAATGAGGGAAATCATTGTGGTGTCCATGAAAATATGAAAAAGGCCAGCATGAATCTAGCGTACACATTTACCCAACTTTCAGTTTTTGCCTATTGCTTACACACGTTTTGCAGACTTTGGCTCATTATGTCAAAACTACACACACGCTGATCAGACTTAGCACTTGAATTTTACTGTAACAACTCACATATAAGCCAGAATGAAACACTGCGATCACAATTTAACACTCCTTTCTAAAAATGTAATCCTTGCCACAAAACCATACATACATGCACCTTTTGAATTACAGAAATAAAATAAAAAATAGAACCACAAATCATCCAACTGAGCACCAAAACAAATGTTAATAAATAAATAAATACATACATATGCATTGCATATACTTGTTTTGTGTGTGTACTGTGTAGAAATTAAGGTTAGGGTGGCCTCCCTCGTGGACAGGCCATGATCACAGAGTAGCCCTGATGTCATCTGATACAGGTCTCCACACTGGCCCTCATGCAAGTGTTTTTAGGTGTGTTTGTAAGTGCCTACAATTGCCAGATGAGTTTAACATTTTTTACTTATTGTTTTTCCAATGATTAGAGGTGATTTTGTTTTTTAACAGTGTCTTATGTAAGTGAATTTGTGTTTTGCTATAAGTGTGTAACAAAATTGCTACAATGTGCAAAGTTGACAGTATGTCTAAGCAATGGTTGCACTGCGTTTAATGTATGCTACAAAAAGTTGAGGCAAAGAATTGAGGCTTTGATCAACGCATTTGGTTTTAGTGTTTAAGCAATGGGCAAAAACTGTATTCAAGCTAACCGCATTTCTAACATCTCTATACAATGTAACTTCTCTGTCTTTCACTACCCTGACAAGAGCGTCAGTCTCCGACTGTGAACTTTTCCAGGCCTGCATGCACCTGGCAAATCCACCATTATAATAGCAATCCGCCATGGAACAAGCGCTCCTGCTTTTAAAGGGAATGTGAGCTGACGCTCTGATTGGTTCATTGCATGTTGCACCCAAACCACACCTATGACTAATGAATGAACATCAGATTAACCCGTTTTCATTTTGAGCCGGGCGCAAGAGTAATTTATCCCGCCAGTATAATGGCAACAGTGCCCAAGTCCCGCCCACAAAGTTACTTACGCTTTACGCTTGCCACTTGTGTTTCAGATCATGTAAAGGGCCCCAAGTCTTGCACTAAAATAAGTTTTAACTTTTAGTCTGGTAAAGTCCCCTGCAATGTGTAATCTTTTTTGACATCTCAAAGCCTCAAACTCAAAGGTTTTAGGTTTGCAGACAAACACATCCTGAGTTTGGCTCTTGGAATAGTGACTGTAATATCATCAAATACAAGACATTGCTATCAACCCCACCCCAAAAAATGTATGGGCAAAAACAGACTTGATGAAGCACTCATTGAATGTGTTTGTTTGGTGTGAAGAGTTAAGCCTGCATATGAAGCTCAATGCTCACTTTGTGTTACAGCATCATGTTTCGGGCTATATTGCCACCACATAAGGTGTCCTCCATGACATGCTCCATGCTACTCACCTAGCCTGGCGCTGAGGGGGGTGTCTACGCCCCTCTACGTCAAGACGCCCCAGGGAGGGGGAGCGGCTCCTGGGCGGAGGATGCCCACCCCTGATCCCACCCACAGTCTTGACGGTACCATTGGGGCTTCGCTGCATCTGGGGGGGTCTGCGAGGGGAGAGGCTGCGCAGGGGGGAGGCAGAGGGGGAGGGTAGTGGAGAGCGGTCCGGTGGCAGCTTGAAGGAGTGGATGTTGAGGTTGTTGTCGCTGTTGGAGCGCAGCAGAACACGGGGGGCCGCAAGGGAGCTGCGGGGGGGCTGCTGGCGAGGAGGCTGCTGGGAAGGCGGCTCCCGGAAAGGCACTGGAGAGGGGTGCATGATGGAGGGATGAGGAAGGGGGGCAGGTGTGAAGAGGTGGAAGTATCAAGGAGATGGATAAGAAGAGTGGAAAAAGAGAGGAGGGGAAAATATAACATGGAGGGAAGATGGATATGCAGAGGACAGGAGGGAGAACGGAGGGAGAGGGGAGAACAAGAGGAGGGAAAGACAGGAGGGACAGACAGAGATAGGTGTGGACACAGAGAGAATATGTGGTGGAGTAGGTAAAAAAAAGGGTGGGAGGAACAACGGAGTGATAGAAATATAAATTAGATCACTTTTCTGGAGTAGTGCATCATTTTAGATTACTCCTGATATACTGGCAACCTCAGAGCTACCTCAGAAGTGTAGCACACAGTACAGTACATGAGAGTGTGAAACTGGGGTTACCATCCTGCATCCTCCAGGACACCCCCTTCCCTGCACCCCACCCTAAATCAACCCTTTTGCTCAGCCCTCTTAGCCAGGGATAATGAGTATGTCTCTGCTGCCTAGGTTACAGCAAGCCAGAGGAGGACACGTGGTATCAGCATAAACTGTGGAAAGTGATATTAAATGTTAAGTTATGTTGAGTTAAACCCTTGAAAGTAAGGTCATTCAGAATGATCACATGACAAAGTCATGCACTCCTCTTTTTAATCTTGTCCTCCCCATGTCTTAACTCTCTCTGCCTCTTCCACCCTCTCCCTTGGCCCCTACAGAGGTAACGTCCGGATGTCCTATCACTGATAAGAAAGCTACAACACCACTGTAAGACAAAGAACGTTCCAACAGGTAGACCACAACAAACATCACTGCTTTGTGAGTCACATTCAGTTTGTCATTTCATTCCCCACTGGGAAACGGGTACTTCTGTTTATCTCATGTTTCAAAGCTCCATACCTGTAAGAGAATGCAGGGTTCTACAAAACCTTGCAGAGTCTTACAGTCTAACCTCTCAATCCTTTTTACCGCCTGATTATCATTAGGAGAATATTATCTCAAGTCTCATGCAGAATGACTAATGCAACAATGATTGAAGTGCACACATCACTGCAAAGGCCAGCAACTTGTCATTGTGGTTTCTCATGGATGCACACAGGCAAACAGTTTATATTCCCCTGAGAATCTTTGATGCTAATTATGAAAAGCTGAAGATGTCAACATTTGCATAAGGGCAAAGAGAGTTACAATATTTGCTGTCATTAACTAACAAAAAAGTCACTAAATTGTGTGTCGGTAACTTTGTTTGCATCTCAGTGAATCCCACTGATTCACTTCAAACATACTTTACATTCGTTCAGTAAATTTGTTTTGAGGAAACACAGCCATTGTATAGTAGAAGAAACCTGAGTGACTGATGAGAAACAAGCACCAAACCTATCTGTTTCTGTCGCATCCAAAAGTTTATATGAGCCCACACAAAGACTGAAGAAAAATGAAGAAAAAAAGCGTGTGAATCTATCCTGCCCTACAGTAGAGTAAGTGTCTTACCTTCTTTCTTCAAGGCATTCAAAAAAGACTTCATGTTGACCCCGTGGCTCCTTATTGCTTAACAGTTCATTTTCACTCTAGGCAGGTTTGAAAACAGGGCTGGAAAACCACTCTGGAGAGCAAAGTAGGTCCGAGTTTGGTATAGAGAAAGCAGGGCAGTACTGTGTATGCGGAGTGACAAGAAGAGACGCTGGCGAGCAGGGGAACCACGCCACATGATTTCTCATATCACCAAGAGGATGGCAGCTTTACGCGCAGCACTGCACACACATATCCTCGCTCTCTTACACTCACTCGCTCTCTTTCTCGTTTCATTTATCGCTCAGTAGTCTTTAAATTTCCTTAACTTTAATATCTCGTTACTCTCTCTGCGCTCTACTATAACTCTATACTATCTCCTTTTGTTTTCCTCCCATATTCCAAAGAAAAGCCCCTTGACACTAGGCACACACTATCATCGAGCAAACTGTGCACGAGGGGAGGGGGGGAGAGAGGGAGAATGAAAAAGAGACCGAGGGAGAGATCAGGAGAATGAACGCAGCAAATCATTTCTTGAGTAGGAGCAAGAATGTGTCACCTGTGTTCCTCTCAAAATGATAACCTCTGCTTCATCCCCCACCCCTATAATTACCCTCAACAACTCTGCTAGTCACTCTGATTTCAATTCAGAATTGATTGCCTAAAAACTGATTTTAGAATCTCTATGGATGTCTGGCAACATGACGGATTTGAGGGTGCCAAACATTACTAACTTGGAAAAATTGTATTTGATCAAATACAGTATAAATTAAACATGAATACATTCATTTTTCTGTAGGAACACAGGAAAGCGGCATGCTTAACCCCTTACTTCCCAAGGAACAGCTGTATAGGAAACAAACCCTTTGTGTTGCTAAGCAACCTCAGCCAGGAAGTCTAAATTTGTCACTGCAAGTTGTTTTTGGTTGTGAAACGATCTGACGCCCAGTGTGTGTATGTGTGAGCATATTTCTGTAGACGGACTTGCTTGAGAGGAAATTTCTCATCTTAAAAGAAAAGTGGGTGAATTCCTGGAGAATGGAAGTATTTAGGAAAATGACACCCAGTCCTAAAGGATTCTAATAGGATAGAGCTTTTCCATGTTTGTCCTATTTTAAAACTCTCGCTGTATGCCGACCAATGATGTCACAACTAATAATATACCAGGAATAATACTAGAGGGCTATGTATAGTAATGTGTTACACTGTTGGT
The DNA here is from genome assembly GCA_036571765.1 of Plecoglossus altivelis. Lineage (NCBI taxonomy): Eukaryota > Metazoa > Chordata > Actinopteri > Osmeriformes > Plecoglossidae > Plecoglossus > Plecoglossus altivelis. The sequence continues at coordinate 6,800,286 of BROE01000003.1, read as the reverse complement.
ACTACTGTAAGGCAATGGTAATGTGCTACAGTGTAGGTCTATGGTAATATTAACATTTTAGAAAGTATACATGTAATATTATAGAAATCTGAATGCATTGAAATGCATTGAAAGCTTTGAGTGCAATGGAAAGGGGGAGGGGGTCCCTCTGGAATATCACTCCTATAGAATGCTTCTACAGCAGACAGCATAACTGAAAAATGCCTGCAGTCTTTAATGGGTAAAATGCCAGCTGGAGCATCAAGATACTCATTAAAACCAAAATACACTATCTTTCAGGAAAAAACAGATATCAACAAATCAGGATGGATCAATTGAACATGTGCATAAGATGTCAGACAGGTATGTTTGTGCTTCTGAGTCACACATAGATTCAAGAGATAAAACATTCAACATTTGAATGGTGGCACAAACTGCATTTCTTCATACAATGCAACACTACAGAGAGGCCTTTCTTGAACTGACATTCTCCCCTAACGACTATAGTAGAAACTAGTTGAAGACCATTTTATGAGGACTCCCTCCCTTACCCCTCCCCCTTTCATACATACACAGCTTCAGAATCCCCACCGAGCACCAACCAAGATGCAGATCCTGTAAGCCAATTATCTCATGGATCTGGGAACCATGGCAACGTCAGTGAGTCCATGCCACTTACAAAGCTTTACATTTATATTTACATAGTTGACTTCTATACAGTAACACACACATATAGCCAACAGAACGTATCTTTCCAGAAGCCTTATGAGCTTCATGATGTCGTCTAACAGTGGAGATGGTGGCTGGCTAGGCTCCTCTATTCATCCTGTCAGCGACTGGTTGTCACTCTAGGACCACCTGGAAGTCTTCTTAGTGTAATGGCTAGTGAGAAATCTAAGTTTGTCCTGCTGTGTCCTACATACTCATAAGGGTCAGTTTAGCAAATTAGGTAACATTAATTTCCTGTGACCAAATGGTGGATCTTAATATCCTGTATCTTAGAGGGCCCTTCAGTAGCAGCCATGGCAACCCAGTGGGCATGCTGTGTAGGTAACCATGTGAACAGTACAACTCGCCTGCCTTTTGGCAAGGCACACAGCAGACGTGGCCCTGACATGGGCTTGAATCCCTGCCCACCAGGCACCTTGGTGACACTACGCCATGAGGCCATGAAGCCAGGTGAGGGGGCCTATGGGGGAGAGGTGGGGTGAAGGTGGGGAGGACAGAACAGCTGGATAGATGTGATGAGTGGGAAATATGACGTGGGAGATTGAAATACTCCAGCATTTCTCTGCCTTAAGGTTGCCTCATACAGTAGAGGAAGAAATATGGATTCAGATAGGAGATGTAGTAAAGCCCAGCTGCTTTCTACAGAGCTTCACAGGAAACTAACACTGCTCAGACTTGAAGTATGCATGAGACCTGATCATGGTGCTGGGCACAGTTCCATGTGTGTAAGTGCATGCATGTGAGTTCACCTGAGAATCAGAATTCAATCATGTGACCATTTGTTTGCAGAAATTAGTGTGTCATCATCTGCATCGCTATGCTACTCTACAGTACAGTGTATGTAGGTCAGCTCCACTGTGTGTTGCTCTTGCTAAGAGTGGAATCAGATGTAGGGTTTGAGAGGGAGGAGGTCTGACAGCAGAGAGGAGTAGACACTCGTACGCTGTCAGTAGACCAGGAGGAAGCACAGAATGTTTCCATCACACAAGAAACAGCAGGGCTGGTTGAACCACAGAAGGCACTTGTAATCCACACTCCATACGTCATTCACAAAACACCACTCTTCTCACTGTTCTTGAGTAGTACTCACATACACCATTCAGTACAGCTCACAATCGATGAGCAATTTTGGAGTTACCATAGGAGCCCAGCATGCAACAATGACACATACAGAGTCAACATAAATCTGCCACTAAACAAGCAGGTTTAGTGTTCGGTAGGAACTTACCAGTATCAATCCCTTTGTAATTCTTGATGGACTCTGCCAATTCAAAGTTCCCTGCAATAATGGCCACCTGAAACAGAAGTTTGTAACATGAGAAAAAGCATAACTTCTTTTGAGGAGGTTCTTGCCAGCTAAGCAATGACTGGATACCTGCATGTACCTTGTACTTTAGACCTCAAGGTGGCTTTGAAGCACTAACAATAAACATAAATAAACACACATGTCAGTGGACTGTACTGTGTGGAATAAAGGGGAGGAGACAGATGGAATGATTCAATTATAGCCAGCCAGTCACAACTAGAGGTTCACCTGTAGAACACTTTACAGTACATAAGGTAAGCCAAGACAGAAAGGTATGATAAGTAGAAAGCCAGGTATGCTATTGGAGCTGGACTGTCTCTAAAGACATCTTAATTAAAGATGAACAACTGAATAAGTCTGTAAATAAATATGCCAATACTATATTATTAAATAGATATAAGCTTTAGCAGAACTTGAAAGATAACGATTTTCAACTTTGCATCTATACATCTTTTTCCAGTCGTGTACCGCTGTCTACTGCAGCATTGTGAGTCAAAGATCTTTAGAGACAGGGAGAGCCTTCAGCTACTGGAATCATGGCTCATGTCAAGTCATGGAAAAGAGAAGGGGGCAGTTATGTTTCAGTTAAAACAACCAGGGGTTTAATATAAAATGCATCAACAGCATAACAAGAATAGCTGACTTCCATAAATTAAATAACAAATTCATCTCTTAAATCAAGTTTAAGAGAACCATCGCTTTCCCTGTACCCTGCCCTCTGGCTCTCAACAAAGAAATCTAATGGATGTGTACAGATGGAGGGATAGAGAGATGGAAGGAGGTATGAAGGGATGAAAAAAGCAAGAAGTGATTGTTCAGTTAAAAACTAGGTCAGGAACGGGAACAACGGGAAAAGAACACTGTTCCAGTTTTCAGAACGCAGCTAAAATGCCAGCATGCCAACCAGCCAGTCTACCTGCCAATCAGTGAGCCAGGCAGTAATTCAGCCAGTCAGTCATTCAGTCAGATATGCAGTAAATCAGTCAGTCAGTGAGTCAGCCAGTCAGTTAGTAAGCCAGCCAGTCAGACTATGCAATCGGCTAGCTTTCCACCAAACAAGGCATCCAGCCAGCCAACATCCAGTATATAAACCAGTCAGTCAAACTACCAAACACCCTGTCAGTCAGTCAGTCCATCAACCGGGCAGTCAGCCATCCAGCTAGTTTGCCAGAAGCCAGTCAATCAGGAGAAATGTGTGACGCTTGTGAGAGAGCCCTAACAGGGGAGTTGATTATGCAGGCTAACTGTTGATGAGGCCCCACTGATGAGGATGTAATAAAGCAGCCAGTGAGGCAAGAAACATAATTTAGAAGTAGGGGATGAATAATAGAGAGAATTAAAGGATGCATCAGCGAACAAGTGCACAGCAGAGATATAGACATTACGTAAACATCCCTCCTACATGCACATGAGAAGGAAAATGTAAAACACAAAAAGGACAGAGAGAAGGAGAGATAAATGAAAAGGAGCAAAAGAAGGAAGCATGCTGGGGGTTGAAAGCAACCAGGACATGTAAAAAGAGATCTGAGCATGTGCATCATCTTAACATTTGAGTTTCTATGAACCATATGTTTGTGATACTGGAAAAAAGACTTCTGACATGACATGCTGCCTCCAATGCCAACAGCCCAGCCTCTTCTAATAAGTGAGTTTGGTTTAAGTTCGGTTCAAATTGGACAAAGAAAATAAGACTAACTACAACAATTTGTAGTTAGAACATAAAAACTACAATCTAAAGTTAGAATATCTAGAATAAACTAAAATCTGGAAGCAGAACATGATTATGAGTTAGAATCAGAGTTAGCCTGTGAGGGCCAATCCGGTCCAACAGACTTCAATCTGTCCATTATCAGCTGCAAGTGAATAAGTCTAATACATGGGAAGGTGGGGGGAGTACACTCTGTATATGTGGGAAACACAGTTGGCGTCATAAAAACCAGGAAGACACATGAGACAGAAAAGGCAAAATGGCTCAGTGAGAAGTGGGTAAATCAAAGAAGAAAGCCTGACGGACACAGGATAGACTTTGAGGCAATTGGCTCTCTTCTCAATTTGGCCCTCAACCCCCATGAAGCATCACACACAGAAATGACAGGTCTGGTTTCGTCAACAGCTGCAATGCCTTTCTGGGGTGTTAAGAGTGGTCGAGTGAGCACTGACACATATGTGTGCTGTAAATAAAAAACGAAAACATGAGTAATTATTCTGGAGTCTTCTTCCTTCTCAGAGGGTTATATAAAACATTGCCTTATGGGAAGAGAAGTGACTCATCTACTGTTCAAGTCACAAATCACCATACAATTTTCGTGTTTTTACTCATCCCATCCTACTCTCCCCTTAAAAAGCAGCCACTTCATAAAATGGCGGTTTAATGACCCTAACTCAGAGTCTGTTTACCAGATATGGTAAGAGACAGACTTAGTATGGAGAGAGTACACAAGGGCTGTTGTCTCTTGGTTTCCAATGTTCTATTGGACCCTAGAGAAGGTAGGACATGTAGATTAAATACCTGAAACGGTGTCTGGCCTCTGTGGTTCTGATCCTCCTTGTTGGCCCCTCCAACAAGCAGGACCCTGGCACAATGTTCCTGGATAGAGATGTAGGGAGTGAGGGCAGGAAGGAAGGAAAGAAGGAAGGAAAGAAGGATGGATGGATGGATAGATAGATAGACAGATAGATAGATATTGGGAAAGGGAAAGATTGTGAAGAAGAGAGTGACAAGAGATGAAAAGATGACAAAAGATTTAAAAAAAGATTATGACAAGAACCACCATTTTCACCAAACAAACAAAACTCTTTTCACTCTTTGTCCCTTGCCTCTTTGCTCTTTCTCAAATCTCAGCTGCAACTACAAAATCCACCCATGCACCATGTTCAACATCTCTTAACAAATAAAGATGCTGTAGCTCACCGTGCGATGCCTCTCTCCCAGGCCTCTCTTCAGTAGGGCTGAAGCCCAGCTCACCTGTGTGTACCCGACTGTTATACTGTGAATAGCTAAGCTAAAGCTAAGCCTGGGCTCACTGAGTAACAGTCTGCACACAGCTATGAGCCACTACAGCTCTATAGCCCATTTCAGCCTGCTGAATTCAGCTACCCACCCACGGTGATCTGCACTTCAAACAGACATGCACACACACACACACACACACATATGCACATACACACATGTGTGCTTGTACTCTGACACACATGGTTGCTCACGCAAATATACAGAAAGGCTAACAAATACACAATAATACATGCTTGATTGTGTGTGCGTGGCGAAATCCATACACACACACTAGCTGAAGCTCATCCTCCTACAGCTTGCAAGGCTCTGCACCTTAGATGAACAATAATATCCATGAAATCTTGACTGCTTTCTATAACCATTCAGTGTTAGAGGTTAAACAAGTATTAGTCTACTCGTTCTCTAACAAAACCAGCATGGAACCTAGGATGGAGCCATAGAGGAATTCTGTCATACCGGTTACCAGTCATACCATTCAGTTTGTTAACACACACACAATTTGAATCCCTCCCACACAAACACATATAACGTATGTGTATATGCACATTCAAACACCTGCACACACACCCCATCACATCCACAGACATGCACCTGCACCATATCTCCACAGAGAGGAGATTAAGTAGAGAACAGCAGTGTAGTGTTTCTGTCTGCTCCCACTGCATTCTCCATCTGGACAGCAGTGTGTGTGTGTGTGTGTGTGTGTGTGTGTGTGTGTGTGTGTGTGTGTGTGTGTATGTGTGTGTATGCGTGCATGTGTGCGTGCGTGCGTGTGTGTGTGTATTTGTATGCTCATACTGTGCAAATATTGATCATGTTATCTGGGTTTAGAGAAACCTGAGGTATACATTGTTTCCAGATAAGAGTTGAATAGTGTATGAACAGACACTGGTTTGAAAACCAATCCCAGTCTAAACATCACTACTATACTGTATAGACACCACAGGAACAGAACCTGAGGGGTGACCTGATTGGGGAGTCTCCTGGTCTTCAGCACCATAGACTACAACAGTAAATTATAGTATCTGAGTAACCATGGATAACAACAACTATGGTGGATCCTGGGAGTTCAAATAATTCCTAATGATTAAGTGATTTCTGTGATTAAGATGCCGAAAATTACACAAATTCAAATTACTTGAACTATAGATATTTCACAGTGCCCATGATAACATTGGTGACACACACACACACACACACACACAATTTCTAGGAATTTTAGATAGGCCATAGGGCCTGCAATGATGTCACACATTTCTGGAATTTTATATATAACTATATAAGCAGTGTTCAGTGTCGGTGATGGAGCTGGTGATGACAGTTCTTTTCAGTGGCTTTGGTAATTATATTTCTCGTTGTCATCTCCGACAAAGTACTTATTCAACCTCCATGTCATTTAAGTCACTTATGCACCTCATAAAAGCAATTTCTCATTATTTAAAATTAATGCGTATAATCATTGTTCCTGTCACTGTGTCCATGCCGTTGAAAAAACAACCACGGAGGACCAAGGTGGTAGGAATAGTGCTCATGATGCATGCTGGTGATATGTTGTAGTTTATTTGGTGTTGAGAGTTATGTGCACATTTTTAATGTGTAGGTAGTTTTCACATCTGTAAAAAATCTATAACATTTATTTATGTAACAAAATGTACTGATCGATATTGATTGTATCCACTTTGTATTGTCCTTATGTTGGCTATCCATCCATCAATGTAAAGAGAAACCTTTGAAAGCAGCACTGAAAACGAATTGTAGCTAATAACTTTTCAGATATACCTACTGAAATAACATAACCACTTAAGTAATGTATTTTTCTTGTCCAGACAATATTTCAACAGTAAAATAGTTTTGGATTTTCTGTATCACACTTAAAAACGAGAGCCTAAACCATAATATTCACTTGAGTGTTGGTGCCTCAATGATGTAACTCTTGTCCTGTAATGGTCAATAATTTACAGTTACAATTGGTCTACAGAAACATTCTGATTGGATATTTTAGTTATACTTGAGTTATAAGAAGGGGTGAATGAAACATGTCTGGAGTAGCCTATGAGTGTTTGTGTGCGCGCACGTGTGGCTCACTTGTCGGTAGAGTGCACAGATGTGCAGGGCTGTGTTTCCAGAAGCGTTTTGAATACTCATGTCTGCTCCGTAGGACAGCAGATGTTCCAAGTGCTTTACATGTCCATACCTACAGGCCTGGGACAACAGATAGACACACAATCCAGTTCACTCATATCCAAGCATAAAAAGCTGTAACTACGTGTTCAGATCGCTAGGTGTCACACTGCCCTCTGAGGACATTTACATTCTGACATTTTTAAGACATCTCTTCATTTCAAATGATTTGCACCAGCTTGCTTATCCTCAAAGGCAAGCAATTAAACCCTTACTCCGGATGAACATTTGATTTTGAAAAGATCTTGAAACCAATACTAAATCAAAATGATTGGTTTTATAGTTAATTTACATACTGTGTGACACTGAAGGGGTGCATAGTAATTTAGGATTGACATGTATTTCTTCACTGATAATAAACGCTTTCTAAATACTTTAGTGGGTCTGTAGAATTAGCCTGGCAGTGGCTTACTAAGTATATCCGCTCAATTTGACTTCTGTAATACGTCTGGAGCTGATACACCCATTAAGGGTTTCGCAACTCAGGCATCTGAAGGCCCAATCAGCAACAGTGATGGTGTGGCGCACTAGCTTTAGTTGTAGTTTCGTAATGGTGGCGGAGAAGGATTCAAGCGTGGCCATTCGTTCCGTTGTAGCAATGCTACTGAATATCCAGAACTTAAAGACGGAGCATTAAGAGTCTAAAGTTTCGTTGTACATTGTTTCTGCCATACGGGGTTTGGGAAATGTTTGATTTTGCTCCGTGAGTTGTAAAGGAGTTGGTTAAGGCAAAAGCTAGCGATGCTACGCCGATACTTTAAATGGCCTCCACACCTTTTGCATTGTTTGAACAGTTGTACATGATTGCTAGCCTTCCTGTGTTTAGATTCGACCATACAAAGGAAATTCTTATTATCATTAGTGATGTTTTTGAGGATATAGATGTGGATCTGCAGCACGATTCAGATTACTGCTTTGACGACAATAACGATGACAATACATTGAATTATTCTCGTGATGAACAGAACCCGTTTGACTACTCGTGCAGAAAGATGGTTAGTGTGTTGTACATATTGTTTAAAATGTGTCATAATTTGTTATTTTCTACAAAACAGTCGATGTCCTAAATAAAAAACAACAATCACATACTTGATAGACGCAATAAGACATTCCTTAAAAAGGTGTTTAGTGTACCTCTGAAAATGTAGTAAGAATATTAATTACAAACTCTTTAACATTAAATGCAACGATAATTTGTGTATAGATGTTTTATTATTAGTATTGTCTGCGCATAACACGATAAACTATTTAAACAACATTTACACCAACATTCCAAGTAGGCGTTCTATGATGGAACTTCAATGTGGGACCATTACAATCCAGGCAAGTAACTAATTAAATTGATACAGCCCTCCAGTATTTCAGAACACATCCATTGCCATAATTGTTTTTACTTTAGCTTGCACAGAATGTTTCTGTCAAAGTTTGAGATTTTTTGTGGGACATATGGATTTTTTTTTTGAAGTTGTGGGGTCTATGCCTCTCTTTTCAGTGGAGTGGTCCCCTGTCTCTGATCACCTCGTTCTTCCACATCTGAAAAATATCAATATCGTGCAGTAGCCTGGTAGTCACTGCAGGTGACTGCAGTGTTTTGTGGATGATTAAATCCACCTTCAACAGTTGACTGTATACATTATCACTAGCGTTAGTGTCAAATATAGATTTCAATTTACAATTGTTCCTTTAAGTCTTGAATTCGACATCTTCAAATACTCCACTGCTCATTCCAACATGTTGTTTGCAGCCTGGGTGTCTACATTCCAGCGCATGACCTACGTCACTACCAAACGTTAGTGATTGGTTTTGGCAGATCCAGAGTGGATCTGGGCAGATCCAATAGTTTTAAACTTCAACAGAGTACCTGCCTTAAAGCTGTAATAAACAATGTATGGTAGGTAGGTAGAGTTGGTAGGTAATGTATTGATCCCAAATGAGAAATTGTGACACTGTAGCCACCAATAAGTCAAAATTGGTTTAAAAAAGTATAAAAATATATATTTGCAAATAACTAAAAGTGAGAAACAGAGACACCACCTGGTGTATCTCATGCCATCCGTTCTCGTTGTGGCAGCCCAATGTGGCATGGGCTTGGAGCAGCAGCTCACAGCAGGCTGGGTCTCCCCCTACAAGCACCGTGTGGTAAAGAGACGTCAGGCTCTGGCTGTCCTTGTAGTTGGGCGAGGAGCCCAGGTCCAGCAGAGCCTGCAGGGGGCGATAGAGAGACATAAAGCAGATGGTCAGCACAATAGGAGGTTCACCATAGAGCATGAACTGAGGCTCTCTGATATTTGAGAATATAGTCTTATAACCATATCTTCATAGTTACCGTGTACTCATTAATACACTTAATATTGTTAGCTATTTTTGCTCTCAATAATTAGGTATAGATATATATCTTGCAGGGTGTGAAATGAAATATGAATCATAATGCTCTGGTACCAGTTACCATACGAGTGTAGAATATGGTAGAGAGAATGTAGAGAATGTACAGGAGATATACAGAAGGTAGAAGAGGTAGAGGAAAAGTAGAGGAGGTAGTCAGAAGTTGGAGGATCAAGAGAAGGTAGAGGAGGTAAACCGGAGGTAGTGGAGGTAAAGGGAAGGTAGAAAGGGAGAGAAAATATAAGGGAATTATAGAAGAAACGAGGTAAAGAAGAGGGACTGTTGTGAAGGACCTTAAGAGTGGCCTGGTTCTTGGCCCGGACAGCCTTGTGGAGGGCCGTCATTCCGTCCTGGGCCCTGAAGTCTAGGTGTGCTCCTCCATTCTTCAGTGCCACGATCATGGGCACTACGCTGTCCAGGTGAGACGCAAAGGTCAGGGGTGTCTCTATGGAAAGACACACAAAAAAGTAAAGCACGGACTTAAGTATTTTAATATTTTCGTGAATCTGTTGTGTTCTGTGATTTTGTGTATCTGGCTGCTACAGCAAAATAATAATAATAATAATACATAAGCTTTCTTTTTATTTTCTTTTTCATAGTGTGTTTCAAAATCAGAATCTGTTTTATTCACTATGCAAGATAAACAAACACAGAATTTACTATGGCATGAAAGAGCAAACATAGAACATATATGGAACATAATAAGGGTAGATAAAAACAAATAAAATATAATATAAAATACAAATAAGAAAAAATGATCTCAAAGACACTTACGAACACATAACAGAGACATACCGATAAACAGACAGCACAGAACAAAACAAGGCCATATAATGGGTTGCATGAATAGTGGGGAAGTGAGTTTTAAGTACACTTTTGAATGTTTGTCGTCATTTCGAGTTCCTGATATGGAGGGGGACAGTGTTTCAGAGGGTGGGGGTGGCAATGGCAAAGGCTGAGTCCCCCAAGGTCTGGTACTTCGATTTGACAGTGGGAGTGAGGAGGTTGGAGTCAGCTGAGCAGAGGTGGTGAATGGGGCTGGAGGAGGCTGAAAAGGTAGGGTGGGGCCTGGTTATGGAGGGCTTTGTATGTGATGAGGATGATCTTGTAATGAATGTGCTGCCAAATAGGGAGCTATTGGAGGACGAGGATAATATAATCTCTGGAGCGGGACAGGGTGAGGACGCGGGCAGCAGAGTTCTGAACATACTGGAGTTTTTGAAGATTGGTGGTGGTGAGTCCATAGAGGAAGGCTATTGCTCTAGTCGAGTCTGGGGGATATGAAGGCATGAATGAGAATTTCAGCAGCAGAAGTGGAGACGGTAGGGCGGAGGCGGACGCTATGTTTGATGTGGAAAAAGGTGGTTTTGGTGATCTGACGGATTTGGGGTTCAATGAGAGGGAGGGGTCAAAGATGAAGCCAAGGTTTTTGATCTGAGGGGAGGGTGTGACTGAGAGACCATCTGTAGGGAGAGTGAAGTCCTATGAGGAGGAGAGAAGCAATGTGGGACTAGTGATGAGTATTTCTGATTTATTGCAGTTGCAGTTGTGGGATCTGTTGGAGAGATAGGAGGTGAACCAGGACAGTGCTAAACCAGTGATGCTGATGGTTGAGTGAAGACGGTGGAGGAGGATTGAGCGATTCATGGTGTCAAAAGCTGTGCTGTCATTTAGGAGGACAAGGATGGAGAGTGAACCAGTGTCAGAAAGGGGAGGTTGGACATGGGGCAGAAGTTGTTAGGGCTGTCAGGGTCCAGACCAGATTCAGTGGAGCAGATCAAGTCCAGAATATGTACATGTTTGTGCTTGTGGAAGTCGACATGTTGGGTGAAATTGAAACTATATAAAATGTCTGGAAAGGCAGGTGTATAGTTTTACAATGGGGAGAGTCAATGTGGATGTTAAAATCACCTATGAAAAAAATGTGAGATGTGTATGTGCAGAGCTGGGTGATGAGTTCAGCAAAATCTGACAGGAAAGATGGGTTAGGTTTGGGTGGGCAGTAAATAATTGAAATTGTCAAAGGGGAGGGGCTGTGAAGTTTGAAAGTGAGATGTTCAAATTAGGGTGAAGCAGGAATAGGGAGAGGGCAGAGATTGAGGGTTAGCCAAAAAGAAATAGCAGCAATGGCTCCACCCCAGCTTTCAGTGAGTGGTTTGTCCAAGAAAATATCCAGATGTGAGTTCGGTATAAATACATTTTGGATTGGACTTTTATTACAGATACATCTGGTATTAAAAGGGTGATTCACTGGGTTTTAGGTTATTTCACAGCGTTGCTTAAGGTCTCTGAATAGGTCATGTAACATTGGTTGTGATGAAAATGGCTCAGGTGCTGTTTGCACCCTAATGCAACCTTGGAAAATGTGGCTTGGATGAACTCTGTTTTCTCCCTATATGGTATGGTCATTAATATTTTGATTAGCTGCACGCTGATCGGTGAGTGTACAATGACAATGACTTTGCCGCACAGCAAAGACAGCCAAACATGCATCAAGAATTGGAGATTCACATGACCATATAGGTCGCTTTCTCAGGCAAATGAGAATGAATCAAGCATGGTTAAAGAAATCCGTGATGCTTGCTATCTTCAACAGGCTTGGATCTACATTAAGCCTGACGTTTTTGGTGTAACAGATCTGCAGGGAGTTGTTTTTTCTCTTAAAGGCTGTTCTACTCGACCATTTTGGTGCAGAGCTCACCATCGAACAGTGCCACTGTTTTCAGCAACAATTTCTTAGCAAATCCTATTTTAAACTGTCCCAGGTTTCCAAAACTGATCCCGGTAAAATGCTTCAAGCAAATTAATAATTTAATGTCCGACTTTACATGAATTCTCTCATAAACAGATATCAGCCATGTCTGTCTGAGTGTTTGGTTCCTTGGGATGGTTATGGAAAGTTTCATCATTCCTCTTCTGGAACACTGCATTTACAATGGCAGTCCATTTTCGATATTCTTGAAAAAATTATAAATGTTTATGTTTGTTATTCCCATGGACTTAAGCAGAGGAGCGTGCAGCTGAGATTTACGCAAATTCCATTTAAGATCCTGGTCCAGAACACCGTGGGCTGACAGGGTACAAGGTACACTGCGACATTTGTAATGTTGCAAATGTTGATTTCCTGAAACCAATCATTTTACAGCAGGTGTTTAAATATGTGATATTGACATAGCTCTGCTGTTATTTAACTATGACAAATAAATATTAAATAAATAAATATTACCCCCTCCTTGAACCGCCACCTGAACGTGGTGGAGGGGTTTGAGTGCTTGAATGATCCTAGGAGCTATGTTGTCGGGAGCAATAAGCCCCAGTAGGGTCTCCCATGGCAAACTGGTCCTAGGTGACTAGCCAGACTAAGTGCGGTTCACCAAAACCCCCTATGATAACAAAAAAAAAGAGAATCGCTACGTCTTCCGGAGTGGCGTTACCGGGGCCCCACCCTGGAGCCAGGCCTGGGGTGGGTGCACGCAGGCGAGCGCCTGGTGGCCGGGTCTTTGCCCATGGGACCCGGCCGGGTATAGCCTGAAAAGGCAACGTGGGATCACCTTCCTACAGGCCCATCACCCACATGAAGGACTGTACAGGGCCGGTGCAGTGTGTTTTGGGCGGCGGTCAGGGGCAGGTGCCTGGACGACCGAGGCCATGCACACGGTCTCTAGCGCTGGGGACATGGAATGTCACCTCGCTGGCAGGAAAGGAGCCCGAGCTTGTGCGGGAGGTAGAGCGTTACCGGCTAGATATAGTCGGCCTCACCTCCACGCACAGCCTGGGTTCCGGATCAATTATCCTCGAGAGAGGCTGGACTCTACATTTCTCTGGCGTTGCTCGTGGGGAGAGGCAGCGGGCTGGCGTGGGCTTGCTCATAGCCCCGTGGCTAAGCTGCCACACGTTGGCGTTTACCCCGGTAAACGAGAGGGTCGTGTCCCTGCGCCTTCAAGCCGGGGACAGGTCTCTCACTGTTGTCTCAGCCTATGGGCCGAATAGCAGTGCAGAGTACCCGGCCTTCTTGGGGTCCCTGGGAGGGGTACTGGATAGTGCACTGACCGGGGACTCCATTGTTCTGCTGGGGGACTTCAACGCCCACATGGGCAACGACAGTGACACCTGGAGAGGGGTGATTGGGAAGAACGGCCCCCGTGATCTGAACCCGAGCAGTGTTTTTTTGTTGGACTTCTGTGCTAGTTACAGTTTGTCCATAACGAACACCATGTTCGAGCACAAGGGCGTCCATCAGTGCACGTGGCACCAGGGCACCCTAGGCCGAAGGTCGATGATCGACTTTGTTGTCGTGTCCTCTGACCTCCGGCCGCGTGTCTCGAACACTCGGGTAAAGAAAGGGGCGGAGCTGTCAACCGATCACCACCTCGTCGTGAGCTGGATCCGCTGGTGGAGGAGGAAGTCGGACAGACCTGGCAGGCCCAAGCATATCGTGAGGGTCTGTTGGGAACGTCTGGCGGAGCCTTCTGTCAGCAGGGTCTTCAACACGCACCTCCTGGAGAGTTTCTCACAGATTCCGGGGGGGACTGGGGGCATTGAGTCTGAGTGGACTGTGTTCTCGGCCTCTGTTGTCGATGCGGCGGCCCGGAGCTGCGGTCGTAAGGTCTCTGGTGCCAGTCAGCGGCGGCAATCCCCAAACCCGGTGGTGGACACCGGAAGTACGGGATGCTGTCAAACTGAAGAAGGAGTCCTATCGAGCCTGGTTGGCTTGTGGGACTCCGGAGACAGTTGACAGGTATCGGCAGGCCAAGCGTGCCGCGGCTCGGATTGTCGCGGAGGCGAAAACTCGGGTCTGGGAGGAATTCGGGGAGGCCATGGAGAAAGACTACCGGACAGCCGCAAGGAAATTCTGGCAAACCGTTCGCCGACTCAGGGGGGAGAAGCGGTTCTTCACCAACACCGTGTACGGTGCGGGTGGGGAGTTGCTGACCTCAACTGGGGACATTGTTGAGCAGTGGAAGGAATACTTTGAGGAACTCCTCAATCCTGTCGTCACGTCTTCCGAGGAGGAAGCAGAGGCTGAGGACCCGGAGGTGGACTCGTCGATCACCCACGCTGAAGTCACCGGGGTGGTCAGTGAGCTCCTCGGTGGCAAAGCCCCGGGGTAGATGAGATCCGCCCCAAGTGTTTTAAGTCTCTGGATGTTGTGGGGCTGTCGTGGCTGACACATCTCTTCAACATTGCGTAGCGCCTTGGGACGGTGCGCTGGACTGGCAGACCGGGGTGGTGGTACCCCTTTATAAGAAGGGGGACAGGAGGGTGTGTTCCAACTACAGGGGGATCACACTCCTCAGCCTCCCTGGTAAGGTCTATGCCAGGGTACTGGAGAGGAGAATCCGTCCGATAGTCGAACCTCGGATTCAGGAAGAGCAGTGTGGGTTTCGTCCTGGTCACGGAACACTGGACCAGCTCTACACACTTCATCGGGTGCTTGAGGGTTCATGGGAGTTTACCCAACCAGTTCACATGTGCTTTGTAGACCTGGAGAAGGCGTTTGACTGTGTCCCTCGCGGCGCCCTGAGGGAGGTTTTCTGGGAGTACGGGCTCCGGGGCCCTTTGCTTATGGCCGTCCGGTCCCTGTATGACCGGAGCAGGAGCTGTGTTCGCATTGACGGTAGTAAGTCGGACTTATTCCCGGTGCATGTTGGACTCCGACAGGGCTGCCCTTTGTCACCGGTTCTGTTTGTTGTTTTTATGGACAGAATTTCTAGGCACAGCCAGGGGCCGGAGGGTGTCTGGTTCGGGGGGCACAGGATTTCATCTCTGCTATTAGCGGATGATGTTGTCCTGATGTTGTCCTCCATTGGACCGGGACCTACAGCATGCACTAGAGCGGCCGAGTATGAAGCGGCCGGGATGGGAATCAGCACCTCTAAATCTGAGGCCATGGTTCCAACCGGAAAAAGGTGGCTTGCTCCCTCCCGGTGGGTGGGGAGTCCTTGCTTCAAGTGGAGGAGTTCAAGTATCTCAGGGTCTTGTTCACGAGTGAGGGAAGGACGGAACGTGAGATTGACAGGCAGATCGGTGCAGCGGCTGAAGTGATGCAGTCTCTGTACCGGTCCATCGTGGTGAAGAAGGAGATGAGCCAGAAGGCAAAGCTCTCGATTTACCGGTCAATCTACATTCCTACTCTCACCTATGGTCGTGAACTTTGGGTAATGACCGAAAGGACGAGATCGCGGATACAAGCAGTCGAAATGAGTTTTCTCCGTAGGGTGGCCAGGCGCTCCCTTAGAGATAGGGTGAGGAGCTCGGTCACACAGGAGGAGCTCGGAGTAGACCGCTGCTCCTCCACGTCGAGAGGAGCCAGCTGAGGTGGCTCAGGCATCTGTTTCGGATGCCTCCTGGACGCCTCCCTTGGGAGGTGTTCCGGGCATGTCCTACCGAGAGGCGGCCCCAGGGAAGACCCAGGACACGCTGGAGGGACTATATCTCTCAGCTGGCCTGGAAACACCTCGGGATCCCCCCGGAGGAGCTGGAGGAGGTGTGTGTGGAGAAGGAAGTCTGGGCCTCCCTGCTCAGACTGCTGCCCCCGCGACCCGGCCCCGGATAAGCGGAAGACAACGGATGGATGGAAATAAATATTAAAATGTAAAATCGCAATCCCCTACTGCAATCCCTTCCAGGCATCAGCAGTAGAAAATGAATGAATTAAGGTAAAATGAGGTTTGCAGTGAATCACTCCTTTTCCGTTGATGAGATTCACTTGACATGGCGTAGTGGTTTGTTGTGGAAGTGTGGCGCGGAATTGAAACGCTGTGAATTCCTTGAAGTTGAGATGCTGTCTGTACCTGTGAATATATGGATTAAATTGCAGTGGGATCCTCTATGACTGTAGCGTTTGCATCATAGTATTCCCAATTTTCTTTTTTCATCGATGAGATCCGTAGATGAAGTCAGATGATAGTTTAGACAGAGTAATTGCAGAGCTTTATAACGCGGCGTCATAGAGTTGTTGCTAGCTGAAAACGGTAATAGGTGAAGCAGTGCGAGAACAAGGATGAAAAACGGGACCAAACGCTGCATTATCCGAGCTGGATTGCTTGGATAGCTAGCTTTGTTGACCGGATGACTGATTATTCCATCCAACCCCGTGCAGCGTAGCTAAATGTCACAGATACATCATGACCAAGCTGGGTTTGCAGTCAGGTTCCACTGTTTCAGTGTAAATTGGTCCAGGTAGGTGTTAACCAGTTTTGTGAGAATTAATTCAGGTAATTTTTTTATGGTTTTCGGTTGGGAGAAGCGGCAACCAGAACGCGCCAGGGTCCTCTCCACGTCTGTGCTCTTCTCTGTTGTCTGCGCAAGGTCAGTCAAATCTGACAAGATGGGACTTGCATCCCTCTGGGAAATATAGTCAACTCTACCTTTCTATGTATACTTCACTTTCTCAAAAATGCAATGATTATTTATAGGTTACATCTCATGAGATGAAAAGAATAAAATTACTTTCATTCAAGTCTCACTGAGAGTGTGAAACAGTTCTGATTTCCTCAGGATTACGAGTGGTGTAAAAAGAAGCAAAAAAAAACCCTCAAGTAAAGTAAGTATAATACCATAATTGATGTGATACAGGCAACAGCGCACTCTGCCATCAACACCCTGCCACTGCCAGTAAGAATATTAACTCATGTGTGCAAGGGTTGCATGTGTGTGTGTGTGAGAGAGAGAGAGAAGGAGAGAGTAAGATAGAGAGACGTACCACCAGTATCTGGGTTATGATAGTTGGGGTCCAGACCTCTTTCCAGCATCTTCTCCACCTTATCCAGCTGAAGTTGCTGGATGTGGTCCATAAACTTCTTTAGATTGGACTGTAGGAAGAGGAGAAGAAAGAGGCGGTGGAGAAGAGGAAGAGAGATAAAGGGAGTAGATAAAAAGAAGGTAAAGTGTGAGGACAGAGAGTTGGGTAAGGGCATGTCCCATAAAAGAGAGGTAAAGAACAGAGCAGATGAGGGAGGAGGACAGTACAGATTCAACATGTGGCCCAGCAGCTTTGTACCGGAGAGGACACATATTCATCGGAGGACAGCTTCTGCCAGCTTATCACATCGAGGGAAAGATAAGATGTCGTAATTGTGCCTTTATCTAGCAAATGCACTAGATCTACAGTAGGGCTCTGGGCTTGATTTTGATGTCAGAGAAGGGAATATAAAGATATGTGTGAGAAAAAGAAGGATGGGTGGGGTGGAGTGGAGTGTTGGGGGTATGGGGTGTGTGGGGAGTAAAGAAAGCAAATAATAAAAATCAGAGTAGTGAATAGAAGGGATGAGGAAAAGAAAAATTTAGTTCAGGAAAGAGGGGAGATGCTTGGGATGTTCGGAGGAGGGAGGAAAGGAGGATAGTAGAAGGATGAGGAAAGGAAAGCTTGATGAGATGATTATAAAGAGAATGAGAAGAGGATGGGAGGATAAAAGAAGAGGTGGATGAGAGAGAATAGTGGGAATGAGAGCACGATGGACAGAGGGAAGAAGAGTAGGACAAAAGGAGGATGAATGTAATGAGAGAACGAAGGGAGCAGAGAAAGATTGAGAGCAGGGTGGAGGGGAAAATGGGAGGAGGGAAAGATGGTCACCCTGGTCTGTGCTCTCTCTGCTCCTTTTCCTGGCTCTTCCAGGGACAGGGCGGTCCATGTGCCGTTTCCAGGGCAGGTATAAATATCTACAGTACGAGCGCAGGTCCCAGAGAGGGAGGTTGGCCTGCTGCCTCTAGGCAGAGCCCAGCACTAGGAGGGCACCACAAACAAGCACACACTTGCACACTTATGTGTGATGTGTATATACACACACACATGCATGCATATCTACATTTCAACATCCAGGATTCACACACTTATGCATACACGGTAAGACATGCTTTAGTGCGTTATGGAGTGGACCAAGCAGATAAGCCTTGGAGAGCAGCAGGGAAGCAGATCAATCAGGTTCTGGAAGTGTAAATAATTTAGTGTAATGTCGTATTTGATTCAAGGATACTTTGATGGAAATTATCCTGGAAACTGGTTTTCCTGTCAAAGTCTACACTCAGTATCTGCCTGCTGAAGAGCACAGTGACATCGACAGTTGAGCTGACAGACATAAACAATGTTGTCTTGAAACTATAGCTTAATAAGATGTCTCTATCATCACACTAATCCAGACAGACATTTAGAAAGCATTACTTAAACTTAAAGCACTACTGATCACAGACTAAAAAAGTCCGGATGCAAACTAGTGTGCCTTTTACCTCTGTGTCTCACCTGTGTATGAATCTTGGCAATCTGTTTCTCGTTAACGTTGGGTTGCTGGTAGACTCTGCTCTTGTAGCGGAACTGACAATAGAAGGACAAATATTGTGGATGTGCAGGTTATGAAACACATACACACAGGCAATACTATTGCAACTTCAGACAGAAGCAGCGTGGACCTTCAACACGTCCTTCCATCATTCCCTTGCATCATCCCCTTCATCATCTGACCCCTTCCATAGTCAACCACTAGTGTGAAAGTGATATAACAAGGTTGTTTGATCCTGAAGACAAGGTGTTGAGTGGGACCAATGTACACCATATGCCTTAACACAGTAGCTCTCAGAGAGCCGACGAATCCCTCAGCCAGTAATTACTGCAACCTCCCTTTAATGTAGCACCACAACTACCATGGGACTACACATAGAGGAAGTTCAGACCAAGAGCTAAGATGGCCACGAGGGACTTTCCAACTACTGTAAGATCGCTCAGCAGTATATGATACACAGATGCATGCCCAAACATATTACACACTTCTTTGAAGGCTGTGTATCCTTTGATTAGGTTTCAGACGTCCTTGCTGGTGCCTCAGATCCAGGTCTATGATGATGATGATTAGAATAAGGTCTTCCAGGGGGAGAGGATAAAGGTAAGGATGGGTTCAGGCAGGGGTACCTTCAAGGTGGGGGTTAGGGTGGGTTTAGGATGTTTTCAGGGTGGGATACCTCCAGGGTGGGGACCCCCTTACATGTGGGGGTGGGGTAGCTCTTCAGCAGCCTCTCCTCATCCAGGAAGCAGCTCTGGCGCCCCTCCACAGCCGGCTGGAACAGACCATAGTTCAGCACGTCTCTCAGCGGCTGGGTCAGACAGCACAGGATCTGCTGCTTAGCAACCCACACAGTGGTGTCTGGATCAAACCTCAGGCATGTCTGCTCCGAGACAAGGACCGGAAGGGAGAGGGGAATGGGGGGGGAGAGGGGGAGAGAGGAGATATAAGAAAGGAGCCATGTAGAGATTGAGGGGAGGCTGATATATATTTGAAAAAGAGGGAGAGACAGAAAAAGAGAAATAGAGAGCAGTAAAGATAAGAAATAGAAAAGAGAGAAAGATAAGAATTCAGAAACAGTACTGGGTTTTTGTTTGTTTTTTAAAGCTGTTTCTTTGTACAATATGTGTAAAAGGTGTTGTAAAACCAGTGCAAGATGAAACTGGGCTTGAACCGGGAATAATACAATACAAATAAAACAATACAAGCAAGATTAAAAGATACTGTCTCAGACCGCATGTTATCACGTGTAGTCTTCAATGTGTTTCTGAAACTCACACACCTCTGCTCCAGAGCAAGTCAGAGAGATGCATACACTGATCCCTATTTTTTGTCAGGTTGTAAAGAACAGACGGGCGTGTGCAAACAATATCTTACTTCTGTGTTGCCAGGGTATGTGTATGTGCATATCTGTATGTAAGTGTGTGTGTGTGTGTGTGTGTGTGTGTGTGTGTGTGTGTGTGTGTGTGTGTGTGTGTGTGTGTGTGTGTGCGTGCGTGTGTGTGTATGCATGAGAGAGAACATTTTGTTTTTTGTTTGATTTGTTTGTTTTGTTTACAGTCAAAAGGACTGGGGGTGCTCAATGTAACCCAGTATAAAAACGTGAATTAATGATATTCTGTCATAGTAATTACCTATTCTTTTTTTAACTGGCAAAACAAATATTATCATTACCATATTCATGAGCACACTGGCAAGATTGATTATTGGTGTAAAAGAGAAAACAATGACCAGAATTTGTATAATCAATTAGTTGGTTTCCAGCATAGCATTGTGCTGGTTATTCAGAGAATAATGTATTGTATGAATGGCTTTGTATTACTAGGTATGTTATCCTCTGATAAGACACAGACACATTTAAACACATTTACAATCAATTATTTACAGTTTTAACATGCCACCTCTCTAGTGACTGTCCTTATGAAACTGTGATTGACTGGCTAAGAAGCAGCCTTCCTTCAGCCATGTGACTGTTTCCTCCATGTCATCTATTATGCAACACAAGGTCTGCTGGATTAATGCTGGGGCTATGGCAGCCATCCCTACCAATGGCCTCGTTATCAAAGTGCTTCTACTGTACCCTTCCAATGTCAATCAGTACCATCGATATTTTAAAAAGTTTATGTCAGCATACGTGTGTAGTAGGTTTAAGGCAACATACAGGAATCCAATATTTTTTTTATAAAACCCATTCTTGGGGGGATTTCATGCTGAAAAGCAGCATCTCTGATGGCAAGGTCACTATTGATGGTGTGGTCGGGTGCAGTCTGTATCTAGGTCATGGAAGCCAGTCTCTAGAGGAACCATCAGCAACATCACTCATCCTCACCTCCCCCCTCGTCGTCCAGGGAGCATGTGACAGTGGTGGTTTGAGAATGTTGAGACCAGACCAACTGACCAAAGCCTTGTTTTAGACCCCTTGATTTCAACCCCACCGCTGTGCCTCCGAACAAAAACTGTTATTGCACTGTATATGTTTGTACTCACAACAGTGTTACTGTATTGTGTCTGAAGTGATGTATTGTTGCATGTAAAACGTTTGGCTCCTGTAGTGTTGAACTGAATCCCATCAGGTCCAATTGCATTTTGAGTTCACCATATGGAACCACATTCCCACTAGAAGCCCATATGAGTTATAGCAGTAACTTTCAAGAGTCCCCCATAAGGTAGAAGGTATCTTCAAGTCTCTTTGTTCTGGATGGAACTCACAGACTGCTGCAGGTCTGGGATGACCACACAGATGGCCAGGGTGTCCTGGGGGCTCCTGCCAAACCTATCTGCTCTCCTGCTGAGCCTCTCCACACGGGCCTCGTCCTTGGAGCTGTCTGACTCGGACCCTCCAGAACCCTCCGACAGACTCTGGGCCATCTCTTCCTCACTGGATGTGGGGCTCCGAGGCATGGCTTCTGGCTGCACTACTGGTGGGAGGGGGTATGTGAGATAGGATGAGGGAGTGAAGGGAAGGAAAAGGGAGAGAAGAGAAATGTGGGGGGGAATGGGGAGAAGAATAAGTAGGAGACAGTGAAAAGTAGTGGGAGGATAGGAGTAGGAGTGGAGATATGTAGGTGTCATGTAAAAAGGGAAGGAGGTAGAATAAAGGAAGCAAGTAGGGGAGGAGATAGGTTGAAGAGAAAGGGAGAGAGAAGTGGAGGGTGAAGAGTGAGATAGACAGAACGAGGGGGGTGGAGCGAAAGTGTTGCAGTGAGACTTGTTTAACTTTTAACTCATTAAACACACACTTTCCACACACACGTCTCTACTTTTACACAAATACACACTTGTAGACTTTGCTATTGTTGCCCTAGTTTGGAACTCTGGTGACACACTTTCACAGACTACCATCTTTTCTACCACTCTTTAAATCAGACATGCACTGCTTTCCAAATTTCATACTGATGGCAGTTGAAAGAAAATGCTAAATAATACAGCCCCAGCATCTCCCAGTATGACTCGTTAATGCTTTTCAAATCAGAGTGACTGATTTAGCAAGCTCACACCTTGGCATTTTAATCGACATGTAAAAGCATATTACAGATTACTGAAACAAATCATTGATTTGCATAAAGTGTCAAAGCTGAGGATAAATAGCTGATGAAAAAAGGAAAGAGGTAAGAGAACTAGGAGCTCACCTCTTAGCATGTACTTGTGTTTTTTCAGGCAGACAAGAAACTGACAGGTTGCTTAAAATCTACTGCCATGAGCATGTCATCAGTGCAAAAGTGGCCTCAGAAGTACTTGACAGTGATGAACGGAGTGATCCATCCTGTGACACAACAACCACCACAAGAACAACACGGCTGCATTAGAGCTGTAATAACATCTGTAACCCTGCAGCCACATAGGTCAAATAAGGTTTTAAATGCAATAATTTGATGTTGACCTTTAAAGAAAATATACCCCAAATTGTAAAGCTGCATTGCATCATCAGACGTTATTAGGCTGAGCATTTTTTCTCAGGGTTGTAAAACCCTGTTCCTTGACCCCTACCTTCCTGTTGGTTTATACTCCAACCCTGTTTCCTCCTGCCCTCATTGTAACTAACTCAATTAATCTTATCAGAGTCAATGTGCAGCTCTTCATGAATAGGACTGGAGTGTCCTGTTCTAGCTAAAGGGAGCAGGGGCTTTGAGAAACACAAGTATTTTGCCGCCACATACTGTAGATCAAATTCACCATGGAGCCTCAACCAACTGGAGACAGGGCAATAGCTGTGGATCAGCCAATTTTGGGAATACAATGTAACTATTTCAGCAAACAAACAAAAAGCATCATCTGTGTCACAAACACACCACTGATTGAGCTGTGTCCCAGCTGAGTGCCCATGTCCCTATGGCTGCTCTGATTGGTCCATCCTGCAAACCGACCAAGCCGCCACTCCTGAGAGACTGGAGGGCCACAGGCCCTAAATTTATTATATCAGCAGTGCTAATACAGCAGGAGACGGACCACTCTTGCACACCTCCCAGCCCCCTGTCCCCCTCCTCCCTCAGAGCTGAGCATATAGACATCCTTCCTCAGAGCAGTCTGGGCCACTTCCTCCTGGGCCAGACAGACAGCCCTAAGGCCTGAAAAACCGCAGCTGTTGTTTAGCCTATAGGCCAAAGTCAATTACAGCCTGAGGAGCTCTTACAGGGTGTTACATCAATACCAAAGACAAGGAGGTTCCATCCAGACTGGGACTCAAATCAGGGAGTTAAGGCTGTGAGTCAAACCCTGCTCACCTCAGTGCAGTCCAGTGAAGTCTTGCAACATCCAATCCTGTCCAGTGCAGCAATATTAATTTCAGTCCAGAACATCTAGGCCTGTCTAGTTCAGTCCAGTGCAGCTACATTCAGTCCTGTCCAATCCAATCCAGCAATATCCAGTCCATTTACTCAGAATACTTATTGAAAGCCCAGTGGGAGGGATCAGGTGGCTGATGTAATGAGTTTAGTCATGCAACAGAGGACATAAATCCAATATCACGTCTCTGTCAATATGACCATAACAGGGACCATAAACTCTTCATCTCCCAAGGTGACTGCTGCCTGCGGCCAGATACTGTATGCCCTGAAGCAAACAAGCTTTTACAAGTTTTGTGTACAGCAACTTTCAGAGAGGTGGGCTGACACGCCAAGAGCCCTGATCCTGCAAAGTAATACTGCAGTAGGAGTACAATCCCAGGTGACAAGAACCAGCACCAGGATCAAGATTGTTACCCAGACAGGCTGCAGGGAGGCTAGGGTTACTGATCAGGCTCTCTTCCCCCTAAATTGCCTGGCTCTTCCTCTACCTCCCCTCTGGACTGTTCGTTTCTTACCTCTCTCTCTATACCTCTCCCTGTGGGAATCTAAGCTTGGTACAGAGTGTGACAGTCCCAGGTCAGTGTCCCTGTAGTAGTCATTAACCTGGGCCGCATGGTCAGCTTCCCTTCTAGATCTTCTAGACCCCCCACCCCTATCCCAGAGGAATGAAACACCTACAGTCCAGATGGTGAGATAATGTCTGAATGTCTGTCAGCTCCAACATTTACATAGCCCTTCCTACAACTCTCGGGTCCATCTGGCCTTAACAGCGGGTACAGGATTCATAGAGTAAAGAAAGAACATGGCCTACATGGTTTGGTTATTTTGTAAATCTGGGAAAAAGGATGAGTGCTGGGTTATAGCTCTTGTAACATACAGTAACACAGCGTGCAGCTCTCCCATGCTGAAGAGATAAAACTAGGTTCACTCTAGTACACAAAACAACAATGGAGTTTGTTCCACATTAAATATCCCTTTAACCAGAACAGTTCATCATTACTGCTGTTGCTAGTTGGTACATAGCACCTCAGAGCTGAGGGGAAGGGTCTGCTTTTTATACAAATCATTATAGATACAATTACCTGAGGGAGGAGGCGTTGTCATGGAGAAGATCCTTTACTCATCAGTGCTAACAATGCAGCCAGCCAGATATAGACTAGAGAATTCCACCAGAGTGTCTATGGCTGGTCCCCAGAGAGCAACCCGCACCAACGAGGGACGACATCACTCACTGTCTCCCTGGAAGACAGCCATCTTGGATTCCAGTTTGGCCTGTCTCCTGAGTCTGGATAACTTAAAAGCCTCACCGGTAGCCCTGCTTCTGCCACCCTTGCTACAGGAAATAGGGCCATCGTTAGACCAGGAAGCTGCTTACTACCAAGACAGAATCAGAACCAGTAGCCTAGTAAGCCTGGATCATGAGATTGTGGATAGCACTGAGGAGAGAAAGATCTGAGATACTGTCAGATTAACCAGCCACGGCTCCTCAAAAACACACAGTCCACTTTTTGTTACAGTGAAGCTTTGGATGGCTAATATTTCAAACATTATTGTTATTAGCAGACAAGCTAAGAAACTGATACTGTACAGAAAATTAAACCATACGATCCACATGATTGCAGCATGAACATACATACATTATTCATTATGCTGTAACTCAGAGCAGGAGCCTTCTCCGTTCCCTAGAGGCAAGTTGGAGAAACACATTTAGGCCTATTTCCTTTTCTGTCATTCATCTCCAAAGAACCACCAGCAGCATGTTAGCATTACCTAATCACCCACTGGCACTGACTCCCATTGGCTGAAGCTATATTCCACCCATCCCAGGTAGTTGCTGTGAGAGAACACTGTCTTTGTCAACCATCTGTAAAGACTCCATAAGAAACCTTATGATTATCATCAGAGAGTGAAGAGCAATTTAGGACTGAAATCAACATTTAGACTATCACAAAGCTAGGGAAAGATGCATGCAAGGACAAATGGCTACTTACTTCATGTGGACATTGAAGTAATTAATTCTTCATAGACTTCTCTGTGGGGGAATTGTTGCCAGTACACAAGCAAACATCCCAAGAGAAAATCAGGGGAAACAAAATATAAATTTCCTGTACTATACCTTGGTGATTCAATTATACCAACTGGCTATAAAAAGAAGAATCCTTACAAATTGCCACATTACAACTATTGATTTGAACCTATAATTTGTAATTGAAATACGCGTGGACTCAGCAACAGTGACCAGACGTTATGTCAGTTTCACTTTTCCCAAAACAATCAGTGTTCATTTGTGCCTTGATGCACCTGTGTCTATGTATGGGTGGGTGTGTGAAAGCCATCTGGAAATCAACTCCTGCATGCT
The DNA here is from genome assembly GCA_036571765.1 of Plecoglossus altivelis. Classification (NCBI taxonomy): domain Eukaryota; kingdom Metazoa; phylum Chordata; class Actinopteri; order Osmeriformes; family Plecoglossidae; genus Plecoglossus; species Plecoglossus altivelis. Next base: position 6,774,281 of record BROE01000003.1, on the reverse strand, counting down.
GACTGCTCTCTGTTTTTAAACCTGTCTGTTGTAACAAAGGCAGTTTGAGATAAACACCCTGCTGGGTGCCAGCCTCAGGCACATCTTAAGTTCCAGCCCCAGTCCCAGACTCAGCCCTCAAACCCCAGACTCAGCCTCAGCCCCCAACACACACACACCAGACCATGTTGCAGGACATCTGTCTGCCCCTACATACCAGACCATGATGTAAGACACCTGTCTGCTCCCACTCACACACCTGACCATAGTGTAGGGTTCAGCTAAAATTAAGGATTTTCGTCGAACAACCAAGATAACTTTTGGTCCTTTTGAGAGACATGCTGCTCTAACCCTGATGATAAGGTCCATCGGAAATCAACTGAGAGGTTCCAGACAATATAATGATGGAGTTTGTGTCTCAGCTCTCAAGATCTACCAGATGAGCTGCCTTTCAGTGCATTATTTCCAGACCAAATCTGTTCTGCATACGGTATGGATCAAACCACAAATATTCTGTATTGCTACAATACAAACCACATAACCAAAGTGATTTCATACAGGATCTGCTGAAGATGTTTGTGCTTTCTCAGGTCTTCCTACTTATCATATTGGCATAGATCTACACAACCTCCTCTTCAAGTCCTTAAACAATACACCTACTGCTAGTTACTTTACCGTGCACCTCCCAGTAGATTCTGTATTGCGTTACTCCAACTATTTAATGCTCTGCATACTTCCCACTAGTTACTAGTTACAGTACTATGGGTGCAGTATACCACCTATAGTTATTTTTCTGTATACCGCCCACTAAATACTGTTGTGCATGTTTTGTTTAGCCCTTCATTGACACCCATCTGCCATCCTTGCCAAACAGCAGGGTTTGTACTCTATCGTATATGATCTCTCTCCCTCCTGCAATCCCATTTCCAGCTGATTCTCCACACCCTGCTACTGGGGATTTTTTTGGATGCATTATGCATGGGGGCGTGTGAAGCTGTTCATTAATGCATTTGAATATTGACGTGGTTCTGTTCTGTAGCTGGGCTGCACTACTGTCCAATGAGAAGCCTGGTAAGTATGGTGTAGCCCTGGAGGTCTAGTACATGGTACTAAAAGTACAAAAGTTTAGTAATTTCTTGACTTGCTTTAAGGATGATTAAAGTGACTTGAATTGGAGTATCCTACCATACATTATGTTGTTCTCACCAGTTAATGGCTATAGTTGATGGCATTCTGTAGGCAGAATGATATTTCTGCGTCATGTTCTTTTATTGGGAATAATAGATGCTAGAAAAGGGAAGCAGAGATGCTCTACCCTTTTGTAGCAAATGTCTTAAAATTAATAGGAGGCCCAGAGCCCCGGAGAGAAGCACAGGGATACAGGTAGAATGTGTTCATTAGCATAGTCACAGCAAAGACCAATCAGCAGACCGGGAGGTTGACCTTATCCCAAGTATTTGTGGATGAAACTACCAGGTTTGCCTGGAGATGACGTGCACATCACCTGGCCCACAGAGGTCAGAAGCTATTGCGACATGCAAACGCTGGTCGCCACAGTGTTCGTACAGCTTGTAGGATTTGCTACAGATTAAAAATTTCAACGTTGGGAACCTGTCATCCTCTGTTGCTATGGAACCACATAGCTCATGTCCCCACGGGATTCCACAGTCTATCTCTCCCTTCCTCCCTGTATTTCACTTAGTCCCTTTCTATACCTCTCCTTGTCTCTCTTCATCTATCTCTTTCCTCACTCTTGCTCACTCTCTCTCACTCTGTCTCTCTCTCCTGCCAATATACTTTCCCTCCTTCCCTCCCTCTTTCTCTCTTCCGTTACCTCTGTAGACTTCTCTACCAGAATAGGGGGAAGGGAGAGAGTGAGGGATTAGTGAGCATAATGTTGCATGTTTGAGTAGTGCTGACCTTAAGCTTAAGTGTAGAAACAAAGCCATATGAGATGCTGTGGAGCTCCTGGTAGACTGAGAGGTCTACAGGGAAAACACTGCAGAATATTAAATAATGCGATCAATTGTACTAATTGGCTCCACTTTCTTTGGTCTTAATGTAGTTAAATTTGAGGTAAATATGTAGAGCCATAAACCACTTAAGGTTTGGGTGTTAGGATTGAACTAGGTTTTATGGATAATAATATTTACTTACAGGCGTAGATGGGGATTCAGAGGTTCTCTAGCCCCCCTCCTACTCACAAAAATATACACATACATCTCCATCAACCTCTCAGCAATAGTGGCAATGACAGCCAAGGATTCAGTCAGACTGTTCATCATCCGGAGAGAGTGGCGCTGCCGCCTGGTCAGGCTAGGCTGGGCAGATTTATAAAGATGGCCTAGACACGGCAATGTGGCCAGCTCACGGAAACCTTTTGATACCGAGACAGTTGTGTGAATCACAGGTACCATATTGTAAACCAGGTATAGACAACTACTGTTGGATGCCAGGTGTTACAAAGGAAACTCTTAGTATATCAGTGGGTTGCTACATACATATTAATACATGCCTTTTCATTCAGGTCTGAGTGGTTGTTGGAAGATGTCTTAATAACCTTTTTAATCACTGAATAGCAATATGAGGTATTTATTGCATAGGAATTATGGTAATTTGGGGTAATGAAATTATCAGACAAATGGCAGATTATTTGATCCTTCCGCCAGGCCATCTTGCTTTCTGCTGATAAGGTGGCGTTCCTTTCCATATAATACGGTAAATTAATAGGCTAATGGTACCACACACGATTAAAAAAAAGAACAAATAGACACTACAACATATCTGTACAAATTAGTTTAGTGCGCGTTTTCATCTAAAGCATTGTCTCAATTGTCTTCCTCTTCATTTTTCAAGTTAAATGCAGGTGATTAATTCATTGCTGCCCATTACCAACTTTTTCTTATTACCCAGGTTTTACTAGGACATATAGGTCATCAGATCCTTTATCATTCTGTAAATGCGTACTGGACAACGGCTAGATTCGTTTTGCACCAAAACAAAACACAAAATACAGGTGCAGCGAAATTAACAGCGGAGCTTACCTTGATTCATAGGAGGTGCTCTCCGTACGGCACTTCTTTACCCGTGTACCTTCGCTTGAGGATAAGGGAAAACTAGCGAAGTCGGGTGCTCGATACTTCTCAGAAGGCATTAACAGATAGCACGGTTAGTTTTCCGTATGCAAGAATCACTTTGGTATCGTATGCAGCGGTGTGGTGGAGAAAAGTGACTCTAGCGACTTATCTCGGGGGTATCAGAGGGGTAAAATGAGGTTTAAGACCTAGCGCTGGAGCAGCTTGCTTCGCACTGTGGAGGGAGGAGGGGATAAGATGGTAGGTGCAATTAAACCACACACTGAAATTCTTACCGTAGCCCATCCCGCAAAGACAATCAACCAAAATACAGACTCTCCTAATGCAACATTTCTGCTTGAGAATATGACTATATAATATTTGTTGTGTAAATTGACTCTTAAAAACCATGTTGTCTTCAATGACAAGCACCAGGAATTATACATGATGAGTAAACCTCACACTTGATTTATCATCCTTCTTTATTTTGAGCTGCATTCAACAGCACTGTGTCTTCAATGGAGGGGCTGTATCCACAAGTTACCTCTGGTCCAGCACCTTGGGGAGGTGTCATCATCACATCTGCTCGCCCCTGGTCTGAACTCACTGTGCCCCTGTGATTGGTTGAGGAGCAGTAAGTGTAGAGGAAGGCAGGGGATGAGACCATTACTCACTCTGGCCTCCCAGATGCTTCATCACCTTCATTTGTCTTTTACCACACATACTATTATTGTTTTTGCATAAATCAGTTGAGCATGTTTGAACTAGGGCAGACAAGCAGTTTGCCTCTTATGTAATACAGTAGTTTACAGATAAGCATGTCTTTAACTATGAAGTGTATTCAAAATACACTATATTTGTACTTCACTGTGTTGTGTAATTCCAGGATGTAGACAAAGTAGAGAACATAGTACATTAAATTGACAGTATAGTATGATTAGACATTCGATTACATGATATGAGACATTACCTATTTGTATTATTATATAATACATGCCATTTTACACTGTGCATACATGATATGAGATCATTTAAAAGTGGGTCAGAGTGGATCTGTGTCTTATTATAGCTTCCTGGTTGATGGGCAAATCAAAACAATTTGAAATACAATTTCCCTATGAGCCCACCAGATTTATTAAATTCTTAAATTTTTAGAAATTTAAAGCTTGACGAGATGCCTAGCACTCAGAAGCAGACAGAAGCGGTTTCCCTGTAACGTTGGATGTTGCAGATAGTCCATCACAGGTTAAGAACAACTTCACATGAAGAACACATCTTAAAAATCAGGGGATGGTAAGACACTGTGGAGCCTTGGGGACAATGGACCTGCCACACATCCATCTCCTCCAGATTGCCATCAGATGAAGGACTATTGTCTGTTCCAGACAGGGCTGACCTCCGGAAACTGCGGGAAACTGTAGTACCAGGACACACACATACACACTCACTTACACCCACAAACACACATTGGCCAGGAGTGCGTGGTGATGCTGTCCTAGTTTGTGTTGGCCTGTTTTTTGCTGCTAAGGAAGACACAAGACTCCTAGTCTGTGGATGTCTAGCAGGCCTGACTTAACAGTGGGTCCCGAACAAACTGAGGCTCCCATCTCTGGTGACACTTTGAACACCTGCTACAGACTATATTATTTTATTAAGTTGTACCCAGGTAGCTTCATGCAAGTGCAGATCATTTTAAAGAACACATTACCTCCATGAAAAGGCGAACATCTGTCTCAGAGTGGGAAAATAGCTTAATTACAATGAAGGAGCTTCCATGTGGGCCACACATACAGTATATGAGGAATGTGGGAGTTACTACTGTTTTCTCTCATACTTGCATGAAGTCTTTCAATGTATCCACTGGATCTGTCAAACATCCAGATAAAGTCAGAACCACCCCCCAAGAAAACTCAAACCCAGAATCAAAAGGCAGATGTAATTTATTTAGCAACATATCCAAACTAGAAAGTCTTTGAAGTGTTTAAGGACAATCGGATGGCACATTGGACTTTGGTAGTTTTGAGGAACAGGATTTAGGTAAGCCTGGGGTGAGAATGGCATTGGATGGGGTTAGGGGATTAGGAGGGAAAGCAGAAAGAAGACAAAGAGATGGGGTAAAGCGCACAAGGAGGGATGAGGGAGCTTAGAAGCACTTTCGGTGGACGATGGAGGGTCCGGCCTCCTCGTACTCATCTTTGCTGATCCACATAGCCTGGAAGGTGGACAAAGAGGCAAGGATGGAACCTCCAATCCAGACTGAGTACTTACGCTCAGGGGGCGCGATCATCTGGAGAGGGGAAGAGGAAGAAGGGAGAGGGAAGAGAAGGAGGAGAGGGGGAAAGAGATACTGTCAGAGATGACCAACTATGATGCTGTTTTTACGTGACTGTGTGCTACTCTGATGTGGAGGTATTGTGTTCTTGCTAAGACTGTTGTGTGAGACTATGTATAAGTGTGTGTTTGGTTGTGTATTGAATTATATAAGATTCCACTGTAGCAGAATGTGTTGCATTGGTAAAAGAAGGGAAGGCTCATGACTGTTCGGGTGGTGTATTGATTTTTGTTGTGTTTGTTTGGGGGTGGGGTTTTAGTGCAATTCAGCTGCTGAATTGTGGGAAATTGATTTAGGTTTTTGTGTGTTTGTATAGCTGATAGTGGGTATATTGGTTTGTGGGTTGGGTGAGGGTTGTGGGGGAGTTATTCATTGTTGAGGACTCCTGGCTTAGTGCTGTGTTTGATTAATGTGATCTCTGAGACATTCAGTTTGGCCTAAGGGAGATCAGAAGGGGTTGGCATGTTGGAGACTAGTGTTTCTGAAATTTACATATATTGTTGCAATTGTATCTATGCTATCCATTGTCAGATGTGTGTGTCTGTGGGTGACAGCATCTTTGGTGTGTGCATATATGTATGACTGGGTTAGCAACAGAGAGAAATAATGAAATTATGTATGTGCATGAGACAAAGAGTTGTCATGATCTCGAGTGTGTGTGTGTGTGTGTTGGTCCACACCTTGATCTTCATGGTGGATGGGGCCAGGGCTGTGATCTCCTTTTGCATGCGGTCACCGATACCAGGGTACATGGTGGTACCACCTGACAGGACATTGTTGGCGTACAGATCCTTACGGATGTCAATGTCACATTTCATGATGCCATTGTAGGTGGTCTCATGGATACCAGCGGACTCCATTCCTGAAGAGACGACGGTCATTAGACTCACACTGGAACAACTCTCACAGACAGGAGGTCAGATATCCAACACAGAAACATCTCAACACTGACCTCAATACAGACAGGAAAATAAATGCAAGATTTCATTACTTTACAAATTGCTTGGAACTAAGTCTTAAAAATTTGTCCTCAGACTATATGTGTTGGAGTCTTGTCTGACAACTTGAGGGGATCTCAAAAAGGCATATTTAGGGAAACTGATACTTGCAAGAGACATCAGAAGAAAGGAGAAAAAAAAAGCCATGATTGTGTCCTGGTTCTCCACAACCCAGCGTGATGGAGCCTACAGTCTCTCCCATCCCCACATTTGCATTGACCTACATTCTAATTAAGATCTCTCTGAACTGCACGTTCAAAGTTTCCACTAGTTAGGCAGGGCCAGGGAGCCTATTCAGTACTCCAGTTTTGCATATTCTTTTGAAAAGTGCAGTTGAATATATTTTTCATAATATGATTGGAGGATGGTCTTTAGGATATTAGAGTGTGCATCAGGAGCAGAAAAACTCTGTGAGAAGGGTTCGGGCGGCTCGTAATTGATGGAAATAAGTACTGGTGGCAGCAAAGTGCTTATTTGAAAAATGACACCTTTCATGCAGTTGGACTGTGTGTGCTGCTCTCATTCCCAGAGATTAAACTAACACTCCGATTTTATCATGAAAACATCTCGAATTAACGTGACATCATCCTAAAACGGTTCAAGAGGCCATGTTATTCGATTGTTTGGCGTTACACGTCAAATACGTTGTTCGTCAAACAAATACAAACGTTCAATAATGTATTTGTAATTGCTTCAAAATCCAGAGAGGATACAATTTTGGTGGAAATTGTGAGGTGTGCTTGCGTCGGTTGGATATATGTCTTTACATTAATAAGTGTGCATTGCTTTGATTAAAAAGCATCAATTTGTTTTTGTTCATTTACAGTGAAGTGAAGTGTAGCGTGAGCTATAGAATTAAACAGTTCTCTTCTCATTTCACTTAATGCAAGAATGAAAGGTGACGTGGCAGCTTTTAAACAGTTGCATCAAAACAATTGTTATGGCTTTAATGCAAACCTTCCCTCAAGTTTTTTCTTCTTTTGATATTTTGATATTTCTTTTGATATTTTTGATATTTTGATATTTCTTTATATATATATATATATTTGCATTTACTCATAATACATTTCATTAATAAAGATCCTCTTTTAAACCAATCTCATTCTAGTTGTCACTGGCTGCATCTTCTATAGCTCTACATTATTTAGATAATCATTTGATAATGATGCACTTTATCCACAATGAACTATATCTAAATCCATTTAACATTTGTTCGATAAATTACATTGCGATCACTACATTGGTCTGAAGGTGTATTGCTTTTGTCTGAGACTGACCGATGAAGGAAGGCTGGAAGAGGGTTTCTGGGCAACGGAACCTCTCGTTACCGATGGTGATGACTTGACCATCGGGAAGCTCGTAGCTCTTCTCCAGGGAGGATGAGGAGGCGGCGGTGGCCATCTCATTCTCAAAGTCCAGAGCCACGTAACACAGCTTCTCCTTGATGTCACGCACGATCTCACGCTCGGCTGAAAAATAGACACAAACAAATATGGGAAAGTTTCCATCACTCATGGAATACATGCTATTACAGTACGTGGCCACCCGAGAGCGCTGTTGATATGTACAAAGAGCATAGGACCATTGTGACGCGTAAAATGAAACCACAACTACCCAGCTTTAAATAAAAGTGTAAAACTGAACGAAAAAAATAAACTATGCTGTTTGTCATTGTATTCTTTTTTGTATATACCAGTGGTAACAAAGGAGTAGCCTCTCTCAGTGAGGATCTTCATGAGGTAGTCAGTCAGGTCTCTGCCCGCCAAGTCCAGTCTCATGATGGCATGGGGCAGGGCATAGCCCTCATACACTGGCACGTTGTGGGTCACTCCATCACCAGCATCCAGCACAATACCTGACAGCAGTCATAGCATCCACAGTTCAGAGTCTCTGAGATGTTGAAATCAATCTAATCTGAGTAGTGAGGCAGCAGCATGTGTAAATTCACACGCACACACACACATTCTCATAAACACATCAACAAACACAAACACACACAGCAGGCTGTCTGAGAGCTCTTAAGGTTCACTAATTTGTAGACTATATGCTACTTCTGCTTGTTGGTTTAGCACACCAGGCTTAAAAGCAAATTAAGTGCATGTGTTGTAGCAGTGTGATAGAGTGGCAGTGTAGCAGTCATATCTGTGGGCTCACCAGTGGTACGACCAGAGGCATAGAGGGACAGTACTGCCTGGATGGCCACGTACATGGCTGGAACGTTGAAGGTCTCAAACATGATCTGATAAGGAAGGAGAGGAATGTCATAACAGATCATTTGTCTGAAGAAAAACCATCAAGAATGTTTAGACAGATGGGTGTGTCTGCATGTGGGTCAGTTGTGTGTGGTTGCATAGTGTGTATGTGTGTGTGTGTATGAACAGACAGATGTGTATGTATAAAATGTGTATGAGTGTGTATGTGTGGACCTGGGTCATCTTCTCCCTGTTAGCCTTGGGGTTAAGGGGGGCCTCTGTGAGCAGAGTGGGGTGCTCCTCAGGGGCAACACGGAGCTCGTTATAGAAGGTGTGGTGCCAGATCTACAGAGAGACAGGTGGTAGGGGTAGAGATGTACAGGTATACAGGTAGAGATGGTGGGGGAACAAACAGAAAGGTAGGCAGGCAGGACAAACTGCAATTTACCTAATCTTTAATTGTTACAGCTGATGCTATAGTTGTTTTGTTTATAAGATTGCTCATAAGACCATATAGCCCTTCCATCAGAACTGCTTGTTTCATTGCAGTCCTTAGGTCTGTGGTGTATGGTTAAGCCTCACCTTCTCCATGTCGTCCCAGTTAGTGATGATGCCGTGCTCAATGGGGTACTTCAAAGTTAGGATACCTCTCTTGCTCTGAGCCTCGTCTCCTACGTAGCTGTCCTTCTGACCCATACCCACCATCACACCCTGGGGGAGGGGGGTTCACAGAGGTGGTCAGGAACAGGGCCATCGTAAAGAGGCTCAAGAGGAGGGATTTACAAGGTCACCTGTTCACAGGACCCGCCATAACTTATGACACCCTAGGTGACTCAAACTATACATATACCTCACACATACCTCTCACAATAGCTGTTCTATGCACCTATAATATGCATACAGGGATTAGCAAGCACATTCCCATAAAAGCATTCTCACAACACATAGCACAGGCATCCATGATGACCTTTCAAGTGAAGTGTTGAAAACTGTGACTTAAAAGAAGACAGAGATGACAGAAACATCTGTTTTTTTGGTGTGCGTCGGGGTGTGTGTAGACATCAAGTGTGTCTGTAGCTATGGATTCCAAGTGTGTGTCTATGTGGAGATTTCAAGTGTACAAATTGATGTGTGTGTGAGAGAGCATTACCTGGTGACGGGGACGGCCAACGATGGAAGGGAACACGGCTCTGGGGGCATCGTCCCCGGCGAAGCCCGCCTTCACCAGACCGGAACCATTATCACACACCAAGGCTGTAGTCTCCTCCTCATCACACATGTCTGCTTAGCTAGCTGTTGACCTGTAGCATGACACACACCAGAGGAGTGTTCACACAGAACAAAGTGTTCCGCAGTGTTTCATGACAAAATCTTGAACATCAATTTGAATATCAGAAACGATTCTTAATCTGAAGAGAAGCTTGAAGCATCTGTTGTGCTGACATTTTCTTTCAATGGCGTTAATGATGACTCAGCTTCTGAACAAACCCTGGGATGTATTCAGAAGGCAGATTGGACATGACCCTGGCTGTATGCTGTGAAAGAGGAGGATGTCTGGTCTAGGTCCTATGTTTCCATCTGAATGGTCTATGGCTTGCTAGTGTTAGCCCCAGGTGTTGCTCATAACTCAGGGTGTCAGAGACACGGAGAACACCATGTGTCCTGTCTGGGAAACCTGACACTGCCCTACACACTCTCAGACACTTTGATTCCTCTTTTCGCTTGCGGTACGATGCTGTCACACTTCATATGAGGTCAGACAAATATGTTTAAACAGTTATGGTAGTCTTCATAATCCGTGTAGACAGTGGATGTTACCCACACCTTTATTAACTTTATTGATCACCTAGCTTGAAATTATCTACATTAAGCCTACATTTTATATATGAAGGGGAGGGTTTTATCCAAATGACATTCAAATAGTGAACAGAGAAAGTACAGCTGAAAATCAAAGTTCAAAGTGCATTGATCTCACTGCATGTCAGTGGTCACAGTCAAGGAACGATCTACCAGACAAAGTGCTAAGTAACCACATCTCAGGTTTCAAGCACAGTGCAACAATATTATCCCAACTACAGGGGTACTATAATCTCAATTATAATATTTCATATTATAGTGCAGCATACATAGTGCCACATCAACCAATGTTGTTTGAGTAACACTGTAAGAGATATAAGTACAACAGTTTAACTGGTGTTCTGATGAGACCCAGCCTTGGTTCTAGAACAACATGGGTCAGTTAATATTTGAATAAATGGCCGAAGAGTTTGGGTGAACTTTATTTTTCTCTCTTTGTTTAATGAACCGAGGGATAAGTCCTTTAAGGACCCAAATGTGAGACATCAAACACTATATAACTGTATTTAACATACACCTTTCAAGTGCCAGAACTGTATAACTAAGCAAGATCTAAGATCTAAGCAAGTACATGCAGATCTTCCTCAGCACCAACCACAATACTTTTTGAACTGTGCTCTTCTAGTCCTAATTAAGCAGTGTATTATTATACTGTCATATTATTGTCTGCTGATGTGCACTGGTTGTATGTACCTTTCAATAAAAGCATCTGCTATATTAATCAAATGAATTTTTAAAAATGCAGTAACTGCATGATAATTCGACTTACCCTGAGGTTTCAGAGAGGTAATGAGGAAGGGAAGCTCCCTGGAGAGACAGAGACAGAGAACAAGAGAGTGGCTGGCTTCACCTGTTTACTGTATTTAAATAGGGGGAGCGAGGACTCATGGACTCACATACCTCCCCAAGCCAACTCCTTTTTAGGAGACATTGTTCCTCCTGACGGGCCAATGTTGTGCCTACAGGTAGGTTGTCCTCTGTGTGAATAAGGAGCCTGGATGCATGCCTGCCCAGCTGTCCATCACACACAGACGTCGTGTAATATTAGAGGGAAATTCATAGCCATAGGCTCCACTTTGGAGTATTGATTTGGATAGGTGAAAAGCTACACTCTGTGTATGAATTGAATTTCCACCTACCAGTCAATTACAACAGAGTATTCCATTTAGTCAGGGTGTGATAAGATAAATTATTGTTGTGAGGTGCAAAAGGAGGGTGAGTGTGTGTTCAGGGCTGGAGGTATGTTGGTTGGTGACTATAAATAAGCCGACTGAGAGTACATCTGTCATAATGGAGCCGGGAACGTTTGTCTTGTCATTCAGGCTCCAACCACCACAACAACCCCAACACATAACCTTCTCAACATACCATCAAAGGAAGTTTCGAGGCAGCCTGGGTCCTGGGGTGTGGACAGGGACTGACATAAAGACATATAAAGACAAAGTCTACTCTGCCAATAGAAAGACAAGGCCCTCCTCGCTGCCTAGTGCCAGCAGCAGGTCAGAGGAGACAAGTGAACTACGCCCCTCACTTTGCTGTAATGCCCTGTCATTGGACCTTGGCCCAGTGTCTTTCTTCAGTTGGCACAAGACAGCAGAGCTGTGGTGGGCTATGTTCAGAAAGCTTGCTGGTGTTAGTTAAGCCTGATAGGCCTACTGAAACCACAGTTGTTAACCTGCCTGTTAAGACCACTGAGAAGCTTTGATTGGACGGTCTGAACTAGGAGCTGCTTTTTCCTGTTTTTTACTGGTATGTGCATACCAGTAAAGAGAAAATGTGCATGAGTGGTGAAGTGGGATGAGTGGTGAAGAAGATGAGGGTTTTGAAAAGGGACGAGTGGTGAGATAACACACGAACAACTGTGCCTTTTCAATCTTGTTTCTTCCAAATCTATTAACTCAGCCTTTTATACAAGCCATTCAAGGTGGGAATGTAGCGCTTTTATGCCATCTCGCAGAATGGGGGGTCATTGTTGTACCAGTGTTAAACAAACAACGGTGGTAATGACAGAGCCAAATTGTAATCTGGTAAAAGGGGAATATGTCTTAATCCTTTCTCGTCTAATTTTGACATTGCAGATGAGCAATCCTCATAGTCATTATGTTGACGCTGGAGGCAGCCGTCTAAGGGATCTCAGCCTTCTTCTTCTTGATGTTGAAGGTTATATGTTATGAGTAAAGTTTGGAGTAGGGCTGAGGCAACCTTATGTGGGTAAGGGTTATGGTGTGGAATGTTGTGTATAGGTAAATCAAATATCAATATATGAATGCACATTTAATTTCTGCTTTGTTTTAAACAGTTATCATTCTTGTCAATGTTCTGAAACATGGGGCAGTCAAGTCCAGCCAGTTCTTCCATTACCTAGCGTGAGTGCTCATCAGGATTGTAGTAAACTAGGACAAGAAATGTTATGTGTCATGAGGTGAGGGTGGAGGCTAGGGTAAGGGCTAGGTTGGGGTTAGAGTGCTATAGAGGACATAGGAAGCCCCCTGTCTGTTCTTAATGGGGTATTTCAGCTTTTTTACTATTATTACCCTTTTATTACCCCTAGTGTCAACATAGTGGAGGAGTGGAGGTCATGAGTGCAACATTAAAGACACCAGCGCACCTAGTTATTTCAGCATTTGGGTGATCCACTTATGTCCACCCCAACTGCTGGCTGCTGGTGCTGGTCCTGGCCCTTCATCAGCTGGACCACATCCAGGACTAGCACCCAACAACAGCACACAACCAAACACACACACATACTGTTAAACCGATACATACAGAGTAGCACATACACACACACATACCAAAACAATCCACTGCCAGATACCCACAACAAAGATTTACATGCTTACACAGGCACACAAATACATAGACACTAAGATACAGAGGCCCACACACATCTACACCCCCACACTCAAACACACATACATACATATATACGCACATAGTCACAAGCACAGAAAAACACACACACAACATGCACTTCAACCACATCCTCAAAATTCTATAGCCATGACCATGGTGACACCTAATAATTAATAATAAATTAAACAAACACTGTGTATTGTTCCAGTAAAGATCAACTTCCTGGAACCCTGGTTGCTATGCTGGTCATGTGACCAGCCTGCCTGTGTCAATGCCACCCCTTGTCATAGTTAGCATTCTTAGCCACTGAAAATAGCACCAACTTCCCTAGATCCTTCCTCAGATATATACACAGACTAATATTCTACTGTACATGACACAAAAGGAAACCATTAGATCATGACATGGTGAAACCTTGAATTAGGTACACTGGTTCGGTGTGAGGGGCAGGTTCACAAAAGACAGCTCTGATGACAGCATTTTAAAAATTCCTCATTATTCTATTGCTAGAATTAATAAGAGAAGCACAACCTTTTAGCAGAAGATCCCATGCATTTGTCTACCTATCAAAATAATGAGATCATGTGTTTTTCCTGGCTTCAGAATGGTGGGACTGCAGGGATATCTTGGGGTTGGTATGGCCTTCTGAATCGGTCACAGCAGGAATGGTCAGAATGCTACAGTACAACAGACAGCTACACTTCCACAATGTCACAAAGACTCTGCCTGTCAATCAACATGGCATCTATAACTGAGCAATGTGTTTTAAGTACATACCTCCACTGGAAGGTGTATATAAAAAAGTATCTTTTGAAATGTTTGACCTTTTTCTCAATTATTCTCAAACAAGTTTGAAACTACAAAGTTGGAAATCAATTAGACTGTATCTGATATAAATGTAAATAGATTCAATGCATCTCACAGTGCTTTTGTTGGGGCATGTATAGCTCTTGTTATGTAAACACCATAGATAGAGAAAGACAGAGAACCCCCGAGGACGCTTCTTATTGGGCAAGAAGGCCAAGATGTGTGACCTCTGTCTACCCCTCAGTCAGACCAGAAACTACCTATGGAAAGGTACCAATGTTGTGAAAATTGTTTTCTTAAGTTGTCATTGCCAATTATTTTAGTAGATCATAGGTTATTTTTTTGCAATTACAAATAAGAAAACCAATAAGTTAATTAACCCTACCTGTGTCAGCAGTAGTCATAGTAACCTTATGTACACCCGATGTACCTCCCCATATAGTCTGCTGACTAAGAAGAGGCCTGCTGTTAATGCTGCTGAATGTCAAAGATCACATAAGTACAATCCCATTATGTGATTATGTAGAGGGCTTAGCTCACAAGCCTGAACGGGGCCTAAAAATATATATTTTTACCACACATCCCTCAGAAGTATGTCACTATGGAGCACATTATGTAGTAAGAATTTCATAATTTGAACTGTACATTCCCAATGTACAGTACTGTACAACGTCACTCCTGGCGAGGCAGGTATTTCTGGGAAATAGATCGACACAATCTAACTGTCACTTTTCCAAGAACACAAAAATATGTCACACTAGTGTTTGGACTGTTAATCAATTAAAGAAATGTAAATATTTCCTTCAAACATTACTCAGCAGCATAAAACTACTTAGAAGTCAGGTTTAATAGTCACACTTTGTGGATAGAGCACCTGTATACAGTCTTCTGTTCGAAGATTTCAATCTGTTTCTTCAACCTTCCTATCCATTCATCCTAACCGGATGAACAGTATAGGTGTAACATTTGGTTAAAGGAGGAGTAACTAAGAATAGATTAGCATAAAACAGTTCATTTATTGACAAGCTATTGGTTGACAAGATAACACTAATTATATAGACAATATCATATTGAAAAACAAAATCTTCATTAAACTTTTTTCCTTTACAACTACAAATCAGAAAAGGTTGGGACAGTATGGACAACAAATTGGAAAAAAAGAAAGGGGTGACTTCTAA
The DNA here is from genome assembly GCA_036571765.1 of Plecoglossus altivelis. NCBI lineage: Eukaryota > Metazoa > Chordata > Actinopteri > Osmeriformes > Plecoglossidae > Plecoglossus > Plecoglossus altivelis. The sequence goes on along the minus strand of BROE01000003.1, from coordinate 6,759,011 downwards.
ATTTACTTTGATTTATATTTCATTGCAGACAATACAACAGCACATTAAATGTGTTCCTTGTGATTTTTTTGTTTAAAATTTAAAGTAAATCCTATTTTGGTTCTTGCAAGCACAATTCCAAAAAAGTTGGAACAGTGAAGCAATTTCCACTGCCATTCCTTTTCACAATACTTAAAAGACGTTTACAGACTGAAGACACCAAGTGATTAAGAGTTTCAGTTATAATTTTGGCCCATTCTTGCTGCAAGCAAATCTTAAGGTGGGCAACAGTACAGGGTTGTCTTCGTTGTCGCATTTTGCATTTCAAAATGCGCCACACATTCTCTATTGGAGACAGGTTGGGATGCAGGCAGTCCAGTTTAAGTACCTGTATCCTCTTCCTCTGCAGCCATGACTTTGTAAAGTGTCAAAAAGTCAAAGTCTATTTAGAAATCATTACTTTCTTTTTTTTCAAATTTGTGTTTTCCATTCTGTCCCAACTTCTTCTGATTTGGGATTGTAAAAAGTTTAGTATTGTGCATGGGTAGGTCCTGAAAAACAAAATGTTTGGAACAGGGAATTGTTTAGGCACCGTATAATCCATATATTAAGCTAGCAGCTCTGTTATAGAACCTGCTTACCTCTTAGAACACAGCAGACAATTCCTGTTAACAATGCACAAGTGTCACAAGTCTACCCAATGTCTGTAGATATTTCTCTCCCGTCATCCCATAATCTATCCAAAGCCACTTCATGGACTCAAAAGGGAAGTGAGATTTTTCACCAGGCTAAAATATGGGTGTTGTTAAACTTTAATAAAGCGATTACTTTCCAGTGTACTCTAATGTGCTAGTAAAGTGAACATGTCAGGAGGCTATAGTCATCAAGTTAATAAAAATGCTATTTCTCATTAGATGTCACATCACAACACAATAGAGCACATTTTGGGATGAAAAAGGTTACCATTGTCCCCACTGCTTCTGTTACACCTTTCATATTAAAAAAATGTCCAAAGTTATTAGTAACTGAATTTGTTTTCCTGTACATTTTAAATTAACTAAACTAGGTTCATCAAGTACCAAATTTCAAGCTCCAAATATTTATATAAAAAATATGAATATAGTGAGTTGCCATTTTCTGTGGCTGAATGTTGGGGAACCTGAATGTGAACATAAAATCATACATGTGCAAAATGCCAAATTGGTTGATTTCAAAGGCTGAGTGAGAAAGTGACAAATTGATATGAGAATAAGAATCATGTTTTCATTTTACAGCAGACGGTAGAGCAGTGGTTCTTAACCTGGGTTCAATCGAACCCCAGGGGTTCGGCGGAGGTCAAGACACACATCCAACTCATATGATTATATGAATTTGAAAAAGATCTTATTTTATTTTTCCAATTAAGAAACGTTTGGTGAATTTGCATATGAAACTGGTGGGGTTTAGCACCTCCAAGAAGGTTAAGAACCACTGCGGTAAAGTCTTCACTGTATGACTGTTGCACAGCATTTTTAGCACGCTGATAAGCATCCATGAACATTCAGCACCATCAATTGCCCATTGCTGAGTAGTGGATGCTGATGTTCAGTGTACAGTAGTCACCTACTACAGCAGGTACACAGAGTTTACATGCCTGGTATAACGAAAAGCCTTGGCTGTGTGATCTATGAACATAGCTGCTGCCAGTCTTCACCCTTGGCATACGTCCTTAGGTGAACCACAATGTCTTTCTGTCAGGCAACAAGTCTCGTTTCTGTGTAATGGATTGGATTAAATTAAACCAAAGATTAGGCTCTGCTTTTCCTTGACTGGAAGCTCTGTTGGATTCACTTTGGCATCCGCTTTTCAGAACTTATGATGAGAACACTGTTGATACAGAACTGGTCAACCAGCAGGTGTAAAATTATGAAGTGTTGAAGAAAGACTTGAATGCAACAGAAATCTTCATCCAGAATCAGTGCTTCAGTGTTCTCTAGTTCTACCATGCTGTCTGGGTTTGGCACAGGGACCTCATAATGTCCTCTTCCAGTGTTCTTTAAACCATCCGCTAGCATTCACGTCCAGTTTAAGGATGTTCATGATCCATTCATTTCTCTGAGCTCCCTCCATGAACTCTGACAAAGATATTTGACCTGATGAAAGAAGAGCATCAACACCTACATCAACATCTACATGAACATTTACATCAATATCTACATGAAATGGAATTGAACTGGGACTAAAGAGACAAATAAATTTAACATAGCATACACAACATATTCAACCAACATCTAGTTTTTATTGTGAGTGATTCACTTACTTTGACTCTGCACTAGTTATTTAAAAAACCTACTCCGTGTTTTATAAAATATACTTTTTTTCTCCACTTGGGAATCACACAGCTTGGAATTATTCAAATACCATTTCATATCCTCAATTCTCAATAAAATAATGCAATTCTGAATGCAATTGGAACTGTGTATATATACTATTAATTTCCTTATATTGTCCAGGTCAACACATGGGTCAAGACCATTGTTTGAGAGCCCTGTCACCCTTTTCCAGTCTCTATCTAATATCCCATTGTCCTAAACTAGATAGAGGGTGTAGTTTAAGAGCATACAACTTCATAGAAAAACTATAATCTGTTCCTGTATTTAGCCCTCCTTTAAACCATGAAACAAACTATCTAAGCACTAAGGAGACCTCAATTGAATGTATGAATGTTTTGTTTTCTAGTATAATAGACTGTTAGACCTTGGGCAGAATCTTTTATCTGTGTTTACCTACAAAAGGCTGTGCTACTTTTAGATCCCAATAATATATACTTTAAAATATAGGACCTACTGTATACTGTTTGAAAATATGTGTCGTTAGAATGTGGTCAAGGCGCTATTGCTTCTGTTTTCAATTGATCTGTAAGCTACCGCCTAAATATCACTCATCGATTTAATTCAGTTTTGTTGGTTGGATAATCCATCTATAGACAGTCTGTAGATACTATATAGGCTTACATGTTCTAAAAACTAACCATAACACTCTTCAGATAGTGTTACATTGATTTGTAAGTGTAGTAAAAGCCAAAGTAATATCTAATGTTATTTTGAATAAGAAATATACTGAGGACTGTCATAAGTAAACCACGGAAAAATGTACCATCTTGGTTTTCATCCACAAGTTCAAAGAGTTTGTCGCAAACTTCATTTGGTGTCATCTCTGTGTTGTTCTGGTTTATTTTATAAATGATCTGGAAAGACAAAGTAGAACACATTATCACAGGAGAGCAGCACTCCAAATGACATTTACAACTATGTTCGCTTTGTACCTTAATGATGTGCTTGACCTCTTGTCGGTCCAGTTTGCCATTGCCATCCCTGTCATAGACTTTAAAAGACCACTTTAATCTATCCTCGAGCTTCCCCCGTAGCACAAGATGAACTGCTGCCACGAACTCCATAAAATCGATCACATTATCCTGAAAACAAGACGGTATTGTATTAACAGGCAGTAGCCTGCCCAGGTAGGTACGCAATTGATTTTGCGACATTTTAGAATATGCTGATAGAAAAGATAGGCCACAGCTGAAATTAGATAATAATAATAATAACTTTTTCACGTACCCTGTTTGTATCAAAAGACCGGAATATCAATTCCATGTATAAACTCTCCTCCACTGACGAACTTTGAACTCCAAAAAGACTCCTGAATTCATGCAGGTGTAGAGCTCCACTCGGACATTTGTTCATGAAATCTGTATAAAGAGCCTGTATCTCTGCCAGTTCAACCTCTTCATACGCCGCGCTTTGATTTTGTCCCATGGTATCATCCGATCCGAATAACTTCAGAACAACAAAAATACCTCGATTTAGTACTATAAGAATCGGGGCAGTATCCCTAGTTTGCCTTGGCAACGTTTAACTTCACCATCTCAGCTTTCACACAATACTGAACTAACCTAATCCGCTTGAGTTAAACTCCAAGTGAATTAGCTGATTTGTCAAGGACGGAGTCGTTATTTATAGACATCTTCAATTTAATACTCGTCCTTAAAAAACCTCGCGCTCACAGAGCCCGAGAAAACATTTGGGCGCCTTTGACAACTATTGGCTAAACGTACAATTAAACCTAATTAATAATTTACTTCGGATTAATTACATTGGGGTACATATACATAGGCTTTGTCATGTGGTTGTACTTTTTTTAAATTTAATTCTTTAAATTTTCTGCGGTATTATGTACTGATGTGATAGCCTTTGTTTTTCATTAGCATGATTAACGTTAATTAAACACGTTGGAAGTCAAGAAATAAAAAAACAAATGGAAAGAAAGAGATGGAGAAACAGCGAGAGAAATAGAAAGTGAGTTGAGGATAATCAGTGTCCTAGTCCATTATCTTCTTAAATAATTGGCATCGTTAGGCTACTCTTGCTGCCAACACTGGGATGTCACACTGTGCCCAGGTCGAGTCAGAGGGGGGTAAAAGCGCACGAGTTTTAGGGGGTGACTTTGGTGTCCGTTTTTTTTTTAACGCTAATTTTTCCAGATCAAAACATAGGAGGGGCTGATCAATTGGAAAACTTACGCTTCTAAAGTTATTAAGGTTATTGTCTCACTAAGGCAAACGTTTTCTTCATCAATGTAATATAAGAGAACAGCCAGAGAAAAAAAACACACAAAAAACAACAGAAGACAGAATAAACAAAACGCCGTCGTTTTCTCGTTTCTACCAGACAGACGGGCTGCAATTTTCCATTCTCCATATGCGCGCATTCCCAGTAATGAGCACGTAGCTACACACTTAAAACTGAAACGTTTAAGTAACATTCACCTGAATAGATTTATCATGCTTTATGGCTAAATGCAATTCAAAATATCCATAGTTGGATAGATCGGAATGACTCTGATGACTCGGAATGAGGCTACCCCCTTGTGGTCAGGATTAATAACTGCAGTTCATGGTGGTATTTAACAAACAAAACATCCTAAACGTCACTTCCGCTTGCATTTTGACAGAAAAAGAAGGGAAAATACCTCCAGTACAATAAATATTCAGTGTTTTATGGTCTTTTACTAGCTGCTGCTTACACATTCAAAGTTTTGTTGCATCGTGGACGTGTGAAACATATTTTAGAATTTAGGGATAGAGAACGCTGCAATTTTAGGGCTAGACGATGAAGGTGAGTTGGTGGGTCGGTAATGGATCGTGTTTTGTGTTTTCCACTGTCTGACGCGTTAGCTAGCTAGTTAGTACTAGTCTGCTGTCACTGACTTGTAAAGTATCGGTTTCTCTGTTTAGTGGCATTTTAGTTCAAGTTACCCTTCTATACCGTGAATGCACTGGTGTCATCCTCATCATAACATTTGCTCCGAGTTACTCCTCATCCTTTATGAATTAATGACTACAGCCAGCTAACGCTGGTCTTTCCTTCCACGAATAACAATCATCTACTCACAGTCACAAGGGTAATAACATATCGTGTTGCTGCCTAGTTACAATTGTTTATATATCTGTGGAAACCTGACACGTTGTCACTTAGGTATAGTTCCTGCAGTCTTTTGAGGGGTTGTCAGTTATCAATTTATCAATTATCAACATATTCTCTACCTCAGCAAACCTCAGATCAATTGACCATAACACATATTTGTTTCAACTGTGTCTTTAATCTTGAATCCCCATATCCTTTGGCCATACTCACATTGTGACTGCATTGTGCCACAGTAGGTAACTAAGCCATGATGCGTTGCCACTGTAAAACAATCCAGCTGTTAGAATCAAATTCATCCTCTCTTTTTTTGCAGGTTCCCAACACAGAGAACGAGGTGGTTGAAGAAGCTAGCTCCTCCCAAGTGGACTCCAACCAAGAGGAGATTCCACCTTACTTACGTGAGGAGCCTCCAGAGGGTGAGAAAAGCTGTAGTCAAACTCTGTTAGAAGAGGTGGGAGATAGATGGGAACCACCAAAGTACAATCTTTGTATCTCCTATGTTGGGTCCCACCCCCTCTTAAATGTAAACGGAACCATATCCATCCTCCACCCATAATCCTCTGTCCAGAGATAACTGAGCCATATTCCCTTGTATCTCAGTCTTTTTCATTTTAGCCAAATGCAGAATTGCTTGATAGAATACTAGAAAATAATGTTGTTTTTCCAAACAACATTACATCTATAGCAGCTCAGAGGGCACATTTGCACTTCTCCCTCTGTGATGTTAATCTATCGTCATAATTCCACAATTCACAGTTATTCAATACTAATGGAAGAATATATAGTTCACAACAAAAATACAGTTTCAGTGTTATCTTTTATATATATTGTTTATATAAAAAAATTATAATCTCATGTTCCGTCGTTTGAAGCAAACTTCGTAGTTCTGGCGTCGGACTTCCAATATTTGAGTTCTTGCTTTAACTGAAAGTTAATCTTTGAAAAATGTCTTAGTTTAGTAATCAAATTCTCAGTTTTTAGGGCAAGAAATCACAGCTAAGCTCTGGCGTTGCATTTGTTGTTCTGGTGTTGTTTTTTCTTTTACAAGAATAACCCGGTCATGAACTCTAAACAGCAGGCTCACTATCGCCGCCTTCCTTGCTGCCTCATGGTAAGCATTTTCCTTGTGGATTTATGTCAGATCAGTAAGACTTAAATGTTACACACATACGTGAAATAAATTACTGAACACTATGGAAATTAAGACGTATAATGAAGTTTCTTCAAACAATATATTTTAAACATACACAAGAATGGCAACAAGCACATGCCATTTGCACGCGCTCAGTCCAGTTTGTGAGGGATTCTGCAATCTGGAGGGAGGCTCTGCTCGTCCTTGCCTCACTCTTCTCTCCATTATATTTGAACAAGAATGACAGAATTTCTGCAATTTTGATAATGAAAATGATCATAATACATAGGAACCACACTAAAGTTGCATTGAAAACATAGACCAGAGGACAGATATGAATACTTATTTCATTTTATTATTTCCTTTCTTTTTCCTGTCATGATGACAGGTGAGGCACAGCCTCACTTGCCTCCCCTGACTGCACATCCCTGCATACAACAGTCTGTGTTACGTGAGTAAAAGCCATGGCCCAAACAGCATGGAGATATAGAACTGTCTGAAGGTGCAGTGTGGTCTTGTTGCCTGCAGAGGGACATGTAACGCCAGTGTTTTATTGTTAGTTAATGTTCTCAGATAGTGATAGAGGACAGTGATTGGTTAGAACCAACTATCTTAATAAGCTAAACATGTAACTAGCCGGATTTAGCTTGTTAGCCATTTTATTATTGGAATCAGGTAGTATTTATAAATATAAGTTGTGTCATAGAATACTGTCAAGAATACAATAATACTATGTACAATTTGCCATAATTTGTTAGTAGTCTGGGTTGGAGTAGTGTATTTAACATACATTCTTAGATGATCACACACCTGTCGCTGTTACTCGTAGTTGTCACAACTAGTGTTTAAAAATGTCCACTCAACTCTTCTATCCTGCTTCAGCTGACCTTGTCCTGGTTATACCTTAGTCAAGCATTGAGTAATTTCTTAGGTATACCATTGCTGTTATTGTATATATTATTTGTTACCTCTCTCCTATTTTGTAACAGCACACAGAGTTACTTGAAAGCTTGAATTTCATCATGGCTAATAAAAAGACCTGAATTGTGGGGTCCATTTGTCAAAGTGGCCTTGATGCACTAATGCAGGTAGCAGCAGCCGACCGCCTCAGGATTGCAACAACTAGGCTGCAGAAAGGTAGCAGTAAAATAGACCTTAGATACACTGAGAAGACAAAAATGAATAGGAAGATAAAACCTTCATCTTGACAGGAGGTTTTTTTTAGAGTCCTATCTCTCTTTTTGAAGTAACCTTGACACTTCAAAGAAAATAGGTGATGCTCTTTTGGCATAAACAATGCTATTTTTGGTCAAGGACTAGGAAATTGCGGTAATTGGTTTCAACAGTACAGTTGTGTGCCCGTCTGGAACCCCAAGTTGTTGGTGTTTCGTGGTGTTTAAAGACATGCTTTTATGTATATTGTTAACCTCCCCTTGTATGACAGACTTTAATTAACCACTATGTCCAACTCCATTGTATAAGCCCATACACAAGCCAACCTTTTGACATAGCTTGGATTTTATGCAATAAGATGTCGCTATTTACTAGGCGTCATGACTGTGTAATATAGCAGTCAGATCACATCCTTTACCTGTCATAGAAGCTCAGGCCAGACATTCATCTGAAACTGTTAAAACTGTTTGAATGTAAGCCATAAAATGACCACCAGGGCATCTTTGAACACAGATCCATCCTTTCTGCTGAGATCAGCATAACAGGAGGATGGCTCATTCGTCCAAACTTCTTGTAAACGTGTTCCTGAAGGGTGCTGCAAATAATACCATCTGTTCTGAGTTATTAATAACACAAGATGAAAGTTTTATTGACGTGTGTTTTTTCTCTCGTCTCCTGTCCTGTGTTGTATGCTGGTGTCTCCATCATTGTGACAGATACAACACACACTAGTGTGCTGTTTGATGCCGTGTGAAACTGTGATGGATGGACTGTCAGGCCGGAGGCAGCCCTGTGTGGTGTGTTTGAGTGTTTGTGTGTTGGTGTGGTATCTTGTCTCTCCTGTGTTTCTGCTTAAATGTCTGATGAGGACAGCCCTCCCCTTGCCAACCCTTTGTTCCAGTCACTTGCTTCATGGGACTATTTCCATCCAGCCCCACCCTCTGTCATTATCACACACTAGAAAAGCCTGGTTCATTTCAGTGATTCAAATTATGGATAATCATAGTGTTGTCAGGGTAATGGTTGTCGTGATTAGCATGGTGACCTCCACTGAATATTATTTAGCTTTTGTTCATTTCACGATTAGGATCTAAATCAAAGTAAAATGATAATGATGGGCCAAACAGTTGGTGGCCAGGTAATACGGTAATATAGAATGATGGGTTGCCAGGTTCCACAGTAGTGTCAAATTTTGGGTTGTCAGGCTCTACTATGTGCTGACAATCAGACGTGTATTTGTTGTACTTTAGGGCTAAATGAGACAATGTGATGTAATCTCATAATCTGCCAAGTTTCCTTTACATGTTTGATATTTTTGGTGCTATGAAACAAAAAAATAGTTCTTTCAATCCAGTTATATCAGGACCAATCCAGAACTGGACCAACCCATAAAAGGACCAAACCAGTCTTGACCGACTGAGTCAGAACTGACCCACTCAGAACAGGGGTTGGGGATATGGAGGTTCTATATCCTTCACTATGAAACAAGCAGAAACACACTGTTGTTTAGCATGGGAACCTTATAAACTACTTTCTTGTTTACAACAAAGAGAATTTCTGTGCCCTTACCTGCCACAGTACATTACTTTATACAGACACAAATGCATATGTACACATACATCTATGCACACACACCTCTGTGTAGAGTCACATACATGCAAAACCCTTATGTTTGCATGAACGCACCCTTGACCTAGGTCTACACACACACACACACACACACACACACACACACACACACACACACACACAGTGCTGGCCCACTGTCACTTAAGACAAACCCATACACACACATAAATACACATACACTGATAGTACCCTGACGTGATCCCGCCATGGACTTTGTGTGATATTGTTAGATTCTGTGACTCTATGTTCAACTTCAAGTTGTGCTTTATTGTCATTCTGCTTCCTGCGGGGGCATACAGTGGAACGAAATGTCGTGCCTCACAGAGCCACAGTGCTACATAAGTACAGGCATACAACAGTACAGGCATACGACAATCAAGTAAAAATAAATATAACAATTTTCCCTATACATAAACAAAAAAAAATACAAACTGTACGAATACTTACCGATGGAATGCTGTACATGTGCTAAGAGTACTGTGCATGTGCAAGGAATATGAGCATGACAGAATGGCAGAATATGCCTGGATGCCATCTGGAACCGTATTTCCATCTCTCCCTCTTTCCCTCTCTGTCCCTCTCTGTCCCTCTCTCCCACACTGTCTGCTTCTCTGTCTCTCAGTCTGTATCTTCTTCTGGTAAGATCTCACTTTCCATTAGTTTCAGCTCAGTGCATTGTCCACTCACTGGATATGTTTATCCAGTCATGAAATGCAGCATCATGCTGTGAGTTTATACTGTGTCTGGTAGAGGGGACTAGACAGTCAGACCAGCCAGTCAGACCAGTCATTCAAACCAGCCTAATACACCAGTCTGTTGGACCAGCCATCAGGTCCCAGAATGTTTTACCGAAGAGAAAAGAGGGATTAGCACTTGACTATATTAACCTTGATCATCTTTTGGTCATTAGTCCAGGGTATGAGTGAACCAAGGGCAGATTGTCAGTGCTCTGATAGACAGTATGGTGAGGTGTTGTTTGTACACACATGACTATCCTTCATACTCTGGTGCAAGTATTGATGAGTATGATTGGTATGTGTCATGGCTGGAAGTAATATGCAGAGGAAATGGGGGAGGGACGCTATGATGTGGCTGATTATTATGTAGTGAAAGAGAAAAATAAGAGGTGAGGAAGGGAATATGTTGGAAAGATTGCTGACTATGTTAGCATCAGATGCTGACAGGCTGCACAGACAGGTTTTAGTGAGGACATCCAAGGGAATGAAGTTTTCACATTTCCATGTTAAATCCCCCTCAGGGACCCCTGTCAACACACAGCACAGAGATGCCAGGAGGCATTTTGAACAAAAAAGAAAAACAACAATGTTTGCTGTCTATTGAAGATAGAGGGAAAGTGGAAGAGAAGATACGAACATCTTCCTCTGATTTGTCAAATGCCAAGCATTTAGACTTAAGATGAAGAGGAATGGCAAACTACTCCTGGAGTGGTTATTTTTCACATCCAATTATTTTCTCCTGCGGTGTGATATCCTGTTATCATCTGGCCTGTATTCTATCAGAGAGGATAAACAATGTTGGAGAGATGACAGGATCACACAGACCCCCTCCCTCTTTCTCTCCCTCTTTCTTTCTTTCTCTCTGTCTCTTGCTCACCCTTCTCTGCCTCTCTCTTTGTCTCTTGTTCTCTCTCTGACTCTCTTACATTTTTTCTCGTGCTGTCGCTCTTAAGAACAATGAAAATCGGCAGGGATTCAGCTCGCCATCTGCACTGATATCTACAAATTTTGACACCTACTCCATTTTTGAGCTCTTCACACCTCCCTCTGTTCTTCAACACAAACACTGCACTTACACTACTACAACAGTCCCCTTCATATCATGCTGTACCTGTTGACAGAGGGTTATACAGCATAGAAGAAGCCTGCATATTGACGTAGTGAGATGATGTACATGACCTAGTCCCTCAATCCATGGCAACATGTTAAATGGGCCTGTCTGGTCCAAGAGGGCTGTTTGCTAGAGCCTCCAGGTAGACTTTGTGTGCCTCAGGTGAGGACAAATTAATGACATAAATCAAAGCTTTCTGAAGACAGTGCAAGCAGGGAGCTTAAAGGGCTGATATGGTTTGTTAAAGACAGCATGAGGGATTAGCTGGGGCCAAGCCTAAAATGAGCACAAGTACAAGCACACACAGGCATGCAGACACACATGCACATAAAGACACACACGCATGCACTAGGCACACATGGAGGCACACACATGCAAACATACATGCACACCTTCATGCAGTCACAAATATCTACAAACACTTCTGTGTAGACACTTGTGCAGACGCACACTCACAGGCACATACACGTAGAACAGACACACATAAGCATACCAACATTATTACCAACTTGTTAAAAACTCGCTCCAAGGTTCTATTCAGTCCAACTGGGAATCCTGAGCATTTCTCAGCCATATGGCGGCTTCACAAGGACACAGTTGAGAGAAATGTTTTGGCTTGGAGCTCTACTTGCGACTCGAGCCAGCTCGGGGGACACAAGGCCAACACAACATAACACGACTGTCTCTGTTGAATTATTGAAAATCAGTTTTCACCCCTTCCCCTCTCACCTGGTGTCTGATGAGCCCAGGTGTAGCGCCATGCATTATTCATATACTTACCCTGGAAATAGAAGAGGTCTATATAATGGAGATTAGGTTGCATTGAACTTTGTTTTTTGTATGTTTTTGACTGATTTGTGATGTTTGGTTCAAGGAATGCCACTATACTCTCTTGGTTACAACCAATGAATTGCCTTGCTTGCCATAGAACATTACTCTGATCACACAGACAGATACACTTTTCTATACACTCTCACGCTAAACCGTCTTCCTCTCTCTCACACACATACACAAACACATACACAACACATGAACATTAACCTTTCTAAGAGTTATTCATACATCCTGTAATAAACAGTGTCATTGGTTGGTCTCTGCCTCCAGCTTCAGAAGGCTGCCTCCATGCCTTCACATGGACCCAGACACATTCAGCACACAAACACAGCATATGTACTCACCCACAGTAGCACACTCACACACAGCATACCCAGTCACATATAGTAGCACAGACTGCAAACTAGTTTTTCTACTTTAACTCCCTGCAGAGACAGACAGCCTTCTGTCAGTGAAGCACAAACTCACGTTTATTCTTTCTTTGGTGACTGTCAGGGACTGGAACCGGTGCACTGTAAGCCATAGCTAATTACACATTTCCCTGAGCACGGAACAGATTTTTTGTCAGGGATGTAGTTTGTGCAAAAAAGAGATCTATAGATAGACACAATAGATACAGCATCTGAGCTACATTACCAGTCTATGACTGTCCTCATTATCTGCCTAGGGTTAGGTCACCCTTTTCTCACCCTCCCCCTAAACCGCCCCGATCATCAGACTAAATGTTCATCTTTTATGGAGCGACTGACACAGAACTGTCTGACTCAATCCCATGACCTGCTTACAGGAGGAGAAAGCAAATGTAGTTCTGCCTCATAACATTAATGGGCTTAAAAACAACAGCTGCAGTGAGATGGGCTTCATGTCTCTCTGGATTAGCAAACTAGGCCATCCTCCCAAAGACATACTCTCTACTTCCTGTCTGGATGATAGACCACATTCTATATCCTGTCTATGGATGATAGACTACGTTATCTAATTCCCCTTTGGATGATAGATCACATTTTCTATTGTCAGTGGATGATAGACCACAATCTCTATTTCCTGTGTATGGGTGATAGACCATGTTCTGTCTTTTTTTGTCTAGATGATATACCACATTGTCTACTTCCTGTCTGGATGAATAAAAATGTTCTGTACTTCCTGTCTAGGTGGTATAAAATGTTCTCTACTTCCTATCAGCGAATGATAGACATGGTAGAGCATGATCTGCACTTCCTGTCTGTACATTCCCCTGTCTGTGGAAGTCCTATCTTTGGAGCACCATGATAGAATAATAGCAGTAAAAACCAGTTCAGTCATGTTTCTGTCCCAAAGGCCTGTCAGTGAAAAGCTATTTTGATGCCCCCATGTTAGCCTGACTAGACTACAGGTTCCAAAGGAAGTTGCTCTGCGCTTTTTGTGTGAAAAAACATTAATTCTTGGCATCCTCTGCTCTTGTCAACCTCTTGTCCCTCTGGCTCTGGGTCCTTTGTGCTGGTGTACACCGCTCTGCTGCTGACAATAGCCTTCAACCCAGGGGCAGAGCTGTAGCCTTCTCTGGTTTTTCATTGACTGTCTGGCTACCTAGCTGGTTGTTTGTTTTGCTTTCTTGCTTTTTGTCTATTTTGCTGTTTGGGTAACTGACTGACTGACTCACTACCTAGATGTTTGCCTTGCTGGCTGTTCATGAGTTTGGCTGACTGTTGGCTGGTAGTTTATGAAATATCTGTATCCGGATTACCTGCTTGCAAATTAACTAGATGGCTGGCTGACGGTTGCTGACAGTGTGGCTGATTGGTAGGTAGATGATGCATTCTACATTTTCTGGACTCCACAGATAACATAGTATTTTACTACTGTGTTTATGTGACAGAGCTGTGGCTCCTTATCATTCAAGGGAATTGCAGCAGATTTCCCTTGTCTTGCTTGCTCTGTCTATGATCAATAGTGAAGCCTTCCATCCCAGCAGGATAGCTCTTGAAGATAGTGAGGATAGCTCCTGCTGGACAGGCAGCAGGTACATTACAGCTCTTTATTCAGAGACTTACGTTCTCTCCTCTCTCTGCTCCTCCTCTCCCCTTTCCTCTATTTTTTTAACCTTTTCTCTAGTTTCCTTTCTTCCTATGCTCCTCTGCTCTCCTTTCCTCTCTATAGTTATACCTCCTGTCTCCCTCTGCGCCTCCTCCACTCAGACTGAATACTCCTCAAGAGGAGTCTACGGAGCTGCAATGTAGCATGGAGGAGCAGGAAAACAAGACTTACTTGTTTGTTTCGGAAGAATTCATCAGTTGGTTTCTGGTTTCCGTAGACTTAATTTGCTTGGAGTTGTGGGAAAAATGTGAGTGTGTGCTGGGTGGTGGTGGAATTGGAAGGGGCTAACAAATTGTTAGCATGACTTTCTCCCTTCCAGGGTTGGCTGATATTCTGTTCCTGACTGGAATAAAGCCAGAGTGGTACTTTCTTTGGATATAGTGACAGCAAGCTGCTTGTTTTCTACAGCTGTACTTAGGGGATGATGACCAGGAAGAGAGGCGGATGATGACCAAGGGAATGGGTGTGAAAACCTGGGAGTGGGCAATAAGATTAGAAAGTAGGGTGTTAACCTGGGCATTGTTGATAACCAGGAGGCAGTTACCAGTGGATAACCTGAGTTTAATAACTGGGGGGATGTGTTGATGACCCACAACCTATCACCTTTAGGTTCAAGGTATTGGTGATTATCACAATTACAAGTGATGATTCTTAATTACCAAAGAGATTCACTACGTCACCCCGAGTGGCGTTACCGGGGCCCCACCTTGGAGCCAGGCCTGGAGTGGGTGCTCGCAGGTGAGCGCCTGGTGGCCCGGTCTTTGCCCATGGGACCCGGCCGGGTATAGCCCAAAAAGGCAACGTGGGATCACCTTCCTGCAGGCCCACCACCCACAGGAAGGACCGTAGTGGGCCGGTGCAGTGTGTTTTGGGCAGCGATCAGGGGTAGGTACCTGGACGACCAAGGCCATGCACACGGTCTCTAGTGCTGGGGACATGGAATGTCACCTTGCTGACGGGGAAGGAGTCCGAGCTTGTGCGGGAGGTAAAGCTTTACCGGCTAGATATAGTTCGCCTCGCCTTTACGCACAGCCTGGGTTCCGGATCCATTATCCTCGAGGGAGGCTGGACTCTACATTTCTCTGGCGTTGCTCGCAGGGAGAGGCGGCGGCGGGCTGGCGTGGGCTTGCCACGAGTTGGCGATTACCCCAGTAAACGAGAGGGGTCCCTGCACCTTCAAGCCTGCACCTTTGGGACAGGTCTCTCACTGTTGTATTGGCCTATGGGCTGAATAGCAGTGCTGAGTACCCGGCCTTCTTGGAGTCCCTGGGAGGGGTACTGGACAGTGCACCAACTGGGGACTCCATTGTTCTGCTGGGTGACGTCAACGTCCACGTGGGCAACGACAGTGACACCTGGAGAGGAGTGACTGGGAAGAACGGCCCCCCGATCTGAGCCCGAGCGGTGTTTTGTTATTGGACTTCTATGCTAGTCACAGTTTGTCCATAACGAACACCATGTTCAAGCACAAGGGCGTCCATCTGTGCACGTGGTACCAGGACACCCTAGGCCGAAGGTTGATGATCAACTTTGTTGTCGTGTACTCTGACCTGCGGCCACATGTCTCGGACACTCGAGTAAGGAGAGGGGTGGAGCTGTCAACCGATCACCACCTGGACATGAACTGGATCCGCTAGTGGAGGAGGAAGCCGGACAGACCTGGCAGGCCCAAGCATATCGTGAGGGTCTGTTGGGAAAGTCTAGCGGAGCCCTCCGTCAGCAGGATCTTCAACTCGCACCTCCGGGAGAGTTTCTCACAGATCCTTGGGGGGACTGGGGACATTGAGTCTGAGTCGACCATGTTCTCGGTCTCCATTGTCGAAGCGGCGGCCCAGAGCTGTGGTCGTAAGGTCTCTGGTTCTTGTCGTGGCGGCATTCCCTGGACCTGGTGGTGGACACCGGAAGTAAGGGATGCTGTCAAACTGAAGAAGGAGTCCTATCGAGCCTGGTTGGCTTGTGGGACTCCTGAGGGTTGATGGGTATCGGCAGGCAAAGCGCGCCGCGGCTCGGATTGTCACGGAGGCAAAAACTCGGGTCTGGGAGGAATTCGGGAGGCCATGGAGAAGGACTACCAAACAGCCTCTAGGAAATTCTGGCAAACCAATCGCCGACTCAGGGGGGAGAAGCGGTGCTTCACCAACACCGTGTATGGTGCGGGCGGGGACCTGCTGACCTCAACTGGGGACGTTGTTGCGCGGTGGAAGGAATACTTCGAGGATCACCTCAATCCTACCGTCACGACTTTCGAGGAGGAAGCAGAGGCTGGGGGCCCGGAGGCGGACTCATCGATCACCCATGTGGAAGTCACCGAGGTGGTCGGTGGGCTACTCGGTGGCAAAGCCCTGGGGGTAGATGAGATCCATCCTGAGTATCTTAAGTCTCTGGATGTTGTGGGGCTGTCGTGACTGACACGTCTTTTCAACATTCCGTGGCGGCTTGGGATGGTACCTCTGGACTGGCAGACCGTGGTGGTGGTACCCCTTTATAAAAAGGGGGACCGGAGGGCGTGTTCCAACTACAGGGGGATCACACTCCTCAGCCTCCCTGGTAAAGTCTACGTCAGGTTACTAGAGAGGAGAATCCGACCGATAGTCGAACCTCGGATTCAGGAGGAGCAGTGTGGTTTTCGTCCTCGTCGCGGAACACTGGACCAGCTCTATACTCATCATCGGGTGCTTGAGGGTTCATGGGAGTATGCCCAACCAGTCCACATCTGCTTTGTGGACCTGGAGAAGGTGTTCGACCGTGTCCCTCGTGGTGTCCTGTAGGGGGTTTGCCGGGAGTATGGGGTCCGGGGCCCTTTGCTCAGGGCCGTCCTGTCCCTGTATGATCGGAGCAGGAGCTGTGGTCGCATTGCCAGTAGTAATTCAGACTTGTTCCCGGTGCATGTTGGACTGCCCTTTGTCACCGGTTCTGTTCATTGTTTTATGGACAGAATTTCTAGGCACAGCCAAGGGCCAGAGGGTGTCTGGGTCGGGGAGCACAGGATCTCATCTCTGCTATTCACAGATGATGTTGTCCTGATGGCTTCATCGGACCGGGACCTACAGCATGCACTAGAGCGGTTTGCAGCCGAGTGTGACGCGGAAAGGAATCGGCACCTCCAAATCCGAGGCCATGGTTCCTACCGGAAAAAGGTGGCTTCTTCCCTTCGTGTAGGTGGGGAGTCCTTGCTTCAAGTGGAGGAGTTCAAGTATCTTGGGGTCTTGTTCACGAGTGAGGGAAGTATGGAACGTGAGATTGACAGGCGGATCGGTGCAGCGGCTCCAGTGATAGAGAATCCCACCCTAGGCAAGCCTCCTCAAGCCAAGCCCACTCCTTGTGTGACCTGACCTGCACATTCATATGTTCCTCACCACTAGCCTTGTTTACTAGCAGCTGGTAGTTCAGCCCATGTATGTATGTATGCATGTATGCATGTATGCATGTATGCATGTATGCATGTATGCATGTATGCATGAATGCATGTATGCATGTATGCATGAATGCATGAATGCATGAATGCATGAATGCATGAATGCATGAATGTGGATTCGCTTGCCTATACAGCTGCTATCACTCCTCACCTTACCCCTTCACATCTAACCTCCTCACTTCACCACACTACACCACCTCACCACTCACAATCAATGTCCTCACCTCACCACCTTCACATCTCACACCCTCACAGTTGATCTCACCTCACAACTAAACTCACCACCACATAGCTGACTCTCCTACACCATCTTAATTTTTCCCACATCAACAAAATATTAACAGTTCTAAATAACACTATTGTTGTCAGAGTAGTGTTATTGACAGACTAGCTTGTGCTTGTTATCACCAAGAGTACACTAGAGGCAGAGGTGCATAAAATAGAGTCAGTCTGATGATTCATTAGAAGTCAGTCACGTGTAAACTGTCACGCTTACTCAAACAAACACAGCACTTCTCTAAAGCATCGGGTCTGGACATGTTGCAGCCTGACGTACAAGGAGTGGGTATCTGTTTTGAAGGTGATGAGGTGCTTGGAGAGGATGAGTGGGTTTCTCTGTTCGGAGATGATGTGCTTACAGTGCAGGAGGCGGAGAACGAGGAACGCGCATGCAGTGATTTAGGAGTCTCCAGGGCTTGTTATCCTTCTATCCCATCATGCACTATGAGGGAGGGAAATGCCACCATCAGCAGCAGCTCCCTCAGAACTCATTATCCTCGTTAAAACTCTCCTTTCCTCTCCAGCTGCTCTTCACCTCCACACAGGGCACTCAACAGGTTCATTCTTTATTGTCTCAGTTTTATGAGAGTTATTTATTTCTGGCCATTATAGCTTCCCCTGACAGTAATATAAGCTACAGGCTGGGTGAAGACACAATGCTACTGTGCATCTCTGCTCCGAGGAAGTCTTGCTAATAAGGTGAATAGGATAAAGAGAGTTTAAGTGCCTAATGTTTGAGTATGTGGCTCTATTCAACATAGTTTAGTTGAATGTAGCCTATGAAGAGTGGTGTCATTGAATCAACTTGTGCATTTGTGTGTTGTGTCATTTAGGTAATTGAGTGTTCTCTGTTAACTTGTTACTCTGGTATTGTATAGTTACTCTAGAATATATAGAATGCGCTGCCTCATTGTGACACTGCTGAACACGCACATACGCGCACACAGTCCTTTTTGATAAGGCTAGCTGGATCTGGTTTAAGCTAAGATGGCCTCAGACTGGAATGAGGCTCAGCCGGGCCAGGAGAGATGAAGAAGAGGAGTGGGATGAAGGCAGAGGGGAGACAGATACAGGGGTTGAAACAGATCTGGGGAAGGATGACTCTTCAAAGCTCCCTGTGTTCAACTTTCTGTCTCCCAGGTGCACTCAGGGAAAGGAGGCAGCTGCTGATGAGCCTCCACAGGGGAAAGGTTCCTCACACCCCATCCCTGTCCTCCCCCTCCTTTACCCCCCTTCCCACATCTTCTGAAGCTCTGATGTCCAAAGGGAAGGAGGTAAACAAAAAGTAGATGAGGGGGATCCGTTTCTTCTGCGAGTTGTGTTTATATATCCCTTCTCTCAGGACTTGAACCTAATCACAGATATTAACTAATACAACAGCACTAATAGTACACCAGTGGAAGTCTACAGTAGGAGTTAGAACCTTGGGAAGAGTGAGCAAAGACATCTGGACCGGTATTGATCTGAACACTTGCCCACTCCCTTCTAGAGGGCCAACATTATGTAGCTAGGTATATGTGTGTGAGGGTGGTGCTGCTGCTTTCAGTCTTTCGATGAAGGCATCCCTAAATAGAAGCAGCATTAACAGTGGGCCTGCCAGCTTCCAGCGTCATGAGTAGGCAGAAGGGGCTGTTCTAATATGCCTGAGAAGCCGCTCCCAACTCAACCAACCTTCAAGGTTCTGCCCTGGTCCTACAAGGGCTCCTAAAGTGGATACCACACTTTAGTGGGTATGTGGGTGTGTGTGCTAACCGTTAGCAGGTCTTGGGTGCCCTTGGAACCCAATGAATAAACTGAATAGACTTGTCTGTGTAGAAGAAATGCCATAGACAAGTCGAGGGCCACCTTCCTCTGTTCTTACCCTCCTCTCTTTCTGCCCTCAGCCAGCTCTCTCACTCATTGCTCTCTGTCTGCTTTCTTTCTCTCTCTCTCTGAAACTTGGGGACAGAGGAAGAAATGGGGAAAAGGAGATGGAGTTAGAAAACACATAAGGCTGCCACCTCCATGTTCATGCTGGATTGAGGGGGAGATATATCATCATGCCACATCACGAAAGGACTCAACATGGAATAGTTTATCATTTGAGCAGGGTTTAAGCGGTCTGCTGCTATCTGTGAAGACATAACACGGTGGGGGTGCGGGGGGAGGAGGAAGTAGAGAGAAGTATGGGGCATACTGACATCAGTGGCATGTGATGATATGATGATCCATTTCACAGAAAATGAACATGACTTCAGTGTTAAACACATTAATTAGCATGGTGCTCATAGAAGGGAGATTGGGCCAGTTCCAGTTCAATTGCCTCTCTGACCCTCTCTTGCCTCTTTCCATCTTACTCTCCTTCTCTTCTCTCCTTGTACACCCTCTCTATTTTCCAGTCTCTCTTTCACTTTACCTCCTGTTCCTCGTTCCCTATTCTTTCCATCTCTACCTCTCTGTCATCCGACCCCATTTATCTCCTTTCCGTGTTCTTTCTCCCCTTTGAGGTTTCATTTAAAAGCTTTATCAACCATTTTTCTTTCCTATATGTGGAAGCCCATGAGTCATCCTGGCTTATGGCTCATGATCTAGTGCTGGGTCTGAGTTGTAAACAAGCAAACACATGTTGTTATTCACCACACAACACAGACTATACAGAAACATTTTATATGTCTTTATTTCCCTTTCTCACTATTTCAAGGTTCCCCAAAGGAGGTCTACTGTATTGATGTTTTATTGCTTTGCAGACATAAAATAACTCCTGAATAATTCCTTTTCTATTTGTTTTTTCCTCTATTCTTCCCTTGAGCCCTCTTCCTTTCATTCTTACTTTTTGTTTCTTCTTCTTTCTCCATCTCTCTCCCTCTCTCCTCTGTCTCACTACTTTGCTCTTTCTCTCCCTCCCCTTTTCCTCACAGACCTGGAGAAAGATCACCCTAAGACTGAAGCTGGCATTGTGTGGAGAGTGGGTGGTGGCCTCTTCAACATTACCAGGGGTGCGGTGGGTGCCACGCTAGGGGGTGTGGCCTGGGTGGGCTGTAAAAGCTTTGAACTCACAAAGACGGCTGTGACCAGTGTACCAGCTGCCGGTGTGGGCTTGGTCAAGGGAAGTGTCTCTGTAGTGACAGGTGGCGTTGGAGCAGTGGGATCAGCAGTGGCCAATAAAGTCACACCAAAGAAGAAAGACAAGTCTGATTAGACAACGCCCCCACCAAGACACCCTGCCCATTTCCTGTTTACTATGTGTTTGGATTGATTTGTGTGTGGGAGACCTGGTTGCAAAGGACAAGCGAAGGAGGGGTTTTAGAGGATGGGATGTGTGTGTGTGTGTGTGTGTGTGTGTGTGAGGGGGGTATTAGGATGTGGGAGGTGACATGAATATTTTATATCACTGCTGAGGTTGGCCTGACGTTGGAGTCTCATTTCTGATTGATGAGAAGCAGGGTAAGGGGGGTGGCTGGGAAAGATGTACATGGAGAGGGAGGTGGGGAGGGAGAGGAGGGCAGGGACGGCGGACTGTCATTTTTCTGGATAAGGAAAATGTTCTGTTTGCTGTCCTGCACAAAACAATTTGCACCAGATTCAGAAAGTAGGGGTGAGTATGCTGTAATGTTACATTTGAAATATATAAACAAGGATTTGGCCTTACAATCGGCACCAACACCCTTCTCGAACAAAACAATCATGTTTATACAAGTTTTGTTTCCAGTTCCAAAACACCATTAAAATCAGTGTGCTTAAAAGGACAGTTTGTTTTTTTTGCCTATACAACAAAACAACTTAACTTTTGATTTTTAGACATCAGTGAATTGAAAACACCTATGGCCAGTTTTTACATGTGAATTGTGCTGATACAGTGTAATCAAGTATATACCTTGTTTTGAGGCTTGCCTGCTACAGTGAGTTCTACAGTGAGAATAAGTGAAGCTCTTTTTCTACAACTTTGTATTATAGTGGACTTGGGAATGGATTGTTTTCTTGCTTCATAAATCCATTGACAGCTTCATCCAGGGGGTATGATGTATAAGTCCTGCTCTTGGCTCTTCTTTCTTTCCACGCCATGTTCAGTTATCTAAGTTTGAGCTTGAGCTGTCCAAACAAACTTTTATCCACCTCTGAGCAGTCACATCAACATCAGTAAAAAATGCATTTTCATGTTTATTTTCTTGCCATCTGTATTCAAGTGTATGTGCTTCAGGGCATTAACTAGGTACTGATACAGTAGTTTACCCCAACATAGCCAGAGATGAGGGGATCGCTATCATCCACACCCACATTATCCACAATTCTTGTTCCATTCGATTTCATTAATTGTTTACTACACATTGACAACTGACTTATTGTCCATGGAAGGATTGTCCTGTACTGTAGACTCACTCATTTGGATTTAATTGGTTTGATTGCATTTAACTGTACACAACTGTCACTACTTCGATTTTCAGTTGAAATATATAACACACTCCCACTATGCATCTGTCTTCTTTTGTTCTTGTGTCACATGCTTTAGGTTTAGCTCTAAAGCATACCATATCTATGATGCTAGCATTAGCAGCCAGTATTTCTGTTTCATTTTCAATGCTTTCTGACCCCCCTCTGTGTATTTTTATTTCTTTCCTTTGTGCATTTTATTCAGCTACTGTAAGAAATATGTCTTGGAAACTCTGTTACTTCAAACTGGACTTTAAGACCTAGTAGATTTTGTCTATCATAGAACTATTTTCGCAAAACTGATGCTGTATTCTATATAAAGCTACTTGTATTTTACATTGGCCTTGTGTGTTTTATTTCACCCCTTGCCTGCTTTTTGTAGTGTTTGTATGTAGTGTCTAAATAACCTAAGCCATTCATTAGCTCCAACAGTTGTGAGTGAATCTCTAGAGCAGGGGTCTCCAATCCTGGTCCTCGAGGGCTGCTGTCCTGAAGGTTTTAGATTCTAATGAATGAGCCATTACCAAGCTCTGTGGACGCTTCATAATGACCCTTTATTAGAGTCAGGTGTGCTGGAGCATCGAAACATCTAAAATCTTCAGGACAGCAGCCCTCAAGAACCAGGATTGGAGACCCCTGCTCCAGAGACCAGACTTGATTGTTTGTCCAATAAATGTATGTGTACGTGTGACCAATAGGTTTGATTGGATGCCTGTATGTCTGACCAATAGGCCCAGAGGCAGCGGGAGGGGCACTAAGACTAGCCTAGCCAGGAAGCTTATTGTCTCAGCACACAGGAGAGATGATGAGATTTAGCATCAGCCTTTCCAAGCATGTCTGATTTTCCTGTGTTGGCGTGCCAGTGTGTTTGTGTGCATACCTGAGTGTCCTCGGGCATCTGTCAATGAACTGATCAGAAGGTATTGACTGCAGCTGAAATCAACCAACAAGTTGGTTTGAAAAAGTGAACCAGGTCCCTGCTGGTCCATCTCCCACCTGCAGAACGGTCCTCTCGATGGGAGGAGGGGGTAGAGGAGAGGATGGGTTGGGGGATAGCAGGTTATAGCCGTGAAGGAAAGACACCAACTACTGCAGAGACAAGCATCTCCAGACACTCCAGGAAACAATTCAACATCCAGGATTTGATATTGTTTACCATGCACAAACAAATCAACTCACCCAAAGCAGTGATACATTTTTAAATGGGGTTTAGAGTAGCAGCTTATTCACTGCCAGGAGCAGGGCAGTGCCGTTCTCACTAGGGCAGGAAGAGCTGGCAGGGACTACCTAACAAATCTGTGATCAGAAACATTTCTAGAACAACACTGAAAGAACGAAATCCTGCGGGTGTCTGCTTATCAGATTTACCATATGGGTGTGACGCATCTCTCCCTGGCAAATCAGTTGTTTTGGCGAGAAGGTGCCAGAAGGGAGGATGGGAGGATTCAGTATGAAGGATCCAGATTGAGTGAAATGCCTCATGATTACATTTGGTTTGTTTGACCAAGTCCACTCATTCAGTTCCATCTTCAAGCTAAACTCGCCTCTTGAGTTGTACTGAACACAAGCTCCTCTTAGTCTGGACCTGCTAGATCTGCTTTAGGGAGACATGCCAGGCAGTGAGTGACTGGCACACCATCACGATCTCACACGCTAAATTGAGGAGACAGCTGGAGAAGAGGTCAGCTTTGTAGGGAGATGTAAGGAGAGCCTGAAACGTCTCTCTTTTCACGCTTCCTTTCAACATGGCAGACACCTCTGTGACATGCCCTTCCAGCCTAGCCACTCTGGTTAAAGACTGAGTTGTAACAACTCACCTGCTGATGGAGCCTATATTATCTCCTAGCCTGGTGCAAGGTTGAATATATCACATACTGTATTGATCCTAGATCTAGCGGATAGCAAGAAACTCTAACCTGGTCTAAACTTAAGACACATCACGTCAACCTTGTTGTCCTGTGGTATCTGGCTGTTTTTTGATGTGACAGGGACCTGGATGCGCAGCTACTGAAGCACTGAGGTGGACTAAAGCATTCACTTCTCTTTTATTGTACATGGTATCCTATCATACATTTCAGTAGTTCAGTTGTGAGATCTTCAACCTTTATTGGGTACGGTGAGTAAAGACGTTGTAGGTCAGTTGAACTGCATGTACAAATAATCAACATTCACATTTGTCAATGCAACAGCCAGCATTCGGGAGATTTAAGTAGGATGGTGTTTTTTTCTTTTTTTCAGGTTAGCTTTGTTGATGTCACTTTAATTGAACACCTCTTATCTGCTTCACCACTAGATACACATTAGTACACACTGAAAGTCCTCAACAGCGTTTGTCTGAATGCTTGTTGTGCTGATATGGGCATGGTTCAGTAGTATATCAGTACAAGATCACCTTCAAAGTTCTGAAGGTTTAGTGCAAATATGAAAGAAGGAAATTAAGGCTACGATATAAATATATCAAAAATAGTTGTGCAGTAAAGTTTAATAAGGATACCATAGTAAGACCTTTGCTACAAAAACGGTAGAAAAGTTTTCTTCTCAATAAGCGTGATGGACAGGTTCTTCAGCTCTTCGGAGGAGTTCACTGTCTTGTAGCCCAACTCCTGCAGGGTGTGCTGACACACCGCCTGGGTGTAATCAACCATGTCATAAGGCAGCTTGAGCCTCCAGCTCTCTGCATTGGCTGCAGAGTCCCTCACCGTACCGTACTTGTGCTTGGCCGACAGGTCGCTGCTCCCTCTCGTGTTGTTCTGGATCCAGTCAATCACGTTCTTGTCCATAGGCAAGCCCAGGAACTCATAGATCTCCCTGGTTTTCAGTAGGGGGCTCCTAGCCAGGTCCTCGTACCTCACCAGCATGTACCTCCCTCTAAGCCAGGCAGGCCTGCTCAGCCCCGTGGTGATAGAGCTCAGGAAGTCCTCACACATCATGCTGAGCTGGGTAAGGTCCAGGTTGTAGGGCCTGCGCCCGGTGGCCCTCCAGATGCGCCACAGGCGGTAGGTGTCCCTGAAGGTCTCGATGCGTGAGGCCAAAATCCCCCGGGGGTCCCTGACCAGCTGCACCACCTTCAGGTTGAGCCTGGGGTCCTCCACAAGTGCACGCAGGTTGCTCACCTCTGGGACACGCACCGTCTTTATTGCCACGTGGCGCCTCTCTCGGCATGCCTCGGCCGCCAGTGTCATGTTGAGGAAGGCACACTTTCTTACACACTCGCCCTCGTCTCCATTTGCCTCGGCAGGGCCGTGTGCATCGCAGACAGGAGGGGAGCACAGTGCCCGACTTGCGCCCCGCCGAAACAGCTTATCAGTGCTGTGATTGGCCGGCTGGGGCTTGATGTAGCTCTCCAAGAAGTAGAGGTCGCAGTCATAAAGGCTGCGGAGGAGGTCGCGGCTGGCTCCCAGCATCACCCGGCGGTCAACAGTGTTGCGGCTGTGAGAAAGGCGAGGGATGAGCGCCGTCTGGACGTGGTAGAGGGGCTCAAACAGGTAGAACATGTCCTGGTGCTGATTGAACAGCTGGCCAACAAAGGAAGAACCACTGCGGGTGGTGGCCAGGATGAGGATGTGGGTCTTCCTGGAGGTGTTGTAGGAGAAGTTGGAGATCTCTTCACAGCCACGGAGCTCACCGCCCTCTGCCTCCTGCCCCCCGAGACTGAGCCCCAAGCCCAAGCCACAGTTTACAGGGCTAGAGACTGGGCACAATTGGAAGGGCTTAGCTGTGAAGGTTCGTATGGCTGTGTACTGGATGGCTATGGAGGCTAGGGCCAGCAGAATCACGGCCTTCCAAGAACATTGCATGGCTGGATAACTTCATCTAGACGATGAGGGATGGGCAGATCCTGTATGGATGACAGAGAGATTGAAAGCAGGGAGAGAGTAAATAGTGCGAAAGAGGAGTTAAAATGATACCTCATTATATTGACATTTTTCATATGCTATTACTGTTTAGGCTATACAAAACAGACACATAGGCAAATAACAGCAGCAAAGTGTTGACCACAAAAGACAAAAGCGTTGACCATTTAAAAGATGTATAAATGTACTATTTTGAAGATAAGAAGGCTTACTTAATCTAATCTAATGAGGATTTCAGATGAAAACATAACAAGATTTCTATCATTGTCTTTCGGAATTCAAATATCTGTAAGTGTTGTTAAGCATATTATAGACTCTGCCATTGAATTGACAATTGTTCTTGCCTTCATTCAAAAAGCCATCTTAAAAGATATGCGTTGACGTTTGACGAGAATAGCTCATAGCTTGTGATAGACATTGACAGATTTGCTATCTGATCAAAAATGTATCACATACATTGACCTGAGATATTCTTAAACCAACCTATTACTCATGTGTCTTAAAAGTAATTATTTTCTACAGCCAATTGACCTTCTTTGTGTACGAATGAAATGGAATGAAACAAAAGCGCAATTTTCCCCATATTTAGTTTGTTGAAGTATACGCTACCGCTGGCCTACTTATTGTCCAATAGAGCGGAGTCTAGGATATATATATGTCCTGTTGTACTTCAAGTAAGGACTGAATATTTCCCAGTAAACAATATCTAAAGCTGGCGAGGTGGCGGCACCTGTAGAAAAGCGTCCAGTAATGACTCTCACGCAACGCAAAGTCTGGCATAGAATGGATGTGACAGCGAACAATTGACGACAGCTCGCGCCGACATCTGATTTACCGCAGTGCAACAAAATACGGTCCCATTCGGGGATGATCAACCTGCTCAAATAAAACGTCAGGTCATATATCACGAAGCATTTTCAAATGGTTATTCATATTGTAAACTTGAACGCTCCGCCATTTCAGAGCTCATCAACACATTCAATACAAAATGTAGAAGAGCTAACATTAAAGGCAGCTAGCAAATAACATTTTCTTACCTTATTAACGCATATTAGACTAGTAAAATACATATATTGTTATAGACTAAAGTAAAAAATCCAAACATTATTGCCATAGAAATCAAGTGTTTTCGGTCTTGACATCGTCGAAGGGCAGCTGCCCAGTCCTCGTCCGCGACACATCTGAGCATTAAATGAGATGAAACGCTCGTACAACACCGCACAAGCAAAGAATCAATGCTCGTTTACCGGGATGGAAATCAACAAATCACAACGCCAGAAATAAGTCGGGGGGTCCAAGCAGACGTTCACGAACATGGCGCAGAGGCAGATCATAGCATCACACGCAGAGAAAATCAGTTCTCTGAGAGGAGCGGAGCCTGTATATGACTTCGTGGTTCGTGTACGGACTGCCAGGGCTAGGCAGGCTGGTCTCACTGTGAGGTGTGCCAACTGCCAAGCAGAGCCCTAACTGGACCACCCTACAGCTCCCATCATATCCTTCTCTCCTCCTCCACATCCCTCCCTTAATCCATCCCGCCCTCAGCTCCATACACTCACAGATGGCCAGGGAAGATGAGACTACCAGAGAGGCATTGAATCTAGAAGAATAAATGGTGATTTGGTTACATATCAAACCACTTTTCTTTCAACCTACCTTTCCCCTTAAATGAACAATCACTCATTCCCAAAACAATATACCCTGATTACATTATATTATTATGAAAGCATAATGACAAACATGATTCTGTCTCTATCATTAGAATATGAAAGCATACAATACTGTGTGTATGTATATGTATACTCACAGACACATACATGTCATGAAAATAATAGTATGACGTGCTGTAGCCTGGCTGTGGCAGTATAACCTATCTTAGCATTAGGAAAGGAACAGAAATGCTCCCTTGTGCCATGATTTCTGGAATAATGGCTGGTAAATAAGAGTTAAGATACACTTAAGCAAAAGAAGCTTCAATCACGGAGAATGACTAAACCCTGCCTGCAAAACCAGGTCTTATTTATTCACACTGTTTTAGACAGGAACAGCTGATACTCATACCCATTGCTCAATAAAGTTGAATAAAGATGGATAGCCAATTGTGTGACCTTGAGGTGAGCGGGGTTGTTAAGGGAATTCAGAGTCTCCCTGCTCATTTTGGAGATAGAGTGGCAAAATGGGTCATGACTTTAAAAAGTAAAGAAGCATTGCTTTTCCTTGATTGAGAATAAAGCACTCAACAGCAAAGAATAAACAGCACAACCTTGACATTAAATTAGTCCAGAATATTTACTCTGAAATGAACAACTTTTGAGGCCCATAATGAGTCATTCAACAGAGCTTTCTAACTGCTGGGAAGAGTTTCATCTAGGAGCTCTGCTAGAGGTGACTGGACAGCAGAGCACATACAACACTGACACATTGACAGAGTATCTCTGAGGGAAGCTCTAGCCCAGGGGTCTCCAATCCTGGTCCTCGAGGGCCGCTGTCCTGAAGGTTTTAGATGTTTCCCTCCTCCAGCACACCTGATTCTAATGAATGAGCCATTACCAAGCTCTGTGGAAGCTTCATAATGACCCTTTATTAGACTCAGGTGTGCTGGAGCAGGGAAACACTGAAAACCTTCAGGACAGCGGCCCTCGAGGACCAGGATTGGAGACCCCTGCTCTAGCCAGACGCCTCTCTTGTAAAAAATAAACGTGGACATAATGCAATATTTTATTGTTAATTAATATCTCATACACCAACAAAAGTGTGTACTATTTGTTTTAACGCTGTCCACATCTCACAGATGCCTGCTAAATATGTGAACTATTCTCAAATGGGTTAAACTATGAGAATGCTGACATTCATATTTGCCTGCGTTTACGATCAAAATGTTTTAAAAATGGAGGTCATGGACAAGCAGAACAGTGTGTGCTACCCGTATATATGGCTCTGGAGATATCAACTTTGTGATTCCTGTAAAATGTATTGCCCGCAAAGAGAATGAAGACAGCAGCTCAAATAGTCTTACAGAAGCAACACAATTGATTACTGCATTCTCATCAGTGGTCATGGTCATTTAGGATGAACACCTTCCTTTAGGCTGAGTGCTCTAGACTGGGGATGAACACTACGATATTGATTATAATGGTAGATAGAAAGACAATAATGATAATACAGGGTGTATGGATGGCTGAATAGAAAAAGAGACACTGATAGATACCATACGTGCCTCATGGTGACCAATTCATGGTGGTCAAAGATGACCAACACATTGATGAGGATCAGAACACTGATGTTGATGATGAGAATGCAGATGACAGATGGGAGGGAATACTGGGAAGCAATGTTCCCTCTAATTTTTCATGTGTCTGGGCATACACACAAGCTCCCTGAGCACACTAAGGACCACTGTAAGCAACATCAGATGTGCATGCTGTGGCCACACACCAGCAACACACCTGTTCAAAACCTTGGATCATAGCAAGTTACATGGCTTATTAAAAGAATCAATTACAGCAGCAATTGTCATTAGTTCACTTTTAATATAAGCGATTTGACCCACTTAAAATGAAAAAGACAAAGATCTTGCTGTTCATGAGATGTATAGTATGTTATATGTTATATGTGCAGGTCCTGCTTTGGCCATGGGAAGAGTCCTGCTTTGGCCTGGCTGTGGTCCAGTTGTGGCCTGGCTGAGGGTCCTGTTCTGGAACAAATGTGACATATACACCTTTTAGACATAACATTTTGTTAAAACATTCACATTTTGCTCAAAGACATGTGCTGTAGCTTGTGATACAGTGTTAATTCCTGGAACTCTGTCTGTAAAATATCTAATTATGCTGTTTTTTTAATTAGAATTCCTACCACCTATAAATTATCTAGTTGTAACAGCATTTAATGATTAATAACCATAAATAAGAAATTGTATTAAATGTCACTAGAATATGCACAAAGTTTGACTTTAATTTTACCTTATTTTTAACATCTGTCCTTCTCACTTCTCCAATGGTTTTACACTTTTACACAGATAAGAGGTCCAGGTTGATGGCTTTGTCTGCTTCTTGCTTTGACTGTATGCACATCAGCGGGTCCAAATATGCCACTTTAAGACAATTAGTTGGATGCTATTTTGATATGATTCATTAAACTAAATCCTCTTTCACAATCTGCACTGGAAGCTTGAAATGTTGCACAAATGTCTCTTCACTCTGCGGCATTGTTGTTAGCTAGCTAACCTGCATGGTGCGCATGGGCAGGGCACATATGCAAGTATCATCAATGATATGATTGGCTGCGTAGCGTAAGTAAACCGTATGGTATTATTGGCTGGACACCTGTCACTCACTGTGTTATCAGAATTGGTTTTATTCGCCATGCAAGACATACAAGCACAGAATTTACTGTGGCAGGCAAGTGTATAACAAACATAGTAAATATATTAAACATAATGCAGGCAGATATAATAAAAATCTATTATAAAATTCAAATAAGATAAAAAGTGGACACCAGCTGTACAGATGGGGTTAATATAACTATAGTAAGTGGGGTATATATAGTACAGGGGTAGGGGGGGGTATATACACAGTAGTGCAACAGTGGGAGGGGGGGCATATACAGGGGGAGGGGGGGTATATACACAGTAGTGCAAAAACATTGTTACATTGAAAAATGGTACAAAAAACACATTACTGGTCTAATTAATTAGATCAGGTTTAATATTAAATATTAATTAGTACGTTTATGGTGAATTTTATTTCATGCGCTGCATAGATTTTCTTGTGCGCTGAGAATGAGTGAGCAGTGCGCGATTGCGCCGGCACGCAGCTTAGAGGGAACATTGCTGGGAAGCCTCTAGCAGAACAGATTTTTTTTTTTTTACTTTCTATACTGAATAACAATGTGATACACAGGACCACATCACAAAAGGAGTATAATTCAAGCCCCTGCCCCTAGCTCCTCATTTTGAAGCAAAAACCCCAATGGAGCTGGGTTGTATTGCTATTTCGTTTTGGCACCCAGCTGTTACGGTTTTTCATTCTACTGGTGCACAGTGCCCATGATAAAAAATTGTGGCACACACAAATTCCTGGAATTATAGATAGGGCAAAGTGCCTGCATGTTGGTGAAACACACGTCTGAATTATAGATACATAGTGTAGTGCCCATAATACAGCTGATGATGACAGTTCTTCTCAGCTGGCTGACTTGAAGCAGGTAAGGCTGGTTAGACTTTTAGTCCGACTTGAGATCAGGACCCACCCCCCCCCCCCCCCCCACCCCCCAGGCTTAAGGCAACGGCTCCGGTGGATGTTAGGATGCATTTTCGACGTCTTATCCGACTAGTCCAGTCGATAAATATCTAGACAACATATTCAAAACTATCTCCGCAATAATTGTTGGCTCATACTACCCACCACAACCCCATCACAGCGACCACCTCCGGCCGTGTACAAGTCCAATTAAGAATCAGTTACACGATGTAAACTCAATCAGTCTACTGTAACTGTATAATATTTATTTTACTTGATTGTTCGTCATATAAACCAAATTTAGATAGAAAATACATTCCACATATGACTTAGAGTCACCACATATACATTGGTCTTTTTGCTTCATGTTTTTAGCAAAACTACTTAAGAATTTTGTCGGATGAAACAAGCTGTCAACTTGAATAACTGGCTCTGTCATTGTTGTAGCTTGGCAAAGCAAGTTATATAGAAAGTTAAATAGAATAACATCACTACCATGCATCGAGTTTTCCCCATTCGCTATGTCAAACACCTGTGCAAATACGCAAAAGCCCCCTCTCATTGAGACCTACGGTGTCTGTAAGACACAAACATCCCCTAGGGAAACAGCAGTCACTTTTTCTGAAAGGGAAAAGTCAACATTGTATGCCTCCATCAACATAATTTTTATTCTTAATTAACTGTCACACAAACATTTATTGTCAGGAAGCACAATTAGCTGCCCGGAACTGTACAAAAATGCCCAATTTAAAAAGTGTAATGAAAACACCTGTAACCTCAATCAAAAAAATCAAAGATTGATATAACCTGCGATCAAAAAACGATTAATCAAAAAACTTGTAAATTTAAGTAGCTAAACATTGCAATCACGCGAAAGCGGACGGCGTAAGCAAATCTTTTCTGTTATATTTCCGGAGCGTATAATCAGATCACTCGAAAAACGAAGACAGCAGTCGTTGTTTCTCTTGTCTAAAAGTACTGAGCCTTTGCATGTCACATGAAAAATTATCCAAAAACTCATACCTCAGATAACTCAGATCCTGTCGAGAAATTAACGAATCATTTCTGTTTCCGTTAGCTCCTTGTACTAATCCTATGCAGGTCACGTGAAAAAAGAACGACAAAACTCATAATGAAGACCGGGTCGGGAAATTAATTAATCATTTCTGTTTAAACGATTGAGCCTTCGCGTATAACAGTCCCGATGCGCGGCCACGAGTAAAATGAACGAATAGTTTGAGAGGACTCGTTACTCCCAAATCTTTACGAACTTCACATCAGTACGCCCATAAAAGGTAGCAAGAGCAGAACGAGTTTAAACAGTATTTACACACACTTTCTCAGTGTGTATTGCAACCAACATCTGATTGCCTAATGTCTACATGCCAAATGGTAACGTTACATTTGGTTTTTAATGTATTGCTAGCAGTCGCTAGTTATTCATCAAAGAAAAGGACGTGGACCTGAAAATTCCAGTGCCATATTTTCATGCGGCGTTCTTAGCTACATTCAGGCTGATTTATGCTTTCTGAACGTTTAACTCAATGCATTTTTAACCACCTTTCCAGAATAATTTGACAGTTAGCCTTGCCTACCAACATCCACCAAGTCCGTCGCCTCAAGCCGGTATACAGCAACCCAGTCCAAAATGGAGGCATCGCTTCTTTGCGCCATCTAGTGACGATAATCAAAATCACACTAGAGATTCGCCTCTTGTCTTCTATATTAGCGGACTGAGTCCCGTTTTCTAAACATTTTCAATGTCAAAAATGTCAAATTTGACGTTGCGGAAGGCATATGTTACACATACGAATTGAGAAAGCGTATCTACATCTACTCAACGTTAAATCTAAGTACCGGTAAGTAAGTAAGTAAGTAATGCCATGTTGTTGCTTGCTAGGTTAAAACTAGCGGGAGTTTTTAGCGGTTAAAATGTGCAAGAAAAGTCAACGGTTGCATAGTAACCAATGTCAAATCCATATAACTATTTTAGCTTAGCTAGCCTGCCAAACCTCTTTACATTTGGCCAATATATAACGTTGACTTTTATTTTATTTTTTTACCAATTATTCAACTGAGTAATTAAAAAGATACGGATCTTAACATCTACAGTAAATGAAACTAGTTTAAAGGGATTCTTAAAATGTTGAATTTGACCATTGCCCAGCCTAACTCCTTCAAACCTAGCCATCCTCCAAAGATTGGCATAGTTAACTTACACATATATTTGGTAGTATGTAGTATCCACTGATGGGTAACCAGTTTTTTTACTTACCTTCTGTTTGCTCCAACATTTACTGGCACATTCGCGCGAATGTTGTGTCTGTGTGCAAGGGTTGCCAGTTTCAGAAATATGGAGACCTATCCGTTGGCAGACGTTGCTTCCTTTAAGGCGGGTATACAGTTGAAGTTTAAAACTATTGGATCTGCCCAGAGCCATTAGTGATCTGCCAAAACCAATCACTATTGGTCGGTAGTGAGGTAGGTCATGCGCTGGAATGTAGCCACTCAGGCTGTATACAACAAGTTGGAATGAGTAGAGGCCTGTTTGAAGATGTCGGATTTAAGAATAATAATAAAAACTATTTTAAATTGTAAATCTATATGTGACACTGAGACTAGTGATAATGTGTACAGTCAACTGTCAAAGCTGGGTCTTATCATTCATAAAACGCTGCTTCAGTCAAGGGCTCAGGTCTGCCATCCATGCAGTGCAGTGACTACTAAGCTACTGCTTGATACTGATTTTTCAGCTTTGGAAGAACAAGGAGATGACGGAGACAGGGGACCATTCCACTGACAAAACAAGAGAGACAGACCCCACACCTTCTGAAACTCCATGGGTCTTACAAAAATTTAGAAAAATACAATCATGTCAATGGATGCATTCTGAAAGACTGGAGGGGCTGTAGCAATTTAATCACTTACTTGCCTGGTTTGTAATAGTCCAGCTTTGAAGCTCTATCATAGAACGCCTACTTGGAATGTTGGTGTAAATGTTGTTTAAATAGTTTATCATATTATGTACAGACAATAATAAAACATCTATACACTAAGTATCTTTGCATATGATGTTAAAGAATTTGTCATTCATATTTGTATTCCTTTCGCAGAGGTACACTGAACACCTTTTCACAGAATGTCCTACCGCTTCTTTTACACCTAAAATAGAGTCTTTCAAGTACGTGGTTGTTCTTTTATTTAGGACATCTACAATTTGTAGAAAATAACAAATTACAACACATTTACAACAATATATACAACTGACAAACTAACCATATTCCTGCACGAGTAATCAAAGGGGTCCAAAGTGTTGACAAAGTGACATTACAATAATCACTAAACTTACTGTTATCGTTATCATCGTCAATAGTAATTTTTGCAATGGAGTTATGGATAAGTAAAATATCCCCCTGAATCATATTGCAGATCCACATCTATATCCCTAAAAACATCACTAATGATGATTGATATTTCCTTTGCATGGTCCAATCTAAACGCATGAAGGTTGGCAATAATGTAAAACTGTTCAAATAGTGCAAAGAGCAGGGAGACGATTACAAC
Organism: Plecoglossus altivelis; assembly: GCA_036571765.1. Lineage (NCBI taxonomy): Eukaryota > Metazoa > Chordata > Actinopteri > Osmeriformes > Plecoglossidae > Plecoglossus > Plecoglossus altivelis. The sequence continues at coordinate 6,724,119 of BROE01000003.1, read as the reverse complement.
TATCAGTTTAGCATCGCAAGCGTTCGCCGTATCTAATTCCTTTACGAGTAACGGAGCGAGCTAGAAAATCCAAAAAAGTCTTGAACCAAGCGGGGAGGAGGGCCTCAACATCATGCCCACCAATAAAACTCATTAAAGACTGTTCTTGCTCTGGCTTGAAGGTCTGGATATATTGTAGCCTTGCTGCAACAGACCGAATGGCTTCGCTTGCATCTTTTCCCTCTGTCATTACAGAACTATCAACTATCAACATAGTCGTTCTCAACCATTCCCTCTGTTCGCAGATTGGGCCTACAGATATCTGAGTCAAGAAAACCTAAGCGGGTATATCAGTCCCAGACCTACTACAGAAGCTAAATCTAAATTGAGCGGAAGTACATAGGACGGTAGTGGCAAGCTGACATTTTTTAGAACATCTATTAAAAATGGGATCGCTCCGCAGCAGTTGTTCACATCTAGCGTGTCTGAAGATTCTGATAATTATGGACTGTCCCCCTGCATGATGAAAGCGATCCTTCCACGTGCATTATGGTTTCAGTCAATAAGCAGGTCTGTCTTGCTCTTACACGTTGTTTATAAACAACTGACAAATATGTGGTCGCAACAATAAACAAAATAAACTATGGATATTCTTTATCTTAAAATGTTTACATTCTGTGAATCGGTCGGATATTGTTTTGATCGTGTTAAACATGTGGTTGGCCGTTTTCACGAAGTGGAGTGTGAAGTGATAGGTTATAGCCCATAACTAATGTTGCAGAATCTTAAGAACATGTTTGTTTATCCAAATATATCATATAATATGGTGTGTTTTATTATCGCTCAGTCAAATGTGCAAGCGTCTCCTGTAAAAAATTTTTTTTGAGCAGTTGCCGAAACAATTGCTGCAGAATGCAATTCAATTGCATTTCGTAGCCTGTGTGACCAGTCCAATTTTATAACATGGTCGCCAAAAGGAAAAAGTCTGCGCTTTTAAGCACTTCACAGTTAATTGATGTGCTCGGCTGCCAGTCCCATCAACGACCAATGCATTTTCACCTGCGACACTGTTATCAAAGTACGCCAATTTGGCATAAAAACAATACAGAAAAAGTATGCAATATTAAAAGTCGTTTCATTTATAAATCTTAGGCTTTCACGTATCAAACATGTCATCTCATGCATTTCAACCATTTGTCACGCTGGAAAATAAGGGATAACCTATCCCAATAATTGTACACTTATATAATTCCTGCAATCGCATATAGCTGGAATTATGAGTTCTCCCTTGCTTCTCAGAGTGAGAAATAGTTGAAATGTGTGAGAAATACAAGTTTTTGTGTGAAAGTGGGAGAAATGGCTGAATTGCAGAGCCTTATGGAGAACATGTGAGACTGAGAGCCCTGAACATAAATTACTAAGCCTAGAATATCACAATAGCCTACCCTAGTTCATTCAAGGTTGTTGATTCAAACAGCTTACATGCTGCATGCTTATGTGCTATCCATCCCCAGACCTGGGGCCAGTGATATCTGTCCCAGACTAGTCTTCAGAATGAAGACGATGAAGGCTTTAAATAAAAATATCTGCAGTGAAGCTGGGATCCGCTTGTGATAGACGACAGCAGATGGTACAGGAGAGAAATCAGAGTTACTTTCATATATCTATCTGTCTGTCAAGCTGGCAGTAGCATTAACTCGGAGTCGGAGAAGCGCCGGTTGGAAATTATATGTTTCAGCAGAGATTGAACTGAATACCACTTGTCATTGAAATGACACCAGTCCACCAATTGGTTGCACAGAGCATAGCTCCATAGAAAGGCTAAACCATCCATCCATCCATCTATTTTCTTCCGCTTATCCGGGGCCGGGTCGCGGGGGCAGCAGTCTGAGCAGGGAGGCCCAGACTTCCTTCTCCACGCACACCACCTCCAGCTCCTCCGGGGGGATCCCGAGGCGTTCCCAAGCCAGCCAAGAGACATACACCTCCAGCGTGTCTTGGGTCTTCCCCGGGGCCGCTCCCCGGTAGGACATGCCCGGAACACCCCCCGAGGGAGGCGTCCAGGACGCATCCGAAACAGATGCCCGAGCCACCTCAGGTGGCTCCTCTCGACGTGGAGGAGCAGCGGCTCTACTCCGAGCTCTCCAGTGTGACAAGTTCCTCACCCTATCTCTTAGGGAGCGCCCAGCCACCCTCCGGAGAAAACTCATTTCGACCGCTTGTATCCGCGATCTCGTCCTTTCGGTCATTACCCAAAGTTCATGACCATAGGTGAGAGTAGGAACGTAGATCGACCGGTAAATTGAGAGCTTGAACTACTTGAACTCCTCCACTTGAAGCAAGGGCTCCCCACCCACCCGGAGGGAGCAAGCCACCTTCTTCCGGTCGAGAACCATGGCCTCAGATTTCGAGGTGCTGATTCCCATCCCGGCCGCTTCACACTCGGCTGCAAACCGCTCTAGTGCATGCTGTAGGTCCCGGTTCGATGGAGCCATCAGGACAACATCATCTGCGAATAGCAGAGATTAAATCCTGTGCCCCCCGAACCAGGACACCCTCCGGCCCCTGGCTGTGCCTAGAAATTCTGTCCATGAAAACAATGAACAGAACCGGTGACAAAGAGTCCAACATGCACCGAGAACAGGTCCGACTTACTACCGGCAATGCAAACACAGCTCCTGCTCCGGTCATACAGGACCGGACGGCCCCGGAGCAAAGGGCCCGGGACCCCATACTCCTGGCAAACCACCCACAGGGCACAGGGCATTCTCCAGGTCCACAAAACACATGTGAAACGGTTGGGCAAACTCCCATAAACCCTCAAGCACCCGATGAGGTGTAGAGCTGGTCCAGTGTACCGCAACCAGGACAAAAATCACACTGCTCCTCCTGAATCCGAAGTTCGACTATCGGACCGATTCTCCTCTCCAGTACCCAGGCATAGACCCTTACCAGGTAGGCTGAGGAGTGTGATCCCTCCGCAATTGGAGCACACCCTCCGATCCCCCTTCTTATGAAAGGATACTACCACCCCACCCCGGTCTGCAAGTCCAGCGGCACCGTCCCAGGGCGCCACGCAATGTTGAAGAGACGTGTCAGCCACGACAGCCCCCACCCAAAAAAAAAATCCAGAGACTTTAGATACTCGGGTGGATCTCATCTACCCCCAGGACATTGCCACCGAGGAGCCCACCAACCACCTAGGTGACTTCGGCCTAAGTGATTGACGAGTCCGCCTCCAGCTCCCCAGCCTCTGCTTCCTCATCGGAAAACGTGACGTTAGGATTGAGGAGATCCTCAACGTATTCCTTCCACCGCTCTACAACGTCCCCAGTTGAGGTAAGCAGCTCCCTGCCCGCACTGTACACGGTGTTGGAGAAGAAACCGCTTCTCCCCCTGAGTCGGTGAACGGTTTGCCAGAATTTCCTTGCGGCCGTCCGGTAGTCCTTCTCCATAGCCTCCCCGAATTCCTCCCAGACCCGAGTTTTCGCCTCCGCGACAATCCGAGCCGCGGCACGCTTGGCCTGCCGATACCTGTCAACTGTCTCCGGAGTCCCACAAGCCAACCAGGCTCGATAGGACTCCTTCTTCAGTTTGACAGCATCCCGTACTTCCGGTGTCCACCACCGGGTTCGGGGATTGCCGCCGCGACCCTAGTCTGGCTAGTCACCTAGGACCAGTTTGCCATGGGAGACCCTACCAGGGGCTTATTGCCCCCGACAACATAGCTCCTGGGATCATTCAAGCACTCAAACCCCTCCACCACGTTAAGGTGGCGGTTCAAGGAGGAGAGGCTAAACCACATTTCCTTAAATCATTCATGGAAAACAGACTCAGAGAAGTCAAGAAACTGTGAGTAAGCATGCTGAGAATGTATTTGGCATCAACACCGTGGACATGATATACTATATATTGCCAAAAGTATTGCCTCACTTATCCAAATAATTTATTTGAGGTGTTTCAATCACTTCCATAGCCGGTGTATAAAAACAAGCACCTAGGCATGCAGACTACTTCAACAAGCATTTGTGAAAGAATGGGACGCCCTCCGGAGCTCAATAAATTCCAATGTGGTACCATGATAGGATGCCACCTGTGCCAAAAGTCCACTTGTGAAATGTCTTTGCTACTAAATATTCCATTGTCGACTGTTAGTGGTGCTATAACAAAGTGTAAGCAATGTGGAACAACAGCTTTTTCAATACCGAAGTGTTAGGCCATGTAAAATCACACAGCAGAGAGTGCAGAGGTCGCCTACTCTCTGCAGAGTCAATAACTACAGACCTCTAAACTTCATGTGATCAGCAGATTAGCTCCAAAACAGTGTGTAGAAAGAGTCCTGACCTCATCCTGATAGAACACCTTTGGGATGAATTAGAGTGTCCAACATCAATGCATGACCTCACAAATGCCCTTCTGGAAGAATGGTCAAACATTCCCATAAACACTCCTAAACCTTGTGGAAAGCCTAGAAGAGTTGAAGCTGTTATATCTGCAAAAGGTGGGCTGACATTAAATGAAATGCTAGGGTTTAAGAATGGGATGTCACTCACGTTACCCAAAGTGAGCACCGACAAATAAACAGCAAATCAAACCAAGATAAACAACTCACTGTTGCCCAGTGTTGGGTTTGATGAGAACATTCTAAAAATGTCTACACAAAAGAGTCTACCCAAGGAGCCAAGCCTTCAGTTACTGAATATGGCTACAGGCCAGGAGAAAGAGGGAAAGACAGAGGAAGATGCAATGAGAGACAGAGGAGGCTGACACTGATATCAAATTATAACAGCAGCTATATAAATTCCAGAAGTCCATTTGCAGGTCATTCTGAGGTGATTTCAATACCACATCTAGTGGAATTATTTTATTCATTTTAGGTATTTGTTGTACATGCGTGAAGCCAGCATCTGTGTTGTGTGTTGTGATCTCATACTGTGATTACTTTGGATCATTTTCCATATACTTTTGCAGCTCTCCACCTTTCCACACCTTCCTCTTTCTTCTTCCTTCTGTTCTCTTTCACTCATCAGCAGTCCCTCTGATCTGTCCCTCTCTTCTCACTGAAGCCTCTGCATTTGAAATGGGATTTTCTTTTTTCTCATCCCGACCTCCTCCCCCTCTTCCAAGCAATTTCAACCCCACTCTGCCCATCTTGCCAAAAGTGAGATTATGGTTGGCTTTAGCTAAATCAGTTTTATCTTTGTGGGTTCAACGCTACTTCCATTTCAATCAGCATGTGTGCTCAAGCATTGGAAAATGTCTACCTGGATATTGCTTGGCAAATCAAATGCACTGGAGAGTGGGGGTTTTGGCCAAGGGTTGAGAAGGTGTGTGGCAGAGTGAAGATGGGCCTTGTGCTCAGTAATCCTCCCTGGTGAGTATTTTGTTTGTAACAAGTGCTCCATATGTGAGGAGCCACAAAGGCCTGTCCAGCCCACTCCACACTCCACTGCTCCTTATCTGCAGTAATGCAGAGAGACCCAGGAGATAAATGCCTATGGAAATGACCAAGGCTGGGAGATGGGGGATAGAAACTTTACAGCAAAGAATACAAATGGACAAAGAGAAAATGTTGAATAGTTGTAAGGCTTAAGGCCTTCTGTGTTTTAATGAAGGGTCCATAGATACATATATCTTGAGGCAGGTTTTGTGGATTTCTCTGCATTAACATGTATTGATATGCATAAAATACATAATCAAAATGGTACATGCAGATGTTTTGTGCTGTAATTACCAGTAGGGCAAAAATGTGAAGCAGAAGTCTAGGCCTGAACAGGCTAAAAAAGTCAAAGACAAAATTTAATTTTGATATTGTTTACCGGTGGTGTTGAAAATCTGAGTTGCCTTGGGCTTCAATATCTGAGAGAGAGAAAGAGAGGGAGAGAGAGAATACCCCTCCATCAGATTAAACACTGGAAAGAAAAGAACGGGCCACAGTTTTTCCACGGGCCACCAGTTTGTTCACAGCCTCTCGACAAAAGAACCTGACTCAATTTAGTGTCATTGAAGTTAGCCATTCAGCCAGGGGAGAGAGAAACAGTGTGTCAGGGAGAGATGAGTGGTAGAAAAACTGTCTGGCTAGAGAGGAGTGCTAGAGAAATAGTTAATCAAGGAGAGAAGTGCTAGACAAACATTCCTGTCATGAAGTTGACTGAATTAAGAGGTCAGAGGTTTCAGTGTTTTCCATTATCCCAGACAAAGGCCACCCGTATCTGACTAACAAGCCTGTCATTCTTGCTATCTGTTTGTCTGTCTGTCTGCCTTACTCTGCTTTCATGCCTGTCTTCATACTTTATCTGTTTGTCTGACTGCTTCTTTGCCAACCTGTCTACCTGCCTTCAATGTCTGCCTATCTGTCTGCAGCACAGACTTTGTAGATTCAGGGAATAACTCTAACTCTTATTCTAATGTTTGTCTATCTAACGCCAGTTCAGGACTCATGGAGTTCAGATGCTATCTCCTATACACGGTCTGTGGGAGGACACTAATGCTGGGCTTTGCAAGAGACTTTGTTGTATTTCAGACAGATCAATCTGTATAAATAATGGGAGATAAATTATTACTGACAGTCTTTATCTATAGATGGAAATCTTTTCAAGCCTAGTGAAGATACACTCTTAGTTATTTATTCTCCGAAGGCATTGCACTGAGTAATAGGTCCTGTTTTTGTGATGGCAAGTATAGGGACTGACATCACGCACGGCTTGATAGAGGTTGAGAGCATAGCTATGTTACTTGCACCCCAGCGCTTATAGAACTGGATTTTTTATGTGTGGACTCATGACAAACCAACACAACAAAAACATAGGACTGTTTGAATGTAAATCTAAAAGTTTGTGTGGTAGGTCTCCAAGGCATTTCAAGAATAACTTTGTGGGTGGCAGGAAAGTCGACATGCTGCAGGAGCTAATCGAGGCAAGAAAGAGCCAGTTGAACAGGGGATTCAGGCCAAGGGTGATTGCAGTGAGACAATGCTTTTGCTGAATAGGTCAGAGAAGCAGAAAGGTCTAAACTAAGAGAGCCTGGTGAATAATTCATCTGTATTTCACACCTTTACTCCACTTTGGAAAATGATGAGCCACAGCAGAAACAACTCTGATGAGATGGGTATAACAGGTATCTTGTTTTGTTTCTATTTAATTGTGTGTGTGTGTGATTCTGAAAGTATTTCTCATGTTCATGTTCAGTTAGAAGTGAGTTTGATGCAGAGATTGTCAGTTTGATGCCTAAGATGAGTGTTCTTTACTTTCAGTCAATGTTAAGGTAACCCTGACATCAATACTGCTGAAGAGAGAGTTATTGAATTCTAGGGATATGGGAAACCTAAATACTAAATGTATGCAAGAATTGTTGAATAACCCTAGCTGAATATCTATTGTGAGATAATAGAGAAAGGGAGAGAGAGACAGGGAGAGAGAGAAACTCGAAGAAATAGACAGTGACATGGAGAGAGAAAAGAAAGACAAAGAGAAAAAGAGAGAGACAGGTAGACAGAAAGAGTGACAAATAGAGGAAAAGAAGTAGGAGAGAAAGAGATGGCAAGATAGATGGAGAGTTGGAGTGAGAAAGTAAAATGAAGATAGGTTGTGAGGACACTCTATTGACATTTGTGGAGTACTTTGATTGAACATCTCAGAGGAGTTAAAATGGAGGATCCTTCCCTGTTCCTAATTAACCTTCCAGAACCAACAGGCGTCTCTGCCCTCCCATAAATTGCGGAGGGAAATATTATTCCTGGCTTAATGTGACTAGTGGTGGTAATACAATGTCTTTTATAGCCACTAGACTTGATGTATCACTTTACAATGAGTGCAGATGCCTTTCCACTGCACTGCTGTTGTAGAGTGTCTAATTGAAAGCAGGTTGTTAAGAATGTTAAGTCATTCTTACAGCTATAATAATGGCCCTCTTTTGAAAATCATCTTAAATCTTTATAGCTCTGTGACCCATTTGTCTTTCTTTTTACTTGCCACATGCACAAAGCCACATCACAGAAACGAGTCAACTCTGTTTGTGTCTGTTTTTGTGCATGTGTTAGGATGTGTACATGTGTGTGTGTGAGGCAGAATGGAATTCAAGTAAGACAGGCATCAGCAGATTGTGAGAGCTAATTAAACTGCAAGCTCCTGGTGACTGGCTGGTATCCAGTCATGTCACTTGTTGATACTTGTGTTGAACAAGCTGATTAGTTACTTACTCTAGTCAGAGTAGTCTGGTCGCTCATTTGATCAGTCAGTTGGCCGGTAAGTAGATTGGTACAGTTAGTTAGGTTGTTTGTTTGTTCATTTAGTAACTAGTTAATTAACTGCTTATATTTGTCATCCAACAGTCATCCTCTGCTGTTTGTTGTCCATTAATGATGGGCTGAAATGAAATCTCCTACTATACAACAGAAGTATTGTACGGTAAGTAACAGTGTGGACTGGGACAGCACTAATTATTCTCATTATCATTCCCTGTGGTAGAATGCGATATTCACCATATGTCAATTCACTTTCCACTCAGGCAGCCACTGACACACCCTCTTTCACACCAGCATCTTAGGTAGAGCATTGTGAACAGGTTCTTAATTAAAACTTTCCTGACACAATTTATGAAAAACAGACATTCCCCCTCAGAGATCCAAGAAGGCCTGCTATGAGTCTCAATGTAGGTACAAGCAATTATTAATTCATCCTCTCATTTGTGAATTCACTCATTAAGCCTTCATCCCTTCATTTGCATAATCTTTTTTTGTACTCATCCTTTTTTAGTTAATTTATGAATTCATTAATTTAATCCATTTATTCAACAAGGGCAGGTGGGCTACTGTTTCACTTCGCTGGTATACCTGCATCCACAGAATACCTCAGGATCCATTTTAAGCAGTCTGGCCAGCCTCCCAGAGACTACCTTATCAGGCGTCCGTCAGCCCTGAGTCCTCATACCGTAGGGCCTCCATCCTGTCCTTACCCTCTACAGCTAACAGACTCTTTAAGATCTACTGTCACACCTGGGCATGGAGGCAGGGAGAGACGAGGCAGGGAAGAGAATGAGGGGATGGGAGGAGAAGCAGGGAGGGAAACATGGAAAGATGTCTCAGGTATTCTGAGGCGGAACTCCTTAGATGTGGTGTCCATGTGTCTCTCAGAGGGAGGTGTTTGATGGCACAGTGTCTAGGAAGCAGACCAGGAGAGGCTAGTCAGAAGAATTTCCTTCCAGAGGAGCCTGTGTTGCTCCTCCGCAAACTACTTAGAAAACTGATTTATTTAGCTTTTTCATTCTCACAACAGTTCAATGGCTGGTCAATGAAGGATCACGGAGAAGACACCACAGGTTACTGTGATGGCAATTATGAAGCCAAAATAACAAACAATAAACGACTCATTATTAAATTTGTTTTCATTTGATTAAATTGAGCACAACATTTAATAATTGTTTTTGTTCGTCTTGACCAAACGCTTCTCAGGTCGTCTGGCTGGCAGCTTCATAAACATTCTCTACAGTATGTTTAGCTTCAGTTGAGTACATTTGTTCTGGCGATAAGACCTGCAGAGCAAGGTTCGTCTCTGGGGAGAATAAATCAATCCCCCCAATAGGATAATAAGATGTAGCTGTTCCATCCTGATGAGGTCCTCTTGTTTGAAATACATTGGTTAAAAAAAAAAAAATAGAGCACAGTGAGAAGCTTGGCTAATCCATGAGAGTATAAACCACACCATTAGTTCTAGAAGGAACTGGTGACAGCTTGAACTTAATGCTATATAAGAAGTCGTTTTGCACCATACAGAATTTCATGAATAATGCAATGATTCATCAAAGATGATTCAATTATTTGATTGATTGATTGATTGAATGATAGATACATTCTTTCTTTCATTCAGACACTCACAGTGCCTTCTCCCAGTCTGACTGTGTCACCACAATCAGATTGGTTCTGCGCTGTCCTGAACTCAGCCTCATATTTTCTCCAGACATTATATGGTGTCACAGCCTGGTCCTCTCACTAATGATCAAGTCATAGTTTTGGCCCAACACTATATTGGATTTCCATTTGTACAGGGGAGACTGTTAGCAGGCAAGGAGTGGGACAAGAGGTGGAGGGAAGTGGAGGGAGGAAGGGGTGCATGAAATGACTTTGTTTCAAAGCTTGGGTCCCTTGGACTTGCTTCCTAATGATCTCCTCTGATGTGCAATTTTTCTTCAGCCTTCCTTCCTACTGGAGAGGAGAAGCTCTTAGATGATCTGCCATAGCTATGCCCACGATTATCTGCCTCTCCTCTCCCTATTCCTCTCCTCCACCTCTCCTCACTTCTCCTCCACCATCCTCTCCTTTCCTAACCTGCCTCTCTTTACTTCTCTCTCCCCTCTCCTCCTTTGTCTGAAGAAAAAAGGATAGATAGAGGGAAGGATAGAAGGATAGATCAAATAGACCACATACCACTTACATTATAGGTACAGGCTACTGTTTGTGATTTTTTTATACATGCCTATTGAGGCTGGAGCTTCAGGCCCTGTGCCCTCACACATGTGTCTGGAATACATTTCATGAGTGTTTGACAGTCCACTGGTGTGTGTTATCACTGTGACCTTAGTGCACCATCTAAGACCTTATCTCTGACTTACTGCACAAACCCTCTCCTTTTTTTGCTCTGCTCTGCTCTACTCTGTTCTCCTCTCCACTACTCTGCTCTACACTTAGATGGAAAGACTGACTCCTGAAACAAATGACCTCTGTGCTCTAATGACTCAGCTATTTATCAGAATGCACATTCTCCTCTCATTAATAATGCACTTGAATAAACTTAAATTAGGTATTTTACTGGCCTACTTCTCCTCTCCTTCTCGTTCTTCGTTAGTTCGTTAATTCTTTCCTCTTTCGTCCTCTTACACTTTCAGAGAGAGAAATGAGAGAGAGAGAGTGCAAGAGTGAAAAAGATAGAGAATAGGAATGAGAGAGTTTGAGGTTGAGTGATGAATAATTCAAGCCTGTAGATTTATGAGCTCTAATCTGTTTTCTATAGAGCAGATTACAGCAACAACACAAAGGCCCTAGTGGGATTAGAGGGAAGGCAATGCTGGGTGACACTTCAAGACTGCGTGCTCAAGGTTTAACTGTCATGAAGAACCACAGACATGACATGTGATGGAGAACATCCAATAAGACGGCTGTAAAAATTACACCAAAATGGATGATGAGGCTGAGAAATGGATGAAATGGGTGAGGAAATGGCCTCCGCTGTAAATGTGTGTGTATGTGTTTCATTCAACTGTCAAAGATCTGCATTTGCTTGAGGAGGATGAGTCACAAACAGATGAGTAGAGCCTCATCCTGTCACCGAGCAGAGCAGAGCTCAGCTCAGCTCGGCACGGAATAACTTCTGAATAGTGGCGAAAAGAGAAGTGAGGCACCAGAGACTGCAAAGAGATGAGCTGTCTGTAAGTAGACTGCAGAGCAATGATTACTGCTGACATATCACAGTCACTGTCAAATTAAATAAAATTTTAAAATTGCTGCAGAAAGATTATTTCTTTCGCACTATGAAAACGTGTATCTCTATTCAACTGTAACACATTTGTATACACATCACCACACATTCATCTACACATAAAAAATGTGAAGCAATTATCAAATACTTTAATCCAAAGCCACACACAGATTAATACATTTGGAATGTACTGCAAGGAATCAAGGGTTAGAAGTTTAAAAAAAAAATTTGTGGTCAAGGAATGGACTGTGTTTTGCCAGGCTGGGACAGTGTAAAATAATCACATGTTGAAACACCCAGACAGGGTTCGCTTCCTGACATAATCTTGGGCGGGCTTCCACATCAAAGAGGTGTCCAGCAGACGGAGGGAGTGCTCGGGGAGCATCCAGAGGTCTGACCCAGCCAGTAGCTGGAGGCCTGGCTGATCCTCTAAGCTTACCTGAGCTGTGCCCTGTCTGCTGTTAATGATGATGAATGGAGCCGAGCAGAGGAGAACTAATGAAGCCAGGACTACAGAGAGGGGAGGTGGAAGGACTTGTCTTGCAGGCCAGGTGGGCAGGAGGGGGGTGGGGCTCCCCCATTTATTTGTCCTTGAGAAACAACTGTGATAATCATCTCCTACTTTTAAAATATCTCTTTCTCTTTCTTCCCCTCTATGTTTTACATGTGTGTAATCTCTGTCACAACCCATGTCTCTTTCTCTTTCTCTCTCTTAATCTTTCCGTCAATATTGTGTGTTACCCCTTGTTTGTTACCCCTTTCACTACCTATCTCTCTCTTTCTTTTTTCCCTACCAGACTGGGGTAGGTGTGTGTGAGCCCAGAAGCCATATAATAATTAAATTGTTCAGAGAGGAAATACGAAACTGTTTCAGCAGAGAACTTCTAGTTTACTTTTCACTTAGAAATATGGCAGTCTGGAAAAAGTAAAGTAATTGCTTCCGTCTATTTCCGGCTCTCCACACTTAAATATATGCTTATACTGAGTGAAAAAGAGAGGCAGTTCAGAAAAGGTTCTACAATCTTTTGACTTTACCTTAGTCTTTTGACTTGATTTATTTTCAGTGAGAGCAATTAGATTCAGCAATACCAAGGGTGGTCATTTTGCCTGATAGATGATAAGTGTGTCCTTCTGTAATCACAACTACATCCACACAGAAACATGGAATTAGCTATAGTTGAGAGCACAGTGATGGGAGCAGCAGAACAGAACTAAGCAGATGTGGCTGCAGATGCTGGATGTCACTGTGTGCAGAACGTTGTAATTTCCCCTTACTCAACATTTTAACAGGCTGCATTAATCACCTACCACAATAGTTCACTCTCCCCCCTCCCTTACTCCTATCCTCCTTACCTCCTATGTCCCTCCCTCCCTCCAGTCCAGTCCTGTCCTGGTATGAACGAATCATTGCACCAGCTGCAATGAGACAGACAGAAAGGTGAAGCAGATGACAAGGAAATGACAGGAATGTCAGGAATTATTACAAATGCAAATGATGGGATGGTAATATGCCAGAGCAGAGGAGGAGAAGAGAGGGAGCACATGCATCTGTCTGATGAAACACAAAGGAGGAGGAAGCTGGGAGGGAAAACATCTCATCAGCAAAGATGATAGAAAAACGAACAGAATTCTATAATTTGGGCAGATGTGTCCACGGCAAAACATTATTTTGTCGATGATGAATATGTGAATCTAGCTAAAGAATGTTGATTATTTTAAGGCGTTTCAAGATTTAGTTTTTGTCACCAAAGGTCAGTTGCTTAATGTTGTGTGCGATGATGTGATGTCTCTTGTTGCATAGGGACGGAACTACCAGGAGGAGATGATGTGTCTTGTTGCGGAGGGTGGGAAAGGATAGAAGAATGTTGTGGTGGAGGCAGCAGGTGAAAGATAGATAATCCTCTTTTTCTCCATACGTGGAGATTCTATAAAGCCTCTGAGGTTGCACCCTCCGCCTGGTTCTCGTTGAACAGAGAGACTTGTGCTAGTCTGGGTGCACATATAAAGGAATCTCTTTGAGCTGGCTGGAAACTCATCAAATGCTCCTCCATCACTTTTGATGAGGCCTGTGGATGGTACTGCAGCTCAGCATCAAAGCCTGGCCTTAAGTCTGATGTGTCTGATGTACTACAGCCCACACCTGTCACTGATGTTACTTTGGAAAACCCTTGTGTTAGAAATAATTTACTAGAAATGTCTCCATGTCCACTGTGCTTCATATATGTCCATAATGGTTTTGGATGATGAATGCATATTAGGAAGTACCCAATTGCTGTTACAGTACCAAGCCAATGAAGTGAATCGCTGAGCAAGTTCGAGACAATCAACATATTTCTTATGGATCCATGAGGTACAGTTTTCTTAAACACTTACGTTTAGCATCTCAGAGGACTGGACAAAGAATATAGGAATCAGGGTAGTTGAATAGTATCACAATACTTGTTACCTGAGCAAGAAACGTCAAGGTAATGACTATCAACACAACCTTTGCAAGCACAGAAAGAGGACACTGCATACTCAATAGATTTAGTTTAAGCTTTAGATAGGGCTCCAAATATAAGTAATAAAGTAATCACAGTTGCAATTAGTTGAATTGTTGTTAACTTATCAGTGGTTAGGTACAGACCAATTCAGTTAATAACTTTGCAACCACATTGTCCATTGTGTTTATTTCTTTTACACATAACTTGGATTTTTTTATTTTTATAAAATCACGTTACACTTCATGAAATGTTATGAAATCATAAATGTGAACGACCCTAGGAATCTCCATGTCACTGAACTTAGTTGATTAAATTACGGACGACTATAAACAAGAAACAAGAAAAATCATGTTATGGTTTATTTTCCTTAGAATATTTATATTTATAAGCTTTCATAGTGTAAAATGTAAATGTGAAAAGTGTGTGTGTGAGAGAGGGAGAGAGTGTAGATATTGCAGAGGAACTCTGTGAAACTAAATAACTTACAGTAGAAGTGTCTTACAGTGTGGTGTCTTCCAGGAGTTATGCTCATCAATACAGGGCCACGCCTGCCGGCTGCTATCGCCACATGTTGGTATCTTTCTAACGAGAGGATTCCTTCTCCATCCATCACCAGCAACAGGTCGAGGCCAGGCTGCTCCGCCCAGGTTGCTGTGAGAAGCACATTGCCCGGTGCTGATACAAACTGACAGAAGGATTAATGGAGATTGTGTTTGAGTCTCCACATGTGGCTGAACACCAGAGCTCATGGCTCTCCTGTTCAATCAGGAGCCAGTCTGGGAGCCCAGGGACCTGACATGTCAAATCGGAGACCAGGGACATTCCAGGGCTGCACAGAAGTAGAACTGGCCACCGCAGAGCTCAGGTCACTTACTGTTTGAAATGACTGTGAAAGACTTAAGTGCTCTTGATTTGTCTTACCTACAGCAATAAAACCAATTATTTGGGTACCAAAAGTGCCAACTCTGAACAAGCGCACCTCAATTACTTCTAAATGCTTTAGTGTAATAGAGAACTGTTGACTCAGTTGATCTAGGATCAGGTGTGTCGGTGGAAATTTTAAATAGAATGCTCTAGGATTTAGATCTTGGTGACTGTTTCAGACTTATGGCCTCTTTTACATTCAGAGAAATACAATCTATTACTTGCCTAATTTTCATAACATCAGAGATGTTCAGCTTCAGCTTCAGCTGCCCAGTGTATCACATCACATCAGCTTCTCCTCTGCATTACCACTCCCACTTACTCCTTCCTGATCCTATAAACAATTGTTAAGCAGAAACCCCTCACGTTACTATAGAAACACTCTCAAGGAAGACAACATCGCTTGTGTAAACTGCATAATACTTCTGCAAGGATTTCTTCAGCCAGTATGAATTAATTGTCTTTAAAACTGTTGGATGCAAAAGAGACTGAGAAAGAGAGAGAAATTGAGAGAGAGTGGGAGAGAGAACGGAGATTATAGCAACATTGATTTTCTGTGATTGCTAAGGGTCTCTGATCCTAGCGAAAATGCAGTGCAATCATGTCATGATCGCCATAACTGAGCCGAGGTCTCTACTGTAGAGACACAATGCCTTTTGATATGGCTCTACAAAAACAACCCTAAAGACATACCAAGATACTTATGTCAATAAGTAAATAAGATAAAACCAGAGTCTAGTCATTTCCCAATGTGATATTGTTGAGCTCTGAGCAGTCTTGGTTTGTGTGTCAGGTTCTATCTGCAATGCTGGTAGGTTGCTGTAAGGGTAGATGTGTCTTATCTGAAAGAGTATTAGATTTAACTAAATCTATCGATCTACCTGTCCATCCTAGAGTCTGTCCGTCTATCCATTCCTCTGTCTGTCTGTCTGTCTGTCTGTCTGTCTGTCTGTCTGTCTGTATGTCTGTATGTCTGTATGTCTGTATGTCTATCTGTCTCAGAGGTCCAGTCAGCCTGTCGCACATGGCGGTCTACCTTCTGCCCAGGCTGAAGGAGGTTGGTGGAGAGAGGGATGGTTAGAGTAAGAAAAGACGTGTGAGGAAGGGGTGGCACTGTTCAACACTGACCTGTCAGAGTACATCACGATAGTTACATCACACACATGCTCTTTATCTCTCTTTTTTCTCTCTCTTTGTCCGTCTTTCAAACACATTCTCTCTCTCTCTCTCTCTCTCTCTCTCTCTCTCTCTCTCTCTCTCTCTCTCTCACGCTCACACTCACACTCACACACACGCTCACACAGAGTCTTGATAGTATGGCATTGTTGGGTCCAGAAGTAAAGCTCATCCAACAGGCCAGTTTACAGGGACTCAACCTACAGACCTAGCTCTCTCTGCACTGATCTAACCTGTCACATGGAGGACCCTTGGGCAGGGAGGCAGCTAGATAGGGGGAGGAGGGAGGAAGAGAAGGAGCTAGATAGACAAGCAGGCTGACAGGCAGGGGAGGATGCAGTCAGACAAGGAGGGAAGCAGGGAAACTGGCAAACAAACAGGCAGGCAGCAACAGTAAGCCGTTTCATAGACTGTGAAGGAGACAGCATAACAGTACACACATTAAAATATTTTACAGTTTTTTCCAGTTAAATGTTTCAGATCACAAGTTAAATTGTTTTAATGACTTTTGCAAATTCCACATCATCTAGTCACTTGTGCACACCTTTGAAGCAACTTATCATTCTTTTGAACATATTGTAATGGCCTTTGTATGTATCGCTGTTGATGTGTACAAGTGTCAATTGATTCACATTTCAATAAATTTCATATTGATCAAAATATAGTAGATTGCTCTCTGTTGAATAGTTTTACCCCTACCCCTAACACATCTAGAAACTAGTTCTTTGCATATCTATCTAGCCCACTGAAGGGGGTTTAAGAGTGCAGCCTAATATTGGGAGATCAACCGTTCCCAATAGTTCAAACGATTTTAAGAGAGAATAGGTATGTACCAATGTGCAGTGTACTGTTACAGTATACTTCCTGCAATGCTTCATACTACAGTAGTACATTTGTATTTCACAGCATACTGAAATATACTTTATACAGATATATACTGCAACACACATGCACACATGGGTATGTTTTACCGTAAAATGTAGTGTCGAAGTTTGTTTAATGTAATAGTTTTTGTCTATGTAAAAAAATGTGTTTTTCATCACTGCATTTTTCCACACATAGGACTGTAAGATTACTTCAAACGGCAGAAGACCCCTTGGTCTGCGCAACCAATGACCTGAGACTTAGGAAAATGCAAAGGAGCATTATAGACAACAACAATGTCTTTGAAAACATCCATTAATCAGCAATTAGCATCCACACCATCGACAAGGTGCTGCATAGAAACCACATGAGTATGAAACAACTGTAACATGTACTA
The DNA here is from genome assembly GCA_036571765.1 of Plecoglossus altivelis. NCBI lineage: Eukaryota > Metazoa > Chordata > Actinopteri > Osmeriformes > Plecoglossidae > Plecoglossus > Plecoglossus altivelis. The sequence continues at coordinate 6,706,828 of BROE01000003.1, read as the reverse complement.
CTGTATTGTGAAGGAATGAAGAAGTGAAGTAGCTATACTGTACAGGTGTAAAACATATATGTGCATAAGTATCTACTTTACAGCAACATTTTGTAGAGATAAAAAGTACAGTAAGCATGAACTGTACACATTTTCCATTGCTGTGGAAAGAACATGCAATGATGTGTAAATTGGCACTCTTCACTCTACCAAAGACAATTCTACTGTGTTGTGGAATATAGTATATTATGGCATTGGAAATAAGTGAACCCTCTCACAACTTTGTATACGTGGATGAGGCTGGCTTCAACCTGACCAAATGCAGAGAGAGGGACTGGAATATCATTGTTCACAGAGCTACTGTAGATTTGCTAGGCCAATGAGAAGGAAATATCACCATTTGTGCTTCCAATTCAGAGCATGGTGTCATAGCCCATATCACCCTTATAGGGCCATACAATACCCAGCATCTACTTAACTTTTTAGAGACCCACTATAAGGCTCTTATCCCTGATAATGAGAGGGTCTGTTTAGAGAGGATTTAGAAGTATGTTCCATCGATCAAACATAAGGCACTGGTTTGGGAACCATCAGATGTTGCTGATGGAATTCCTCTTACCTTCTTCACCTTTCCTTAACCCAATTGAAGAGTCAGTTTCAACATGGAAGTGGAAGGTGTCTGATCATCAGCACCATGCACAAAGATGGCTAGCACGGATGCAGTATGTTAAGGCATTACTGTAGATGCCTGCAGAGGCTGGATAATATATTCAAAATATTCTGTCCATGCTGCATTACAAGGGAAAATGTCTGTTGTGATTTATATGAGAATATGTGAGCTGACAGACAAGACTACCTGGATGCGTAGAGATAGTACTGGATAGTGCTGCATGCAGTTTTGTGTTTTGTTTCCTTTGCTCCTTTCTAATTTAGTATTTTTCCCTTGTGACCCTTGCCTTTTACTTCCAGAAATCTTTTTTTTTTCAAACAGCAATACTCCTAAAAGCTGTGAAAAACGATATCCTGTCCAGCTTATTTTAATCAATAACCCACCTACAGTAAAAATTAATTTAGTATTTTTCCCTTGTGACCCTTGTCTTTTACTTTCAGAAAATTCTTTTAGTTTTTTTTCAAACAGTAATACTCCTAAAAGCTGTGAAAAATTATATCCTGTCCATCTTATTTTAATCAATAACCCAACTACAGTAGGTTTAACAGTAAAAATTAAAATGTGTACTGTTAAATTGATATGCCATGTAGAAGAAATGCAGCCTTGTGCATTTATCAATACAACAGCTGCCATTCGAACTGTGGACTGTGGCACATCAGATGATTCTGGAAAAGTGCACAGTTACATTGACAACATGACTAAACATTTTTACCACCTTGTTTATGAAAGATGACACAATGACTTTTCATTCTAATGGTTCTGACATGTTCATTGACAAATATTTACTTTTGAGAGATAAACTTAGTTTTTAAATGAATTACTGGCTTTAACAACGTATCCATTGTAAAATAGTTTGTACCATTTTTTTTATGTGATCATTATTTTGCACACAAGGGATTGTGTAAAAAACGAACCAAAGAGACTGAGAAACTGTAAAGTACTTCAGGAGCTTTCAATTTGCCTCAGAGTTGGCCATTTGGGCACTCTTATATTAATTTCAGTGTAGTGGCTGAGTAACTGACTCAGGTCTTCCACATAGACTGGGTGTTACCACTTCAAAGCCACTGGCCCATTCAAACACTAGACTTCCTGTCTTTATGGTTTGCTGTGGTGAGTGGATCAGACCAGGGCTTGTCTACTGTGACACGACAGAACATTAACCCCTCCCCTCTATCTCCCCCTCTTTTTTGTATTCCCTCCCCCCCTCCCCCTGTGTTGTCCTCTCCCCCTGCTCCACCATGTCTCCCCATCCTTCCCTGACCATGTTGTACCCCATCTCCGACCGCAGGGAGCTGGTCAGTCTGTCCTCTCTGATTTGGTCATGCTAGGGGATGTTATAAAAATGTATTTTCCCTTCTCTGTCCCTGCCTGTGTCACTGTCCCTGTCCCTGTCTGTCTCTCTGTCACTGTTCCTGTTCCTGTCCTTGTCTGTTTTTTCACACCAAAATTTTTCCCCTTTAGTTATTGTTATTGTCACAGTATTTCTCTATCCTCTGTCTCTTTATTTTCCTCCCTCTGTCTCTCGCACTTTTTCTTCTGTGCTTCTCTTTCTCCCTTTGTTTTTCAAATTCTCACTTTGAATCAGCAAATTTCTTTGTATCTGTTTCTCTCACTTTCCCACTTCCCATTTCTCACATTTCTCTCTCTCCTCTTCTTCTATATCCTTTTTTCCCTGTCTTTCACTGTCTTGCTATCTGGGTCATCTTCACTGCGGAGTCTCCTGCATTAGGCAGGCTGAGATGCTCGTTGCTTAAGATGAAGAGAGAGAAAGAGAGACAGAGAAAGAGGGCGAGAATGAGGGAGAGAGGCAAAGAGAAAGAGACAGATACAGAAATATCTACACAAACACTTAACTGCACAGGTCTAACTAGATAATGGATCAAAACTCCAGGACTACACTGACCTGTAGTGTCACACAGATTAGCTTATCTGTTTCTTATTCTTCCTCAATACTGCTTTCATCACAGGCCTCCAGAAAGATAGAGATACCGTTAATACTGGTTCATTTACTGTGCACTTTAGTTTTTTGATATGTTGTACAATAGAGATTTATAGTAATAATAATAATAGTGTATTTGATTTATAAAGCGCTTTTCATACAGAGGATTCTCTGAGGAATCTCTGAATCTCGAAAGTGCAATAGTAAGATCACTAAAAACATGATAACTACAGGTAAATAAAAACAATACAGCAATAAAAACAATCAACACATAAAAGCCTTTCTAAATGGAAAAGTCTTCAGATCTGTTTTAGAAGAGTCCAGGCTCTGTATTGCTCTCAACTCAATGGGAAGGTGGTTCCAGAGCTGCGGTGCGGCTGAGCAGAAAGCTCAGTACCCCATGGTTTTCAGCCTAGTGGTAGGGACCTGAAGAAGATGGTGGCCTTATGATCTGAGGGTCCAGGTGGAGGATTTTAGGCTGATTTGTTCTCGTTGATATGGTGGTACTGTCGGTGGTACTGATACGGTGATGCATTTATATGTGAGCAGGAGGATTTTGTAGTCAATCCTGGATGAGACAGGGAGTCAGTGCAGTGAGTATAAAATGGGGGTTATGTGTTCATAATTACAGACTCTCATTAGGACTCTGGCAGCACTGTGCTGGAATTATTGCAGCTTTTGAATGCTCCTACCACAAATCCCAGTAAAGAGTCCATTGCAGTAGTCCAGCCTTGAGGAGATAGAGGCATGAACAAGTTTCTCAGCATCTGGACGTGTTGGAAAGGGACGGACTTTGGAGATGTTACGAAGGTGGTAAAAGGGGGTCTTGCTGATGATTTTATATGGTCATTGACGGTTAGCTGGGGATCAAACCGGAAAACCGGAAGCCTAGGTTTGTAATGGAGGAGGAGAGAGTGATGACCTGGCCGTTGAAGGTGAGCTGGGATATGGGTGAGGAGCGGATTGATGAGGAGTTCCAACAAGGAGTGGAAGAGTTCAGCTGGAGAAAGTTGCTATTCATCCATGCATTTATCTCCTCAAGGCATGTGCTGAGTCGTGACAGAGGGTAGTTGGGGCATTTTTAATGTAGAGTTGCATGTTATCAGCATAACAGTGGAAAGACATTCTATGTCTGTTGAGGGTAAGCATGTAGAGGATGAATAGGATGGGGCTAAGGACCGACCCCTGTGGAACACCACATATGACAGGGAGCAGCCTAGATTTACATCCTCCCAAACACTTGAAACCACTGTAGTGCTCTGCCCGATAGTCCAACAGTGTTTTGAAGGCGACCCAGGAGAATAGTATGATCTACTGTGTCAAAGGCTGCTGTTATGTTGAGGAGAATGCTGTACTTATCAATGAGACCTGATCAGGCCGATCGGTTACACATACTTAGTGCTTGTGTGAAGGATATAAAAACCTGGATGACACTTAACTACCTACTTCTTAATCCAGATAAAACCGAGGTCATTGTACTAGGCCCGGAACGTCTGCGAGACTCTTTAGCCGGCCAGATGGTGTCACTGGACACTATCAGTGTAGCCCCCAGTTCGGCTGTAAGAAACCTTGGCGTCCTACTGGACCAAGAATTATCCTTTACAGCACATATGAACCAGGCATACAAAACTGCCTACTTTCATCTGCGTAATATAGCTAGAATTAGAAAGATCTTGACTAGAAGTGATGCTGAAAAACTCATTCATGCATTCGTTACATCTAGACTTGACTACTGTAACGCCCTGCTCGCAGCGTGTACTAAAAGCTCGATAAAGAGCTTTCAGTTGGTTCAGAACGCAGCAGCACGACTGCTAACAGGAACCAAAAGAAGAGACCACATCACACCGGTGTTAGAGTCTCTTCACTGGCTCCCTGTTGAATTTAGAATCAAATTTAAAGTCCTACTCCTCACATATAAGTCCATAAATGGCATGGCCCCTCACTACCTCAAAGATGTTGTAGTACCATATCACCCAGCCAGAGCACTTCGCTCCGAAAGCGCTGGACTATTGGTGGTTCCTCGAGTCTCCAAAAGCACAGTAGGAGGTAGAGCATTTAGCTACCAAGCTCCTGTGTTATGGAATCAGCTCCCTGTTCATGTTAAAGAGGCCGACTCAGTCTCTTTATTTAAGACCAGGCTTAAAGCATTTCTCTTCGAAATGGCTTATGGGCAGGGCATTAGTTGATATCGTAGTTCGCTATGGTCTGTTCGTCGCTGTACACAAGTTTCGATCCCTCCGAGGTGGGCTCTGTCCTGGATGCTGCCATGGCGATGACTCCACCCTACATGCCTCGCCCCGCCTAGTGACTTGATCTGTGGACCCGGGTGCTCCTCAACTGTCGGAGGTACTTCGTACAACAGACGAACTGCTTTCCTCAGACCCACTTCGCTGAATAGCCGAACTCTCCTCGCACCTGATGATCTAGATGAACCCTTCCTTTCGCCTGAGGGGTTCTTTCTTTACAGTCCATCGCAATATGGATGCACACCAGTCCTGGAACATCTACAGCCTGTCCGTCCGTGGGAGCAGGATCTCTCCTTCACTGTGGTTCTCCCCGTGGTTTCTACTTTTTCCCACAGGGTTTTTTTGTAGTTTTTCCTTGCCGAGAAGGAGGGTCTAAGGACAGGGGATGTTCCGGGACAGTCATCCAGTTGCTAAAATCATATGTACATTTTTATAATGTGGTTTTCTGTTTATTGACCAATGATGGAATCCTTGTCGCCCTTCGAGGCAACTGTTGTTGTGATTTTGGGCGTTACAAAAATAAATTGAATTGAATTGAATTGAATTGAATTGAGAATGAGCAGTTTGTAATCCTGAACCGGCTGTCATCAGGAGGTTGTTCGCCACCCGGAGTAGAGCTGTTTCGGTGCTGTGGGCCGAGCGGAAGCCTGATTGAAATTTCTCAAAGAGGTTGTTATGTTTGAGACAACTGTGGAGCTGAGAGGCGGCTTCCTTCTCCAGAACCTTTGACAGGAAGGTGAGGTTAGAAATTGGCCTTTAGTTTTCATGGACCTCTGGATCTAAGGTTAGTTTATTGAGTACTGGGCAGATGACAGCAGTTATAAGGGCAGGTGGGAGGTGTCCAGTTTTAAAACAAAGTGTGTGATGATTGAGCTGACAAAGGGAATAAATGTCTTGAGCAGAACAGCTGGGATGGGATCTAGGGAGCAAGAGGACGGCTTAATTTTTCTTATGGTTTCCTCAACGTGGCTCTGCTGAACTTCAGTGAAGTCTGAGAGGGATGGCAATCCCCCTGGCGAAGGGTTAAGAATGGGGGAGACAAGGAGGAAGAGCCAGATATTGATGAACAGCTGTTATTGACTTTAGATCTAAAAAAGTCAATGAAGTTATTACATCGCTCCACTGTGGATTTAATTGATGCGGATAATTGAGGCTGCAGGAGATGGTTTATTGTAGAAAATACTTGTTTGAATTTCCAGAGTTTTTATTTATGAGGTTGGAATAAAATTGAGAAAGGCATCCTTCAGAGACTTCAAGTAAGTCTTTTGATGATCATGGAAGGCAAGCTTGTGGACTGTTAGATTAGACTGTTTACATCAACGTTCCAAGATATGGCCCTCAGTTTTCATCTGCCGCAGTTCCTGTGTGAACCAGGGGGCAGACTGTTTAAAGTTGACTTCTCGTGTCCTGATAGGGGCATGGAGGTCAAAAACACGGCTCAGACCTGTATTGTAGTATGTTGCCAGTTCATCTACAGTTGCAGAGACTGAGCAGCTGATGTGTTGGAGGTCTACACTGATGGAGGTTGGATCAATTTCCAGTTCCTAAATTATATTTGGCGCTCGGCTCTGATTGTTGGCAGCATAAATGAAAAGGCCATAGAGACTGACTTGTGATCAGATACACCCATATCGTTTACCTCTATGTTGTTTATGGGGGCGTCAGTGATGACCAGATCTAGGGTGTGGCCCTTGGTGTGCGTGGGAGCCTTAACCTGTTGCTGGAGACCAAGACAGTCAATCAAACTCAGGAACTCAGTTGCAAGGTGGCTGGAGGATATTATTAAAATCACCAAGAATAACAATTCTGGTTGATATGGAACAGAGTGATGTGAGTAGGCCATGTACTTCATGGAGAAATGAGGCGTGTGGTTTGGGGGAGTATATGAGAAGCACTGTCATGGAGTATGGAGGTTTACATTTAAAGGCTAAACATTCCATGGAGATAAGGTCAGGTAATGGCAGGGGAGAAAGTTTCAGTTCAGCCCGATGAATGACAGACAAACCACCCCGCGTCCAGAGTTGCGGGTTTTCTTCATGTAGACATAGCCCTGGGGGCAGGCTTCATTGAGCACTGAGTAATCCCTAGTTTTGTGCCAGGTTTCAACCAGGCACATGAAGAAGTCCATTCCTTTATCCAGAATATGATCATGGATGAGAAGGGGTTTGTTGGTGAGGGATAGTTCCATAGTGGCAGGAGACAGAGCTGATGATGGAAGTTTCTGTAAGCTCTATACACTGTAATCTACTTCATGATTTGTATTTCTCCCAACGCTAGAGGCTCTCAGAGGGAGGAGGTGGGGTGGCGGGCAGCTACGTATTCCAGGTTTGGTAGTGTACTGATGACGTTGTAGAGGTGCAACACATGCAGTTGAAGACCAGATAGAGGGGATTTTTATGATACCACACGAGAGGTAAATAAACCTTCTCCATGAACATCAGTGGATATGCCGGGGTCAGCACATAAATCCAAGTTGTCTAATGGCTGTAATGCAAGGTGGAGCATTGATCCTGTTGAAACTCAGCAGTTGAGAAGTGGAATATTTTGATATCTTGCCAGACACTTGTGACATTAGCCCAATTGCTAATCACGGCTAATCCTCTGGCAATTTCGGTCAGTATCAGTTCACCAGTCAGGTTGAAAAAAGGCAACCACAGTAGTCCTCTGGTTACCGGGAACACCAGTGACTCAACAGTCTAAGATGTTGGCTCACCAACAGCAGGACAGAGACAATTTGCTAGTACTGGAAGCGATGGTAGCAGGCAGGCTGTAGGTAACAGGTAAGTTGCTAAGGTCATCAGGTCAGAAGAGCTCTTGCACCAATTGTTTTGACATGAGACCAGTAGTATATTCGCCTAATCAAAAGTGAAAATGCGGTCAATTTAAAGCCAGAAGTGTAAAAGCGGCAAACAAACAACGCCAGCGTCCTCTCCAGCGTCTTTCAGGCATGATGCTTACTTTTTGCATGTTACTTTGGATGAAAGTGTCTGCTAAATTAATAATATCTCAAATATTCATTGTACGATTTTATATATAATTATGAAATATGTCATATGTAATTACGTCAAATGTAATATGTAATGTGTCAAATGTTATGTAGTCCAGTACTGTGGTATGAGGGTGTCTCCAGAGCCTGCTGTGACCATCCCTGTATGAGGACTTCAAGACTATCAGATTCTAAGGACAAGACTGATAGAAATGTTAATGTGAGGTCTGGTTCAGTTAGCATCCCTGGTGTGACCGGGTGAGAGTTTCTCCTGGCCAGCTCTTCCCCTCACTCTCCCAGGCACAGGAAGGGCACTGCACCCCTCCTGAGAGAAAGAGAAGAGAGAGGCGAGGGGGGTGACAGAGTGACAGAGGTAATGGATGAGCAGCCAATTGCCAGCTTTATGGAGCTTCTTTATGAGTCAAGATGTGCACATGCACACACATATATACAGTACACAGACACACACCTAAATAAACAGTGCATGCACATTCACACAAACACACACAGGCAAACAAACACAGAAGCACTGTATGTATATACAAACCCTTACACGCAACTATAAGCACACTCATGTATGCACTTACACACAACCACACACACAGACATACAAACCCACACCAACACACACACACAGATGCAAACACAGGGAGTCTCTGTGGTATGCCGGTGTTATGAGAACCTAGTAGGCACGGAGTGTCACCTTAATAGAGCTGCTGTTGTGTAATAGAGAACACTGGAAGGGCAGAGGGGGAGGGGAGGGTGTGCCTTGCTATTGGTCACATCTGTCTATTAATCTTTTACTACATAACTTTATCCTGGTATCTGATTATCTAAGTAGGTTTAGTGGAGCAGACCACGTGTCAGAGAGATTGGACAGAAAATATGCATTTCTATGACATCCACGGAGCTTCTTGACACAGACAGGCTGGCAGACAGGCAAACAGGCAGACAGAGTGGCAAACAGACAGGTAGGTAATCTGGCTAGATGGAAGGTAGGCAGGCAGGCAAACAGACAGAAGGGTAAACAGGTAGACAGGTATGTTGGCAGGCAGACAGGTAGACAGGCAGACAGGCAGACAGACAGACAGACAGACAGACAGACAGACAGACAGACAGACAGACAGACAGACAGTTAATTAGGCAGGCAAACAGACAGATAGTCAGTGAGGCGTATCTCCTCAATGATATATAGATCTATAGATATATATATCTATAGATATATAGATATATATATCTATAGATATATAGATATATATATCTATAGATATATAGATATATATATCTATAGATATATAGATATAT
>BROE01000003.1:6362335-6697481 GCA_036571765.1 Plecoglossus altivelis | reverse complement strand
GATTGATATATATACACGCACGTTAGATATTATAGAGTAGCTATAGACTATAGATTAGATTATATATTAGAGATGATAGTGCTATAGATATGTATTATCGGTATATATATAGATTTATTGATATTATAGATCTATGATAATATAAATAAGTAGGTAGAGATATATATATGGTCTATTAGGTTAAAGTGAATAGTAGGGATATATTGAATAAGATATGGATATTTTTTTTCTGTTAGAAAGCCACCTGAGCACAAGGAGTACTCGTGTGATTGTTTTTTTCCAGTTTTACTCAGACTGTTCGGGAGGTGTTACTCTATGGAGCAGAGCAAGCCCAAAGATTAGAAGAGCGCAACAAAGTTGGTCTCCTCAATCTTTTCAACACCTGTTTCTATTCTACGCTATGTCCCAAAGATTATGTTTGTATCCATATCATCTCCCCATCGTATAGACCCATATAGTGTGTTTTTCGCAGTGCTTCTTCATCTGTCTGAGATTTGGCAGTTTCTGACAGGCCTAATAAAGACAGTCCGAGTCAATGTTGTCACTGTTGTTCCGCCATGCCCATTCTCGGGATGTTCCTGGAACATGATTATAAAGATTATATGGGCTGTGAGCTTTCCTGTCAGTCCACCTCTCAACAATGGACATCTCCCCCCCCCCCCCCCCCTCCCCCACAAACCAATCACATCTGGAGTGTAAAGGCTCCAGCACATAAACACTGATAAAAGGCACACCAATCAATAAGCAGTCCTGTGGAGGTTTCCCTCGTGGCGCTAACATTAATAAAGTCGACTGAGATAAAAGTTACTGCCCAGGAGATTGCAGGATACTGCAGCGTCCATCTCTTTTTCATTGTCTTTGATGGCCAATTTCTGACTCTAATAGGAAATAATGATTTCAAAGTGTTAAGGGGAGACAAGCAACATACCAGCACATCATGTGCATGGGTCCAGATAGGAGCTGCTTCATTCCTCACAGGGCTCTGATGCATCGGATGATTGAATGGGTAAGGCAGTCCCCCATTATGAGCCACTGAAATTACCAAGAGATGTAATCTCATCTGTAGCCACACTCCTGTCACAGCCTGTTGGATGTTAAACATATGCAAACAGCTACTTGAATTATCCCACTGGCCCTTCTGCTACACACCAACATTGATCTCCTGGTCGCACATGATGTACTTTCAAGTGCTGGGATATTGAGGCAAGCAATTGAGGCGGACAGTGACGAGACCTGAGGTATGGTAATGGAGGAGTCTAAGTGGGATCCTTGGAGGGAACAACTCCAGTTTGTCATTGGGGGTGTAGGTTGAAACAAGGCTAAGGTCAGGAGTTAAGGTCCTTCACAAAGCATTATGGGCCAAGTTATACTTTACATATAAAGCAATGGAATCACTATTGTATGAACTACATTCATGCAATGCATAACTCTGACTCATCTGTTGAGAGCAGCGGGATACTTTAATCTGTGAAATCTGTTTGCATAAAGCCCATCAGACAGAATCTGGGAGGAGCTTAATGGCGTTAATGATTCTAACCCGCTGGAAAGAGACCTGGAACGATCACACAGATACAGGCTTTCGTATGTTTTTTATTCATTGCTCAAAAACTAGAGATCAACATGATCAACAGGTTAGACAGTCTCTATCTTTCTTTACCTCTCTCTGACTGTCTTTCTATACTTCTCTGTTTCTCCCTCTATCTGCCTGTTCTTTCTCAGTCTTTTTTCTCTAACTCTCTCATCCCTGCCATACTTCAGGTTGCATTCGGCTGGGGGTGAAAAATTAATCTTTTTACAAAGTGTTTGAACCTCTGTTGGTTTCACTGTTCTGTAACCACAGTAATCAATAGGTTTTCCTGGGAATTAAGTAGCTATTGATCAGAGCATGGAGATGGCCCTAGGAGTGGAGTGGATGACCGAAAGCTGGCCTATCATCCCTGGGTACAGATTGAGCCCCTCCACACACACACACAACACACAGACACGCATGCACAAATGAACACACAAACACACCCACACATGCGCACGTGCACGGATGGAAGTATGCACATGTACACATGTACACACACGCATTTGTGCGTGTGTGTACATGCATACACATACACACAAATATACACACTCACCCAGGCATATGCGCGAACATGAACATAAATAAACACACACAGCGACCCAGTCGGAAGTACTGATGGATCACAGGCGCAGGCCAACTTATTTCCAAATGACGGCCAATCCAATTTAAGAGAATAAGGCTCAGAAAGATTGATGTTAGTGCGAAGATGGCCAGCCTCCACAGTAGCTGCCTCTGGGCCTGCTGAGGTCACCAGTACACCGTCTCGCTCTGTGTTCATTTTGAAATGCATGAGAAGTCAAAGAGGATAGTTAAGCCGTGACGATCCATCCCGGAATGCTGGGAGAACCGGGACGATATAGAATCTTCTGGTCGAATCTGTAACCCCTAGAATTTGCGGAACTGTGGAGACTCAATGCTTGGTAATAGGATGTCTACAGATCGCAGGTCTTCAGCTCCCTTCCAAAAATTTGAAGAGACAGATTTAATAACGTGAAAATTACTGATCTGTATCAAGCTTGCTTTTCTAATTACTTCTGTAAAAAGTAAGAGTATTAAATGTTATGTCACTAGAGGGCAGGAGGATTGCAAGCCTTGCTACACTCCCAGGCCTGCCTATAAACCAGCGGCTTAACATTTACATTTAAATGGTGAATATACTAATAGAATACATTGAAAAAACTCACCTTGCCGAGTGTCATGGGCCCAGTGTCTATGGACTGATAACTCATGTAAGTAAATCTGAAATGGTTAACTGTTCCAATTTAAAATCAAGTATGATAATATCAGCATTATATCACACACAAGCACTTGGTGAAAATGTCCTAATTCTACAACATATGAGCAACTACTCCACATGTAGAAAGCAGTCTCTGTTACATAAGTGAACTGCATTTTCTCTCATGAACGTCAATGAATCAGCTCATCCTGACAACACAAACACATACAATATCCTTGTGTTACAACAAATCATTCACAAAATAACCTGCATTTCAAAAGAAAAACATGTACAACTATATCATTGCCCATTTTCTTTCCCTTACCTACTTTCTTGAAACTCTCTCAAAAGACTGCAGCCTTACAGGATCATGGTAAATGGAGTTTCTGGACTGCAGCTTGAACTCTGCAGGGAATCTACTGTGCATTGTTGTGATTCCAGCATCTTCCTCTGAGGTAGTGAAATTAGATTGTGTCAAGTCTCTGTGCCAGCGGGTGAGAATACAGACACAGAGTGTCTTTATTCTGAAGAACACCACTGGGATAACATGATTTATTTGAAAACACCTAAACCAGCAGATGCAAGATATTATAAACCGTTTTCTTACACATAGGGTATTGGGTGTATTTCAAAAGCATCAAGAGAGTACAAGATACCTTTTCTATATAGTACAGAGGCGCAACGGGCTGTCATTCATTTAGAAAGATACAAGAAGGCATCTTTTGAGTAGCTTTTAGTCTCATGGTTTGATATAAAGTTTGAACAGGTTGCTGCTGACATTGTTTTCCTACACATCTCACAGGGTAGTTTGGTAAAGGAAGAATACTCACACACAAATAATATAATCTTTTACAGAAACACAACATCCCTGTCTGTAAGCAATACCCTCATCTATCCATCTATCTATCTATCTGTCTATATATCTGTCTGTCTGTCTGTCTGTCTGTCTGTCTGTCTGTCTGTGTCTTTGTCTGTGTCTGTGTCTGTGTCTGTCTGTCTGTCTGTCTGTCTGTCTGTCTGTCTGTTGGTCGGTCTGTAAAAACAGCATCCATATTTTTCTTCAAAGAATGATCTCTTCCACATGTAAACAATTTATTAATTTACTGTAATTCAATTCAATTCCATTTGCTCTGTTGAGCTTGCTGCCCCTGCATTACTTTTTCTGAGATTTCTTCTGTAAAACCATCACATCATGATCCAACACATCACATCCAAACTACAAACCATAATGACAGAAGTTGTCCCTTCATATATAACCATGAGCAGAAAGAAACAGAGTGTGGATGAAATATTTCTCAGCAATCCTATTACAGTTTGTGTGTGTGTGTGTGTGTGTGTGTGTGTGTGTGTGTGTGTGGGGGGGGGTTCTCTTCTCGTAATTCCTGGTGGTGTCAGTGTCCAGCCCTGCCAGGAGAGCCTGCAAGCAAATGAACACTGTTATAAGCTGCAGAAGAATCAAAGCCTGTATTGCCTTGGCTGGTTTCTCCACTGTTGAGGAGAGACAAATATACTGAGACATTTATACACCCTTCCGGCTGATTTCTAACTTCACCGCTACCTTCTACAGAGGACCAATCAGGCGAGGAAGCCCTCTGTAGCCTCTGATTAGGTAAGATGCCTTGGAAATGTTGGATTAATCGCTATTGTCATAACAGTACACGCGTCAGGCTATTATCCTGATAGCGGGCATTCATCATGACGGCAGCCCCAGGGTCCTGAGGTGGTGTGACTTCACTTCCAACACTTATCATTCCTCTTGTGTGTTGGCTTCCTATTTTATTTGGTCTGTTAACCTCCTTCATTATACAGCAACACAAGGCCAGGCCACTTACTTTCTCCGATGATGTCAGGATGGGAGTTAATTCTACATGCAAACAAAGTAACAGTAGGGGAGACTTTGTATGCATTCCCCAAGTCTAGACCAATAGGACATCCTCTCATTACACCAAGAAGATATCCTCTCATACTCTACAGACTGTGTTAAGGTATATTCTAAATGACCTGTCTTTACATACAGAATGGAATGGGAACAAATATTATACATAAATTGGAAGGTGCCATATAAACCAACTGGCTAAATTGTCAGGATGCAGGATACAAATGAGTGCAAAAATGGATGAAGGGAATAGAACTGCTATGTTTGTGTCAGTATTTCACTGCAAGTTTTCTCAAATCACAGAAGTAGAAGTGTGTCCTCTTAGCAGCTCATCTACATGGAGTAGGGAAGAAGGTCTCTGATGCAGGCTCATAACCTCATCCCCAATCTCCAGAACACTCTGGCGGCCAGGACATAATTGGCTCCCGGCCAAGCCCAACACAGCAACAGCAACACAGGAGTAATGACCAGAACCCTCAGTGATCTTCTGTGGCTCTGGAAAAAAACATCCCCGATTGTTACTTCTCACGCCTGCCTCCAGCTTGCTGACAACAACACCTTGTTGCTGAAGGCTTGAGCTACCTTCTGAGGTTTGTGACCGTTGACGTTGGCTAACAAGCAAGACACAGTTGTGTGTAAGACTGGGGGGATACTTTCATGATGACCTGAGCAGACACACTGTTCTTTCCCAGTAATGCAAGTTGCTATGGAACATACCTGAGATAGAACAATGTTAATGAGTAGAGTACAAAGGTTTGTGTGTCAATTTCAGATTGTGGAGCCGATTCCTGTTTCAGAGAAAAACTCCCCCCCACCCCACCTTCTCTACCATCATCGCCAGCTTTCTCGCTACAGCAAAATTTATATTAGCTCATGGGGCACAATGTATCTGGCAGTGGGGTGTTAAATACAATAATTAATCTGAAACCTTTTTCTCCTGAGAGGCTGGATGATGTTAGATCCCTGGACGGCAGCACTGCAACTCACCCCAGGCTAGTTCTAATTCTTTTCCCTCTCTCCCAGCAAACGAGGCCAGCCCAAGAGCCAGTCTACTGGCTGTAGCGCAGGGGAGAACGGTGTCGTACAATACTTCATTAGCCAACCCTCAAAGCGCTAATGGAAACAAAGATAAGGCTGGTCTCACGCTGGACTGATTTAGTGTGGATCATCATTTGTTGTTGCAATACGTTCTATAGGTAATGATTAATCTGAATGGATGTCCTTCCTCCTACCCCAGGATAGTTGGTTCCCGCTGCTTGTTATGTGTGTTTCAGCTGATTTGTTTTTGGAGGTTAATGCACTCGGCAGGGATTGACTCTACATCTCAGACCAGGACTGAGCCCTCACCTTTCTTCAGAAATGTTCATGTACACTGCAGTGTTTTGCTAAATAATCATCAAAAATGAATAAATAAATAACTGATTTTGAAAAGTTTGCAGTAAACCGAGATATATACATCTTGTAAAACTTTCCAAGGCAGCCAAAGGGAACATCCCTCGACACGTCTCAATAAAAAAGTACGTCAAAAGGTTTTCAGAAGTGAAACACCCAAAGGGTTTGATATCAGGGACACAGGCCTCTGATAAGGCTTGCGTGTTAAAGGCCAGGTCCTCTCAAGCATGTCTGCCGAGCCCCACCTCTCTCTTCCCATCCTCCTTTACTCTTTACTAAATGAGAAGCCAACCTGTAACATCCTCACTTCCACTCCACACCCAACTCCAGCTCCAACCCAGTCCCCTGTCATACGCTCTCTGCATACAAATATGCTTTCCCTCCTCTCCTCCCCCTTAACCTCCTCAACCTTTTTTCTCTCCTCTCCACTCGATTTTATTGTATTCTCCTGTCTTCATGTTACACAAGCACAAAACAATTGCAGTCTAGAGCTGACAACAATAAAGGATGTTTAACTGACATGTTGCTCACATATTAGTACCCTTGAAATCCACTTACAGAGATGAAACAAGGAAGCCCATCAGTGTCTACTCATCAACTACAGTACTAATCCATTCCAATCGTCTTTCTCCTTTTTTTGAAGATGTGGTGTTGTCGGTGAATGTCAGTGATCACACTGTTGTTCTTCCCTATGCATTCTGCCTCTCCCAGTACGACCATGTGTGATCGCTTCAGCAACGCAAAGTTTTCCTCTTTTGCTGTCTTTAATTGTGAACAATAACGACAATGTCATTTGCCTAATTGTCATCAAGCATCAGTCTACAAACAGAATGGTGAAAGTGGGCCTTGTTTCCTTGCTTGTCCATATTTTCTATTCATGAACCAATATGGATTTCTTTTTTTCTAACTTTCTAATTGTAGTGGAGGTGGTTCTAAACTGGAAAAGGCTGAGTGATTGCCATGACAGCTGTTATCGCATCAGACTGCCATCTAATGACCAGATTTTTTCCTTTATCTCCACTCCACTCAGAGGTATGAGTGGAGTAGTAGGCATTTAAACACATTTAAACAGTCAATGGGTGTCTGCTAAGTTGGAATTCTATGCATTTTTCCTAAAAGTTTAACTAAGTCTTTGTGATTAGTCTTGCGTGCGGTATGTGTCAGGCACCATTACAGATGGTCATGGGAGAAAGGGCCTTCTCTAGTTGCTATGGGAAATGATCAGGAATGTCTTGCCTGGGAGGTAAGCTAGGCCAAAGCCTCTCATTCCACTTTTCATTAAAGAGCCAATGGGAAGCTGACTTTATTGGTGATAGAGTTAACAGATTTCAGCACCATGGACAGTTCCACATGCGCACTCTGAAACCCATCAAATCAGACTTTGTATCTGAGGTTGTAACTCAGAGGTTCACAAGTTGCATGGCTTGTTTTTCAAACAGATAAGGGGCCTCCAAGCACAGCATGGGCAAGTATAAGAGAGAGATGGTAAGGGTTAGGGTTACTCAGGAGAAGGTTATAGTTCATGTGAAAGACATTACTTGATAATGTCATGGCTGATGGCAGAGCATAGAGTACATATTATATGCCATTACATGAAGTATCTGTCTAGAAGAATTTCCCATGGTATTAAATGTAAATTGATGCCTTCATTCATTTATTCATTCATTCACTCATTCATGAAATACTGCATTAAGCCACACACATAGCCACACCCCACACCTGTTAGAAACTCCAAACCCAAACCTACCCTCATTCCACATCAATGGAATTCACTTTTAACATAAACTATAGCTTCAATATCGAAAGGTTCAATTCTAAGAATGATGACTATTACATGAGATCACTTTTTAATGACAGGTAATATTTATCCACTTTATTCAAAGCACCTTCATTGAAAACCTTTCATACTGTGAAACTGCATCGTCAGAACACAGTTCCTGACTAACAATATTGACAGTGTTGTGTCCTATATAATATTATGTTCGATTTGCATATGAATACACATTTCCTCATAATAGGCTCCTTTCAGGAACAGAGCTTGCAGGGGCCTATTATGGATCCATTGAAGCACCTTTACCAGCCCTGTTATTAACCTGATCAGTGCCCAGCCTCAGTGGTGAGAGAGGGTTATCAACAGAGGGTTGATAACATGTTAAATAACAAGCTGCCTGATTGCTCTCCCAACTTTAATTGCTGTGCAATGTGGGCTAAGCAGCATATTACAAATAATTCTTTCACAATAGTCTATGCATACATCCTCTCTTTATTTATTTGTTTTGCTTCCTCTCTGTCTCTTCATCTCTTTGTGTCTCTGTATCTCCTCTTGCACTTTCTCTTTCATGCTTCCTCTCTAACTTTCTCTCTCTCTCTATTACTTTTGTCTTCTTGGATTTCATTGCACACTCAGTCCACTCTCTCTTTGTGTCTCTCTTTGTCTTTCTGTCTCATCCTTTCACATAATGTTTCTAAACACTGCACTAGTTAAGCTCAGGTCTTCAGTTGGCTCTTGTGATAATTGCACTGAGTCAAATAATACGGGCCACCGCACCTCAGACAAATGCTCTACATTAGTATCTGAATATGTATTCAACCCTAACGCGCTTCTTCTAACTGGAAATGTTCAATTTGAATTTAAACCAATTTCCCTATTGTGCTACCTCAGATCAGTCATAATTAAAACTTTCATAGAGAGCTAGATTTAATAGCAAGTGTCAGACATTAATTCCACTCCAGGTAGCTACAGTTCTGTTTAAACTTTGGGGCTCAAATCCTAATGCCTAAATTCTGTTGGGGGACAATGGGAATGTTGTGATGGCATTGTGAGGATTGTCTGCCTTTGTGTAGACATGATTTTTCTGTGCGAAAACACATTGTTACGAAACAAACCACACAGTTGTGGAGGATTTCCAGAAGCTACAGAGCCATATTGAGTCATGTGTTTGGTGAACGAAGGAACAGGTCTCTCAGGGTCAGAGTTTGGCGCGTCTATTGTATAACCTCACACCTGAAAGGAAATCCATCCGAGGCAGGAGAGCTCAGGGCACTAGGCACTAAGCCAGTAGAGGTCAGGGCACCAGGCCATTGGAAAAGTAACAACCAGAGGAAGACCAGTCATTCTTTGTGCCCTTGTAATGGAAGTGACTTATTACCATGTTTTTAACTGCTATTTAATTAGTATGCCACTAGCATACTAATGAACGTCCACACACAGTATCCTGTGTCAAAAATGAAGGTGCATTAAACTTCAGTTTTTTTCTCTCCTCTCCTTTGCTCTTGTCACGTCTCTCCTTGTCTCGTCTTCTCTTCCTACCTCTACTCCACTTCACTCCTCCCCTCCTTCCCACATATCCCCTTCTCCTTGTCTCCCCTTTCCTCTCCCTCCTCTCTTCTATAATTTCTCCTCTCCTCTCCCCTAAGCTCCTCCCATCTCATCTCGTATCCTCTTGACTCCTCTCTTCGCCTCTCCTCTCCTCTGGCCAGGGAAATTAAGAGAGTTGTCATGAGTGGTGACCCGTTTAGGAAACACTCTCTAGCCTAATCAATCTTACTGTATATTCTGAGACAAGGCTATTAAACATATTTTCCACACTAGAACTTCACTCTTTTTCACTTAATTTCACATCCCACTGCAATCTCATGAACTCTGCCAGACCTACCCCACTGCTAGACCTCTGCCAGCACCCCTGGATGGCTACATCTTACTTCCACCAGCAAAGTATAACTTTAGCATTTACATTTTTTGAAAATAGTCTTTTATTGGTGTTTCTCAATTTGAGATTAAAGCCAAATAAATTGTTGTTTAGCTTCAGCTATAATGAAGAAAGTGTTGGGCCATTCAGTGAGGTGACTGGGGACCATCAGTCTGGGACACACACTGCATGTGAATTGATTCATTCAACCTGCTCTCCTCAGTACTGTCTCTCCCCTGAAGGAGCCTAGATGAGAAGCAGATACAGTGTCAGGACTCGTTAGGGTAGCCTTGACTGAAATGAAGGGTAATCGTCACTGAACTCAGAGCAACTAGCCTCTGTGGGTTCATGCTGCACATCATTACCAGCCAGTTTTCACTGGAGACGTGTCCTGTGTCTCACATATTGTTTGTTGGTTCAGCACCTACCAAAGCCTGTACATTTACCATCAGACCAAGATGAGCTCCCTGAGGACTCGGGCATGGTAAAATCACGGCCTTTCACAAAGGTGTGGTTTCAAACCTACACTGGTATCTTGATCACTGAAAAAATTACAGTATTAAGATGGTTGAAAGCCTTCACACACACCCCATGTTCACCCAGTCACTGTAGGTGCTTCCAAGCACGTAATCAAAACCAGACAACCAAGAATTCAGTTGTCAAAACCGTTCAACAGGACTTATCATTTCTCTCCAACCAGGTTTCCATGGTCTCCTTTGGTTCCCAGAGGTGGTTGGCCTTTAAAAACCCTTTCTGTCATACTTCTTTCCTTTATATCTAAAGCATAGTCCTGAGTTTACAGCAGGGGGATGCCTGGCAGTTACACAGCCCTCAGAGAGAAACCTGCTCAGAGGAATGTTAATAATAGTTATTCACTTCGGACTACAAAAGGTAAAATATTTTTAAGCAATTTGAAAGTGTGTGCTCGTACAATACAACAAAACCGATCAAACCCTCAATGGAAAATGGCAGGGAAGTGTATTGTAGCTTGTATTACACTGTAACACATGGGTGCATAAGTGATTTAAGCGAAGCTGTTCTGTATGCTTGAAGTCGCGCGTACAGAACATTTGAAAATAAATAGTATGTATGGTTTGTGACCATATCAATGTATCAGAGTGTGGTTCCATGACAGTATCTTGTTGAAGTGAATGTTCTGTGTCCATTCAGTACTTTCTTCCAGTGTGCATTACACACAACTGTTAATCTACTGTACTGAAATGGCTACTTGTACACAGTGTAGAAAATGGAATGCACATTTTTGATGCTCTTAGAGTATCTGGTTAAAGTCATAAGAGCTTCCAATGAAACCAACATCTTACAAATGTATTGACTATCCATTCCCAAATGTTTGAACATCTATTAATTCATTCTACTGTTGTTGTTGGTTCAGTACTCAGAGTTATGCAGTGTAATAAAGTCATCGCGAGATCTGGGAGCAGCAATGAGACTAGCCAGCAATGAGACTAGAACGGCTAATTTACACACTGGGTCTCATCTGAGTGCATGTAACACCAAACAACCAACTCTTTTTCCACAGAAAAGAAAAAGGCACATTTCTCTATCAGTCTTTTACTCTCTCCCTTACTCACTCTTTCTCACAGTTTTCTTCCCTCTAGCTCACTCACTTCATTTACCTCTCATTCTCTCCATGTATATTCTTAGTTTTTCTCTTTTTCACTTCACCTCTTCTTCTCTCTGTCTCTCTTTCAAACTTTATATCTTTCTTTCTCCATCTCTCTCACTTTCTCTGTGCTCACCATCAGAGGAACCATCGTATGCATTTACACCTGGGGAATGGGATTTGGTCATAGTAGACACGATATATGTTGCTATTCCCAGCACACTGCTCTAAGGTTTCCAATAAAGAGAAATCAAGAAGACTGGAGCATGACTGGCCAGATTCCCATGAGTTTCTCCACAGTGGGGTTGTGATTAAAACCAAACAAAAACATAGCTTGTGCTTGGGAAACTCTACCCACTTTCAAGCCAACTATATTACAGTGTGTCATCGGATATAACGATTAAGTACAATACAGCCTAGTGTTTTGTCAGGGGATGGTTATTTACTGAAAAGAAGAAAATACCCTTTCTTTGTGGAAACTATCTCTGTCACTAGAGAAAAGGCCTGACTAAAAGGCTTTTTTGTTTCTCTCTTAATCTGTATTTAACTTGATTAACTGAAACAGATACCTGCTTACAAAGCTTGGTATGAACAAGTTTGTTTTAATGAAATTGCTAACTAAAGATATTTGTAGTTCAACTAACTCAGTGTAAATGTTACTTTGGCAGTAACATCTCCTGTTAGTGTTACAGATCTATTAGCTTTACAGTGCAGCACTCTCAGATGTGGTTGCCTTGATTAAAAGATACCGTAGCAGTGAAAAGCGCTGCTTCCTATTACGGAAACACAATGCTGCAGTGTGTTTGTGTATGTTGTAGGGAGCTGTGTGTGTGTGTCTCTGTGAAGGTATGCTCTTTCGTTATCCCTCAAAGAGCAGGCCTTCTACTATTCAACAAAAAAGAAAATGTTAGCAGTCTATTCACAGGAAATGCCAAGTCTTTGTTCAAGAGCCTAAATGACCTCTGCTCCCAGTGGCAGACCCAGTGGCTCAGCATCTCTATGGTAATTAAAGAGATGGAGAGAAAGACGAGACTGGCTCTGTCACACCACCCCTGGGTCCTGCAGTCTGAACTATGCTTCCTGCCACAGCATATGGAAATGGGACCTCCATCTTTCTTTTTCTATGGTTCCAGCTTGTTTTTTTTCCTTTTTAATTTATTTTTGTCTCAACCCCTTCACCAGGACCATCTCTTTTGAGATTGGAACCTCTTTGACCACACAGAGCTGGCAGGTACTGGAGGAGGCCACCATCGCAGTGACACCTTGTTACAATGTTGATCTGGCAGGATAAGGTGCCAGGAACACTGATGTTTGTCAGAACAGTCCTTCTGAGCCCGAGTCTTAATCTTTCACTGTCCTCTGGCCTTTCTCGCTGTTCTCGGGCTTGTCTCACTTCCGTGGTGCCATCTCTGTCCTCAGGCCTGTCCCTCTATCCTCAGAGCTGTCCAACATTCCTTTGCATCTGGGATTGATTGCCTTCAGAAACATACCCTAACTAACCTTAACCCAAGCAACAGTGTCTTAGATTCTGTACAGTGAGTCTATACACAATCATCCTGGATATATCGACTGGACTAGAAACTAGGTTTCCTGTCTGTACTGATCCACAGTACATAGCCAAGCAGATCTATGCTGAGCTGAGCTGGCTTGGATGTTCTGTGCTGATGTCCTGTCCAAGCTACTGCAGTGCACAGGACGAGTGAAACTGTTCAGTGCCAAAACTCTTGTTGAAAGGCAAATCAGATTCACAACGGCACAGAAGTTCAGAAGAGTGAGCCAACACTCTGAAAGACAAGCGAGAGACTAGGTGTAGAGAGCAAAGGGGAGAAACTGCAGGGGCATTGTGTTTTCAACAAGCAAGGAGAGATGAACTCTGCACACTGAGGAATTGAGAGGAGGAGAGCGATACCTTTGCCCTGCCTATCCAGATGGTCTGGCTGTCCAGAAAGCCGTAAATAAAACACCATTAATCACCACACCATTATCTATGATCCATGGCTTTACTTGTTTGTGGTTTGGCGCACATGCGGCACAGGCTAGGTGTCTCTAGAGCCTGCCTGGGATCGGACCATCTGGAGGAGAGACAGAATCTCATAGACACACCTGATTCCTTTGTCTCCTTCCGCTGACTTCCTGTGCACCATCAATACGTAGAGTGATACAATAAAACGTGTGTTCTGGTAAGAAACAGTCATACTATTTCTGACCTGAGAAAGTATGGGATGACATGAGACAATGTTTAGTCTGCTGATTCTTTAAAGCATAAGATCCCATTTATTATTAAATTGTTAATGCTATTATGACCACCATCATGATTTATTAATGCCATTATTGAGTGAATGTGTTTCGAACATTGTAATATCATGATAAATAAATATAATCTATACAATGACATACAGATGTATATATATATACATCTGTATGTCATTGTATAGATTACATTTATTTATCATATCATATATATATATATATATATATATATATATATATATATCATGTCATATGAAAAGATTACATTTATTGACATGGATAGATAAATGGGTAGATATCATACTATACAAATGATACAGATGATGATATGTATGATGAAACAACATATATTCCACTTTTTGATGTCCAAGCAGCGGTCAGATTGTGCTAGAGTTCTTGTGGATGCCCAAAGTGGATGATGAGTGTCTGACAATAACACACTACTGCTGCCCAAAACTTATTTTCTTATTAAAACGTTCTTTCTTTCCTTTCTAACCCATATACAGGATTCCAGGACCATAATAGCATCCCCTAAAATCAAATATTGCATACAAGAGGAATCTGGGGAGTCAGGTAGATTTGAGTGGTAATTGGTATAGAAATGCAACCTTAGCAAGGCATATCCTCCAGCTCATGTGGTGTAGAGTGAAAGCAGCGGATCAATCTGAAGGAGTGGAAGGGAGAAGATGGGAAGTGGGAGTCTTACCTGTAATGTGTGAAATACATGGTCAGTCTTACCTTTCTACTCTCTGTATCCCTCGTAGAATCAAACAGACATGTGTTCTTCCCATCAGCATCTTTGATGGGAAATTTATTCTGTATATTAACCCCTCCTAAAAACACACATACATGCTTCAGAAGCCCATAGAAGGTTGGAATTATGGGGGGTTTCTGAACCCTGTGATGGTCCAGTTGTCCTTTAGTGCTACACGTTTAAAGTCTCACAAAGGAATCAGAACTTGATCAAGCATGTATGGTGTTCAGAAACTTTCTGTAATTTACTCGGAATTACACGCTTTGACATCACAATCTGCCCACAAAATGTGACAAAAGAATCAAATTAACCTCAGCAAAGTTAGCTTAGTCCAGCTGGATTCCTAGATAGGAATTGTATCTGGTGTATTTTAATTATGAGGTCCAGACTGAAATGTATTACAGTTTTTTTCAGTCGCTAACAAGCATTCGTCCAAGCAGTTGTCACATTTTCAAAACTCTAAACACAATTAGCACAGCATCGGTCTATTGTGGCCATACCATTCACACATTTCATGTCGTTTTCACACAATATGGAGTCATTGAACACATTTCCACAATGCTTACATTTTCTTAACAGACAAGCTATACCTCCCAACAAAATTATGGATTGTTTTTGTAGTGTTTACGAATGCTAACACACAACATTACACAATAGCAAAAACAATATTCCAAACCTTAGATACAGTATAAAAACCTCTGCTTCTGCAATGATGTCAGTTCAAAAACATTATATCTTAGCTGATAATAAACAAACAATTGATTACAGTAATTGACACACATCGGATTTATGTTGTGTAAATTGGGCCAACCACAGCTAATTCCAGTCTGGCTTAGACTCAATGGCAGGGGTTATTTTTTTCTATTACTGTATATTGACACTTATACAATAAAAGGAGGACTTTGATAAGTGATGTTTTTGGAAAAAGAAAAAGACAAACACTGTAATGTCTGGACGAGGAAGTAAGAGCAAGGGGCCCAGGGAGAAGAGTAGGCCCAGTGAGAGATGCAGTGAGAGGTGCAGGAGCAGTGAGATGCAGTGATAGCTGCAGGAGCAGTGAGAGCTGCAGGAGTAGTGAGAGGTGCAGGAGCAGTGTGGTTCCTCAACCCCATAGATGAATTCTTTTCTGCATGGAAGTGGAAGGTTTATGACTATCAGCCACATGACCAGATGTCCCTCCTTGAAGCCATGGATGCTGGCTGCATCACCGTTCATGATTTCCAAGGGTGGATCCGACATACCAAGCGGTTTTATATTTAGGTGCATCGCCTTGGATAATATCAGATGTGATGTTGATGAAAACATGTGGCCAAACCCTGAAGATCGCAGAGATTAGATACAGTAATTTTGTGATTTATTTATTTAAGTTGCCCCCTTTTTATCTGGGCTTTTTGCTGATGTTTTTTTGTTCAGAATGCTCTCATGTGTTTCATGGATATTTTGTTCACTGTAAGCAATACTGTAAAACCTTTTCTGTTCTATCATACCGTGTACCTTCTGCAGTAAACAGTAAAGGGAAAAAAATGTTTTTACTGGAATGCTTTTGAATGTGAACATTACTGTACATTTGGACATACAGTACCTAACCAAGAAATGTAGTGTAAAATGGTGGATGTTTTGCAAGCAAATATCAGTAAAACTGAAACCTAAAAGTCTATGCAGTTTTTGTTATGTCAACAATAGCCAGTATTTTGAAACCTGGTGTACTTTGATTGACTGCAAGTACCTTGTGAGGTGAAAACAAGTGTTATTCTTTAACTGAATAATTTAATTTTGAGTCAGATTTCCAGTGTTTTGGTAAAGTTAGTGTGCACAGAGAAAGATGTGTTCTATTTTGAAATGAAGATTTAGTATATATTTAACAATATGTGTTTTTGAGAAGAAAATGGTCCATTTGGCGAATTGTGTTTTGTAGGTGTGAGTATGTGTTAAGAGTTTAGAAAAAGTATCTGATGTATGGTTGTTTAGTGCTTGTTAGCGATTGAAAAAAAACTGTTAACTTCAACAATGGCATTTGACTCTGTGATGGAGACAATGAGATGGGGCAAATGTGCGGTGAGATAATATGATAGTGGCGTTCTATTACTGTGATAAAAAATAGGGTTCATGTAAGACTATGTTGATGTACACAAGCATCAGATTTACTCAAGCTTGAAATGGCTTTTAAAGGAAGAAGGTGGGTGGACTGTGGCAATTGATACAGTATAATCAATGGTAAGTGTCCCCCAGAGGTGTTGGCAGTGAGGAAGGTGGTGAGAAAATCAGAAGTACTACAATTGAGTTGTAAATTGTGAATACAGGTAAACATGGTGGAAAGCCAGATGCAGGGTAAAGGCTCACCATCCGTTTCCTTTTAGGCTAATTCAAAGAATTTGAGAACAGCACTTCCCTCGCATATATTGACAGTCAGTTGTTGTTCAGTTTTGCTCTTCGGTTTAATCCATTACCGTTCAATCAGAGTAGCCATAAGTCACCGAACACCTAACAGTTCTGCTTGTCAATTCAACCCTCTCTGCCCTACCATGGATCATGCTTGAAACAAACTATTTTGCACAGCTTGATAGCATGACCTAAAATATTGTATATTTGACTTGGCTTTATTTTACAGTGGATATGTGATAAATGTGACATTAATTCTATACTCTGTGCATCCAACTATGAGGTTATTTTATTCAGAGCTCTGTTAATAGCCATATTCGAAATTAAAATAATCATTCCAAGAAGGCTAGAATATACATTATTGTGTATGTTTGTCGTTGTTGTGGATACCTTGCGACCGAACCACTATTTTGGAATGTCTTAAGTCACCCAGAGGCCTGATTTTGATGACAGACATACCTCGCCATCTAGTGGTCTAAAACATCTTAAATTAAATCTGAAAATGAGTGAGTGATTACATTGTTATCAAGTAATCAGTGGCCTGTTTATCGTGATACGTAGATTATTCTGAGTGACAATTCATGCGCGAATTATTGGAATGTTCATATAAAAATGTACCTTCACTCACGTTGACATTTACAGAAAAACGACTGATCAAGCATCAACGGTTGTTGCAGCTTGTTTTTGTAACTTGGCGTCAGTAAAATACATGTTTTAAGGTAGGGCTCAAGCCAAGTTTAACAATTTTGTCGGTATCTCTACAACTATTTTGAAAAATATAAATTCGTTTTGGTTGAAAGTCTAACTTTCCTTGTTTTGGGTCTAGAGAAATAAGGCTGCGCTGATTCTAAATTAATTTGTTATGAGCAATGACGTATGGAGTATCAGCACACAGAAAACTTGACATAGCTTGGACTACGTGTGGCAAGCAACCTATCAATGTTGAGCAAACGATCCATCCAATTGTAATACGTAGTGCATGTGTCACTCTCTGACCAATAGGAGAAAGTTGACGGGGAAGTTGTTACGTAGCAGAGCATATGGACACCAATGACTCCACCTGCTTTTCTCTGTCAACAGGCTGGATAAGGTGGGAGATAAGAAAGGTGGATGAAAGCATCAGAAATATAAGGCCTCTGTGGATATACTTTGCATTTTCTTCTCTGTTCTGGAATAAAATGGACTGAAACAAAATCATGGTTGTTAATTCAGTTCATTGGTTTCGTAAAGGGCTACGACTTCATGATAATCCGGCTTTACAGGAAGCTTTGAATGGCGCGGATACTGTGCGCTGTGTTTATATTTTGGACCCATGGTTTGCGGGCTCTGCCAACGTTGGAGTAAACCGATGGAGGTTCGTATGTTTACACACTCGACTGATCAGTTTTTATCATTGATTCTCGTACATTTGTTTTTCAATCAATAGTGTGTCGCTGACTAACGACCCACAGGTTGCGAGTTATAAGGCCTCCTTCCATACCACGCGTGGCGGAATAGTTTGCTAATAAGCTAACACCAATGGTAGCTAATCTTCAGCATTGGCCAATAATATTAACGTGTTGCCATCCAGTTATGTTTCTCACAATTTTAAATTGTGCAATTCATGGTATTACAACTCATTCGTAGCCTGCCATGATATCGTTAAATTGTTGTCTCCAGAGAATTTCTTTCACAGTAAGGTATTGCTAAATAGCTACTGTGTTGTAAATAAAGACGGGGTGAGTATGTTGCGTCTGTGTGGTCATCATGGCATGATAACTTAAATGACTCCATCACGATAACGTGTTATGGTAAAACGTCTTGCAGTGTGGATGTTTAGTAATCACTCCTCGCATCAGCCGAAGAAAATGTAAATGCATAAATTGGTGCATTAAGTAGAACTGTTTCTGAATGGGTGTCTTGGGCTTAGCGTCTTCCCAGCGGTGATGAAGATGTGGAGCATATCAAAAGGGGATATCTGCACAAATTAGCTGTAACACAATTTCACAATGGCCTCTCTCCCTGATTCCATTTTGATTCTATGTTGAAAAGCCTGTAGCCACACAGGACTGTGCAATATAATTCAATGGGTTTATGGCATGCGATGTAAGGTTACATTAATTTATGATGGGATCATCTCTCTTTACTAGGTTTCTGCTGGAGTCCCTGAAGGACCTGGACTCTAGTTTTAGAAAGCTCAACTCCAGGCTGTTCGTGGTGCGTGGTCAACCCGCAGATGTGTTTCCCCGCCTCTTCAAGGTCAGTTTTTGAGTGAGGATGCTTAAGGGGGTTTCTTCTAGGGGTCAATAGGCTGTGTCTGTCACACAGGGTGAACACACAGTGGTTCTATCAGGATTATCAACAGTATAATTAAGGCTGCCTTCAGTAAGAACATGACTGATGATGTTTTGCATTATGTGGTGAGGCCAAATATAGTTAAACTTTCAACTCTAAACATGGTCATAATTATTGATAGGAAATGCGGGACAGTGTTGTGACAAAAAGTCTTTCAGACTGTTGCGGGATATTAAAATAAGATCAAGAGACATGGATTTTGTTTGTATTTCAGGCCTGCTAAACCCTGTTTCTGCAGAGCTGAGAGGACAGGTTTTGTCTCACCCTAATCCATTGCACGTAATAGGTTAGCTGGTTGAAAAGCAGAATAGGGTTGATAGGTTGTAAACCAATAGGAGGGCTGCTCTGCAGGAACAAGGTTGCCATGTGATGTCATCATACTTGGGTGGGGAGTGTTGTGTGTGAATCAGGACGCAGTGCACTGAACATCCTCCATGTGGGTTAATGTTCTCTTACAGCACCATGCACTTTACTATGCAACGAGACCTAAAGTCTTTCGCAAATCTTCTGACAGCAGTTGCCTTATTTGTAGTTCCTTATTGAATTTAAGTAGACTAGTCTTAAGTGTTCAGGAGAAGAGTGCAAAATTATTAATAGAATTTTTTTTGTTTGTTATTATTTATTCTGTCTAAAAGGTGCAAATTATCAAACATTTTCAAGAATCTGCAAAATGTACACCAATTCTCCTAGTTCGTATTCATATTGCGTTGACATCACATGGCAAACACTCAGACTTGGTGGGACAGTTCAAATTACAAGTACAATATTGTAGCCCGTAAACTTACAACAGAGCTAATAATATTGGAGATAATTCCCTAGTTTGCTAGAGAAGCAATTCAGTCCAATTCCATCATTTGACTTCCTCAGCTCAAAAATGTACTTTACTTTGTCAATCTTAATGAGCCATGTTTGTTCTCAGTTAGCTTGCATGGTGGAAGCTGGCTACTGGCTTTGTAGAAAGAGAGAGACACTTTGTACGTTACAAATAACCAACATTATTATTGTAACAGTAGCTATAATGCACCACCAGCCCACATAAGTAACTTTCCTCTTTGGAGAATGTTATTACTGAACCTCTCCAGTAAAGGAAACCTTTTCACCAGCGGGTTGTTATTGAACCATCAATGAAAGATTTATATTGCTGTCTCGTTCAAAACCTCAACCACCTTTATAGTTTTAAAGTTTAAAACCAGAATTTTCTCATGCCTTCCAGCCAGTCCGCTATTAGAGTTCTACAGGCCCTGGCTGCTGTACGGTGAATTCAGCACTAGCAATGTCCTTCTTGTAAGGAGGTCTTGGTGAGACCTGGCTTACCAAGTTAGAGAAACTGAGTAGTCTGAAGAGGGAGGAGTGCTTCCTTAGCAATACTCATAACATTGGCCTCAGCGTGGCGGTCTAGTGTTTGGTTTAGGATTTCAAGAAGGTATAAATGCTATAAAAAGATGAAACCCTACCAAAATAACTACAGCATGGGCACAAACTCTCACAGACTGACAACTATGATCCCCCTCACCTTCCCTTATGTGTTATATACCCACTCAGATCCAGTTCACTGCGCAAAAAGTTGAGATATTTCAAGATATAGCGAAAACAATGAATGTACATTAGGGAAAGATAAATACACAATTGTTTGTAGTTATTAAAAATTTCTACACCCCCTTTTGTCTTTCTCGCCTTCTGTCTCTTCCTATTTATTTTCTCACACACACCGTCTCTTGTTCTTCTCTTCCAAGGAGTGGAACGTGACCCGCCTGACCTTCGAGTTTGACTCTGAGCCATATGGGAAGGAGCGAGATGGGGCCATCATTAAGATGGCACACGAGTTTGGAGTGGAGACCATAGTCAGGAACTCTCATACCCTCTACAAGCTGGATAGGTCCGTCTGGTGCTCCCAGAGAACGCCCTCGCGCAGTCAGGATTGTAAAGATGCTGTGTTTGTTTAGTGGGACACATTTGAAGTTTGCTTTCCTGTGTGTGCTAGTTCATTGTTAAAAAAAGAAAGCTTTTTATTATAGACAATGATAACATTGTCATGATAGTAGCTATCATGATGGTGTGTACAAGGTGAGATTCATATTCACAAGGAGTCATCCTGACCAGACTGTTTTATTTATTATTTTAATGACAGTTATATCACTCACTCACCATATTCTCAATTTGGTGTACCAAAAAAATCATGTTTGAATTCCCTCCCAAGACAACCAACTGAACACCAGACTGATTCCATTCCGAACACAGGGAGTGCTTCATTTCTCCCAGAACCAGAATATCCAGCCTTTTCTGGTTCTGGCCATTCTGGTTCTGGGGGAAATGTGTTCGGTCAGTCTGGAATCTTTACTTTTTGGTCTGGTGAATAATGTCTGTGTTAAAGACTTGTTTCATTTCAGAAATGAAAATGTGTTGTGATTGCTGTTCGTTAAAGCCCCCGTGCTTTGAGAAGAGCTGCGCTCTGAACAGCTGACGTGGAAGTATCGCTTCATTTGATTCCTCATGCACAAGTCATCCTGTCACTGGCAGCCAGCACCTCTTTGTCCCTTCATACCCAGTCCCATAGTTGCTGCTGCCCCCTAGAGGCGGCTAAGTGCTATTACTGGTCACACCACAGGCCATGTGCCGATGGGGGCAGAGAGTAGGAGTGTGGATGAGAGCGAAGCAACATGTGTACCAGGGAGTGCTTCAGTGCCAAGCCTGTACAAGCATATGGAGCATCCTGACCCATGCCACGCCTCCCCAGAAAATTGTCCAATAGGAAGGGGTTGGTTGCTACAGATATAGATGCCCTACAGGCATGGGGAGTTGGAGGATATAGATTCTATGACTGAAGTGGTTACGTCCCCTAAATCTGGACAGGTTTTTGACAAAGTTGTTATTGTGCAGATTCTGAAAGACGTTTTAGTAGGCAAGTTGTGAAACAATGTTGTGTATTTAGATACTGAACATTATGCCTGACATTTGTATTAGATATGACTTTGGTCAGTTTCATGTCTGTTTTCTCACATACCATTAAGCCATTTTAAATTCACTAAACATGTGGTTCTCTGGTTCAGTTTGCAAATTGTCAGTATATCTATATATCAGTAAGGAATTAAGTAATTACCTTACAACATGGATTGCTGTATGTGTAAGTACTGAACTTGATGGCTTACTGTATGTAAGTTTAATAACTGCACTTCATGGTTTTCCACGCATGTGTGTTCATCGCCAGGATAATTGAGATGAACAACAACAACCCTCCCCTGACCTTCAAGAGGTTCCAGGCCATAGTGAACCGCCTGGAGCTGCCCAAGAGGCCGCTGTCCTCCATCACTCCCGAGCAGATGGACAGCTGCAGGACCAGGATCGCTGAGAACCACGATGAGCACTACAGTGTTCCCTCCCTGGAGGAACTGGGTAGGAGACACCAACATTGTCTGAAAGGGAGTTACTCTAATCTCTTTCTGTCTCTATTCATTTCTTTTCATCACTTTCTATGTACATCTCTCACTTACTCATGTGCTGTGTTCCCTGTCAACCTGACTGCTATGTCTCACAGGGTTCAAGACTGAGGGCCTGAACCCTGCTGTGTGGAGAGGAGGGGAGTCGGAGGCCCTGGACAGACTCAACAAACACTTAGACAGAAAGGTTCGGGCCCCTTACTGTCCTCACATGTCTCTCCTACTCTCTGTGGCTTGATGTGTTCTCGGCATCTCCTGATGATCATACGTCACGGAAGACAAAGCATTTGAGCATTTCAGCCACTGTTTTATGACTTCCTCTACCAGTCCCAGAACTCAAGAATCATCTGCTCAAGCATAATATGAAAAGGTTACCATGTTGTGCTTGTGTTACAGGCCTGGGTAGCAAATTTTGAGCGCCCTCGCATAAGTGGGTGTGCGCTGTTTGCCAGTCCCACGGGCCTAAGCCCCTACTTGCGCTTTGGTTGCCTCTCCTGCAGAGTTTTCTACTACAACCTTAGGGAGCTGTACCTGAAGGTGAGCTGAAGGGGAAACAAAAGCTGTGCTAGCAGGTGCTGATGGGTCATGTTAGGTTGGACTAATCATATCATATCCCATTTCTGTCTTCATCCCCTCCATCTTGCAGCTCAGGAAGCGGTGCAGTCCTCCTCTGTCCCTGTACGGTCAGCTGCTGTGGAGAGAGTTCTTCTACACGGCCGCCACCAACAACCCAAACTTTGACCGCATGGAGGGTAACCCCATCTGTGTGCAGATCCCCTGGGACCACAACCCTGAGGCGCTGGCCAAGTGGGCGGAGGGCCGGACGGGCTTTCCTTGGATCGACGCCATCATGACCCAGCTTAGGCAGGAGGGCTGGATCCATCACCTGGCCAGGCATGCCGTGGCCTGCTTCCTGACCCGCGGAGACCTCTGGATCAGCTGGGAGAGCGGCATGAGGGTGAGGAGGGTGGGAGATGAAAAGGCGTGGTGTCTGGGTGAGGAGGTGGGAGACCTGGTTGAGTTGAGTTTGGGGGGGGGGGGGGGGGGGCATCTGGGGGATCAGCTATGGTGTGACATAAATATACGGAGTGTTATTGACGCCGGCGTTGTTGACTCAGGTGTGTTTATTTATCGTATATTCGTGTCCAGGTGTTCGAGGAGCTGCTGCTGGATGCAGACTGGAGCGTGAATGCAGGCAGCTGGATGTGGCTCTCCTGCAGTTCCTTCTTCCAGCAGTTCTTCCACTGCTACTGCCCTGTGGGCTTTGGCCGGCGCACTGACCCCAGCGGAGACTTCATCCGGTGCGTATGAGACACCATGTATTTACTTGGCTCGGTGCCAAAGTAAACGCATCTCTACAACCAGACATGGTAAACATTTATCATCTCAACCAAAATCCTAGCACAGAGGGGCAAGCCGACCCTCTATAAGCAGTGTAGGTAGAGGTCAGGCTGAGTGCCCAAGTGCTAACTGAGTGAATCACAAAGGATGTTCTGAAGCTGTCTGATGACAGCAGGTCACAAGGTTGCAGTCAAAGTAAGATTGAGACAGGAGCATGAGTAACCAGGTCCACAGTACCCTTCAATCCAACAATGGAGCCAAACACACAACTAGTAAAATTATATTTTCCTAATATTTAATATTATTTACTCTTCTACATACTATTTCCCTGTGCACTTTGGACAACGGAAAGCCTCCTAGAGAAATTACCTCACTCCCTCTTGTCCGCCTGGCTCTGACCTTGGTGTGTTTTGTCCCTTATCCAGGCGCTACATCCCCAAACTGAAGGACTACCCCAACCGCTATATCTACGAGCCCTGGAATGCCCCTGAGTCTGTGCAGAAGGCAGCGGGGTGTGTGGTGGGGGTGGACTACCCTAGGCCCATGGTGAACCATGCTGAGGGCAGCAGGCTCAACATAGAGAGGATGAAGCAGGTCTACCAGCAGCTGTCTCACTACAGAGGACTCAGTAAGACCCACACACACACACTCTGCAAACACTACCAGGAGTCATCCAACCACAGAAGATTCAGCAAAAAAACACGCAGACAAACCAGCAGCTCTTTAACTAAAGAGAACTCTCACTAACACACAGCTGTGTCAGTTAGGTGGAGCCTCTTCAGTGGGCTGGTCCTTGTATTTGTTTAACTTTAAATTGTATTGGAATCTTCTCCAAAAAAACTTGTTTGGATCTTACATTTCCGGTGGTGTTGGCCTGTTACCAATATTTTGGGGGATATTAGATCACTGGCTTTGGTCTGTTATCAAGGTAGACAGAATTTTCCCAACCTCCCATAAACTATTGTTTGAGACAGTGGTCCATCTGCACGCATCTGGACTACAGTGCATGCCCTGAATTAAGTCTGGGCGGTATTGCGCTAAATGTTTCATTTTGAAGCACAGACGGCAATGGTATAATTTGTTTTTCTCAAACTGTCAAATCTACTTATTGTTGGTTCACTGTTGGTTAGTTCTGTGACCAAGAAATGTTGACATGCATGTCCCTTATGCTTTGAATCTTTCAGTGTTTGTGTTGATATTGAAGTGTGTGTGTGTACCTGTCATCCAGGCCTGCTTGCCTCAGTGCCCACCATCCAGGAGGAGGCGGAGCCTCCATTGACTGATGACTCACAGGCTAGCAGCAGCACCTGTGGTATGATTGCACCTCTGGTCTTTCTCTGGTCTCTCGCTCACTTTCAATCTTCTGTGCTCAAATAAGGGTTTTAGATATGAAATATATTATTCCACCCTCAAAGCATGCGATTCTGATTAGTATTGTTACATTGACAGCGTGATACAGTAGGAATAACAAGCTATGTTTGGGGTTGCAGACTCCCCCCAGCCCACTACCTCAGGGACAGCTCCCCCCTCACTTAGGAAGAGAGGGCCACAGACTGAGCAGCATAGCCAACGTCTGAAG
This sequence comes from Plecoglossus altivelis, assembly GCA_036571765.1. Taxonomy (NCBI): domain Eukaryota; kingdom Metazoa; phylum Chordata; class Actinopteri; order Osmeriformes; family Plecoglossidae; genus Plecoglossus; species Plecoglossus altivelis. The sequence goes on along the minus strand of BROE01000003.1, from coordinate 6,672,043 downwards.
GTCCAGCACACCAACCCTGTTAGAGCACGGGAGGAGGAGCATGAAGAGGAGGAGGAAATGGGGATGGAGGAGAAAGGAGGGGAGAGTGGGATGGAGGAGGAGGAGCAGCCAACAGAGGAACAAACAATCACACAGCAATAACCAATGAGAAAAGGTAAGTATCTGTTGTTGGTGTGTTAGAAGAAGGGGAAACGTGGGTAAGCCAAAGGAGGGAGGTAGAAAGGGAGAGAACTTGGAGATGGTTTGTGTGAGATATTTATCGAAGCCTTTCTGTTGTTACAGGAGGTGCTACTACAGAGAAGACACCAGCTCACATCTCTTTGAGTGGGACAATGAAACACGCACACACACACACATGCAGTCAAACACAGACACAACCCAGTGTCCTTATAATTTGATTTTTTTAATAAATCCATCAGAAGTGTAGAAAATATGCTGCATTGTCAACCTCCTGTCTATAGCAATATTTCACTGACTCAATTTATATGCAGCCTCCTATCCTGTCACAGTCTGAAGAGGCCATTTTGAATAAAGACCTCATTCAAAATAAAAACATGATGTATATATTATCAGATAAACCTGTTTTATCAGATAAAACATTTGTTTAATATGAAGATATTCTATATATAATATCATTTTTCAGATTACAGTATTCATAGGAACTAACTGACAGTCGGTTTCTTTTTGTAAAGGGTCAGTTTGTCAAAGTTCTGCCATTATTCTGCATCTGTCAGTTCAAACTTAGCTCAACAATTTTCCACTTAATTACTCCACGCCATGACCAGGTGAGATGATATGCATGTAAGCATAGTCAATGCCTATGTGGTAGAATGCCAGTGATTAACCCTTTTCCTTTGCCATTTTTGCTGTACCCTTATTCAAGTGAGACTCAGTTTTCGTTTCGCAACATCAGTTTCAGAACAATATCTCAATTCCAATTTGATAGTTAAGTCAGGACATCATGTAAAAATCATTGAGGCAATTGATATAAAACAAAATACTTTTCTTTTCCTAAATCTACAGGTGATATGAGTTAATCCCTTTGTTGACCCCTTTCTTTGAAAGAGTGTGAAGATGTCCTTCAGACATGTTGCTGCCGTGCTGACTGATCACCGTTATGTGATTGGTTTGGAAACTATTGCAAACATTTTGCTTGATACAGAGGCTGTTCCAATAGCAGTTTCAAAACAAATTTAAATACAATACAGTTTTAGACTTACCATTCTTTGGATTGTAATGTCCACTGGGACATGATAGCATGATACAGCTGGTGATTTTTACATGCTCCCAAACATGTATGTAAACACACACGTGCACACCTACACGCTCTTACACTGATTGGGAGTGAATCAATTTTTAAAAGTTATTAAACTATTATGAAGTGTATTACAATAGTTTGCCATTTTTTATGCCCAATGTATAAAGGATTTGTATTAATTCCCTGTTGACTCTTCATGTACATCATTCCATCTGAATTCGCAGCTGCAGACTCAGTCAGTCCCACAGTTATGAAGATATTTATTTGAAATTACATAGTATAGTGGAATAAAGCTGTGATGCTATGATGCTCCCATTTGGGAAGAGGGCCAGAATGGAGACCCCAGGCCTCATGACTTCCTTCATCTTGATTCAATCAAACCTACAGCTTGTCACCATGGCTCCAAATATTATACATTCCAAACAAAGGACACTGTACCTTCACTTGTATTTAAGTTTCTATGAGCTCTGGGGAATAGAGGTATTTATCTGTTTAGTATTGTACAAAAGAGTTTATTTTCATTAAAGAGCTCATTGTGAACCAACCAAAAGTTGTGCTTTTTATTTTATTATACTGTATTTGCTGTTGTTTTTCATTTCTGTAGAGTGTAAATGCTGTGAAACTATCTAATAGGTCATTGCAGTGAGTCATAGGCAGTGACTCTGCTATTTATATAAGTACATGCAGGCATGTTGTTTTAGCATGCTACCGCTAGAGTGTGACAGTCATCAGTGGTACAGTTTTAAAAAGACACGAGAGAAGATGTGTCTAGCTGTTGTAAGAGTATCAGTTCAGGGCTATGGATAGAAGACTCTTGTGAACAATATGTCAGAGCTCTCAAGTTGAATCAAAAGTTTGGAGAGAGATTCTGTCCACGTTTTGGAAAAGATTGTTGGTGAAGTTTTCAGATTGGCTTTCTACTCTATATAAGTGAAATACAAGATGTTGCGTGAGAGTGTGAAAAATGGCTGAAATGTATGTGTCACGTCAAATGTATGAGATTTGAGAGCCCTGAAAACTCCATACTTAAGAACATACTCCTGACAGTTAAACAGTATGTACAATTATATAGGGAGGGCTGGTCTAACAGGGATGTTGAGGGACACCTCCAGTCACGCTGCCAGGACTCAGGAGCTCCTCCAACCCACGATGCATGTGAGAAGAGCAGGCTCCAAAGCTGTGTCCAGTCAGCAGAGATCGAGAAGGGGCCTGGCATGTGATCTGTTGAGAAGCACTAACAGTAGGCATGGTATCCACAGAGAACACTATCGGCCTTGCTCTCCCGGCTAACACCCAACAACCTCTATTCTGTTTCTATATCGCTGTCCCCTCTTCTTATGTTCTCTTACACACATACATAAACACTAACAGCTCAAACATTCAGTCTTTTTTTTGATAGGAAAACAACTGAATCAGATTAAACTGATAAATAGACACTGACTATATCAATGTGGGTGATACATGATACACACTTGCTGGCAAGTGAAACTGATATTCAAGCTTTGATGTCCACTGATCCAACAGTCATTTGTTAAGGTAGAGGACAGAATTTGGCTATAAGGGAAAGTGTTATTTATATTATACAACCCAGTGTCTGATGTCAAATGGTACAGTGTGGATTTATTTTAGCTTGCTTTGTAAATGCCCTAGAAATGAATGTAATTTATCTTAACTCTACCCTGAGTAATTGTGTAATAAGTATAATGCAAGTCTATCGAAAGAGTTGGACTAGGGTGTGAGAATCACCAGAACAACCAAGACCTTTCTTTCTGCCCTCCCCTGCTCCTCTTGCCGGGGGAGAAGATCTCAGTTGGGCTCTAGAATCTCCTCTCCCCTCCAGCAACACTCTCATTGATCCAGACACTCACCCCCTTTTTTCTTTCTGACTTGCAGGGGAGGGGCATGAGAGGAGGAGGGGAGGAGAGATGAGGAAAGAACAAGAGACGGGAGAGGAGGAGGAGAGATGAAGAGAGGAGGCAACCTGAGCTGCATCAATCTCACCCACCATCCATAACGCAGCAGTGAGGCAGCACCTCTTGGGAGAGACTCGGGCTGGGGGTGGGCACTAAGAGTCTAATGTGGTTCCCTTTGCTCTTCTTGACCAATGATGGAATCCTTGTCGCCCTTCGAGGCAACTGTTGTTGTGATTTTGGGCGTTACAAAAATAAATTGAATTGAATTGAATTGAATTCTTCTTGCTCTTCTTCTGGACTGACACTGTTGAATGTGAACTGCTCAGGGGAGTACCTGGTCTCCATGTTGTTTCTGCCAGCCCTGTTGTCTCTCATCAGTGGTGCTGAGCGAGAGGAAAAGAGGTAAGATATTGACACACACCCTCACCAGAGGGAGAGCTTTAGAGGGTGAGGCTCTTTCACTCATATGTCCCTCCTCTTCTTTCCCTCCTAGCCTGCACCTCCCCCAGCCCCAGCAACCTCAGGGGACCATAATGGTCTTGGAGAGGCAGAAACACACCAGTAAAGAGAGGAGGAAACAGGAAGCAGGCTCCTCCTTGTGATCTCTCTCTTTTCCTGTGTTTGTAGATCTGCTGATGAAGTGTGGTGTTGAAACAGAAAAAGATGCTGCAAGAAGGGTAGTGAGAGAGAGATAGAGAGAGAGAGAGAGAGAGAGAGAGAGAAGGGGAGTGAAAGGGCTGTGATAGATGAAGAGACGGAGAGAGTAACAGTGGCAGCATTGACAGAGTTACATTAGAGACAGGCAGGTGCAGAGAGGGAGAGTATAGTGGCCAGTAAATGACGCTGTGTTGAGAGGGGGGAAGTGCCTGTAATTGTCTCTAATCATTGATTGAAGCCCCAGAGCCCAGCCCAGCAGATGCTGCTCCAACAGGACATGGAGCCCAGCCAGGATGAGGACAACTGGATGGAGGACCAGTGGGAGAAATGGTTGAGTAGACCAGAGGCTTTCTGCTGTTGTTCACCCAGATGTCCATCTACAGGACAGGATAGTATAGCTGTTTGATACGCGTAGATTAAGACTTAACAAACTAAATTTGAGAGGCATTTAAGATACGTTTTTTCAGCCGAGCTGCTCTGACTCTGGGAATCAGGATTAATATAAATGTATACCATAGGAATTCTGGGAAAACATGCCCCCATTTAGATAAAGCATTACACTACACATATTCTTTATGATCAAATTGTGTCTTTATAGTGGAAACACCAAGAGGGTCTGTGTTTTAGCCTAGATCTGTGTTAAGAGCAAAATTATGCTCAGGGATAGACATGTAGTGACTGTCACCTTCTCTGAGCTTTGTTGTGCGTTTGAGTTGTGTATGCAGAAGCATATTTATTTGACAGATGTATGTAATTACATTACATACATTACATACATGCATATTACAAGTTATTAAGTTGGTAACTTAGTTGTGTTGTTTGTGTAGCTTGACATTATTGTTGCAAAATTAGGTCTAAAAAAATCTACCTGTCACAGACTTTTATGTCAGTGAGGGCAATCGATGTTGGGCAAATAGGCTACATTACTTTTAATTTGTGAAAAAATAATAATGTCATCAAGTTAGTTTATAATGTATGCCGAGTAGCCAAAAACAGGTAGGCTAATATAGATATTTTCTACCCTCCAAGCGCTTGGTTTGCTGTCTAATCGTTTATGCTCAGACCTGTTATAGCAGTGATCAAAAAGATAGACAACGAACCTCTTTCCCACTCTGAAGTTTAAAAGTTTGCTCAAAGCTCAAAAGTTTGGTGTGAGATTACCTTAGCTGTCCACATTTGTTTTGGGGAATTTAGCTCTGAATAACTCGAGACAGCTATCGAATTTATTTATCAGACACTAAACGTTTACTAAAAGTAGTAAAATCCCCAAACATTTGTGTCTTGCCTTCTGTGAAGTGAGGTGACGTATTGTCAAGTATGGTTACCCATACTCAAAATTTACCTCTGCATTTAACCCATCTAAGTACACACACAGCAGTGAGTAGTGGGCAACCACACACACAGTGAACATACACCCGGAGCAGTGGGCAGCTATTGCTCCAGCGCCCGGGAAGCAATTGGGGGTTTGGTGCCTTGCTCAAGGGCACCTCAGTCATGGTATCAAAGGCAGAGAGAGTGCTGTTTATTCACAATCCCCACCGGTGTGAGAATCAAACCAGCAACTTGCAGGTTACAAGCCCAACTCCCTAACCATTAGGCCACGACTTCCCCTGTGTGTGTACGTGTGTACGTGTATGATGATGCCATCTTTTGTGTGTATGTGTGTGTGCGCCCATGCGTCTCAGGCTGACTCATGACTTCAGCCTGGATGAGTTTAAGGATGAGGACCTCTCCCAGGTCACAGAGATCACAGACAAGTGTGGGGGCAACCTTAGCTGTGATGACCTGGACTGCAAGGTCAGAACCCTGCCTGCTTGCTGCATGCTCTTGCACACGTACGCACACACAAACATACACACAAACTATTTTTCTTTCTTGTACAAACTCTCTCTCAGACTCTCATACTTCCCCCTCTCGCCCACACACACATGCACACTCTCTTTCTAGAATATGGTATAGTGGTATAGAACCTGGCCTGGGTGTGAATACCTCCTCAGCAGCAGCTCTGTATTCAGAGTGAATACTGAGTTGACTTAACTGGTAATGTAGGTCAATGTTAATAAGTCTCAGTCTTCCCAATTTGATAATTACAGTCTGCCCTACTGCAAAGTATATTTATATATGTTTTATTTGCTTCTTTTTTTGCTAATGTTTACAATTTCTCAAATCAGGATCTGTTTTTCCTGGAGGAGGTTGTTGTTTCCTGGTCCATGCTGCTGTGTGGATCTGTGATTCAGTGAGTTAGAGGAGCAATGATCAGGGCATCCTTAAAGACTTTATTACTGGGTCAGTCACTTAACAGATTATTGTTTGCAGCCTTGGTAAGCCTAACAAGGCTTCACAGTCCTGCTGTACACGTTGGTCTCGGCGCCAACAAGATCTGATCTGTCACTCAAACTTTCATGTTAGTCGGTCCTGGCTGCTATCCTGCAGACACACTGGGTTAATTTAGCTGTGCAGCTTTCATCTGGTAAAACAACAGGTTTAATCCCTAGCATTCTACTGTCTTGCATCCTAGAATTTGACTGCTTGATAGTGACTTTGGAAAGGGTTTGGTCACCGTTGTTTGGATGGAACACTGAAGATGTTTGAAACAAATATATTCATATATATGTGTCATTTGACTATATTGGATTCAATTTTTATATCTGTCAGTACATTAGTAGCCTTTATTATCTTTGTGTGTGTTTGAATCTATATTATTGTTCTTTTTTTTGGTATGTGCGTGAGGTTTATGCGGCTGACTGATGTTGGACTGAACTAACACAGAGCAGAGAAAGAGAGCCAACGGCTAATGATGTCATCCTGAGCTGGGATTGGCTGCTTCAATCTCTCAGTCTCCCTTCCCACACCCTTCTTACCGCTTTTACACATACAAGCCACTGCCGGTCTTTCCTCCATCTTTCTGTCTTTCTCACCCCAACCTCTTTCTGTTTTCTCTTATGGATCTCTCAGTCCTTCTGCTGATTTTTCCCCATAAATCCATCAAAACACTTCTCACACAGCCTATCTCTCCACCCTCTCTCTCTCTCTCTCTTTCTCTCTCTCCTTCTGTCCATCTCACTCACTCGCTCCAGCTCTCGCTCCTCTTTTACTCCACTGCATCACTGCTGCTGCTCTGCTCTTCCTAGGATCATGTGACGTGCCCATCCAATAGCGGAGCAGGCAGGGCTGACAGGAGGTGGAGTAGAGAGCAGAATCTGGAGCTGCTCCAGTTAGATCTGATCGATGCTGAAGACCAGATAGAGGAAGAGGAGGAAGAGGAGCAGGATCGGGGCCTGCTCCAGACTGCCCACTCCAGGCTCGACCACCGACAGAGGGAAGAGAAGGAGTGTGAGGTGGAGAAGAGGGCTACCATTTGGCCGCCTTCTATTGGACCGGCCCCCGCAGAGAGAGATTCTGCTCTGGTCACCATGGATACATACCGGCCCAAGAGACCCACCACGCTAGCACTGTTCCCGCAGGTGCCTCGGACCCAGGTGGGTAGTGTCCTCTTACCACCGTGATGATAGTATCAGATGTGAGTGGGGTTGACAGAATGAGGTCTGTGTTCCATATGGATGCATGCATCCACAGAAATGATGGATCTGTGTGAATTAGTGCACTGAAAATACAATGATAATTTTCCCTTCCCTATTACTGTGGTGTGAATGCTCTGCATTTGATTCTCCAGAAAGGCTTGGTTATAAAAGAAGTGTCAGAGAAACCAGCAGTTTGCTATGTGTGATAGTGAAGCACCAGAGTGTTACTGGATGTGTTGAAGTGAAATTCCAGGGTGTTACGTGTGGTTTTTAATCAGTGAAACAGAAAAGGTAATGTGTGGTTGTAATCCAGCAGTGTTTTTTGTAGCTGTAAATGAATGTGCCTTTTCCCCATTCTCATACTGGCCTTGTAGAATGGCATAGGCCCTGTGGTTTGACTGGCCTCCCTCTCTCCTTTCTTAGATTAGCCTAGCCTTCCCTCCCTCACTTCCATGTATCCTTCTCTCAGTTCCTCCTCGTCTGTGTCATCCCAGTGGCCTCAGACAGTGTCAGTGGTATTATTAACTTGGATCCTTTCCCTCTTCTGCCCTGATCTGATGACTCGGGACTAGCTGAAGCAGCTAGAGACAACCTAGCTAGAAGAGCTCTCATTAGTCTTCTGCTGTTGGATCAACGGAAATGAAAGTAGGTGAGGAGAGGAAGCCATCTAGAAGGTTTGACCTGCCAACAGACAAATAAATAGACAGATTATTTTCATCTGGCATAATCAGGGAGTGGTCTAGTCTAGTAAACCTGAAATTAGTAAATCCCATTTCATAGGGAATCTGTTAATCTGGAGGTTTGAAGATCTGAGGAAATTGTGGGAAAGGGTGTTTGTCGTCAAGGCCACTGTGCCTGGCAGTACCACGGTAGTGTAGGCAAAGAAAGTAGGCTGTCAGGGGGCCAGGGAGTAGAGGCCTGTCATGTCTGGGTACAGAGGCCTGGAGTGATCAAAGTAATGGGCCTCCTAGACCGAGTACACAACAGACAAATGGTCAATATTACATCTTTAAGTTAAATTGTTAGTGGATAGAGAGTGAGAGCGGTAAAGACAGACAGAGAGATATAAACATACAGAGAGAGAGAAAGAGAGTGTGTGTTAAAGGAGCAGTAAGAGAAAGACAAAGAAACGGACACAGAGTGTGAGAGAGAAAAATATAAGGATAGATGAGGGTTTGGGGGCTGTCTGTCCGTAGTCCTCCAAATGCTCAGCTCACAGAGCAAGGTCAGGATTAACGTAGCTGCAGGTCTTAACAGCACTTAGGCTGCCACTGTTGAGATCAAGTAGCTTGTGTGCAACACTGTTTCTTCTGTTGTGTGAGATCAAATCAAGTTAGCCTTGCTCCGCTACATCTCCCACTTCAACAACAAGTCAGCTGTGCTGCTGCTATTCTACATCAGAACAAGAAGTATAAGCGTTCCTTTAGACAAGCGTAGCTTCCACTCAGTCATGCGTAGAACAATGGTATGACCAGAACACTGAGTACAGATCTGTCTGAACCAGGGCATGGAACCTCAGAGCTGCTTTTCCACCAGACATGATAGGTGGTGATAGGAAACTCAATTGCTGGGGACCTTCTCTGGCCTTCAGCAAGGTTGTTTTCACCATGAGACTGTAGAACATCTGCTGTTGGCCATATGCTTCATGGTTGCTGCCATGGTTACCTAATACCTGTTCAGGGGTAACCTACTTGGAACAGCCAATCATCTTGTTAAAAGGGTTCTGTTTATGTGTATGTAGCTTAAGCTAAGAGGAGTCAAGAGAGAAGCCTAGCCAAACGAATGCTTTAAAGAGTCATATATAGAATAGAATAGATTCAACATCAAGCTTCACACACAAACAAACACTCATCCGAGCTTTCTCCTATTTGCTCCAAGGCACCGTTGCTATAGTAACAAGGGTGTGCAGTGCCAGCTGCATCATCAGTGAGTCAGCAGGCCTCTGAGTGGTCGCTATGACAATTTGGGTTGTAACTTCCTACTGCTTCCTGTTCCTCTTTCTGGCAGTGATGTAGACCTGGTGATATCACTGGGGCTGTGTTAGGTAATTCTTAAATATAAACACAGTTATCCTGTTAAAAGTTATCTAACATCTTTGTCTCCAACTCAATCATTTATACTGTCATCAATACAAACAATTCTAAATAGTCATTGGTTCATTTAAAACATGCAGTTCTCAAATCTAGTTCTGTGATTGGAGTTCTTCAGTCAAGATACAGTCATTTGACCCAAGGCAAACTGTCCCCCGAAATTCCATTAAAGTGATAAGCACCCTCCTAAATCTACAGGGGGTATCTGCCCCATCTAGCCAGATGTCCCTTCATGAGGGGTCACTCTATCTGTAAGATATTGAACTCCCCTACCACAGGCAGACTCCAACTGATAAAACTACTCAGCTGGAGTCAGAAAGCTTACCTCCCCCTCATGGAAATCTGCTGTTGAGAACTCTATTGTTTTAAACAGAATAAGGGTTACATCAGAAATTTCTCAGGCTGACTGGAGGCTGCAATTTACGACACTACCCAAACACCCCAACATTCCAAACACACATTCCATATTATGTATTACCAGCATTCAAACATACAGATACATACTGTACATTTTCATCAATCTACCTTTAAATATATGTGTTTAGGCATCCATGTTGGACACCAAACTTTATGAATGAACACAGTATAGCACAGTCAGAAAGGATGTGCATGCAAAGTATCTATAGAAAAATGTGAAGATGTCAGTTGAGTTGAGGAGAGCAGTAGAACAGAGAGCTGGGACTGAGGCTGAGCCTTGGGCAGGGGTCAGGACTGAGGCTAGGGCTGGGAACGTCTACAGGCTGTCTGACAAAACAAACAGTAACATTGTTTCAGTTCTCTTCCATTATTCCTTTGAGTGTGTTTATGCATATCAAGATAGGACATAAGGACTCAAATGCACAACATAATTGTGGAATTTATCATTACTTAAATCCCAAAACAGAAATCGGGCCCCTGGTCAATAGCAAGTAAAACGGTAATAGGTAAAAGAAGACATACAAAGCTGGCATCTAGCAAGCATCAAAGAGACGGACAGGAACAATTGCACAATGTAATGAAGAATAGGTGAGGCTGGTGAGGCTGATTAATTTGTCAGGAAAGGAGGGGAGGGGATGGTTCTGGTGGTGCTAGGAGACATATGGAACCTGTAACACAGACATGCACATAAACACATACACCTGGATAGTCAACCAGAGCACTGACAGTGTGTGTGTGGGTGTATATACGTTTCCCTTTGGTAAGATACATTACAATTCCTAGGTTTTTAAAGAATTATGCCATATTGATGAACAAATTATGAAATCTTGCTCCACCTGTCCTCTATCTTTTTCTCTCCCTTTCTGTCCAGGACACAATTAACAACAACTCATTTGGTAAAAAGGACACCTGGAAGGAGTCAAACTCCTCTTCTCCACACATCACAGGTGTGTGTATGTGTGTCCAGGCATTGTGTGTATGTGTTTTAAACGCCCTCACAGTGATAGAGTCTGAACAATTTGTGTAAGTTGTTATCACTGACCATGTGAATCAGTAAATTACCTTCTAAACTGTCTAGAGAAGCATGCAGGAAACACAGTAATCACTTCCATGATCCTAGAAACAACCAGCATATTCGCTTAATAAATAATCTCTTGTTTTGCTTGCATGTTTGTGCCACGTGTGTGTGTTCTAAGGAGACCTGACGCCCACTCAGGGCCATATCCGGCAAACGGAGAGTGAAGTACAGCTTAGCAGCAGTTCAGCCTCCAAGCTCAGAGGAACAGCACCAGCGTCTTCTCACAGCCGGCCCACCAGAGACAGCATACACACACGCGGTGTTGCTACAGACACTCACAGCAGACCACAGGACCAGAGTTCAACTGCCCCTCATCGACCCCCATCCACCCAACGTATCCAGCGCAGTGCAGCGGGAGCAGGAATGAAAGAGGGGGCTGGGATGAGAGAGGGGGCATATGGCTGCCAGGTCAGTACAGAACAGCAGCCCCCGGAGCCTACAGACGAGATCTATTTGACCCCTGTCCAGAAGGACTTAGACAGGCCCTTCCTGTCCATGTCCAGTGAGGGAAACCGCATGTCCATCAGCTCTGACACGGAGGGGCCCCCACAACACCCCCACCTCTCCCTTCCTGACCGGACCAACCCCTCCATCAGTGAGGAAGAGGATGAGGTGTACCCCCCCGTGCCTCCCCTTGCAGGTAAGACCTCCCCGGGCAGCCTTACTGCTTCAGAGGGCAGGCAGGAACATACCAAGTCTGACCAAGAGGGGGGTTCTGGAGGGACTCTGAGGATTGGCCAGAGCAGCAGCTGTGAGGCCAATGCAGGCCTCTCTTATGACTCAGTCAAGTACACTCTGGTGGTGGACGAGCACGCCCAGCTGGAGCTGGTCAGCCTGAAGCAGTGCTACCATAGCTACAGTGATGGCGGTGATGATAGCGATGCTGAGACGGTATACGAGTCAGCCAATGAGGACGAGGATGAAGACAATGAGCAGGTGCACCGGAGGATGAAGAGAGACTCGTCATCTACAACATTCTCACACCTCTCCAAGGCCCCGTCGTCCTCTGAGTCCCTAGGCATGCTGCGCTCACGCAAGTTTCTCAATGTGTTTGTGAATGGACACCATCGCAGAGCAGGTGAGGGTAACAAAAAGTGTTTAACAAAAAGTGTTTTAATGTGGTGCATTACCGTTTGTGAAAAGCCATGGTTGAACAGAACTTCAAATGCCCCTGTCATTCAACTGATGCACAAATTTTTTTTTTGCGATGTATGATATATATTACAATAGACCTGGAGTGCTACCATTGCACCCATGATGTAATTTACATAACACCTGCTGTCTGGTCTGCAGGTGCAGAGTCCTTCGGCCTGTTCTCCTGTGTTTTAGGTGGAGTGGAGAGAGAGCAGAGCCACAAAGCTGTGTTCAGGTCAGCCTCTGGTCTACCCCCCCCCCCCCCCATCTCAGACTGACCCCTGACCTTCCCATAACCGCATTCTCTAATAGCCTGAGATCACTGTCAGCAGAGTTACCATTTGATCTTCTCATAATCCCCATTATTTTCTCTCTGGAGTACCCCACTGAGATGTGGTTTGAAACCTGTGTGTGGTGGTTACCAGATTTGTGCCGCGTCATGAAGATGAGCTGGAGCTGGAGACGGATGACCCGCTGCTGATGGAGGAGCAGGCTGAGGATCTGTGGTGTCAGGCCTACAACATGAGGACAGGCGCCAGTGGTATCTTTCCTGCCTATTACGCTGCCAAAGTCAACCAGGACCACCTCAAAGGTACCTTACTACGTGAGCCAGCAAACTAACAAGCTGTAATCACCCATACACGTCTCCTATTTGTTCATTCACTAGATAAGTAACATACTGAGAAGGTAAACCAAAAAATTACCCACTGACCACAAACTAACCCATCAACCAACTAACAAGCAAATTAGTAATAACGAGTCAGCCAATTAATTCATAAACAAATGAATCAAGACTTTGGTGCATTAGTTGGTTCTTACAGGTAGAGGCGAGCAAATATTAACAGTTGCCAGATGGAGCATGTGCTATGTGGGAGTGTCCTGACGGTGTGCGTGATCTGTGTGCCAGGGTCTCCAGGTGATGTGACTGACCGGTTCAGGGTGCATTTCCTGGGCAGTGTCCAGGTGCCATACCATAAAGGCAACGATGTTCTCTGTGCTGCAATGCAAAAGGTAGACACCCAGCCCCTGGTGCATTGCTGGGGTAACCCCACACATCATCTCAGTTACCAGATCAGTAGAACTGTAAGCTACCTTTCGGAATGTTTTCTATAGCCTTGTGCTTGTGTAGAATCTCGAGGATTTAGATTTGGTAGTAGAGCTACTTCTCAAATCCCTAAGCCTGGATTGCTTGTTGTGAAATAACAAGGAAAATATCAGCAGCAATAATTTTGCTATTGTTGTTGTTTGGTCGCTAGATTGCTGCCAACAGGCGAATGTCCATGCAGCCTCCCTCTGCATGTGTGGTGGAGATCAGCTTGAAGGGGGTGAAGATCATCGTGCAAGATGAGTGCAGGACCTCAGAAAGAGTGTGTTTTTATAAGCTTTTATAGCACACTTTTACTTTACAATGGGCGTTTTCTTCACCTTTTCTTGACATGGTTACATGCAAGTAACCATGTTTTTGGTTTCTTTATACCTAAGTTCTTACATGTATGTATGTATGTATGTGAAGTGAAGTGAAGTGACGTATTGTCAAGTATGGTTACCCATACTCGAAATTTACCTCTGCATTTGCATGTGCATGTGTGTGTATGTATGTATGTATGTATGTATGTATGTATGTATGTATGTATGTATGTATGTATGTATGTATGTATGTATGTGTGTATGTATGTATGTATGTATGTGTGTGTGTGTGTATGTGTGTGTGTATGTATGTGTGTTTGTATGCATGTATGTGTGTATGTATGTATGTATGTATGTGTGTGTGTATGTATGTGTGTGTATGTGTGTGTGTATGTATGTATGTATGTATGTATGTATGTATGTATGTATGTATGTATGTATGTATGTATGTATGTATGTATGTATGTATGCATGTTATTATATGTATGCCTACTCCCTCTACTGTATGTATATGGTTAGAGGAGCTCTACTCAAAGCTCAGCATCATTTACTGAGACAGTTCCTGTCTAGTGTTGCAGCTCTTTGGAGAGGGTAGACATTATCCTCTTGTGGACTTGTGGAGTAGTGCGATCATTCAGTGCTATAACCACAGGTGCCTTGCATAATGATATAGAGTCCTGAAGTTGGGTAATCCTGTCGATTTACATGTGATCCCAGCAATGACCATTAACTAGCTCACAATGTGAGAGTGGAGAAAGTAAGGTACAGCCTAGGATCTCTGTGCCCTGCTGCCACGTGACCCCAAACAGGCAGCGATCACAGGGGTCTGGTCATGCAGGCACATCCAGCAGCTGTTCAGAAACATGGTTTTAAGAAGCTGTGCGTTCAATAGTTTGCAGGTTCTGAAGGTCCAACATGCCTGAGTCTGTGGCTTCAACTACAGGGAGAAGGATCAAAGTCAACCAGAGAGTTGTTGGTAGACAGTTTTCTTCACACAATTCATCTTTTTGAGCCCTTTTTCTCGTCTTGTTCTCCCCCCTCTCTCTCTGTCTCACCTCCTCTTTCTGATTCTTCTTCTGTCACTCTCTTTTTTCCTCTAATACCCCTCCATCTCTTGCTCTGTTTTAACAGGGGGACAAATGCTTTCACTTTTTCCAGCTGAAAAACATCTCCTTCTGTGGCTGTCACCCAAAACATAACAAGTGAGTTATTGGTCTACAGCTATGACAGTTGAAGAATGATTGGCTTACAACTATAACGGCTAAAAAAGGATTGGTCTACAGCTGCAATAACTAAACAGTAATTAGTGTACAGCTGTAACATCTGAAGAGCGATTGGTAGTCGTTGTAACAGCTGATGTGCTCGGCAGGAAGAGGAGCTGATCTGAGGCTTTGTTTCCTGGACTCTAATAACACCAATCTCAGGGCTTTCAACACAGAACTTCAAGTTCTCATCCAGGAACTCAGTCCTGTAGATGACAGTGCAGAAAGTATAAAGTCCTCCTCTCTGATTCCAGGTATTTTGGCTTCATCACCAAACATCCCGATCATCAGAAGTTTGCCTGCCATGTAGTCATGTCTGAAGACTCCTCAATGCCAATGGCTGAGTCTGTTGGGTGAGAGGGCAGACACTTCTCTTTTCTTCTTTTCTTTCATTAATTTCACCTTTCACAATGCTCTTTTCATCTCTCAATCTCTCTTCTCATCTTCTCCTCTCAGCTCTGCAAGTTCCCTTAATCATGTTCTCTGATTTATCTACTAACACAGCAATATTGATGTTCATGCAGACTGCATGAGAACAATTATCAACCGGCATTTTCTTACCTTCCTGTATACAGGAGAACCTTCAAGCAGTACTATAAAGAACACATGGGCTACTCTTGCCCAACCGAGGACATCTTCTTAGAATAAGTTCAATAACTAAAAAGTGCCCCCGAATTGTCATCTAAGGACTTGCATGGTTGGGTTTGTAAACTTACAGTTTACAGAGATTAATGGAAAAGCTTTGGCTGTTTCATAAAATAATATTCACATTTGTTATTTATAATAAAGAGCTATAAGTCTGTATAATTGTAGTAAGCAGCAGCTGAGAAGTACATCTGACATGAGATACATCGAGCCAAACTGAAAACATTACCAGTCAAATACCACAACAAAACATTCATGTGTTTTCCTTTTAAATGTTTACAGGCCAAAACAATGTTCTTGATATTCACTGAAATTTGGAGCAGATTCAGATTTGACAGTATGTATTCTGGATTAGAAGGTTTTAATCTAAAGCATTGTCAACATCCACACATCATTCACATGCTTTAAATAAATGAAGACGGGCACCTTGTCTTTCTCATCTGAACCAAAAATAGAAATGTACCATTTCTTGCCATAGACCTAGTGAAACTAATGTAGCAACTGAGAAGTCAGAAAGAAGGATCTATCTCAATGCTAGTATTATACACATTGTTCTTAATTTTTTTATTTCAAGATCAATTTCTCTGAATATGTATGTAACACTGTTGTGTTTTAAACCTTACAAATGACAATCTTAAGAAACACGAGACACATCCCATCATAAAGAAATCTCCATGCTTACACACCTGCAACTTTGCAGTGTCATTTTTCAGTGCATTTTTGATCATATTATGGAACATAATGTTTATTAACTACATGTAGACCATGTACATGACAAGAGAATTTATGGTGTTGTAACATACTCATTCGTGACCTAATATCATGTGTTTAGTGTGGATGGTGTGTGTTGTATGGAATTCAGTTACTGTATGAAGTCCAATAATCTGAGGGTTATGGTGTATGAATCACTCTGCTTTTTCTTCCTTTCCATGACCCTCCAACACCTGAGAGACCGTGTTCGCTAAATCGTATGCCACAGCTACGTGTAGTGCCTATTTTCTATTTATTGTGACTTCATGAAGTGTTGCCTTATTATTTTGATGGGTTCCCTGACAGTGCAGGAGTCGACATGTGTAGATGTATGATGTTTGTCCAGACATGTTGCTTGGGTTTGAAATCAGCCTGTTTGTCGCATGTTACCAGTGTATAGTGATGTAGAGAACAGGACAGGTTGATCCAGTCTTAATAAACCCTAGGGCAGCCTCGGTCCTGTCTCTCGTGTCTCTCCTCCGTCAATTGTTACTGCAATCACAAACTACAGCTGTAATCACTTTCATTGATGATGGTCACACAATATATTAATTGATACATATTTAATTAGGATAGGATATTATAGGAACATTATTTTGCATAACACTGGGACACATAGACAGCTGAAATAAGATAGCTAACACTTATTTACAACCACATTAACTGCATTTGATTTTCATTAGCATATGTGTAAACAATTGAGTATACTTGTATAATATCCCTATGATGAAGATGTGGGTAGTTTTTACCATTACCAGGTCCAGACAGTAGTCATGCTCTACAGATGGTTTGCAGTGTTACTGTAGGCCACAGCAAAATACCCAGTGAGTTTGTGTGTCTATGGGTCTAGGATAGAAGTTAGGGTTCAGCGATGGGGTCTAAGGTACATGAAGTCAGGGGTGGGGCCAGGGATCGGTAGAGGTCAGAGGTGGGACAAGGTCAAAGGTGGTGGAGGTCCAGGGTTGAGGGAGTTGAGCGGTCAGTTCTCCGAGGAGTCAGTCTCCTCTGTGGAGCCATCACTCTCCATCTCTATCCTCTTGCGGTGATGCAGTGACTTGCGAGGAGAGGCCTTCCTGGGGGGCTCCTTCAGCCCCGGAGCACTGCTGCTGCTGTTGGACGTGGGGCTGATGGCGACCTGGGAGATGCTGGAGAGAAAGGGGGTGAAAGGGGGGCTACTCTTCATTTAATGTAAATTACTTTGTAAATCGCTATAAATAAAATCTAGTAACATGTCTTCATAGATCGAGGACTACAGCATGCTGCCTCCCAGAAAACTCACAGCTTCTCCACTTCCTGGTCCATTTCTGGGTCAATGAGCAGTTCAGACTTGTTGGGCAGAGCGCCTGGGTAAAATCATCAGGTATAATTATCAACACTGACTAGTATGATAAAAACATCTCACATCCACTAAAGCAGCTTTTCCACCTCAACTGACCAGAACATGTCTTCCTCAGAAACACATCTTAAAGAATTAGAGGGTCTCTTTAGGCCTTTGTTCGCCATATTTGCACTACAGGAACCTTCCCTAGGATAATAGCTAAATGAGTTTGCTATTGTACTCACCACACTGTATAAAAGCGGTCAAACCACTTGTTGGTCCACCAGACAGAGCCACTTCTGTTTGTGTTGTCCTTGACGTTCTTATGATCTTGCTTTAGCTTCTCTCAATAGTGTTCTAGACTTTGTTCTTCTATTCTATTCTACTATTCTCCATGTTGTCGAAACTTGCGTCCGCGGAACGTTAAATTGGAGCTTGAATAATTATTTGAAAACTGTTCAATTTTACTGGGAGCGCTCAACCAACCATACCAATCATAAATCTTTGGCTCTGCAAGCCTCACCACCAAAAGTGAATAGTGTCCTGTATTTTGGGGAGAACTTATTTGGTAACTGCTTTTTGCTCCCTGAGTTAAAGAGAAAATTCCTGTAGTAGAAACCCATCTAATGCCAAATATAAGACAAGTTTCACACCGCAAACAAGCTTGCTCTTAACATTGATTATCACTCACTAAATATATAGCTATAGTATATATGATGCCTTACCAATGTCCTGGTTGATGTCTTCATGCCTGGCCAGAGCCATGAGATAGCTGTAGAATGAGACTTTCTGGCTCTGCTCCAGGACCTCTCTGATGGCCAGGGTGGAAGGGTGGCTTGGCAGGAGCACAGAAGTTCCACAACTCAAAGCTCTTTGGTTACACACCCAACACTAGTCACCTACCAGCCCTTAACCTATCAAGGGTAGGAGTAACCCTAACAGCATTGGAGCAAAAGCCAGTTGGTCGCAAAGCTACCATGGGTCTATACACCTTCAGACCACCCATACAGGTATAGTGAGTTAGGCTAGTGTCTGTGTGATGGGGGTGGAAAACATTACAAATATTACACTGTTGTTACCTGTATTTGAACCTCTCACAGAGGCCCTCAATGCAATCCCCAAACAGAGAGGAGTCCACCCCCTCCTGGGTGTCGTCCTCCTCAGCTGCCACCGGGTGAAGCTGCTCCACTGACGTGGAGGTGGGAACGATTACTGTGTTGGGGCTTTTGCCTGACAGCAGGTCCTGGTAGATCATGGAAACACTCTCTAGGAACTCTGTCAATGGAAAGTACATGTATGTATCTATCAGGGGATATTCACTATCAGTGTTGAATAGTAATGATTTATCCAATACCTTTAGATATTCACAGGTAAATAGGGACAAGGGATGTATTCGGGACCAGCAATAACGCCTTGATGCTTACCCCCAAAGTAGAACTGCAGTTGGAAAGAGTAGAGGAAGTCGGAAAAGGACAGCAGGGAGTCCAGGGCATCTTCCATCAAAACAATCCTAGAAGAATGGATTATATCAAGGCATGAATGAGATTACTAATTATTTGAATTTTTTATTATAAAAGTATAAGGTAATAAACAATTGCCACAACAGACCTGGCTGCATTCTGAACCATCTCCAGTGGGAAGTCTGGACAGAGGAGCTGCAGCAGGGAGCTATACTCCAGCATTGCTAGGAGGTCTGGGAAAGTACAGAAACACCCAGAACATAATAGAACAGAATATCAGAAAATTGAAATTAGCACTAAGATGATGACATATTGATATACATTCAACTACACAAATAACTCCTGAACCTGAATGCTGAACCACACCTGGTCAAATGGATTGACAGAGAGACATAAGTCCTACCTCCGTTCTTCCCAATCTGCCTGTAGCACCTCCAGAAGACTCGGATGAAGGAGGCCCTGTTGTGAGGTGTGGCCTTGATGTAGCTGAACTCCCTGAAGAGAACATGGTTGCCATTCTTCACACTGCTGAAGCTGGGCACACAGGAAACACAACCACATTCTTACAGACAGAGCAAAGAAAACACATCTTGAACTTCATTATTCAACAACCTTTCATATTACAAAACTGAAGAAGCAAGGACGGATTTTGAAAGACCAGAAGTCAGGGATGCAATTTGGTTATCTGGATGGTTTTATGCACTTGCTAGCTGACGGACTCATTTTATGAATTCACTTAACACATTGCTATGGCAACTGTTATTCAGCAAAATCCTAAAGATGACTTACTACTCAGCAAAGTAGCGAACCAAGCCAAACTGGATGTATTCCTCCTTGTGTTCCAATAGTTGAGTCACTGCATCATTTAGATAGAAAAGCACATTCGTTTCGCCTACAGGAATGGAATTTAAAAGATGAAGAGATGAAAGGCGAGGAAGATATATGGGCGAACCATAAGGTTAAAAAAATAACGTTGAAACTCAAGCACAGCGGAACTGCTTCTAAGCTTAAATTAAATGGATGGTTACGCTTGCATCGTGCTTACGCTAAATATATTCCGCTGGTAGTTTTATACTTTGTCTCTTTCTGCAGCTAGGCTACCGTATGTACTAGTAGCCTACACTACTACTGTAGCATTAACTAACCATACTAGCAACGCTATATAAACACCTGCTGTGCACTTACCTAGGTAATCGTCCACTGAAAGAGCTGTATTGAATCGATTCATTTTAGTGCACATATTTGTATTGGTATTTGCAAAATCATACGTTTCTGGTGCTAGCTATCTGGTGTTATTTCTACATTCCCTAGCTAGAGCTAGGCTACCATTTTGTAGCCGACTTCAGATTAGGCTTCCATGGTTACTGTAAATTCTGACAACTCTTACGGGTAAGCCTGTTTTATAAAACGACGTATCCTCTACGGGCGGGGTTTCCCTTTGCTAGAGACGACGCAAAATAACCACTAACAACCGTACCACCAACACAATGTTTTTAAATTGCTCAATGCCCTACCCGCACAGATATTTATGCACACACTCATTATCTGATTTGCTGCTACCTCCTCCCTCCCTATATTTATATAAAAAAATATATTTAAAAAATAAAGAATTTTCCGGGTCCCAAATTAACATTAACAATTAAAGCACTGTAGGCCGCTCTCGACTAGAATTTGAACTTGACAGACATGACGTAGTACGGCTTTGGGTAGCGCCCATTTCACATGTTCTCTCCCATTTAAAATCTCCGCCCTTGGAGGCGTTTCAATTTAGCTACCCAGACTATGATGAACGAACATCGATTGCATCTACATAGCTAGCTAGCCAACATCTCTTTGCCTCGAGATAGACTGACAGGTAATTCAACGTTTTGTACTGTTTTATTAATTCTTGCACAATGAGACAAATTCAAGCCCCGTTGACGGTCACACTGCACAATGTCAGCACACGTAGCTTGTACAGTCAAAGCTGCGTTTTTTTCTAGGCCTGTTGCGAATGATATAGCTCCATAGTTAGCTTAGCCATGGTATCCCGCCGTCCAGCCCGCCATCCAGCTGCAGTTCGTAAACCTAGCTTGTATCAAACAATATTGGGTGTTCCATTTTCTGTATGCTGGCTTGCATATGGTTTTATTCGACGTATTCTCTCTAGCAGTCTCGCCCTGTCTACACTGTGCTGGTTAGCATTTATACTAAAACCACCGCTGGATTTTTGCTACCTAACTACTCAGGCCAGCTTGCTAGTTTAGCTAGCTAGCACTTGCTAGTTGTTAATAGTAGCAGCTATAGCTTTGCCTGCCGTTGCTACCCACACTGGTGTTACGATTTCATTAGCCGACGTTCGCACACCCAGAAACGGCAACCACGACACAACCAGGCTAGACAGCGCCTCACGGATGCTCGCTTCTTGTCAGTATTTGGCGTAGTAGTATTAGTCATATATGCAAAGAATTCCGCCTTTTGTACATTACATCGGTGTTAGTTGGTATTATCTTTTTAGTCCACTTGAGGCAAGCAAGCGTGCACATAAGGTGATTGAAAAGGGTGGTGTCGCAGTTTTTGTTCTCAGCTTGGACATGCAGCCAACGTGTCCATAGATAAAACGTTCTAAACGTTCTAAAACTGATCCCAAGACAGCTAGCTCAACATGGTATCCTATCTCCAAAGTCATAGTATATAGTGGCCTAATGGCCTATAGGCCATTTAACCGCCTATAGAAACCTATAGGCTGTGCACGTTCTAGAGGATGGAGGGATGCAGAGGTGTTTATTCCGTAAAGCTGTTTATTCCGCAACCATGGATCAATATGTAATCTGAAACGACAGCCCACCGAGTGCATTAGGGAATCACATGTTAGTCTTAAACACAAACAATACAGAGAGATGCTTGCAGTACAGAGACAGCCTTTACAACACCCTGCAGCTCTAATAGTTTGTCATCCTTGTCCTACTGTATTTTTGTTTTGAGCTACAATGTTGATCTTGGTCGATAAGGGGTTTGCTCAATATTTTTGGCCGTCTTTAATTGCTGTTAGTCCACATAGTATATTGTATTGGTAAAGAGGAAAATAATTGTTTTGATGCTTGTTAAATATAGCATAACCTTGATTACCACCTGGAATTACAACTCAACCTCTTTATATAAACTATGCTTTCAAATTAAGGTATTCCATTTTATATTGTTTCAATTATTGTGTCTATGGTACCATAAAACACAGCGAATGAGCACCCACAGCTGTTAATTGAGATATCTTTGACTTTAATATTTGCAGTTTAATTAAAGTTTATATTCCAGATATCTTGGCTGAAGAGAAACCCATCCAGAAGGCACCATGGGCGATGACAGTGAGTGGATGAAGTTGCCCGTCGACCAGAAATGTGAACACAAGGTGAATGCTGCTTTTCCTAATTACATCTCAGCTTACAAACTATTGTAGCCTATTGTTAGAAAGCAGTATTACACAACCCTGCTTCAGTGTTTTTTGACAAACCTAACAATCTACCGTTCTTCACATCTGCTATATTAGTCTTCCGCCTGCCGACTATAGTACATGCTCCAAAAATTTGTACCAGTCTGTCCCAAGATGGTAATGTTATGCATTGGTTCTGTTTGCTGCATTGGTTCTTTCTATCTAAAAGGGTAGGTTGGGCATTCCAGCTAACAATGCTGTGGAGCTCAACATAACTCTTCGTTACCACAAAGGATCATACTTACTTCAAAGTAATGATCATGCACTGCTTTTGCTTGAACAAACAACTGTCAAATTGTAACATAAAAGGCAGGGGCCCTTGCTGATCGTTGTCTACATCTAGGTCAGGTTCAGAACAGTCTGTGTCCTGTGTACTTTGATCCACATCTCCGTGCTGATGGTTAGTTTGATATTTCCCCCCAGCTATGGAAGGCCAGACTGAACGGGTATGAAGAGGCCCTAAAGTTGTTTCAGAGGATTGAGGACGAGAAGAGCCCAGAGTGGGGGAAGTACCTGGGCCTCATCAAGAAGTTTGTGACCGACTCCAATGCCGTGGCCCAACTCAAAGGCCTGGAGGCAGCACTGGCTTACATTGAGAATGCCCATGTGGCTTCAAAGTGAGTCTTGCTTATGAGCTCTTAAAAACCAGCCTATTCATCGCTGTATGTGTGTTTTGAGGATTGTATGTTGTCTTCCATAGTTTACCTGACAGTGTAGCCTGTAGGGTTACAGACTGAGGGGCAGTTCCACAGTATCTTGGCTGCTTTCCTCTTTCAGATCTAGTTCACTTTTGTCTACCAGCAAGTGAAATAGACTAGTTGTCACAAGATTTTGCCACAATGAGTCTGTCCATTGGTCTGCGTTATTGATTAGCCTGTTTGTGAATGGTTAATCACGTTGTTCTCTGCTTGTTTTGCTCTCTCTGGGAAACAAGACTTTTTGAGCTGCTGTGAGGGTGACAGTGGTGTAACCTGATGCCTGCCTGATGGTTATTTATAGAGAGGCTGGCATCACGTACTTCTATTGTGTCAGGCCTGTGTAGGCATGGATTACACTGTTGCTTCAGGTGTTGGAAGGATGCATCCTTGTTTAGGTCCATCCACACAAGGACAATAGCTAGTTTTCAGATGCAGATGATTTTCTAGATCAGTGGTGTCAAACTCCGGTCCTTGAGGGCCGCTGTCCTGAAGGTTTTCGATGTTACCCTGCTCCAGCACACCTGATTCTAATGAATGGGTTGTTATCATGCTCTGTGGAAGCCTGATACCAACCCATCAGGGAAACATCGAAAACCTTCAGGACAACGGCCCTCGAGGACCTGAGTTTGACACCCCTGCTCTAGAGCATCTAGAACAGGGGTGTTGAACCCTGATTTTGTGTTTTCAGAACCACAGGGGAGGTTGTCTCTGGAGTGGTTACGAAGGTGTTCAACCAGCCCAAGGCACGAGCCAAGGAGCTGGGGATGGAAATCTGCCTCATGTACATAGAGATGGAGAAGGCTGAAGCGGTCCAGGACGAGCTACTGAAAGGCCTTGACAACAAAAACCCGAAGATTATTGTATCGTGCATTGAAACATTAAGGAAGGGACTTGCGTGAGTAAATGTCCTTGACTTTAATGATGCAATGGCTTGTCTGGACTAAATTACACAATGCTTTTTAAGTGACAGATTCCAGACAGTACTTGCTTTACCTTTCTGTGTAAAATTTGAATGACTTATGTGGGCTATGTCAAACTGATCTGAAATGTTGATATCTTGTGCACCCCTTTTCAGTGAGTTTGGCTCCAAGATAATCACTCTGAAGCCTGTGGTAAAAGTGTTGCCAAAGCAATTTGAGTCTCGGGAGAAGGCAGTTCGAGACGAGGCCAAATTATTAGCCATTGAGATTTACAGATGGATTCGGGACGCTCTGCGTCCCCCCCTCCAGAACATTAACTCTGTACAGGTAAGTGCATATGTATTAGTGGGGGTCTAGAAAAAGAATCCTGCAAGTCTGACACTGTGTGCCCATTATAAACTACGGTGATGGGTCCTAACTACCCTGCTGCCGTAAATTCTCTATTCCTTGTCCACACTTGTCCACCTAACGTGGCCTGTCTCGTGATAATCAAAACTACTGCATGTGGAGGTGGGGGGGGGTCTAAGTCTGTCCTGTGTTCCTCTCCCAGCTGAAGGAGCTGGAGGAGGAATGGGTGAAGCTGCCGACCTCCGCCCCCAAGCAGAGCCGCTTTCTGCGCTCCCAGCAGGACCTGAAGGCGAAGTTTGAACAGCAGCAAGCCTCCCGGGGGGATGAGGTGGACGGAGACGACGACGACGATGGCGAGCCAGCAGTACAGGTCGACCCTTACGAGCTCCTGGAGCCCGTGGAGATCCTATCCAAAATACCTAAAGACTTCTATGATAAAATAGTAAGTTTGGGGTCAGTGGTGCCTGCTTTGGCCTTCGTTTATAGAGAGTGTGATGTCTGTTGAATGTGATTCAGGATTCAACACCGATTCCGAATCATATACACAATCAGTCTGAAGCTCTTTCAAGACAATGGTCATTGTTACAGATGAATTGTCACATGGTTGTCTGTGGGGTCCACATTACATGAGACAATGTCTGATTGGTCAACAGGAGGCCAAAAAGTGGCAGGAGAGGAAGGAAGTGTTGGAGGCGGTGGAGATCCTGGTGAAGAATCCTAAACTGGAGAACGGGGACTATGGGGACTTGGTCCGAGCTCTAAAAAAGGTACAGAATATGGACAAAATGCATCTTGGACAGTGTCGCAACAGGGATCTAGGGCAGTCTCTTTCAGTATATTCAGATTAATTTGGTGCTGTTTTAATTAATTATTGAGGGCTGCTAAATGCTCTGGTCAGTGTTGGCGGCATTGTGAACTCTCCTGCTGTTGCTCAGGTGGTGGGTAAAGATGCCAACGTCATGCTGGTCACCCTGGCTGCCAAATGTTTGGCTGGATTAGCCACTGGACTTCGCAAGAAGTTTGGAACATATGCCGGATTAGTGAGTTAATCTCAATGCTTTTGAAGCATGTCATTGCACTCTGACTTCTGCCAAAGTTGATAGACAATCTTACACACACAACCTTTTTTAGATTCGTTTTTGAATGTCCTACTTGAGGCATCTCATCACAGTTGAGATGGTGACTGGGGCCGTGCAATATAGATCTTATCTTCTGCGCTGTGTTTACAGGTGGTGCCAACCATCCTTGAGAAGTTCAAAGAGAAGAAACCTCAGGTGGTTCAAGCTCTTCAGGAAGCTATAGATGCTGTGTTCCTCACGGTAATTTCAGATATTTACACTGGGACCCTACAATCACTCCTTTGGGCAATTTTCATTTTGAAATTTTATTTTACCAACCTGTGAATATGTCACAACATTTTAAGACATCAGTTTAACTGATTTATTCAACATTAACCCCTGAAATATGTCATGTAAAGAGCGGAAATGTGTCAGGAAAATGGTACAGCTTGTCATTAACTACTTTTTACTTTGAAGTTCAACTATTGGCCTCTCGTCTTAATTCTGTGGTGTGTTTTAGACGACTCTACAGAATCTTAGCGAGGATATTCTGGGCGTGATGGATAACAAGAACCCCTCCATCAAACAGCAAGCCTCTCTGTTCCTGGCTAGAAGTTTCCGGCACTGTACCATGTCCACCTTGCCAAAGAGTGTTCTCAAGCCATTCTGCGCTGCATTACTGAAGGTATAAAAGAGGTTTCTGATCCAGGCTACCTTTGGACAAGCTTTCTGGACAGAGATTAAGAAATCTAATCCTGGATTAAAGAGATTTGTTAGAACAGTTAATGCTAGTCCAGGAGCAGGATTATCATGTGTCTAGGAAGTGTCAGTGTTTTTTTCCTGAACTTTGAATGTAATGTTTCACCACTTTGGCTGTTATGGTTCCTTTCAGCAAGTGAATGATTCTGCCCCGGAGGTGAGGGACGCTGCATTCGAGGCTCTGGGCACCGCTATGAGGGTAGTCGGGGAGAAAGCAGTCAACCCATTCCTGACTGACCTGGATAAATTAAAACTAGACAAGGTGATGCTCAGATCTCATGAATTACGCCCAGTATATCTATAGAACATTCTGTAGCATTTGTTGGCTGTATTGTGACAGTTGTTTGTACACCAGAAAATAATTTGAGGCTGACAACCAACTAGTCCGCTCCAAAGGCAGCTTCGAGTCAGGCCCTAAACCAATCCATCACTCTCACCCATCACTCTCATTTTTACGTGAACAGATAAAAGAATGTGCTGATAAGGTGGAGCTACCTGGCGGGAAGAAGGCAGGAAGAGTTGGGGAGCCAGAGAAGAAAGAGAAGCCTGCCTCCAAGGCCCCGCCCCCTGCCGAGGCTCCATCCAAGTCCTCTGGACCTCTCAGGAAGGCCCCGGCGGCCGTCAAGGTCAGTCTGATGGCTGCTTTACCTGACCAGACTGATTGTTACATACTGTAGCTGGCATTATGTGTGTTCAGTATATTATTTTGTAACAGCAAGTTTACCTTCTTATGCTGCAGTCTTCTGGGCCTCCTAAGAAAGGCAAACAAGCCTCTGCTCCTGCTGGTAAAGGGAAGAAGGGTTTGGAGACCAAGGAGGTGGTAGAGACTGAGCTTTCGGTCAGTATAGAGTTCTAAGGCTGTCCATTTTCACATGTTGTTGAGATGAGTGACATGTCTGAACACAAAGGAGCCACATCTTTGATTTATTTTTCTCTGTGTGTATGTGTCCCAGTTGGAGGTGTGTGAGGAGAGGTCAGCCTTGGTGCTCCCAGCTTCCTGCATGCAACTGCTGGACAGTGCCAACTGGAAGGAGCGCCTGGCCAGCATGGAGGAGTTTCAGAGGGTAACAAGCATCTGTTCTTCTCTCAGGGATCCAGAGAGGTAGACTAGAAAGACGAAGTAGCAGTGATGCTACTCCAGTATTACTGTCACCTAGGCATGGGCCGGTATCAGACTGTGGCGGTATGATAACCTTGAGGGGGAAATTAAATTGTAAACTAATCTGCTCTTCCCCAGAAAGATATTTTCCATGGCTCTAGTTTAACGTGAAACTAGGCGATGATAGCTAGTTCTAGTTTGGTATTGTAATTGATTCAACCCCCATTGATAACTAGGTAAATTGTCAAAGTTTAGACTGAGCTGTTCGCAATGAAATCAGAAACAAGAAATCAAATGAAGGCCATTTCAATAGCTCAGCACAAAAAATACTTCAAGTTGTTTTCCCAAATTCAACTGAAAATGCAATTAAAAGGACTTCTCCCGTCTTTAAATTATTAAAACCTCTGAATGGAATCCTTAACAATAGCATAAATATGCAAAACAGATGTGTAAGGCACATTTGATGAAACTAAATTAGTTCTTCCTAGTGCTTCATTAGTTGCACCAGGTATGCTCGAGCTGAAACACAGGAAATACCTGTACTGGCTAGTAAGTGTTGTTTCAGTGTTATGTTTCATTGCATGTAAGACAAATGGTTAAGTAAGTTAGGCAAAAGTACTGGTCAAAGTTTCTCACAAGTGCTAAACTTGCCAACTCTTAGATTGTTGCAAATGTTCATTATACAAATGTTTTAGTATACCGTTGTCTTGAGTTTTGCAACAGTGAAGGGTGGGGCTTCTGTAAATGGGGATATAATACAATATGTATCGCCTCCTCTAACAACCACACTTAAACGTCTTAAAAGTTATATTTCCTTCATCTGTGGCCGTCTGAATCAGAATCTGTTTTATTCGCTATGCAAGATATACAAGCATAGAATTTACTGTGGCAGGAAAGTGCAAACATAGAACATACAGTATATGGAACATAATGAAGGTAGATGAAAATATAATGCAAATCTATTATAAAATACAAATAAAAGTGCACACTAGCTGTACAGATGGGGGTAATATAAAAAGCAAGTGGAGTGTATATATAGTACAGGGGGAGGGGGGTGGTATATACACAGTAGTGCAACGGGGGGGGGGTGTATACACAGTAGTGCAAAATCACAGTTTTAAGTTGTCATGTCATGTGCTAAAGTGGCTTGTGCAGAGTTCAGTAGTAGGATCCAGAAACGGGGGTGTGGGGGTGTTGGTAGTTGAATGTTACTTTCAAAAAATCCCATACTAAAGGGAAAGGCTCCAGGGGTGCACCTCCCTCATTATATACACTTGTTGGTGACTGACTACTTGCTCGCAATAACCAAGATTTCTTTCTCTGCCACATGAAACCTGAGGGATTCCTGCACATTCTGTACATAAAAACAGCTCATACCGCAGTAACGATATATGAAAAATTACAGGGTTATTGAAATGGACTTTCATACTGTGTTATACTTTGAAATTGGTCCGTGCCTGCAGTTACCCCTCCCTCACATATCCCTTCTTGCGCTATTGAGGAAATCCCCAAAGCATGCAACACTCTCCGAGCTTTGACGTTTGGGACAGCTCATGTTTGAGATTGTTTAACAGGCTGTCTTTTGTCAGTATATGGGAGCAGAATGTTGGGAGGATGGTGTTGTGATTGTTGTGTCTTGTTACCAGGCTGTTGAGCAGATGGACAGTGCAGATATGCCTTGTCAGGCTCTTGTCAAGATGCTGGCCAAGAAACCTGGATGGAAGGAGACAAACTTTCAGGTAAAATGAATTCATATATTTATTTCACTGCTCGCCATAGTAATGGGTACAGTTGGAAATGTGTGTGTGTGTGTGTCTAGGTGATGCAGATGAAGTTGCACATTGTGGGCCTGGTGGCCCAGAGAGGCTCCTTCTCCAAGACGTCTGCCTCTGTGGTTCTGGACGGCCTGGTGGACAAGGTGGGGGATGTAAAGTGTGGGGGCAAGGCGAAGGAGGGGCTTACCGCTATCGGAGAGGCCTGCTCTTTGCCTTGGACAGCCGAACAGGTGGGGATCCCATCGCTACCGAGATGGTTAAATACATGCATCTTAAAATGGAGATTAGATTAGAGAAACTAAGAAAATATTCAATGACGTAGAGTAAGAAGTGTAAAGATGTGTGTGTGTCAGGTGGTGTCTATGGCTTTCGCTCAGAAGAATCCTAAGAACCAAGCTGAGGCCCTAAACTGGTTAGCCAACGCCATGAAGGAATTTGGATTTGCTGGGTCAGTGTCAACTTCAGAATGCTTGTTTCTTTTACCAAGTCATAAATGAGGGTGATATGCCTTATCGTGTCCTGACTTCTCAGACCATTACTGCAAAATATGAAATTGTTCCTGACACTGTTCACTTTGAAATTCGCTCACCTAGGTACCAACGAGTTTAAGTTAAACATTTAATTAAAAAAAGAACATTTAAAACCGTAAAATCTTTTTTCTTTTTGGTGTATGCTACCTAGGATCAATGTGAAGGGATTCATAAGCCACGTGAAGACAGCGTTGGGGGCCACCAACCCAGCAGTGAGGATGGCAGCCATTGCTCTGCTGGGGGTCATGTACCTATACATGGGCGCTCCACTACGCATGTTCTTTGAGGATGAGAAGCCTGCGCTGCTGGCACAGATAGATGCTGAGTTTGAAAAGGTAACGTGGTCCTTTTCCTGTGCATGTGGGAAGCCTTTTGCCACTGGTCTGGACATTACTGTAACTACGTCCGTAACTGCCCTTCCTTGGGAAAATGTCAGGGTCATATCTATTGAATGGATCAAGGCATACAATGCATAAGTTTTTGTTTTACCCACCTTCTCCTCATGCAGATGCAAGGCCAATCCACCCCTGCCCCATTCAGAGGCACCAAGAAAGGAGCAGAAGAGGTGGGTGAGGAGCCTGACGACCAGCAGGAGGAGGAGGGGGGAGCAGTGGACATCATGGATCTCCTCCCCAGGACTGACATCAGGTAAACTCAAGCTAACACTACTACTTATACTTCTGATGGGGTATATTTCAAATGACGTTGTCAGATTTCATGTAGCAATTAAGTCTACAAAACCAAGAGCACAAGTTATGGTTTTTCTGCTGCTCCTCTGCCCACCAGTGACAAGATCACATCAGACATGGTTTCCAAGATCGGAGACAAAAACTGGAAGATTCGAAAGGAGGGTCTGGATGAGGCGGCGGCTGTCATCTCGGAGGCCAAGTTCATCCTGCCCCCACTGGGAGAGCTGTCCCTCGCCCTCAGGGGACGCCTTAATGACTCCAACAAAATCCTGGTGAGCCAGGAGTCTGTTCTCCTTCGGTTACGCATCAAATCCTTTTTATGGGTGGCAAATAATCATTACGGAGCGCTGCTACTATGCATAGTTTAACACCACCTCTGTTTCTATTCTCAATTCAGGTCCAGCAAACACTGAGCATCCTCCAACAGATTGCCACGGCAATGGGCCCTGGTCTGAAGCAGCACGTGAAGAGTCTTGGCATGCCCATCATCACTGTCCTTGGAGACAGCAAGGTACTGACCTCTGACCCCATCATCCAACATGTTCAGTCACCATTCACATCCAGCCTCATCCACCATGTAGAGATGCTCACAGAGCAGGCCGAGCAGTCTTCTCAGTTCCTGGTGCAATGCTGATTGTCTCCTCCCCCTCTCTGCCCTGAAGACCAACGTGCGTGCAGCTGCCATGGCGACCCTGCAGGCATGGGTGGAGCAGACAGGGATGAAAGAGTGGCTAGAGGGAGAGGACCTATCAGAGGAGCTGAAGAGGGAAAACCCATTCCTCAGACAGGAGGTAAACAGGAAATAAAACCACTTCCCCAGACAGGAGGAGGAGATTTAATCCAACAGTGATTTATTAACCCATGTTCTACCACTAACTGTCTCTCCCCCCCCCCCATTGCCAGGTGCTGAGCTGGCTGGCAGAGAAGCTGCCCACCATGCGTGTGGTGCCCGGAGACCTGATGCTCTGTGTGCCCCAGCTGTACGGCTGCCTGGAGGACCGGAATGGAGACGTGAGAAAGAAAGCCCAGGAGGCCCTCCCCACGTTTATGATGCACCTGGGCTTCGACAAGATGAACAAGGCCACTGGAAAACTGAAGGTCGGTGGACATGCATAGAATTGAAGACTTTTTAAACTTGTGACTAAAGTCACATGTTGTTTCCGACAGACTTCCTCTAAGGACCAGGTGATCGGCATGCTAGAGAAGGCCCGGGCGGTGATGCCAGCCAAGCCTGAGGCTCCTGCTGGTAAAACTGGTGCATTTAAGGCCTCCAATGGGAAAGCTGCACCAGGTTTGTCTCTCTGAATGTCTTGCTAACGTTCTGTATGTTCTGTTGAAAGGTGTTGAGTATGTTGATGGCTCTTGTGTTCTTCCCAGCTTCATCCAAAGCCAAGCCTGAGAGTGATGACTATGGGTTTGGAGAACCCAAACCAGAGGCCAAAAAGATCAAACCAGGAGCTGTGAAAAAGGTCTGTTTTAAAATGTGTACATGTGTCTGGTAGAATCGCTATCTTTGCAAATCATTAAATACCCTTATCCCTTCACTTTGTGGCCTTGTGTAGATCTACATGGCATTTGATAGGTGTAAGCAATATGGTGGTGTTCATCATCCAGCCTTAAGGTTAGCTACGTTGAATTGTCCCACATATATCCAGTGTGGTTTCAGATCTACACAAGGACAAAGTTGTGGGGACTAAGCAGTGTTAAGTCCCACACCACACGCACACTCGTGGTACCATAGTTCCTGCTGTGTTAAAACACGTCCCCTGTCTATATCTACTAGAGCGTGTTGGTCCAGGAGCTGGGCGGTGGCTCAGATAAAGAGACTGTCAATAAAGATAAAAAGGTTTCCAAGGGGAAGCCAGTCAGCCAGCAGGTACACAGGAAATTCCGTCCTAATACTAATGACTAATGAAGCTTCAGGAAAGAGGGGCCTGCTCCAAGACTGACCACTACTGGGTGGGGTGGGAGGGGGGTCTGCTCTGAATAGGCGTCAATCATAAATCCATATGTAGCGGCAAATCTTGCATGATCTTTGGAAGGTTGGACTGTTTCCTGTTTGTCTTAAGTGTGCAAAGAATAACTGCACTTTTGTATCCTCTTACCGGATTGCTCTCCACTACATGGTTTGCATGTCTGTCTCTGTCAGCACTGCCTACAGTGTGACAGTCCTACACCTCGTTAATTCTTGCACTTTATAACAACCATGTGGCTCTTTATGTTTGAAACCAGGCTTTCACCTGCTGTTTTTAAGCTAAGCTCCTGAAAGGTTTGCAGTTGTACTGTGTTGTGGACTGTAACCCTGACTATCTCTCTTCTCAACTCTGGTACCCTGGATACCTTCCAACGTCCCTCCTCCCCATCCTCCATACTCTACTTCTTCCCTATCCTACCTCCCTCTTCCACCCCCAGGGCACAGTGGGTAAGAAGCCTCCCGTAAAGGCCAGTGTGAAGGATGACGAGGACCGCTCTGGCCCCATTTTCATTCTGGTGCCCAACGCCAAGGAACAGAGGATCAGGGAGGAGAAAGGTCTGAAGGTGAGAACCAGCATCTACCACCCAGCAAGAAGATGGGTGTAGTGATGGGTGATTGGGTGAGATGTTTCGCCTGACCAAACCCTCTTTCATCATGGCGTCTACTTGTTTCTGCAGGTGCTGAAGTGGAACTTCATGACTCCCAGGGATGAGTACGTAGAGCAACTGAAGACCCAGATGTCCACCTGCATGGCCAAGTGGCTGCAGGATGAGCTCTTCCACTTTGACTTCCAGAGACATGTCAGGGCCATCTCCACTATGATGGAGGTATCTCGTGTGCGTCCGTCCGTCCGTCCGTCCGTCTGTCCGTCCGTCCGTATGACCTTGTCTTGTCATTTTCTTTTCTTCCTACAGCGCATGGAGGAGGAAAGCGATGCCACCATCGGCTGTCTGGACCTCATCCTCAAGTGGTTCACGCTGCGCTTTTTTGACACCAACACAACGGTGCTGATGAAAGTTTTGGAATACCTCAAGATGCTGTTCGCCATGCTCAGCAGGCAGAACTATCATCTCAACGAGTATGAGGCCTCTTCCTTCATCCCTTACCTCATCCTCAAGGTGAGTCGACAACCTCATCCCTGACTCATCCTCTAGGATAGTCACATACTACAAGAAAATGCTATTGATGTTTGCTGTCTGGCACTAAGCATTGAAACATTTCAGCAAGTGTGAACTCTTCCAGTGCTTCTCACTTCTCATAGTATTACTGTCATATCTGTTGTCAAAGACTGTTTAGTGATACCTGGGGTCGGGTGTTGTTTCTGCTCCAGGTGGGGGAGTCTAAGGATGTAGTACGTAAGGATGTGCGGGCCATCCTGGCCATGCTCTGTAAGGTCTACCCTGCCAGCAAGGTCTTCCCCTTCCTCATGGATGGAACCAAGTCGAAGAACTCCAAACAGAGAGCTGGTAAGACCAGAGTCTCTTGCGCTCTCACTCTTCTGTGTGTGTGTGTGTGTGTGTGTGTGTGTGTATATTCACGCATCAGCTTAGCAATCTTGGAGGAGGGGACAGTTCATGGGACAGATGCAATATGTACTGTTGAATGATCTACGGGACCGTGATGTGTTATGTTAAATGCTAATCACAGATGCTTGGTGATGTATAGATCTGTAGTACAGTTATAACAACCTCTTGAACCTAGCTGTTTCAGACTCTACATCTTACCATCCCTGACCTGCTGTCCTCCCCCAGAGTGTCTGGACGAGCTGGGTAATTTGATTGGGAACTATGGGATGAACGTCTGCCAGCCCACGCCTGCCAAGTGCCTGAAAGAGATCGCCGTGCACATTGGAGACCGGGATACGTCCGTCCGTAATGCCGCCCTCAACACGGTGGTGGCGGTCTACAACGTGTGCGGAGAGCAGGTCTACAAGCTCATCGGCAATGTAAGGCCTTCGCCTAACTACGTGTTGGCTTTTGCAAACCTTCAACTGGTTCTTGGCACCACTGGTCGTTGACCATACTTGATTGTTTCTATAACCCAAGTTTACAGGGTTTACTATCAGTTCTGTGGAGTCTGGGTAAAAGGGTAAACTGATTTGATGTCAATCTCCCTCCACCCACAGTTGTCAGAGAAGGACATGAGCATGCTGGAAGAAAGGATAAAGCGCTCGGCCAAGAAGGTCCAGGCTCCGCCTCCCAAGCAGGCAGCAGAGCGGGCCCAGAGAGAGAACCCGCCCAATCCCACAGCCACCTTCATGCGGAAACCCGCCCAGGTGCAGGAGGAGGTGCCCAACAGGCTGAAGTAGGTGCCCTCTTGCAGGGAGAGTGGGGGGCAAATTAAACATCCCTAATACTGCTTCATTCAATCAGTTCTGAGTTTGCTTATCTTATGCCTCTACATGTACTCTTTCAAATACTTGATGTGCACTTAAATTAGCTTGCATGGCTTTGTACATGAGAAGGGTCCTATTGGTTCAAGTGTTCAGCAAGTTTTTGAAGGCTGTAGATGCTATTCTTCAGTCCTGTGGTGTTCACATCTTAATCCCACCGATGCCGATATATATAGATATAGATAGACATAGATATATATCTATATATATCTATATATATATAGATATATATATATATATACACATATACATATATACATACATACATATATACATACATACATATATACATTACCGATTTTTCCTTGCATCCTTCCACCCTCTCTAACTAGATCTGTCTCTCTCCTCTTCCTCCTCTGGCCTCGCTCTTTGGGTATTTGCAGAACGTGACGTCACTAAGCAGTAATGCTGTCAACATCACTTTTCTGCAAATGCTCAAGGGGGTGTTTCATTGCATGTGGTGTGTCTTAATCCTGGGTATCTCTCCTCCTCTCCCCCCCTCTCTTTATCGCTGCTCTCCTCACTTGGACAGAATAATGTATCGTACTTATAGGATGTGAGTACCTCCGTCTCCCTGTGTGTTGACCTGCAAAACCACTCCACACAGGGACCACCACCTCTAGATATACCATAGAGATAATCCAAGCATAATCAGAGATTGATGGACACGATTTAGACCTAATCTGGGAGTTCCACTAACCCACCTGCACTAAACCACTATCCTCCCTTCCCTGCTTACTACTTCAGTGTGGATGTTTGTGCTGACTGTCTGGCTGGCCTTCAAGTCCACACCAGTCGGACTGTATGGCCAGTATAGTGGATATGTGAGAACAGCTGTGTTTGATTTAGATCAGTGTTTTATCAGCTGTGTTCTTGAAGACTGCACAGTGAGGCCCATATGAGTTGATGCCGCACCCTAGCCAAACCTGGGTAATGCATTTAATGAATGTGAAATAGTTGTGCGCTAGATTTAGACCACCTTGTATGCCGAGGTCTGCTGCTGCGTTCTTTTTAATGGAGTAGTTTAACGCCCAATGGCGTCCCCAACCCTGTGGGTCCCAAGGAGTGCAGCTGACGAGCACTGATCTAAACTATGTGGTTCTGACCGCCTCCCCTCCTCTCCAGCCAAGCGCGTCAGAACGCCCACCACGACCAGACAGCCCCCTCTATCCCTAAGGAGTTCCAGCTGGACCTGGACATGATCGAGAACGACCACACACGGGTCCGCGAGCTGCCTGATCTGGTCCAGCACAAACTGGATGAGCTCCTGGAACCCATCGTGATCCCAGAACCCAAGTGAGTCAGGATGGTGGTTCTGTTTTTTGGTGTGTGTGTCTTTGGTCAGAACCCTTTCTGCAACCCGTGAGGAGTGATTGGTGTAGATATGGGTTTGTTGTGGAATGACTAGTAATCTATAACTTCTTGTCCCCCCTCCTCCCATCTCAGGATTCGCTCGGTGTCCCCCCACTTTGATGACCTCCACAACAGCACAGCCTCCACCATTAACTTTGTGATCTCCCAGGTGGCCAGCGGAGACATCAACACCAGCATCCAGGCCTTGGCTCAGGTAGGCCTCAACACACTTCAGACATTGATGGCTACAACTATGAGTTGCACGTTAGGAAAATGAATTCACATTGTTAACAGAAGTCAAGAATGGATTGTTCACGTGGTTGCTAATATTCGAGTGATACCAGACCTTCCTGGCCTGGTCTTTTAGGATCAGACAAAGCCTAATGCTAGCCCTTCCTTTTACACTCTAACTTTTTAAAATAAGACTGCTCTACCCCTCTGCTGTCCTCCTTTCTTCCATATCCTCCTGCCCGAACTCCTAATGTCATTGGTCTCAACAGTACAGAGCTGCTGTTTGTACTTCCTTAAAATAGCCTACGTTTGCTATGCTGCCCCCTGCCTGTGTCTCCTCAGATTGACGAAGTGTTGCGTCAGGAGGACAAGGCAGAAGCCATGTCGGGTCACATCGACCAGTTCCTCATCGCTACCTTCATGCAGCTGCGTCTCATCTACAACACACACATGGCCGACGACCGGCTAGACAAGAGGGACATTTTCAAGCTCTACAGCTGCATCATTGGAAACATGCTCTCGGTGGGCGCACTGGCACACCAATGCCACAAGGGGGCTCAAAGCCAAAGAATATGAACTGTGTCCTCCTGGTAGACAGTTGATAATTGGCCAGTGAAGAACCAGTCTGTTTGCATGTTTGATGGATATAAAGATTGTGGCGTAACAGCAGTAAAGCACTTATGTCTAAGGTGGTTATTCACAACTAACGTATACTGGAAGGTGGGATTCATTCATACAAGAATTGTATAAGAACGATTGTGAAAGTTCTTGTTCGCGGCCAAACACACTCCCCCCATCTTTATGCCTCTTACTCTCGGCTCCCAGCTGTTCTCCATGGAGAGCCTGGCGCGGGAGGCGTCCATGGGCGTCCTAAAGGACCTGATGCACGGCCTCATCACCCTGATGCTGGATGCCCGGGTGGAGGACATAGAGGATGGGCAGCAGCTCATCCGTTCCGTCAACCTGCTAGTGGTCCGGGTCCTGGAGAAATCTGACCAGACCAATATCCTTAGGTTAGAACCACCCTGCTGGTCACAAACACCTGCAGATCTGCAGATCAGGTTTGGAGTGGGGCTGAGTTAAGGTGTTCGTGTTGAATGTGGCCCTTTCTTCCCTTGTGTCTTCAGTGCTTTGCTGGTGCTGCTCCAGGACAGTCTAACCACCACAGCAGGCTCTCCAATGTTCTCTGAGCTGGTCATGAAGGTAACTACACTTC
Organism: Plecoglossus altivelis; assembly: GCA_036571765.1. Taxonomy (NCBI): domain Eukaryota; kingdom Metazoa; phylum Chordata; class Actinopteri; order Osmeriformes; family Plecoglossidae; genus Plecoglossus; species Plecoglossus altivelis. The sequence continues at coordinate 6,634,624 of BROE01000003.1, read as the reverse complement.
CTGGTTTCTCTCACATCCCAGATGAAACAGTCCACTGCTGAGTCCTGGGTTTCTCAAATTAATCCTTCTTCCACCTTTCTCTCCCTCCTCCCTCTCTTTGTAACCTCAATATAATACCCATCTTTTTCTCTCTACCCTGCCCCCCCCCCACGCGCACACCTTTCCCTCCCCTCAGTGTCTGTGGCGTATGATCCGGTTCCTTCCGGAAACCATCAGCAGCATCAACCTGGATCGCATCCTACTGGACGTCCACAACTTCATGAAGGTGTTTCCCAAGGAGAAGCTCAAGCAGCTCAAGAGTGATGTGCCCCACAGGACCCTCAAGACCCTTCTGCACACACTCTGCAAGCTGTCTGGAGCCAAGGTGTGCGCATGCACGTGCACGCTCACACACACACTCACTGCAGATCAGTCAAGATGTAACTCCTCCTCCTTCTCCCTACCCTGAAGATCCTGGACCACCTGTCCATGATAGAGAACAGGAACGAGTCGGAGCTGGAGGCCCATCTGAGACGTGTGGTCAAACACTCTGGGAATCTGTCTGGGTTCAAGTCTGACCGCGGGACCGAGAAGGGTGCCCTTAGAATGGTGAGGCCGACTGCAATCAGCCACATTCACACAAACTTGGCACACTACATTGTACTTTACACTACACTTTGCTACTTTGTTATTACATTTTACTATACCTTACTACATTCTACAACTATAAAATGTCTTGGTACAGTATGTTACTTTGCAGTAGTATATCACACTACATTGCAGGTTTCTTCTGTAACACTCTGTATGTAAGCTTTATAACCATTATGAAGCAGATAATCACTATTACCAATAGTAACATACTTACAAGACCCACCTGTCAACCGATCAGTGAGAACGGTGTGCCTGTATGTCTCCTCAAGGATGACAGGATGTCCAAGGCTAAGGTGAGCGACATCCTGTCTGAGATCTTCAAGAAGATTGGCTCCAAGGAGAATACAAAAGAGGTACTGAGGATGCTGGAGAACCACATTTTATACAAGAGCCTTGTTGGTTTGTCTTGAGAGTTTTTAATGTGAGCTGTGTGCGTGTCAGGGCCTGACGGAGCTGTATGAGTACAAGCAGAACTACTCGGACGCTGATCTGGAGCCCTTCCTTCGGAACACCTCCCAGTTCTTCCAGAGCTACGTGGAGAGAGGCCTGCGTATAATTGAGTCTGAGAGAGAGGGCAAAGGTCGCATGCAGTCCACTGTCTTGGGTCAGATGATACCTCAGCATGAGGTATCATCAGGGCTCCTGAACACTAATGGGGAGGAACTGAAGCCTGCCGTCTACTACGAGAGGCTTAAGATACTCCGTCAACGCCAGGGTCTGGAGAACAACTCCAGGGTCAGTAAGCTCTGCTCACATTCTGCTGTAGACATCTACTAGAATAAACATCTTCTGTGGTTATTGGTTGAAAGACCTGTTTCCCCCCCCTTGGTCTTCCCCCACAGCAGCAGCAGGGTGGGGAGGAGGAGAGAGAGCGCCCCCCTGTCACCTCCCTGCTCTCCAAGCCCTCGGTGGCATCGTCCACAGACATGCTCCACAGCAAGCTGTCCCAGCTGAAGGAATCTCGGGAGCTGTACCAGCACGACCCCGCCCACTCCCACTCCCCCACCCGCTCCTCCTCCCCCTCCGCCAACCTCGACGACCTCAAGAAGAGGCTGGAGCGCATCAAGAGCAACCGCCAGTAGGCCTGCTTTGGTGTACCAAATTAACACACTGTAACAGAGGCCTGGCTCTAATATGTACAGGAAATATGTCCATCTAGCTTGGGGTGAATTCGATTCATGTAGCTGGTCAAGTTCAAAATGATGGTAATGGAGTGCACTAAAAATCAATTGTACCACAAGTTCTCATCTCATATTTGGGATACATATAAGGTCTGGGTCTTCTGCCTCTGTAGTTTCCCATGTAATCTCACCCTTTTCCCCTGCCCATTTAACATCCTGCTCTCACCCAGGCTCTCTTCTCAGTGCTCACAATGTGTATACATTCAGAAAATTGAGAAAAAAATTTGAACAAGGGTCTAATTGTATAAAAATATAAGTTGACTACTTTGTTTAGTATTGTGGCACAATATGTTTGTATATACAAATGGTCGCTAACCACTCAAGCTTTTATGTGTCCTGTTAGGGTTTCAGAGTACAGTTTCTACGTGCAGAATGCTGTAAGAATGTGTGTAACTTAAAGCTCTTCTTTGTTAGGGGTTTTAGTCATCCATGTTTTCAACATGGTCTCTTTGTCTAATCTCCTGGCCTCTTAGCCTGTCACCTTCTACTTCACTCTGCTGATTTTTACATTGAAGTTCTCGTCAACATAAACTTGAAGGATCTTTTCTGTTCCAGATGGCATGAAGTAATTGATGTGTTTTTTTTTGTAAATAGATTTCGCATTACTCCAGACTTATTAAATCTCTGGTTTAATAATTCCGACATCTGGCGTATTGTAGCTAATTCTGATGCATTGTTTTGTATTAATTAAAATGGAAGTAGTCTTAAGCTGTTAGCCTTGAGTTTGACTGTATAATTAATAGTGAAAATGGCAATAAAGTTTTTTTTTTTTAACAAACTACCAGTATGTGTACCGTCATGTTCTCGTCTGTACAGTGCTTGTCTCAAGAAACATCATGACTTAACATGTAAACTTTTTAATGAAAAAAGATGGATCATAATTTAAAGGGATATATTTTATGTACCATGTTATTTTTATGTAGCCCACTGCTATCCACCACTCATCCTCATTCTCTATTCACCGAACACAGACTTTTCCTAATCCCAACTATAGGTCCTGCCACTCGGTCACTCGCCTCAGCCTCCACCTGATTGGTCCATTCAAATGCTTGGGTTTTGGTGGCCTGCCAACAGAAATCCTGGGCTTCTTCCTGTATTCGACTCCACAGACCCCAGAGAGTCCACAGGGGATTAGGCCAAGCCCCCTAATTATTTTGGCTTTAGTTTTGGATTAAACTGCGGTACCGCCGACTCTTATTCACACTGCCCGTCTGATGAAATTTGAAGCGACATAAATACCGTGGCTCGGTTTCAATCCCATTATGCAGTTAAACCAGCATCAATGCTAACCCCAAGCAAGAGGACGCCAGCACCCCTCCTGTTCCGGCCTGCTCTGAGGCGCTGACAGCCCAGCCCCTTTGCCCCACGCCACAACTTAACCCTGCATCAATAGAGCCCTTTCAGAAGGCTGACACGCACACAGCACAGAATCAAACCTAAATATTGTTTTATGAGCTTCAAATAGGTGGCACCCCACTAAAGAAAGCTGGCCAACCAGAGACTGTTGAGATTTCCACACAGCTCTTAAAGGCGTTACTTGAGGAGAATGGAGGTGGATAGACTACAATGGCCAGGCTTGTGTTGTTCTTTCACCCCTCCCCCCCAAACCAAGAGAACAAAACAGACTAAAAACGTTAACAACAAGGAGCTGTGACTATTTGAGACTATGGGGGGAATCTTCAAATGAGTGAATTGGATTTTTCCCAGGTTGCGTTGTACAATGCTCCTAGTTTGGGAAGGGTGTCTGGATATGTGGAAACTAGTGTGAAATGGCTTCTTTCCCACATGTTGCATCACATTCAGCCGTGTGTCTACAGGGTGCATGGGAATGAATGACAAACCATATTCTAACTTTGATTCTATAAGACCTGTCGAATTGACCTACCCAGGCTCACTGTGCTTGCTCAAATCAAGGTTAGGGTTAACAGTTTAGCTTTTTTTGCTTTCAAAAGCTCACAGAACAGAGGCCCTATTGCTGCTCAAAGTGTGTAGCTTTCCACTATTATGGCTACAAGCACATGAGAATTCAGAATAATGTCCAACCCTACATGTGTGACAAGTGTGGACATTGTTTCAATCGATCAAAATTTTTCTTATACAGTAGGGTTAGTTGCTTCTAGGTGTCTGTCAGCAGAGGGCATGCTTGGTCTTGATCAGGCTGTTGCCCTAGTCTCTGGTCCTAGTCCCTGGTTATTGTCACTGGCCCAAGGCAGTCTCTAATCCTTGTCAGGAGAATTTCTTTAGTCAAGGTTACATGCAATATAGAATATGTAGAATCTGAAGAGAATGTCATTGTGCATGTACATTGAAATTGGATGCTAATATGATCAATGCAACATTCTTTTTATTCAAATTTATTTGAATAAAATAGCAAATAAATGAAAAATAAAGATACCTTGTTACACGTATTGTTGTCAGTGCTGGAGGATATTACAAGCTAAGAACATGTTGGGTGTAGCTGGAAGATCCAAAAGCACAATGAACAATCTTGGCTACATGACTGACTCAGGTGTACTTGTCTGTGATTATGGTGGAAATCTGCATTTACAGACACATAAAGCATAATTCTTATTTTGTTTATTTATGTTCCTTGTGTCCCACTTGTTAACATGAATGCAATGCAATGTTTGTGTAGTTTTGGACTGACATAACTAACTGGTTCAGCAAAAACAGAATCATTCTATATCATACTCACAGCATTAAAATGATTAATATCACATGCAACTAGTGAGCATTAATAACATGCAATTAGTGAGTAAGAGAAAGGGAAACAGAAAGAAAATAAGAAATGCAGAGAACTAGAGCCAGACCCTCCAAATGAATCCACTGACGCACCCTACTGGTCTGAGTCTGGGTCTTTCCAGAAAGACGGAGCAGTCATGCATGGCGCCTCTAATGGACCTTAACTAGAAGTACTGAGGTATTGTTCTAGTGTGAGGGCAGTAATCACAGTGAACAACAAGGCGCAGACACACAGCTGTAGAAGATGACATAGTTGACCTGGGGATCCTCAGGTCTGCTGAGTCTGTAAAGGATCGGATGAGGACATCATAAATGATTTGTTAAGGGGGCCAAGATTCTGCCACAAACTAACACAATGAAATGAAATGTCACCAGATACAAACATGAACTTATTCATTGTACTGCGTAAGAATACAATATATACTGACATGTATGGGAGTGGATTAGAAATAGTCAGGAAGGGAAATTGAAATTCAATTCAATTCAATTCAATTTATTTTTGTAACGCCCAAAATCACAACAACAGTTGCCTCGAAGGGCGACAAGGATTCCATCATTGGTCAATAAACAGAAAACCACATTATAAAAATGTACATATGATTTTAGCAAATTTAGAAATAAAGCAATGTAACCATACTGTTAAACAAATACATTTGTCTGTCCTTTAGTCCATTCACAATGAATATGAAAATTCAATTCACAACCTTCTCCAACTGAATCTCTTCTCTACCAAACTCCTGGATATACTTCCTCCGGGTCAATCAGCTGAAAACAGCCAACCAGGACATTGAATAAGGCTGTTAGAATTCATGAGGTTAACAGAATATGATGCTATAATTATTCAATTGTAATTGAAAGGTGTAATCTGTGACGTCTGCTGTTTAGTGACTAGTCCTTTAGCAGAGAAGGGGAAAGTGGGAAAGTGCAATGTCACACATTAACTGCTGGACTGCTCTGTCAGGCCAAGCTGCTTCCTGACATCAGAGCTCTGTATTCCCTGACTCAGTATTCTGTACTGCTTTTCCTAAAAACATTTGCAAATGATCACAAAAGAATGATCAAGCAGAGGTTGCGTTAGCAGATACATCAAGACAAGAAAAATAATGGAAAATGTATCGATCCTTGATGCTTCATACTAACTTTATTTTGAAAGTCTGCTTAGAGAAATGTCTCATATTCCTTCTATAACTATTTTCCCAGGAGGTAAGACAAGCTGCTTGTTAAAGCTGCACATTGGCATGGAGCTCACCACCTCCCTGTGGCCAAAGCCTTTCAGGCAATATGTGTATTTGGTTTTCTCACAAGTCCACTTAAATGGTTCTTTTGTTATAAGGCCCAGATTAGTGTAATTACTTCTTTGAGTCACACAAAACAATTTAAGAAGCGCTTGTCTTGCTAATTTGTTTTCAGCTAAAAGAACACATTTTCATTTTCTCTCATACCCCTGCTTCACTATGCAGGGACAAACTCTCTCTCTATCACACTAGAGTGCGATAGAGAGAGAGTTTGTGTATGTACATATGTGAGAGAAAGCTGATGTGTCAGTGTGTGTGTGTGTGTGTGTGTGTGTGTGTGTGTGTGTGTGTGTGCGCGTGCGTGCGTGCGTGCGTGTGTGTGTGTGTGTGGGAGGGAGGGAGGGAGGGAGTGTGACATGTGTTTGTGTCCAAGGGATTACAGGAGCAGGTCTGGGTGTGAATCTACAGGAGCAGAGTGATAGAGGGGTGGGGAAGACAGGAGAATCCATTACTTTGGTCTGTTTGCTTAGTAGTTAGTGAGGCCTAGCTACTTCTATATGTTTTACTACTAGGTTCCAGGCTTTTTTTCCTTATGGATGGGTGCCCTGCTACATTTTAATTGTGTGTGTGTATGTGTGTGTGTGTGTGTGTGTGTGTGTGTGTGTGTGTGTGTGTGTGTGTGTGTGTGTGTATGTGTGTGTGTGTGTGTGTTGATGTTTGTGAGAGAGACTATGTGGCGGTAGAGGTCTTTTTGTAGCAAGACCTCAACCCCTCAAATCCTCTGTAGTCCCACTGACCTTAGCAGTAGAGCCCTCTACAAAGCAAGTGGTTTGGAGACTTAGTGTTAGTGGCTTGAAGACTTAGTGTTCCTGGTGGACTTGCAGCATTACTAGAGAGGCAGAAAGGCTGTGTGTTTCAAGTGATACTTGAGGGTCGGATCCATTCGGACCACACATTCTGCTTCCAGCTAGCCACAGATAATTAAAGTCTATGAACTCTTCCAAAACCCAGTTTTTCACATTGTCTTGGATTATCTGATAACTAATCTCAGCATCAGAAAGCATCTTTAGAGAGGACTGACATGGTTCAAATTTAGCATGAACAGAACATTATGGAGGAACGTTTCCCTTTTAGCTTGGATCGGAATCCTGTATCATATACTTGAAATCAAATTACGAGGAGTATAAACTAAACTCCTTGTCATAAGTGAAAGCAAGACAAATAAAAAGAATGGTTGGTTGTGACGAGAAAACATTTGCCAGGACAAATAAGACATGCTTCTTCCTAGACTAATGCATTACCTTCTGAAGAAGAAAAATCTGCCAAGAACAACTGCTATGTAGAACGCTCAGTAGTAAATTAAAGTAAATCGTGTTCGAGTTTATGTGCAAAAGTGTGTGTCTGTAAGGGTGCACATACGTAAGTCTGTGTGTATATACATGCACACATGTCTGCGCTTATGTGTGTGCGCTCAGATTTAGAGAGATACAATTTTTACTGGTGGTGATTAATGTGTGAAGCTGCATCACCAGCCTGTGTCCTCTGTCTGTGGGATGACAGTGTGATGGCTGCACAGTGACTGTTCTCCGACATAATCACAGTAACATTAACCACTTCATTGAGGGCTCTGACCCCTGGCCTCCCTAGGGGGGAATTGGGTTCTAAGGGGTTGGGGCTCGGGAGGAGTCGATGTCTGGACATCCAATTTTAGGTATCTGCGATATATAGTGTGGGGGCTGGGTTGGTGTTTTGGAAGTAGGGGGCTGGTTTGGGTTGGTGACTGATGTCTGCAGGACAGGCTCAGGGCTGAATTCTGGGGGTCTAAGTTGATGGTCTGGGATGAGGGTTAGGCGCAGGGGCTGGGCCCCGTCTGCTCTCCCTGTCAGGGCAGAACTGGGAGTGAAGAATGGTTCAGGCAGGTGGTGTGACTAAGCAGAGGCTTGTTAGGCTGGGATGGAGGGAGGATGGAGGGAGGAGGAGGAGGAAAAGGGGAGTGTGCATCACCAGGAGGCTGCTCTAAAGAAAGCAGCCTTCTGGTTTTTAACAAACCACCAGCTGTTCACAACTCCACGCTGACCCTGTCTTTTCTCCTCTCGTACATTTTGATTCAATACATTGTTTAAAAAACTGTTTACCAACCACGGGAGACGCATTATCTGCCCTGACTTGCCAGAGTTACTTTTGCTGGAGACGTAAGCTCTGGAAGCAGATACAGACTTTAGGGAACCCTATATACTCACCACCAACACATCCTAGCTGATCACAGTAGTACTTTCTCATCCTGTTTGAACACTCTTATTTTACACTGTAATAGTCTTGTATTGTACAAGATACTCTTTGGGTAAATGAATGTGCTAAATACATGAATATCCAAAAATTGAATCAAAGGAAGGGAAGGAACAGAAGAGGAACAAAAACATTATTGGACACACTCCAAAGCATTCAGATTCAAAAACAAATACGTAAACCTGAGTTTGTGTGCTCCTCATGCCACACTGTACGTCCTTCCCTCTTTCACTTTTTTTCTTTTCCCCCCTCCATCCCCCTATTCTCTCTCCCTCTCTCTACACCCTTTCTCTCTCTCTCTCTCTCTCTCTCTCTCTCTCTCTCTCTCTCTCTCTCTCTGACCCCCCTTCTCACCCACACAGAAAACCCTCCATTTATAGTGATTTTAAAAGAAATTAATTTGACTTTAACTAGATCATCTTTTCTCCTTTCAGTCGGTGAGCCCCCTGGGGAGACGACAATAAGCTCTTTGAGTTGAGGAGGAGCCCCAGCAGCTCTGGGGTTAAACGGGCCTTTCCCCTCATGATAAATCACTGCTCAATGAGCTGCTCATTGTCCTGTATTGTATCCCTGTTTCAGCGCGCTGCCGTCTGGGTGTTAAGCTGACAGTGCTAATGAACTGGGGTCTTTGAACTCCTCCACCACACTGACTGAGAGCCAGAGAGCAGATGTCTGCTCTGAATTGGGCCAGCGACTGGTAAATGTACATTTGATTAAGAACATACGTGTGTGTGTGTGTGTGCGCATGCATGCATTTTCTGTGGTGAAGTGTGTTTGTGTGTGCATGTGTGTGTGCAGGCGTGCATGCGCGCAATGGGTGGGTGGGAGTGAAGTGATCATTCACTCAGGGAAGTTCATTTTAAAACAAAGACTTTTCTCTGGGTGTCAGTGGGCGTCTTGCAGAGTAAACCTCAGTGGACCATACCCGTTTTGTTCTTTCGTTCTCTTTCACTCACACTTGTCTCACTGCATGGACGGATGCTTTGGTCTTTCTGAGGTCTTCACAAATCAAGTGGAAGACCTCATAAATTAACCACCTACCACTCTAAAATCACAGTTACTGACACTGTTTCAGGCTCAGATTTCAACGAAAATGTCTGTGATTACAAAGATGAAGCCCCACTATATTGAACTCTACTATCTTGAACTCCAACAACACTGTTTAATCTTACTCACAGAAGAAACACAACACGTTACATCTATTATGAAATACCAAACTTTTGTTGGGTAACCTAACCTCCAGCCAAGCGTAAATTTAGGTATTATAACTTAGTAAGCAACCCTAAGAGGGAGCTTGAGAGAGAGAGACCTGAGAAGACATAGACACTACAAACAGGGATGACTTGATCATACTTGTTTGTTGTTCTTATACCTACTCTGTTATCACTACAGAAAGCTGTCCCAGCTTCCATTCACACACCTCATGTGGGCCAATAGCCCTTTAGACACAGTAGAGACCTGACTGGCTGTGTCATATTAAGCATGAATCCTAACTATTATCCTTGTGCTCCATCAGTCTTCATACTGACCAACTGAGGTCCATTCTATGGTCTCCCTCTAAATGTGGTAAATGTGGTATTACATGGTGTGTCTGCCAGTATGTGTGTGTGTGTGTGTGTGTGTGTGTGTGTGTGTGTGTGTGTGTGTGTGTGTGTGTGTGTGTGTGAGGGAGAGAGAGAGAGAGTGTGTGTGTGTGTGCGTGTGTGCGTGTGTGAGTGCAGGAAAGACTTGTGGGCTAAGAGACACAAAGAGATCAGGTGGATCTTGTGCTCTTTGTGGCTAAGCGCTCCATCAAGACCTCTGCCAGCCAGCCCCATCAGCACTGAGGTATGGAACTGGGTTGGCAGAAAAGAAGATCACACCGTTTTTGATTTAGACTATTTGCTAATTGCTCAATTCATATCAATTGGTTGATGTGAATAATTGCTGACTGCAAGTCAACATGTGAGTCACGGGAAGTCTTCTTCTGGTCTTCTGGAGTTCAATCTCACCAAGCCCGTCTCAAATTTCCCACTCAGTCTCCCTGAAGCACAAATACAGTCTCTCCCAGTCTCTAACTCATCTCCAAGCTATACAATATTCTTCCTTCTTGTGTTAAATCAGTTATCATGGAGAGATGGACCTCTTCCTCAGTGCTGTTGCCATCCTTGTCCCTTCCACCACCCTCCAGTTCCTTCTACCTCTCCCTGTCCCTTCCACCTCCCCCTTCCACCACCACCGCCCCAGTGACGGCTGAATAACTACTCAAGAAAATTAGAGCATAATGACCTGACGACAACGACAAAACCGGATTGGTCATGCAGGCCAGTGTTTAATGAGGTGAGAAACGTGTCCCATGGGTTTGTAACAACAGTGTTGTGCTTCCTCGTCACAGCCCTGTGTGGCATCTCTAACTCACTGAGATGGTACCAGATGCAACAGAGCCAAGACACAGAGGGCTGAATTGGGGAACCATATGTTTAGATAAGTCATGCTATTCCCTTTCCCACAGTCAGGGGCTGGCAGCGTGGCGAGGAGGGAGAGCACACACATATACACACATATACACACATATACACACACACACACACACACACACATGGACACACACATGGACACACACATGGACACACACATGGACACACATAGATCCACACAAACATGCTCAGAGCAGAAGGAGGTGTGAGTTTAGAGCTCTGGTGGTGGTCAGCCAGGAACAGCTTTACGACCAGACACACACACACTGCTGAGTGAAACACACACACACTGCAAGAAAAAAATACACACACTGCAGGGAAAAAACACATATCCATAATGCTGAGTAAAACACAAACACACTGCAGAGGGAAACACATTAATGAAGTACTGTTATAAGAAATTAATTTAAATCATAGTACTATATTTAATATTTAGTAATTGTCCAAAAATAAAGTCCATACACTTACAAAATCTAAACGTCCCAAAACACAATTTAAACTGTTTATTTAATTAAATTACGTCTTTATTTCTCCCATTAAATCCCATTAGGTAAATAGTTGTTTGGGGTTTGGGGGTTTGGATTTTGGGGAATAAAAAACAAACATTTTTATTTTTGTATGGTTGGCTGCACACACACACACACACACACACACACACACACACACACACACACACACTGTCGTTAGCTTCAGTCAAGTGAAGTTATTATACCCTCCCTTTTTTAATATACTGCACTTCTTGCCCTTGTGAACCTGTTGAGAGCCCCTGAAAGGACCTGGAGACTTCCACTGGTTCCTGAACACAGCCTGACTGCAGGGCAGGAAGGGGGAGCAGGGCCCTCATTCAGCCCCTAAGATAACACCACACAGAATGATAGACTCCTCAGGATTGTTCCTGTCCCTGGCCTATTGTCCCCTGGCTCAATGAGAGGGGATCTCAGCTGCACTTGAGGTTGTGGTCCCAGGTAGCAGAGCAGTGGAGAGATCATTCCCAGCGCATGCTTCACTGCCCCCTTATAGCCCGTCACCCCCAGCGCCCTGAAAAGCCTGGGAGCTAGCCTGAATGCACTACTCGCTTCCATAAACTTTTTCTCCTCTTGAATTTTCCGGGGATGTGAGCAGCGACTCCCAGCCTGCACTGGGACGGCACAGCCCTGAAAGAAAGAGACGCCTGTTTAGGATCACAGCCCCCACCCATTTCTATCTCTCTACCCCCACCTCTTTCTAGCTTGCCACCACCCACCCGCCCCATCCTTCTCTATCTCTAAATTCACTCCTCTTTATCTCTGTACCCCCAGCTCTCTCTATCTATTTACCTCCAGTCCTTCTCTACATATCTACCCCCACCCCTGTCCATCTTGCCAACACCCACCCTAACTCTGCCCACTCTATCTAACTAACAACTAACTCCACCCCTTTCTATCTCCCTAGCCCATGCCCCTCTCTCAAGATAAACTAAAGCCCTCTCCATCTCTACCTCACACATCTCTATCTTCCATCCACCCTCTTACCCATGTATCAATCTGTTCCTCCCCTTTTCTTTCTCACTCTAACTCTATCTCACATTCAATCTCCATAAATGTCTCTGTCTTCTTCCATAATGTTAAGTAAATTTCAGTTCCCTGTCAGCAATTTGGGCACGGTGTCTATGAGAATGTAAGAGCGTAGCTGTGGATGACATCATCAGGGCAGGACTGGGATTGGAAATTTGCAAGGGTCCCATCATGGGGCAGCGTTCTGGGATCCTCTGTGTGGATCTGACAGTCTTACAGACCTAAATGAGCCTGATACAAACTCTGACCCCCTTCTGATAACACACATTCTTAGTGCTATCCAATTCACGCTGCCCCTCGGAGACTTAAAAAGTCCAAGTGTGTGTGTGTGTGTCACAGTCATGGTTCTGCATGTGGATCGCCACCACTGTAATCTCACCTTGTCAACAACAAAGCTCTTTTCTGAGAACCTGCTGGTTGAGGGGGTAGGGCCAAAGGGCTGATTGACACTGCCTGTCAGAAGGGATTGACCTGAACAGCCGCAGCCTCCGTGCTTTCTGTGGAGAGCTGTTGGAGTGTGAACCCCCCCTCCATCTGTCCATCCATCATGTGGACCTCCACATCTCCACCCTGACTCCAATACAAGCCGCAGTTCAAAAAGTTACTGCTTTCTTGTGCTACGACAAAATCGACTTCAACAATAATGTTTGATCAGAAAAAGAAAGATAAAACAACAACCCCCAATCCCCAATTCATCAAACCATTCCACCCACCCTACCTTCTTCCTTCCCTTTATCTGTCTTTCAAAAACCGAAGGCTTTCTAAACAGCAGTTTTGATCTGTATTATCACCCAGTGATTCAGTGGCCATATTAGGGTGTCGCTCCGAGAGATATGAGAGTGTATAGATTCTGTGTTCCATTGATATTGACCTTGACTTGCATATGTTCAGTGACTTCAGAGGCTCTGACGTGCTCACATGAAGGCTGGATGAGAGGGGTAACCTGGATGTAATCAGTTAAACACCAGGGGGCTGAGGCTGAGGCAGGAGGAAGGCTGGGGGGAGGGCTGAAGGGGGCAGTGGGTGGGTTCAGGTCATACAACCTCTTGGCTCTACTTCGTGAACATTGACAGGTAGACATTGAACCCTGAGTTAGGTTTGAGGGAGAACAGATGAAGAGGTCCCATCTTAACTTCAAGCTTGAGGATAATAAACTAAATTTCAGGTCTCAGTCATGGAAGACTGTCACCCATACTTAGTCTGAAGTACCAACAGGTTTGTGATTGTTCTCATCTCATTCAAGGTAAATTAGACTGACAAGATTAACCGCCTCTGAACCAAAAACCAAATAAACATCCATCCATCCATCCATTTTCTTCCGCTTATCCGGGGCCGGGTCGCGGGGGCAGCAGTCTGAGCAGGGAGGCCCAGACTTCCTTCTCCACACACACCACCTCCAGCTCCTCCGGGGGGATCCTGAGGCATTCCCAGGCCAGCCGAGAGACATAGTCCCTCCAGCGTGTCCTGGGTCTTCCCCGGGGCCGCCTCCCGGTAGGACATGCCCGGAACACCTCCCGAGGGAGGCGTCCAGGAGGCATCCGAAACAGATGCCCGAGCCACCTCAGCTGGCTCCTCTCGACGTGGAGGAGCAGCGGCTCTACTCCGAGCTCCTCCCGTGTGACCGAGCTCCTCACCTTATCTCTAAGGGAGCGCCCAGCCACCCTGCGGAGAAAACTCATTTCGACCGCTTGTATCCGTGATCTCGTCCTTTCGGTCATTACCCAAAGATCATGACCATAGGTGAGAGTAGGAACGTAGATAGACCGGTAAATTGAGAGCTTTGCCTTCCGGCTCAGCTCCTTCTTCACCACGACGGACCGGTACAGAGAGCGCATCACTGCGGCCGCCGCACCGATCCGCCTGTCAATCTCACGTTCCGTCCTTCCCTCACTCGTGAACAAGACCCCGAGATACTTGAACTCCTCCACTTGAAGCAAGGGCTCCCCACCCACCCGGAGGGAGCAAGCCACCTTCTTCTGGTCGAGAACCATGGCCTCAGATTTCGAGGTGCTGATTCCCATCCCGGCAGCTTCACACTCGGCTGCAAACCGCTCTAGTGCATGCTGTAGGTCCCGGTCCGATGGAGCCATCAGGACAACATCATCTGCGAATAGCAGAGATGAAATCCTGTGCCCCCCGAACCAGACACCCTCCGGCCCCTGGCTGTGCCTAGAAATTCTGTCCATGAAGACAATGAACAGAACCGGTGACAAAGGGCAGCCCTGGCGGAGTCCAACATGCACCGAGAACAGGTCCGACTTACTACCGGCAATGCGAACACAGCTCCTGCTCCGGTCATACAGGGACCGGACGGCCCTGAGCAAAGGGCCCCGGACCCCGTACTCCCGGCAAACCCCCCACAGGGCACCACGAGGGACACGGTCGAACGCCTTCTCCAGGTCCACAAAACACATGTGAACCGGTTGGGCAAACTCCCATGAACCCTCAAGCACCCGATGAAGTGTGTAGAGCTGGTCCAGTGTTCCGCGGCCAGGACGAAACCCACACTGCTCTTCCTGAATCCGAGGTTCGACTATCGGACGGATTCTCCTCTCCAGTACCCTGGCATAGACCTTACCAGGGAGGCTGAGGAGTGTGATCCCCCTGTAGTTGGAACACACCCTCCGGTCCCCCTTCTTATAAAGGGGTACCACCACCCCGGTCTGCCAGTCCAGCGGCACCGTCCCAAAGCGCCACGCAATGTTGAAGAGCTGTCAACCGATCACCACCTGGTCGTGAGCTGGATCCGCTGGTGGAGGAGGAAGTCGGACAGACCTGGCAGGCCCAAGCGTATCGTGAGGGTCTGTTGGGAACGTCTGGCGGAGCCTTCTGTCAGCGAGGTCTTCAACTCGCACCTCCGGGAGAGTTTCTCAGAGATTCCGGGGGGGGGCTGGGGACATTGAGTCTGAGTGGACTATGTTCTCGGCCTCCATTGTCGATGCGGCGGCCCGGAGCTGCGGTCGTAAGGTCTCTGGTGCCAGTCGCGGCGGCAATCCCCGAACCCGGTGGTGGACACCGGAAGTAAGGGATGCTGTCAAACTGAAGAAGGAGTCCTATCAGGCCTGGTTGGCTTGTGGGACTCCGGAGACAGTTGACAGGTATCGGCAGGCCAAGCGTGCCGCGGCTCGGATTGTCGCGGAGGCGAAAACTCGGGTCTGGGAGGAATTCGGGGAGGCTATGGAGAAGGACTACCGGACGGCCGCAAGGAAATTCTGGCAAACCGTTTGCCGACTCAGGGGGGAGAAGCGGTTCTTCACCAACACCGTGTACGGTGCGGGCGGGGAGCTGCTGACCTCAACTGGGGACGTTGTTGAGCGGTGGAAGGAGTACTTTGAGGATCTCCTCAATCCTGCCGTCACGTCTTCCGAGGAGGAAGCAGAGGCTGGGGGCCCGGAGGTGGACTCGTCGATCACCCTGGCAGAGGTCACCGAGGTGGTCGGTGGGCTACTCGGTGGCAAAGCCCCGGGGGTAGATGAGATCCGCCCCGAGTATCTTAAGTCTCTGGATGTTGTGGGGCTGTCGTGGCTGACACGTCTCTCTTCAACCAAATAAACAGTCTGACTCAAATGCAGTTTGAGTTCATATGCATTTGACAAGAAGACCTTGAATACTGAAACTCCAGTCTTGATATTCTCCACATCTGCAGGCCTCCCCCATCTGAAAAACTCCAAACACATGGTTCCCTAAATGTGAAGATGTCTATTAATTAATCCTTCAGTTTTTCTCTGCAAACATCCTTTCCTTTGCCACCTTTCGCATCTTAGTCACAATTTTGTTTTGTTCCCCAGACCCTCTGAGGGTTGGAGTTAGGCGCTGAGAAGAGGGAAAATCCCCAAGGAAGGCCTGAGTGTCTTAATTAAACCTCAGTGATAGCAGCTCCATTTCTACTCTCCTCCTTTATTCCAGGCGGCTGGAGAACTCCAAGAACTCTCATGTTGGGTGCCGCCAATAAAAAAGGTCCCATTAGATAGACTGACAGAAAGAGGGGTTCAAATTAAAATTGAGGGAGCCCCTTCCTCGCCCCCTCCTCACCCCCTTTCATTGTTCTGTGGTCCCGTCTCTTAGAGGGAGCTGAATGTGCCTGCTTCAGAGTTCCCCGTAAGGCAGCACTTGATGGTAATTAACCAGGACTTACTGTTGCAAACTAATGTATATATAAGGCTTTAGTGGGCTTTGAACGGAAGCCCAGAAGTGAACCATCACACAACAGAACTTCATCTCATCCAACTCTCCCATAGAGACTCTTTTGCTCTCTCTCTGTCTCCTTCTGTCTCCTTATACACTTCTGTGTCCTTTACTTTCTCTCTCTTTCCCTTTGAGTTGTCCACAAAAAGTCAAACTTTTCTTGAAATAAAGACCTTATTTTGTAATTGGGAATTGCTAAAACTGGGAATTAGTCTTGGATTTTGATCCCTGTTCTTTGGTGCATTCTGAATATTAATCTACGAAAGTTTTGGTTTACAAATTCACAGACTTTCATGACATAGCATTTTATCCCGGAGCAGATAAAGAGCTTCAATACTTTCATTTTAAATCAAAGGCCACTTCTTTGAGTCTCCTCCATTTACCCCACAAAGGATGATGGCATAGTCGTTCCAACAGCACATAGACTGAAACCTTCAGATTACGTATACATGGCTCAGTCCTCCATTCTGGCTCTCAGCATGCCCCATCAAACAAATCAGCTTCTCTTTTCTTTTCTCCCGCTGCATTTGGTGGGAGGATGAGAGAATATGTCAGTATGTAAATCGTCAGCTTGTATAAGACCAGCTCTGCTAAATCTCTTGTTCTCTGTTTTTTTTTCTTCTTCAGTCGAACACACAAAAAAAGAAACAATTATTTGGTCCCACAAGAGAGAAGTGGCTGTGGGGTTTAGGGGGGCGGGCTACTCAGCCAGCATACGATAGGAATCCCAATTTTGGTGAGAATTACAGAATAATTACACATATGCTTAGATGGGGGGCATTCATGGGGTTCACAATATTTCGGGGATTAAGGATGTTAGTGGCTGAGCCCACTCTAAAGAGACGTGCATCATTGAAACATTCAAATGCAAAAGTGTCTGGAGAGTGGAGATGCCGTCTGTCTCTGCTGTTTAGAGTGGCCTTTCTGAACACACACACTGGAGCTGAAATCCTAACTCTGGTCCCTCACATTATACTGGCTACAAAGACAGAAGATGGTGAAAAAAGTAATTAAATTAAATAAATTTAAAGATCATTCAAAATCTCCATCCCGAAGATGTGGTCTAACAATGCAGGTGTTTATGTTTTAGTATTTTTTATTCCACAGCTTAGTTCATAGCTTTATTTCATGTATTGATTTAAAATAATATTTTTCTGTGATGCAGTTCTGCAGTCTCCCCCCCCCCTCCCTTACGCAATCTTGAATATATCTGAAAAGATTAATGACAAAAGGACATGGAGTCAGACATCTTATACAAGGAAGACTTATTTGAGCTACACCATCTTTCTCCACGCAGCATAAAAAACTCCTCTTCGCCCTCAAACACACGTCCTTACGTAAGAGGGAGGATTGTATCTTCTCCCTACTCCCTCTTGTCTGGGGGAAGTCAGGGTCCATGAAATCCTCTTTTTTGTTGATGTTTTGACATGGAAATGTAAAGTATTCATGGCAATTATAGCCGTGAGAAATTGATGAAATTACAGTCTGTTCATTGAAAAGGCCGGTGTGGTGCAGAACTAACGCTGTGTGCCTGTATCAGTGGTCTGGTGGCAGCTTTCTAATAGGTAAAGGGTTGAGTATGTGTGCATATGTGTGTGTGTGCGTGTGTGCGTGTGTGTGTGTAGGCCTGTGTGCACGCCTATGTGTGTGCCTGTATGTGTGGGATTGGCACGTGAATGTGGCATGACAACAGGCCCCCCTCTGTGAAGGAACAAAGAGGGGGCATGCAGCAGCTCCCCCAGGACACTGACTGGGTCCCACACCATGGCTCTCTTCAGGGGAATCTTTAGGCTCTCTCAAGTGTTACAGATATGGCACATTTGAACCAGACCAAGACCTTCCAACTGATCTGAATAGCTACTGCATGATTTCATTTTCCTGATATCCTTTTTCCAAAGATTTGCTGATATGGTGTGAATAAGAGACATCTCTACAGCCTCCCTTTCCTTTCTCTCTTATTCGTGCGGGCATGTTTTTGTGTGTGTGCATGCACGCGCACACGCGTGTGTTTGTGTTGGGTGTGTGTGTGACTTTCAGTCCTCATGAAATTATGAAACAAAGCAAGGACAGGAAGCTGGGTGAATGGAGGGCACGCAGAGCGTGTGACTGGGATGTGAGACCGTGCGTGAGCAACGCTGGATCATGTTGAAACTGGAAGTTTGAAATGAAATATTTGTATTTATTTTCTGAAAAATGTAAATGGTGTTATAAATAAATCACAAACTGATCATAATATCTTTAACAGTATCACTGTTCTCCTGCTACATTGGTGTGCTGATTAATTGTTTTCAATCTCAAACAACATAAACATAACATGGCATCTAAACTATTCTTCATATAATAATACAATAGCAATAATGACAAATTCAGCAAAATCTAAAAACGTATGTGATTTACAATATATCTTATCTTATTTGATATGTATTGTGTAACACATGTTATAAAGGCATGCATATTTAATTATTTTTGTTATTTATTTCTCTTCCACTCTTCTCAACTGTAATCTACATTATCATGCTCTGCTCTGCTTTGCTCTGCTTTATTCAACTCTACTGCCCTACTGCTCCACACTGCTCTAATACTATATATACTTATACTCTTCTATACTATGCTACACATTAAATCCACATCCAGCTCAGAGCCACCATTTCTGCCTGAGCTCCACCCCAGCCACCAAGCCTTTCACTGGGGCTGATTTGCCAGCAGGGAGGCTGAGGAACTGAAGAACAACTTTTTGGCCTCTCTAGGGGTTGGCGTCAGAAGTAGCTCATTGAAGTCAGGCAAGGTCATTAAAACGCACATACAAACACACCAGCTCATGCCCCAACAAACCCCCCCCCACACACACACACAATTTGACAATGTGTCAGGGAGTGCAAGAGTCTGGAGAACAACTGAGAGTGTTCGCCAGGCTTCGTTCAGATCCTGCCCTCCATGAATGGTACCACATCTAAAATGAAAGTTTTAATCTCATCACCACACAACTCTCGACCCCCTGAGAATGGCCACTTCCTTTTTAACAACCCTGCCAACCCTTTGTAATCCTGCTGCTTCTAAAAGTCTTCTGCCTGGCCTGGCCGGGGTTAGAGGGACTGAAAGACCCCCTCTTGTCACACTCCAAGGCAACGATACAAATAATGAGTAAAACAACTTTTTCCCTTATTGGTCTGATTTATTTGTGAGTGTGTGTGTGTGTTTGTATATGATAAGGGTGGAAGGAGGACTTGAAGTAATTTCTGTTTAAAACAAAGGGTACAGGTTTTGGCCAGACAAAGAAAGAAAATGTCTAAACAGAAGAAAGTAATAAATGATTGATAATATTTTGCTATTATATTCATCACCTTTCAGAACTTAACATAGCCTCTGCAAGAACTATTCAAGTCAACTGAGTGTCCAAAAAGAAGCTTGTGTTTTCGAGCTACAGAAATTCGTGTTTCATTTTTTCTAATTTTAGTATCATGTTTAAAATATAAAAAGCTTCCATAAATATGTAGAGTGTGGTCTGGGAGCCGGAGGCCCTTTGTTAAAGACACCCCTCCTCACTCAAGGGAGGAATGATTTCATGACTGAGGGAGAGTGAAAAACAACCTCTTCAGAAGCCACAGGCCCTTGAGGGAACATTCTACTTCTGTTCCTCTCTGGCCACTAACACCTAGATTCATTACAGAGGGGACAGAGAGCAGTGAATGGTCACAGCAGAAAGAGAGCACAATTCAGTGTTGAAGGGCTGACCAAGCCTCTTCACTCCTGCATGGGTTTTGTCCAAAACGAAGGCTGCAGAGGCCTCTCTCTTTCTGACAGACAGAGACAGACTATAAATCCACCTTTTACACAGCTTTTATAGAACTCTCCTGGAATGTTGGGTGCATTCTGCTTAGTCCGTTTGTCTGAGTACATTCTCAGTCACAGAAGTCACAGAAATGTTCTACTTTATTCATCCCAACCCAAATGCTGTTGTTCTTGCTGTTTTTTCTTGTTACCATTGTTGCATTCTTAATACAGGTTCTAAAATAAATGAGTTCAAATGAAGTTATATTAGCATACAGTATTCATCAAGTAATTCACTTAGATGACTATCCTTAATCAGTCCTGTGAGGGTCTATCCTTTCCACTTTTCAACATGCAGTGTCAGAAAACTACATAAAAAGGTCTCCTGTGTATAGTCAGAGGGTAAAAGGTTGTGAAGAGACGCTGAAGGACTTCTTTCGCAGCAGTGAAGACTGGGTAGCTCAAGAAAACAACCTCCATAAGCCTTGAAGACCTTCATGAAGTTTCAGTCAGAGAGGCCAGTGTGTTTTGACATCACATCTTCTCAGCCAGGACGCTGCTCTTTGAGTATGCTAGCACATTTTTAGGCATTCATTTGAGTTCATATTTTTGTTTAGTCAGTTCACTTGGGAATTTCGATTGGTGTGGCATTTGTGTTTGAAAAAAAACAATGTACTAATCCGATGGATCATGATTCTAAAAAACTATTGTTTAATAGGCTAATATGAAATAAAAACTCAAACGTCCTAAGTAGAAAGCTTATCAAGATTCAGAGTAGCGCCAAATGTTGGAAATTATATCTCACTGAGCCTGCGTGTGATGGGGTCTGGAAACGTGGCATTCTGTGGGGGGACCACATCAAAACCACATCACACTTTTGATTTACAGAACAAGGGGAACATATTCCCTCTTGGGTGGAGGCAGGAAGTGTGTGTGTGTGTGTGTGTGTGTGTGCACGTGTGTGTGTGTGTGTGTGTGTGTGTGTGTGTGTGTGTGTGTGTGTGTGTGTGTGCACGTGTGTGTATTGCTTTCTGTGGCCTGATATGGCATTGCAGCAGACAGGCATGCTGGCTGGCATTATCTCCCAGCAAAGGAGCAGGGTGGGAGGGTGGAGGTGGTGTTGGGGGTAGAGGTGATGTAGGAGGAGGCTAACCAAGGCTTGCCAATTCCCTGCAGTTTCTCTCCCCTTGCCTTTCAACCTTGCGCCCTGCCACAGCACTAAAGAGATTAGGATAAAGCTCACGTCTGACATGCTGATACTAACACCACTTTCCTCCTTCTCTCCCCAGCTTGACTCTTGTCCGCTGTACATTTCAGGAGCGAGTGAGAAAGGAAGGAGGGAAAGAGGATGGAGGGATGGGTGGGTGGGAGGGGAGGGGTGCAAAATCAAAGTCTAGGCCATGGATTACTCCTTGGGAGGGGAGGGAGCAGGTTCAAAGAACTTTTTGTGATGGGGACAGAAGGAGAATCATTTTGGACAGAGGATAATATGGTTTTGAGATCGCTCTCCATTGATGTGATGTGGGATCTGAGGGTTCAAACGGCCACACAGAGCTGAGCTGGTCAGATTCAGAAACCCTGTATGCCAATGATCACATGTAGCCACATTAACAAGAGTGCACACTTGTGCACACATATGCACATGGCCTTGGCTCTTTGACTTGTGTATAAAGGATGTTACAGGAATAGTAACATCAACAACACAAACAAATTTTAACATTTTTTCCCTAAGCCATGTTATATATTTATTTGTATATTATATCAAGTTAACGCTGAAGGCATTAAAACCATAAAAACATGTAAACAAAAGGGGTATCTTCTTTAAATTTCGGGAATTTCATGTGAAGTGTAAAATAACAAATTAATTATGTATTATGTCTCCTTTAAAGTGTGGAGATCTTAAAAGCAACCAATTCGAACTTATTAGAAGCATTACTAGGAGGACTGGGACACATCACAGACCTTCACTTGTCGCGTGATGATATCGTGTGAGAGTTCAGACCACTCTATTTGCATGCCTGTTGGAGATGTTTAGTCTTTTGTGTTGAGTCATGACACACTGCTCCTTCAGTCCAGGGAACAGTTACATGTCATCATTTGAATCGCCTTCCCTTTCTCTTCCTTTCGCTCTCTCCTTACTCTTTTCTCCAATTCCACTTCACCTCCTCTCTGATTATTTTTGTGAGAAATTCTGTTTTGGGGCAGACATGTACACAGACTGTACACTTTCAATAACACTTTACTCCTACTAGGCCTAGGCCAGAACCCCCCCCCCCCCACACACACACACACACACACACACACACACATAAACACACACAGTGTGAGACATTGAAAAGGCAAAGGCCCTTTGCTGTTATGCAAATATATCAAATCGGTAAAATGGTTGAGTGAGAATTATATTTGAATTAAATGAGGCTTTGGCTTTCTATGACGCTGAATTGCCAAGTCTCAATACGCCGTCCTAGGCCACTGCCATGCATATTATGCATTTGACGAAACTCGAACTGACATGAGTACCATGGCTTGCTTTCAATCCGATTACTCGGCTAAACCACATCAATACCAGCCAGCCAACGGGCGCTAGCGTCCTCCATTCATGTGGCCAGAGAACAACCCCAGCCCCTCCTCGGTACACAAGCGCCCTTGCCGCCACCTCCAAGCCCCCACGCTCAGCCCATCAGCCAGGCTCAATGGGGCCCTTTCGACAAGGTGCTTCCCTCACCCCTCTAGGCCCAGGGCTAAAACAAAGCCTAGGACTGTGTCCCCCTATATTCAGGTCTGGACTCCGACTACAGCTACCGTTCTCACACACTCATGCCATCCACCTACAGTAGACCTAGCACTCAGTCAGGAGAAAGGAAAACTTTTTCTCTCCAAACACTCCCGTTTTGTGTGAGTATTTTTTTCCATATGTGTCCCCATTAGAACCATCACTGGGATTAATGGCCAAGGCATGACAGAAGGTTCGTTTCTATTAGCTTTGATAGCTTGTTAGCAACCAACCCTTTATTCAAATTGGTCTTGACAACCACAAAACTTCCCCCCTTTTCTGAGGTTTTGTGGCGACGCTTAGGTTTCTTTCTATTCTGGAGGAACCTGCAATTTAACCAGAAATGTTTACACAAATTCACTAAACAACCTGCAAGGTGCATCATAGATCTTTAAAGACCTGCTGAAACCATTGAACTTTATGAGGCTGAATGAGATTAGAATAAGAATGGAAAAGTTATGTTATAGAACACTAATGTGTGCTGAGCAGCCGTGACCAATCTTGAACTAATGAGTGTTCTATGAAGGCTTTCTAAATGGTCAGTGTTCTTTTTCCTGATAATTAGCCATCCTTCTCAACGGGACGATAAAATAGGGTTTTGAATTGAATAGGTTGTTTGAGGTAAGGAGAGGTTACAAAGACAATATTGAGGTAAAAGTTTCCCATACTTGTTAGCCTCACTGGCTTGTCTGGTGAAATTCCTTCAGTCAAGCACAGTGGTACTCTTGTGTAGGCATATGAATCTCCATGTGATTCTACAAAGTAGAGACGGCGTTAAATATTTACAGGGATCTACATCGAACTCTCTGAAACATTTTATATAACCACTAGAGAATGTAGTTGTAGTAGTAGTAGACTCAATCAATCAATAGGAACCTTTTTTCCACTGGTACAACTCACACGTCATTACTAAACACACACACACAAATCACACTGGTGTGTGTTTAGACTGGAATTCAATAGTAGTAGTAGTAGTAGTAGTAGTAGTAGTAGTAGTAGTAGTAGTAGTAGTAGTATAACTACCATGGGGCAGGAGGTTTCATAGGTGTGACCTTTCTGCCCTGCTTATATTTTACAGTTATAATACAGGTTTGACAGTTTTACAGTTAACAGGACAGTTGCTTCAGTCAAGCACTGTGGTACTCTTGTTTATGAATATCAATCTCCACATGATTCTACAAGGTAGAAATGGAATTAAATACTTACAGGGATCTACATCTAACTCTATGAAACACTTTGTATAACCACTGTAGAATGTAATAGTAGTAATGGTAGTAGTAGTAGTACTAGTAGTGCTACTATGGACCAGGTTTCAGAGGTGTGACCTTTCTGCCCTGCTTATATTTTACAGATATGATACAGGTTTTACAGTTAACAAGACAGTCTGTTGGTCCTAGAGACATCTTGGGTTCCAAACCACCTCTACTGAACATGAAAACGACAGTACACATCTTGGTCCTCACAACAATAGGTGCTTAGAGACAACAGCAATCACTAAAGGGTAACAAAATACAATATTTCAAGCAACACATTTTCTGTAGGCCCTATAAACAATGTTTTGACTGAACAATTTAATATTAAAAATACAATACAATACAAAAACAGTTAACTAAGCAAAACACCATTATGAAGTCATGAGCAGACCTCACAGTGTTTTTGTGAACACCGCTGTTGGTTTAAAAGAACAGCCGTCATAAACTCAGACTGTCTGCCAAGTAAATAGGGGTAACAGGTGCAAAGAGGGCGACACATACTGAAACGCTTTGTCCATGGACTTGTGCCGCTCTCCGTTTGAAAACAGGGGGTTAAGTTTAATGCAAAGTTAATATCGATTTAATGCTTGTCAGAGCTCCTCTGAATCTTGGGCCCTTTGCTAATCCCCTCAGTGTTCCGCCGTCCTTTACGCAGCCCAAAGCAGATGCCGCGGCCTTGCGCAGTGTAGAGCAAGAGAGAGACTACGTCAGCTCCGAGGTGGCTTAGCGGTTGTGTTTAAAACATCTGCAAAACAACGTGTTAAACAAATACCCTTGATTGATAAGATCCCAGATTAAATCTATGATTATGATCCTTATATAGGAAATATGACCATGTAACTTATTGGCTATACTCAGGTTCTGCAATCAAATCATTTAACCCGAATACCTATAGCCTAATTGCGTTGACATCCTGTTCAAAAATTCGACTTTTTTGTTGGATACAAGTAGCCTACAAGTAATGTTGGTTTAGTGTTGGTGTGGGTAGCCTACACCAAGTCTACGTTCTTTTCATAACTTTTTTTAATTTATTTATTGTATGGCAAAGTGATGTTCTCATTTTTATTCGATTTTGTGTTGGCCCGTCACCCGCAAATGGGATGTGGTGGGTTCATGTTCAACATGAATGTCACATCTTAAAAATTTGATTTAATATACCCGACCGGCCAGCTGTTTTTGGTGGTCTGTTTGGTTAAGGGAAAACAATCGAACCAAGCTTAAAGACCTAGTAGAAATTCGTTTCGGTCACTGAGGCTAAGCTATATTTCCTGAAAACCATCTGCTTCATTTTTACAATAGGGGGATTTTCTGAGATCGTAAAACCTATGAAGTATACCTAATTCCTTGAACAGGGAAATATATTCCGGTAAGGTGCTGTTTAGGCCAAATTATTTTTTAATACGGCACTTCGTTTCGGCACGTTAGCATTGGAACTAATGCGATGCAAATATAATGACCAATCATTTTTGTTCAATATTGAATAATTTCACGGTTGTGCTAAAAATGGGTTTCCTTTTAGCACAACCTGTTTAAGTATATGTTCCACTTTAGTAAAAGTAACACATAGCACAAAAGTTAACATAGTTCAATACACATATTATTGTCTCATTTAGGTCTGAAAGAGTGCATGGCCAGAAGGGTGGAGGAACGGTTATAACCGTTTATGCTTATCAACATCCGAATGAAAAGGCTTCTCCTTTCCGTCAAGAGAGCAGTTTGATTAAACCTTTAGTGTGAAGCTGCAAGGTAGGCTAATTTGAAGACCTTGTGTTATTATTTTTATATTTTCGCCCAACTCTGGTGAACAATTAACATTCAACTGAAGGGTTGCCTTGCATTTTTCTGTAAAAATCGTAAAGGGCTTCGAATGTTTATTGTGACTAAGACAGTAGCCTTTAAAAAGCCGCATTGCTTTAACACCAGTAAAAAGAGAGAGAGAGAGAATCGTTTTATGGGAGGCTGACCATGCAGTGCCACACGCAGGTTCTACTTCATTGTTAAGTGTCAAAGCAAGAAAAAAAGGTTTTTAGGATGGCTTGCAAACCACAGGAGGAAAATGATAAACGCCCATTGATGAAATAGATTATAGAACAGGGAGAAAACGAACAAAAGAGGTTCTTTGAGGAAGATTCTATTTAGAAGGTCCTTTCTGTCCGTTCGGCTCAGAGAGGTGAATCTTGAGGCCAGTTGGCTAAGACCTGTGACTAATGGCGTCTGACCGCTGCTCTTTCGGTTTTGTTCTCCTAAACCATTCATTTTAAAGTGGGTTACCTTGGCATTTTTCTCTCTGGAGAGTCAACTCTGATGATTTAAAAGTGAGGGTCCGCGTGTGTCCGGTGAGGGATGGCACAGAAGGTAAAGCTCCATGAAATTATGCGCCTGCGCGCTTCCCAGGAGGATGTAGGCATGTCGAACGACAAAATGAGTTGGAAATAATTATTGCTTATATCTTTTACAAATTATTTCACTCCAGTAGGCTACCTTAAATCCCATCTGCTTCAACAGATAGACATGGTAACCGTGAAAACTTGGGGTTTATCCCATTCTCCATCAAATGGTCTTAGCCTTAAGAAAAAATATTATTATTATAGCCTTTACAATATTTCTCAAATATTACGATTCATGTGAACTACAACTTCATTAATTCATGAGTAGCGTAAACGACTATTGATTTGACCAAAATGAAACTATGTTGACGTTGACAATTGCGTTGCTGTCCCAGCATCACCATTTCGCACCATACAGCCGCAGCGTAAAGGGCAGGCTCTCCATTCAACTAATTCGCTCATAAAATTCAGCACCATTTCTACTAAACAGGCTTGCAGCTGAGATACTTTCACTGCAGAACGAGGCCCAAAACGTCTATTGAAATGAATCTGAATACTACAAAAAGTTTTTAAAGATTTGTGTCAGGGTCAGAAAGAAGGAACCAGCCGAGTCTGACAGTTGTTTCATGGATAAGAGGATAAAAACTCTAGCGCCGTGACCAGATTTTGAGCGGGACCAGGGAGATGAAACACAAGCTTTAAGATCCACAACTTGAAACCGTTTAAACTCGCTCTTCATGTCATGTTTCGTTTAAAACTTCCACAAATGCGCATTTGTCGTTTCACTTCAACAAGCAACAAAACATAATAGAAGGTCTAATGACACTATGAATGTGAGACAATTGAATGACAAAAAAAAAGATTAATAATGGCAATAATGGCAATGCGACAATAGCCTTGCTCTTGGCGTCAACCAAATAGAAAATAATGAATTATTCAATTCAAGTTGCAATTCAATATTTAGAAGTAGAGCAGTGAATTGCTATATATTAACTGAAAGCCTACTAATTTTTTTCTATATATTTTTACAATATTGTCTTAAAGCTCAAGAAAAAACTTCTTAAATGTGGCTTGAAAAATGTACGGATTTAAAAAGAGACTCTGGCGAAACTTCATTTTCGGCGGTCAACCATTCAAACTATAATCTAACGACATTATCCTGTAAGGTGCTCAAATGAATTTAATAGATTCT
This sequence comes from Plecoglossus altivelis, assembly GCA_036571765.1. Taxonomy (NCBI): domain Eukaryota; kingdom Metazoa; phylum Chordata; class Actinopteri; order Osmeriformes; family Plecoglossidae; genus Plecoglossus; species Plecoglossus altivelis. Next base: position 6,607,043 of record BROE01000003.1, on the reverse strand, counting down.
TTTTACAGAAGTCCTCTATTCAGAGCAAACGTTGTTTGAATCTTATAGAAATAGCCTTTTAATTAGCTCGAGTGTGTTGCCATCAGTATCACAGTGAAAGATACACCAAGGAGTGGTCAGTATGCAAAATTGATGACTACACTCTCTCTTTGTCGAGAGGACATTGTCCACCGCTTGCTTATGAAGTCTAATCCAATCATAAATTACTCCCCTTGACCAATCAGAGGGCTCAGAATCCCCCCTGAAAGAAACTCACGTCGAGAACTTTGTTGAACTTCATTGTTTGGCTGTCAGTTTCGAAAGGGCTTTGCTAACCGCCCCGCTATAAAAACTCTTCTTCTAAAGTCGAGCACAAGTGAGTTCTTTTCCCTTGGATCATAGGAGAGGAAAACCTCAGTGACAACGAGAACTTTCATACTTTCCCACCCACCCATACCTGAGCAATGATGTTCCCCAGCGCACTCGCGCCACCACCTGCAATGTATCCAGGCCTTCTCAGGCCCCCTGGGACTCTGTCTCTACCCCAGTCACTGCAGTCTGCATTTGCCGCCCATTCGAGCTTTCTAATGGAAGACTTGCTGCGGATCAGCCGGCCGGTGAGCTACATGCACCGGACAGTTCCCTCTCACAGCGTGTCACCTCCTGTGACAGGAATCACAACGCTCACGAGCGACCGCACTGACATGGCTGTCATTTCTTCGCAAACAAGGACGAGTTCTCCTCAGACCTCAGTTTCCATGCACAGCGACCCTAACTATCTAAAGTTTGGAGTTAACGCCATTCTAGCACCATCCAGACAAGGTAAGCACAATAAAATGTCGAATTATTTCTATTATTTAGTCTATGTTAACGGAAAAACCTACTTAGTCACTGTCTAAAGCCTTTGTTAACGTATCCCATTGACTGTGCGTAATTACGAACCGATTTTCTATAACATCTATGACATTTTACTAATAAATCTGAGAATACATGCATGTGTGAACGGACATACATCATAATACATATAATTTATGTTTACTTAATTTTTTATCAACAGCATCCTCCTCGCCATCCTTGCACGGCTTTCACTCCAAAGCTTTCCCTCTACCGTATTTTGACGGGTCGTTTCATCCCTTCGTCCGAGCATCGTATTTTCCAGGTAAATACATAAAACTGAAATCACTCTCGTGCATTTATGTAAAACGTAGTTAGTGTCAGTCTTCAGGACGGCTTTAGTTTACATCTGTGAATCCCAAAAGGGGGAACACAAGCATTGGTTCAGAGGTTGGAAGTGGTAGAACATCTTGGAATCAGTCTCGCCAATTTGATGCCCTATTTAGCGGAGCCAGTGACTGCTGACATTTTGCACCGGTTCCCCTAATCTACAAATTAGCCGGAATTGTCATGGTCCAAATTTGAGGCGGATCCCTTCTCACAAGGAAGCTGCTGGCGCCTCTTCATCGCTTCTTTTTCCCACCGAGCCAGTGCACTTAGCTACTGATAGCTAACAAAGCTTTCAGCACCGTGACCAATCGGTCGGCTCCCTTCGGGCAGCCACACACAGACCCGGCGTTGACTTAACCATGCTGCTGATAGGCATTTACTAGTCATGGACTAATTCCCTATTAGGGTCCTATTCACTATTTTGAATATTCTCACAAGACCACATAGAGTGATATGCATGTTTATGGATGGTTCTGTTGTGTGGAATCTATATGCGTACAATGGATAAAGTAGCCTGCAGTCTAGGGTTTGTAAATCTTCCAATAGGCCTACGCAATGCAAACCCGAAGTGGCCAATTTTGTAATGAAAATAGAAAATGTTGTGAGCTGTGTTGGCCATTTCACTTCCCAAGGACATCTCGGTCTAATTGTCACGATCCTGCTGGGGAAATGTCGTGAGCTACCTTTTAGACATTGGAAACCATCACAACAACTTCGAGGTCATCGAATTTAACTGGCGTGAAAGCGAGAAATGTATTTACATCAGTATTCTCCGAAGGATCTTGGCATGCAGTTGTGTTTAGCTTGAAAGTGTATTTGTCCTTTGTTGTAGTAATATATGATTTTAGCAGCCTGTCCTCAGCCTTTTCCAGTTAGTTCATTACTACACAATTACCGTTCACGCCGCATTAGCTCTTTTATCTTCCAGCGGAGCTCTCCAAAGGAACACTATGCCTTCTTACCATACCAATGCTCGAACGGACCAAGAAATGTGCTAATTAGTTCCTTCTTGCCAATTCACTTGAGCGGACTGCTTTTTAAAACTTCAGAACAACAAAACAACTGTCAATATTTTTACACTTCCTGAGACTGCTTTCTGCAACTTAGGAATGTGACAGTGAGGTTTTTTGTGTTAGGTTTCCTCCTATGCGACATGTATTTGCTATTGTGGAATGACGATGTATTTCATTTATTCACAGCATCGTCGTCTGTTGTACCTATTCCTGGAACGTTTTCATGGCCGCTGGCTGCAAGGGGCAAGCCTAGGAGAGGGATGCTTCGACGAGCAGTGTTCTCTGACGTGCAGCGAAAAGCCTTGGAGAAAATGTTTCAAAAACAGAAATACATCAGCAAACCTGACAGAAAGAAACTGGCAGCCAAATTAGGTCTCAAAGATTCACAGGTGAGAATTAAACATCAGTTCACACGTTGGTCAATTTTGTAGATTAGCTGAAGCGAAACTATAGTATACAGTATAAACATGTAGGCAAGTAAGTTAGACAATATATTATAATAAATTCGATAGCCACTTAAAACTTGTGCTTGTTTAAAGTGCACGATATTGATCTATCATTGATATTGATCAATGATTGCATGAAATATACCCGCTTGTTTTTTTTTCTCAAAAGGTAAAAATATGGTTCCAAAACCGAAGAATGAAGTGGCGCAATTCTAAAGAGAGAGAATTGCTGTCATCAGGAGGAAGCCGGGAACAAACGCTGCCCACCAAACTGAACCCCCATCCGGACCTCAGTGACGTCGCCAAGAAGTCGTGTGAAGAAGCGGTGGAAGCTTACAGACGGGACAGTCCGCCAGCTTCTTTCTGCCACTCTCCGTCGGAATGCGACCATTTGAACAGCGTGGAGTCGCATCTTTCCTCCCCCTCTAGCAAGCACTCGGACTTTTCAGAATCGGAGGATGAAGAAATTACTGTGTCTTAGTTGTAACTAGATGACTTATGACAAAAGTTTTTAATAGTTAAACAATATGAACATAAATTACGCGATACACAAGTGTTACTTTTTATCCTTGTAAATTTAAGCACTATTTCAATTTAATCTGCTTTGCAGATACACACCCATGTGGTTGTTTTAAGGGATTCGCTCCTTTAAGTAAATTAGCTGGATTTTCTCAGCCCTTTGTAAGATATTTTAAGGGAAATCTTTATACCAAGAGTATTATTATCACGTACCATACAATAAGACTGAATACTTGAAAAATTCTATATAGATGCTAAATGTATATAAAACACATATTTTATTCGTATGTCTTGTATGAATATTTGTACTCCGAGTATATTTTTCTACATAAACGTACCCAAATGTATGGAAAACGTCAAACTGATTATAACTGAATAAATGAATGACATACTATTTAAACGTTACTGACTCGTATCGAAGTGAGAAAGACACAAATCATGGGTTGGTAATTGATGAACTCATCCATGACGATTGTCTGCATGAGGTCATATTCATTCCCAAAGTTTCTTCATTTAGGAAACCTATTAATTGACAAGGATTAACAACTTAAAAGCGATCGAAACTGACAAGCACTAGTTCTGCTAGAAAATGTATTTGAAACATGGAATAGATCTCATCTTTACGAAATTAAATGTACAGGAGCAAAATTCACATATTAATGACTAATCAAAAGATTATCAACAACTGGATGATGGAAATATTTCACCTTTCACCTACACATTTCAATGTACAAACTCTGAGGTAAAAAAAAACAATAACAAAAATAACAAAACATCACACACCCACACACAAACTCACATTTCTATTTGTTCTGGCATCAACCACCTAGTCTAGCACTGAAAACACACCCACCTAATGATTAACCCATCAGTTCACAGGTTGGCCTACAGAAAAACACATCTTGTCATCAATAACTTTAAAAAGTACCATAGAATCTCCTGTCTTTTTTGGCATCAGTCTAAAGTTCTAGAATGCAAGTTGCATAGTATTCTGTTCTAAGAAAACTAAGTATGGGTTGCAGGAACATAAGGGCTGGGAGGCAAGCCAATGGGGGGGGGGGGCGTCCTCACACCTGCCTAAGCCTCTGAGAGAATCCTCCATGCTATGAGAAAAGAAAGCCCTGGTAACTCGACCTACAGCACCACATCAGATCTCATTAGCACTTGATGTTAACTTGATGAACACAGCTGATAGCTGCTAACTCCCCTGAGCAAATCCCTGGACATGCAGGCTATCATCAGGGGCAGGTTAGGCCCAAGGTGGATATTTCTGTCAGGCCTTTCTCATTGGCCCAGTGTGGAGTTCTCTCCAGCCGATCTAGCCCAGAGGTGGACCTCTCTGAGGGTCATATGGATTAGCCCCTTGATCTGTATTTACACTGGAGCTGGCATATAGATGTCAGCTGCTGGAATATGAGCAAAACTAAAAAGAAAGACACTATGCACAACAATTCTGCTATCTCAGGGAAGACCATGAGGTACTTTTGTAAATGTAGTTCTCTAGCAGGTATGTGTTATCTGCACATTGTAGCAGGATTCTTCTCGCAGTCCTTGTGCTACACATAGTCGGAAGACAACTTCTCCCCTGCTCTGCTGAATTGTTGAAACACAAACTAATCAAACACCTAAACACGGAGAGGCGGAAATGTCGACTCACTGACATTGTCCGCCTAGACACACTCCTCTTCTCTCATTCCCTGGGTACATTAAAGCAACAACGAACCTCTCTGAGCTAGCCTGGGAACCTGATAAACAAGCAAAACTCACAGCTTCTGAAACATGTTAGTCTATAGCTGTAGTGAATGGTTGGTGTAGCTATCCCCTGGTGTTAGTGCAGGCAACTGCTGTGATATGAGCAAGGCCTCGTTGAAATAGACACAAAGAGAGGTGTTCCTCCTGGGCTGATCAGCACCTACTGGGGAACCCCCATGCATATTTGACTGAATCCTCAGTATACAGTTTTACATTTACATGATATGTTATACTTTTTGAGACAATTTATATATACGTGCACCAGTATCTCATGTCTCAGATTTAAATACTGTTTGTCTTTTAGACTTCTCATAAGGTGCACTTGATCAAGTTGATTCAGTTCAGTCAAAGCAGTGGAACAGTACATGTACAGACTGAGCCTTATCAAGAACACATCTGTATTTAACAAAAAAATCTGTTACTATGTCAGCAAGAGGGATGAATCCACTAATCACAATGAAGACTCCAGCGAAGGGTCCAGCTGTGGGTCATCATGGCAGTTATTGCTATTAGAATCAGAGGTGTAGTTCTGTGACCCGGAGCTATGTGCCGCCTCCTTCAGCCTCATCAGCATGCTCATCTGGAGGGAGGAGTCAGGGGTCAGGGCATCCACAGTTACCTTTTGGTAAGATACCTGGGTTTACTGATCTGGACTGACTAGATTTTGACACAGGTTTACTGACAATAAATCATTAGATCTGGGTATAATAATCTGAACAGACTAGATCTTAACCTGGGTGTACCGATCAGGACAGACTAACCAGGGGGTCAGTATCCTTGTCTCCTTGGGGGCTCTGTGTGCTGCGGCATCCATCGCTAGAGAGGGCATATCCATCAAAGCCAACGTCCTGCGGCCGCAGCCGGAGCAGGGGGGGGCAGGCCTGCAGTTGTGGGCTGGAGCTCCAGGGATATGTCTCCATCACCCACTGGGAGGGGTCCTCCCACCGCGCCCTTCGGCCGTACAGCTGGGGGAAGGTCAGACACACCTTCCTGGTTAGGAACCATTTACTCTAGACTGTATACATCCGGAAGTGAGACAGGTTGGGTTAGAAAACAACTACTCTAGACTGGATAAATCTGGAGGTAGGATAACTAGTCAAGACGTGCATTTTACGAAAGCGTTTCAAGCTTGTTTAGCATAGTTGGTATCTACATTCCCATGGAATATTTAGTGTCTGGGTACCTGTAGTCCCTCTCTGACTGCCTCCAGCATGTAGGGGATGATAGAGTAGTTCCACAGGTCTGTGAACCACACTCTAGACCCTCCCACATCCATGGGACAGGACAGAAAGAGGCGGGGTCCTAGAGATAAAGACAAATCACATTATTGTATTATACTGTATAGAGAGGAGAGAAAGTGGAAGGGAGGGGAAGGGGGGGGATTAGCCCTCACCAATGGTGACATCAGAGGAACTGTGTGTCTCTAGGAAATGGTTGAGGTGAAGCCACACTCTGGGGATCCACTCCATGATCCTCACCAGCTCGCCATTCCGCACGCGACTGCTTATCTCCGTCTCCAGCAGCTTCCTGCGCAGGAATCGCCCCAGGAAACCCTTCACTGGTTCTGTGTGATTGGCACACAGCACCCACCTGACAGGAACAAACAAAAGAAGAGATTCTAATTTCCTTTCAAAGCACACCTGTTTAGGGTGTAAGTAACTACTGCCCTCTTGTGGAGGAAATGTAATTCAACTGTAAGACAAAATTAAATTAAGGGGATATGTACACATACCAGCCAGGTATCCATACATATATACAGCTCTCTACCTGAAGTTGTGATGAAGCTGCAGGTTAGGAGTGGCAGAGGAAGTTTGGTTCATGGTTCCAATGATGAAAGGACTGTAAAAAAGTTGTAATGCTTTTTAACAATGCAAGTGATGGTGTATGTGTGTATGTGCTTGACGTGTGTGTATATGTGAATTGGCGTATGTCTTCGGACTGACCAGGGCTGGTGTTTACTGCTGAGGAGCCCATTGAAGAGCTCCCCCAGTGAGGGTATGTGGTGAAGGTTGTCCAGGATAACCACTAGGGGCCTGTCTAGCTGCTGGCTCCTGCTATTACAACGCTCTGTCAGGTTACACAGGTACTGGCGCAGTTCCTGTACACACACAGGGGTGACAGACACACATACATATAAGGATGCACAAACACACAAATGGTCAATCTGAATCTATATAATACAGGAGATAATATAGGCTTAACATAAAACTTTTGTCAGACCTTGCTGGACTTGTGATCAACGTTGAACGTGGCAATGAGCCCGTCCTTGACCTCTTGCCCCTCCCTCTGGATCATGTGCTCAGCCAATCGGATGGCCAGGAAGCTCTTCCCGGTACCGCTGGGCCCTGATAGGATGATCCTGCGGTGCTCCTGCAGCTGGGACACGTAGCGTTGCATGACAGGGCGCGGGATCAGAGTCTCAAACACCAGGCTGTCCTCGCTGTGCGCACATACACCTACAGGGAGCAGCACAGCACACACTGTCTGATTTACACATCTCAAATCCAGAGCAAGAGAAAAGAAAGAGTGAGAGAAAATGAAAAGAGATCAAGATAAAAAAGAAAAAAGAAAAAGGGATCAAGAATGCAAGATAGCGATACAGCGATTCAGAGAGATGGAGACCAGTTCCACTTGTGTACCTTTGAGAGACACAGTGATGGTGTCACTCTCCCCCACCAGGTAGCCACAAGGAAGCAGTTCTGGGGTGTCGGTGCCGCTGGTTCTCTGGACCTCTCCAATGCTGTAGCCTAGAACACTATCTGAGCCCAGTCCCAGCTGGCCTGCCGGGTCAACATTGATGATATACTCCTGGGTTGACCAATTGGACAGCAGATATCAGGGGAAAGGGAGCGATTTAGAGACTGGCAGTTTGTCATGAGATAATATGGACCATATTACAACTTCAGTTGTAATCAGCTGCAGGTTGAAAGAATGATGTATGGATTATATTTGTACAGAGCTAAGTTAGTCAGGCAAGTTGGTGTTGATATGGGTCAGTACCAATATAGTGAAGGTTGGAGTAGCTGGTGTATCTTTGGTTCAGTACCAGTATAGAATGAGTTGGACTTGTTGGACTAGCTGGTTTGAAACAGTACCTTGAATAGACGTCGAACCACTCCATCTAGAACATCCCATTTGGTCTTCCCACTGACGCCAATGCAACCAATCAGGAACTGGTGATGCCTGCCTTCCTGCTACTCAGATTACAAGATGACTGATCAGGGTTTCCCGTACTCCACACCATATTACACAGTAAAGGAGATCAGGGAGGGGCAAGGTTACTGTGTGGTCTGTATACCTCTCTCCACGTGGCATCCTGGTCCAAACTGACTACCACCTTGACGTGTCTCCCCTCCTTCCTGGTGGAGCTCTCCCCACTGTCCTCCAACAGCATGTCTGGGAGGGGGACCAGGGGTGTGAATACAAACACAGTGATACACACACTTATAAATACACACACACATAGTCAGACATAGACATGTTTACCTACAGGCATGCTCGCACCCACACGCATCCTCACACCACACACACATCCTTACCCAGGCTGGTGGACTCTGTGAGGCTGAGGCTGTACTGTGATTGGTTGTTTAAGGGTGAGACTATGGCTGCCGGAGAAGGACCTGTGGAGCCCTGACTGTCTGTCTTCAAACGCTCATTCTCCTGCTGCAGCCTCTCCATCTCCACCTGGACACACACACAAACACACACATACATACACACATACACCCATGTAGGAACAATCCGAACACAAGTACACAAGCACTCATGTACACACAATATCAGTGAGCTCAAATAACCTTAGCTTCTTATCAACCAGTGTATGTAGTCAAACTGATTTCATCAAGGTCACTTAAATTTTCTACTTATAGATAACACTGAGACACACAGGTACTTTTTACCTACATTACTAATGCAAAGAAATGACATGCATCAAACCGATTCTGTATGGTTGGTGTGGTTATGTTGAGGTCATGTTGTTGTCAGGGTGTGGTCATAGTGGCCGTATAATGGTCATGTCATGCACGGTCTCGTTTTACAGGTGGTTGTGGTCATTCTCAGATATGAGTTACCTGCATGCGGTTCATGGATTCCCGGAGTTGGTCCAGCTGGTGGGCAGAGCTGAGAGCTTCCAGACGAATGTCTGTTAGCTTCATCTCTTTCTCCCTCAGTTCACTACGCAGTTGCATTACCATCTCTGCCTCTCCGTCCACGGTCTCTGAGATCCTACACACACATGAACATAGCAAACACACAGATGCAGATAGCCCCCCCCCCCACACACCCACACACATACACACACATACACAACTTTTTGATATTTTGAACTGTAAGAGTACATTATTTGTGTGAATCAGACTAGGCTCAGCTTCATGGTAGCCTGCAAAGTGAGTAAGATGGATATTAGATCTCAGGTAATCAGTCAGGCAATAGAAAGGCAGTTATGGGTGACTAAAATTGGGAGCTAAAAAGAACATTTATCAGGCCTCTCCATCATTAACATTTTCAAATTTCAAATATTGAGTTGTGGGTTAGTGGCATTTCCTAATTAAGCAATTGCATAGTTTTTTGCATAGAGAATCCAGTGATTTGATATTTTGTTACTTTGTCACATCCAGTTAATCCAATTGATCAGTTAATCAAATGTCTAAGCTCTCCATTACCCTGCCAGAGAGCTCATCCTCAACAGGCCTGTCTTGCTGCCCCAACCTCGCCCACTAGTGGGCAGCAAAGACAGATAGGGGCTGCACAGCACATGCATGGATAGACAAGAGAGGAAATATTTAGCAAAACCTTTCAGAACACTGCCTGTAAAGGCATTTATTGAGTCTTTAAACATCCAGAAAAACTGGGCTACTGGTGTTGTGATGTATTGTGGTGTGGCATTTTGTGATGTAGGATGCATAATGAGGCAGAGTATTGTTGCTTCTTGTGTAGTGTATTTTAAGGTGTTGAAATGTATTGGGAGGTAGTGTTTGCCGAGTAGTGTTTATGTGGTAGTGTGGTGTATTGAAAGGTATGGTATTGCGTGATGTGGAGTGATTCTTACAGAGAGTTGGAGAGTGAGGTCCTAAGGGCAGGGGTGGAGGAGGCAGGTGCATGGTAGGGAAGCTTGGGTGAGGAAGGCAGGGAGGAGTCCAGCATCTCCTCCATGTCTGAGTGAGATGAGGCAGACTTGGAAGACTTCTTCTTCCCAAACGCCTGCTTGAACGAGCTACGGAGCTACAGACAAGGAAGGAAAGAGAGAAAGATAGAAAGAAAGATAAAAAGAAAGAAAGAAAGAGAAACAGAAAAAAACAGAAGACCTAATATGTCACTAAGAAACTCAACAGTTAAAATGGATCTAAAAACGCCAGCTATCAGAAGCGCACAATGTCAAGGACGGGACTACACACACATCAATAGGTGCAGTTTTACCTTATAAACCTGCAGGAGCACAGGGAGTGGGAAACACGCTACACACAGCCAATCACACAGAAGCATTACTTCACGCTCAGCACAGATTATCCTTTTTCTGTATACCTTGCATATTTAAATACACCACTAGCTACATACAAGGAATAACACCAGAATACCACAGATTAATGTATACAACTTGACTGAATTTGACTGAACAACTATTCAAAACACCAAAGTTCTCTTTTTTCGTTTGAGAAACCAGCAATTAGCCTACGCTGTCCTCTAGTGGACTCACAGGGAGGTACTCTAGCAATGGGAGGATTGAGAGATAAACTGGACAGTCTGCTGCTTACGTAGTCATCTTTCACCTTTCCTCTTGGGCACGTAACAGCCTTATCAAAACAAAAGATTGACAATTTACTTAATTTTCATTTAAATCCTCCAGAGAAACAAATACAACAAGGTAGACAGGGCAGGCAATATAAAGGAACAAAGTATGGTTCTAGGACAGCCGACAGAATCATTGATGGATGCTGGAAAGGTGGAGGGCAACTTGACAAATGGACAGAACTGCAGCAAGATAGGCTGCATATCAATGGATTGATAGATGGATGGAGTTACAAACAGAAGGAAGTCTAGTTGGATGTTATAGAGGGATGTCTGGATGGAGTGATGGAGGGATGTCTGGATGGATAGAGTTTTAGAAGTATAGTTGGATGGAGTGATAGAAGGATGGATAGATCGAGGTATAAAAGGTGACATGCTCCAGTCAAAAGTGGCTGTTGTCAGCATTCCGTATTGTACGCTATAAGCTGAAGTTTGGTTTAAAGTTTTTTTTTTTTTTTTTTTTTACAGTTTTCATTTTCTTGCATTCCAAAAGTTAAAGTATTAAAGGGGACACTCTAAACAACAAACAGGTTGATGATCCCTCAATACTTATAATTTGTTCTTGTTTACCTTAGCTTCAGTTGAGTTGCGTGTCATGCGTGATTATTTGATTTGCATCATGGTGTAGCCGGTCTATCCGGCTACGTATGCTAGTGCGTTGGTACTAACTGTAATGCTTTGTATGTAAGCTGTGCTTGTTTGAACAAAGTACGATCCTGTCCCGCCTCCTCATCAAGTTGTGAATTGGTAGATTTGGTTTAGAGTCAAGTACCCTTAAATATAATGTTTCACAAGTAGTTGTGTGAACTTTCCACTGGCTAAATAGAATGAATAGGCTAATCTAAGGCATTGCATTGCTCACAGTATTATTTCTCCTCTCTTTGACATAGTAAACCATGATCAGGGCATACTGAGGGCTCCTGGCTTGTGTTCTCACCCAGTTCTTCTTCTTCTTCTTGTTCTTGGCGTCCAGGTCCAGGCTGCTGCCCAGGCTGGACTGGCTGGTGTTGCTGGTGATGCTGGACACACTGTCTGAAGAGTGCTGCCTGTGGATACGCAGCTCAGAGTGGGGGGACTGCGGGCTCGTACTACCTGGAGGGGGGGGGGGTAAAGGGAGAGGAGCCGACACAAAAGGAGAGTCAGGTGAATATATGATTTGAGAAGGGCAGAGGAGAAGAGAGGTGAGGAGAGGTTGAGCCTTGCCAACTGAAGTAAGTTGAGTAGAGTGGTCCAGCAGAGCAGAGTGAGTCTCACCTGGTGTGGGCGCATCAGTGGTGCAGGTGAGCTCCGGGCTGTTGATGACTCCATTAATGGCAGCCTGGGCCACTGAGTTCTTCCTCTTCAAATACTCAATGGTCTTCCTCAGCTCACCCAGCTCAGAGTCCTATTAGCCGTGAAGGACACAGGAAGTGCAGGGAAATTAAGAATCAATCAGAGAACATCACTTTCATCAAAGCTACATGAGCAGTCATAGTGGGGTGTACAATCAAAAGATTGAAATTGTAGGTTTAAGAAACGAATTTCCTTGACTCAATATATTATTATCATTATCAGTAAAGGCACTATTAGTTGCCAGTGTAGTGAAAGAGGTGGATTCAGCAGTGGGATTGAGAGATGTGTAGGTGCTACTAACCTTCTGCTCTGAGGAGGTGGTGAGACTCTGGAGCCTGAAGGTCATGTTCCCCAGACTCTGCTCAAATGCTGCAACCAGGTGGGCCTGGAGACAAAACAGCTTTGTCATCCTGATTAGCTTATTAGCTCATCACCTCATCGTGATCATTCTCATCATTGACAAGAACAGCGGCATTTATCCTCATCAACATGAACACCATGATTATGAGGAGTTCCATCATCCATCTAAAACTAGAGACCTGGCACATGCTTAGGTAGGAAATGTAGGCGATCCCTTGTTTGTTTTTTTCTAAGATGAAATACATCTACGTTCAGGTAGATACAGAATCTGCAGAGCAGATGTCTGTCTGTTTCTGACCATTTTGTTTGTGCACGTTTTATGTCTGTATCTGGCTGCTCCTATCCTGCTTTAACACTCAAGACATTCACAGTCTTCAGACTTTCACAATCAGAAAACAGCACATCTTTACCAGCTGGACCCAGAATATCTAGATACACTGTCAGGTATTCTGTAGAAAAGGTCAAACGTAGAAAAACGTTTTATATTCAATACCAAGCCTGACATCCGGGTACGAGATAACAGCCTTCCAGGCGCAGCTGATGAGGAATATGTAAATAGCTACCAGATATTCTCCTGATAAACCATACCAACAGACAGAAAGACAGTCTCATTCTTCCATCCAACAAAAGAAACCAGAACAGAACCAAACTCCATTTAAAAGCACCCTGACCTATAGTCCACCTGAAGCCATATTGCCCAAACTATGCTCCTTTCCAACTTCACAGACCACCTTCACACACTCCTCTCTGGGGTCTTGTGTAAAACTGTCCTTCAGGTGACCCATACTAGGGGTCTAGTCCTGGTCCTGGTCCTGGGTGTATTCCAGGGCCCATTCTCTGGTCCTTCCCCTGCTCATCCTCCTTGTCCCCAGGGATGGGTAGTGGTGGAGAGGGAACCATGACAATGCACTGCCTTTCCTGAGGTGGAACCACAGATTCTACCTGACATGGCCCCTGCTCCAGTCCAACTCCAGCAAGAGACACAACTAGGTGTTAGAACACAGTCCACTCTGTAGGCTAGGTGTTTTTCTGTATATGAACTCAGCTTTCTAGTGTTGTTTTACAATAGGCCTCAGCAGAAGATGTAAGGCTTGTAGCTACAGAGACAATGACCCTCACAACAGGGCTACAGGCAAACAGGCATGATGCCTACCACTGCCCAACACGCAACTTGATGCTTTGCAAGAAAGCGGAAGGGAGCGTGTGATGAAGAGAGAGTGACAGAGAGATTTTTGAATTTTTGAGTTTGAATCCCTCCTGTGCTTCTCAATAGAAAAATAAAAGCATAGAGGAAGAAGAAAGTACGATAGTGAGCAATAAAGAAAAGTATGTCCTACTTACATTAGCGCTGAGCTGTGTCGTCAGAGTGGATACCTTCTCCTGTGAAGCCTCCAGTTCCCTTCTCAGTTTACGAATCTGACAAGTACACAACACACGCACATTACAGATTCATCGTGGAGTCAGGGGACACATGTTTATGTCGCTCTGACTTCATGATTTATCCTCACCTCTGACTGAGACTTCTCTTCAGGCTAGGGTAGGAGAGATTAAAGGCGGTAAGAGCATTTTTTACTGTGCAGCGGTAGAGACAGCGTGACAGATTATCTGATCTGACACACTTTCTAACTACAGACTACAGAAACGTGAATAACCAAATTAAATATTGAGATAAGACCAAGCACATTCTCATGTGCTGAAGATGCTTATTTGTAAGCTATAATGTGTATGTGAGGGATAGAAGGTTGTCTCACTGTAGAGTAGACAGACGAGGTGCTGGACACCAGGGACAGAGACGATCCATGGACTGGAAAGACAAAACACACACGCCCAATCCAGAGATTATCATCTGGCTGTGAATCACTTGATTCAATCTGTCCTCTACAAATTCTTTATACGTTGCTCATTTGAGTTAAGTGATTTATGTGACATTTGTGTTTGATGGTCATGATTCATGACAGTAGTGATTCATCTTCAGATAAGCACTTCACTGGCAGGAGACATGAATGAACTAGTCCCTGAAGTCAAAGTTTTAACTTTTGAGTGAGTGTGTGTGGTGCTTGTACACGTGTGTGAGTGTGTGTGTGAGTGAACATGCCTGTATGTGTACGTTTTATGTTTACCTTTCATTGGTTTCCTCGGTTCTTGTTATAAATGTTAATCCTCTCTTGGATGAGTTTTGCACACTAACACTGGCAATTACAGCAATATCAACCTGCCCCTGTCTCTGCTAATAATCCCTCTTTATCCATCACCCTGTGACCATGACATGGTCATCTGTGAACATTGCAGGCGGGTGAAGGTAGGGGAGAAGTGCGAAACTTAACAAATTACTTTGCACCAACAAGCCCCTCCTGCTGAGAGAGTAAACTTTCTCCAGTCACAGAGCAATGATTCCTACTGCATGTCACTGCCATCTCAGACTACATTTCCCAACACATTTAGGCAACTGTGCAAAGCTTTAATGGTGAACACTTGGGGGAAAAGCACGGCATTCTAGAAACCCTGTGTTTGTATTTCCAGAGCTGGTGATCCCATCGATGTTTGTCTGCTGCAGCCAGACTGGATGTCTGGGAAGTTGCCAAACACATCATGTAGGCTATGAAGCTTCAGAGATCAGACAGATGGTGGAGGAGGTTTGGATGTTGGGACTAGAGCCTGGGAGTTCCCCCCTCACTTTTCAATCTTTAATATAGTGCCTAATCTGTAATCTAATGTAGACACTGAGGTGCCATCAGACATGGACTAAGGCTGCTGGGCTGGGGGGGAGAGAGAGAGAGAGGGAGAGGAAAAGAAGGCTTCCGAAGTTCACATTGAGACAAGGGGAGAGAAACAAAAGAGAGACAAACCCCTAACACCTGTACCAGAACATCTACCTAAATGACACAGCTGTCACAATTCATACCTATTCTGAACACCTATACCGAAACCTAATCTGTAGAGCACCTCATCCAACTTCCTCAGTCTACTCAGGCACCTAGAGCATCGTCACAGCCTTTGACAGACTGGGGCAGCTAATGAGTAATGGATAGTTGTTAAAACAAGTCTCGAGGGATTGAGTAAACATGGCTTGTGTAGGAACATTTTGTCCAACTAGAATGACTCCCTGTTACTTTGATCTGCTAGCAATTTGGAATCTTAAAACTACAAAGAGGCCAAACTCTCCCATATGCACCACTGTGAAGCACCTCTATGACATTATCAAGATGTTCAACATCTCCTCAAAAAACCTATTGAATGTGCATCAAAGTGATAGTCAATAAAACTTGATTTGGGTTGATACCGTCAAAAATAAATTTTTTGAGTTTGATCAAAACAATGGCACTCACCCTCCTCTAGCCCGTCTCGGAAGGAAGTGGAGCTGCTCATGGTCCTGCTCCTCTCCTCCAGAGACATGCAGGAGCTCCTGAGACCGGTATCGCTGGACGGCTCATTGGCTCCCTCTTGATTGGCTGGCCCATTGGTGCTACGAAGGTTCCCCAGGGTCATGTGGGCCGCAGTGGTAGGACTTCCTGCGAAAGGTTAACACAGACACATGAACACACATTGATGTAAGATTATCTGCGTTCTGGGTCAACACAGTCAGTCTTTTTCTCCCCATACTTGAAAATTCAGTGTGAACTCTACTGTTTCTCTTTTCTGACAGTCAATATTGGAACATCCAACATAACGCATGACTCTATGTTGAGCTTGAAGTCATCCCAAAATAATTCTTACTATTGTCTGTAGTTCAACAAGGCAAGTCTGACACGTCATTGAACAAGGTGTGCCAACTGGTCTTTGAACAAAGTGTGGTATTGCTAAAAAACTAGGACAGCTCAAAGCAAGAAGTTAGGCCCTATAGCTAAATGGTTAGAGCACTGGTCTTGCAAACCAGGTATTGTGAGTTCAATTCCCACTAGGTCTTTTATTTTTCATGTTTTTCTCTGATATAATACCTGTCACGATGTTTCCTCTCAACTGTCATATATTGACTGTCAGTCTCCTGACAGTTCCTCTCCACATGTAACCTCAACTACCACACAACTGGTACCTTATCCATAAGGTACCCACTTCGTGTACTATATTCTTAAATTACAAGCAGATAACTTAATCTTAACAGTTCTGGGCATGTTAAGTCTCCTATTGGGAGTTTGATGAGCTTTAAAAAAAATCTGCACCTTTCCTCTGAGGTGCTCTGTGGTGTTTTGTGATGTGTTGTGTGCTGAACTGAACTCAACCCACCAAGCTGAGCAAAGTTAAAGCGAGAGCCAGAAGGTGAGGAGAGGCTGGAGGCCGGGGAGAAGCAGGAGCTAGAGTCTTGGAGACCTCCTGCTGAGTGGGAGCGCAGCCAATCACGAGGCTCTTCATGGCCCCTCAGTGCCGGAAGGTGGGCATACCTATACACGTATAGGTGCAGACCATACATACATGCATACGTGGGTGCACACACAAACACACATACACAGGCAGAGGGACAGTGGGACAGGCAGATATTTAGCTCCACACACACAACAGCACCATGGCAAATTAAATCATATAAAAATAATACACATAGAATGAATCTTGTATTATACTGAAGTATAGTTATCAAGGGACACAAACAATCATTTGAATTTCTGAACTTAATGAGATGAATAGCAGGTGACATCTCACATGCAGGGGATGGGATGAAGGCGGGATCATGTGGTCACAAAAACACAAGACACAGACAAGAGGGGGACGCTACCCCGCACACTGCTTTCAACACACACAACTGCATACCTGTCCTGTTTCCTAGGTAATGTGTTGCGACTGAATTTGGGACTAGCTGAAGGGGAGGACAGGGGGCTGGGGGGGGGGGGGGTACGGGAGAGGAAAAGGATGGGAACATGAGGAAGTAGGGTAGGTAGACAAAACAGTGAGGAGACAAGAGGACAGGAAAAGACAGAAAGAGGGACAGATGATCAGTCCAGATAGAAGTCAGGCTGTCATTGAAGCAACACATCTGGGAGTTTGGGCTCCACTTAACAACAACACTACACACATACATGCCATTGCACATGACACACACCAACATCATTGGATAACACACAAATATATACCACTGTTAGACACAGCACACCCACAAATCCCACAGCTCAAAAATACTACACAGAAAGGACACCTACACACACACAGTTAGAAACGACAACCCTCACACACACGTGCACCATTAGAAGAGAAAAAGGCACCCTCTGAAACAACACAAAACAACAGCTAAAACTACCACAGTAGGGACCAAGGGACTGTCATAATTTGTAATAACATAACAAAATAGCACAGGCACACATTCAACATTCTGATTGTCTGGCACAGCCTTTTGACCAGTCTACAGTTCTCCCAGCCCAGTCCCAGGCCTGTCTCCAGCCCCTACCTGTCTAAGTAGCCAGTCCTGATTCCATTATTCCTCATGTAGCCAGCTGGCCCCTCATCCCTGGCTCCTCCATGGGGCCCCCCCACCACTCCTCCTCCTGCACTGCCCAGGGACACGTCCATAGACTCCGTGCTGGTGGCCAGGCTGCCCAGGGAAGGGTATCCGCCAGGGTATCCAAGGCTGGGGCTGGGGGTGGCTGGACTCCAGGCAAGGCTGTGGGACTGGGAGGGCGTAGAGAGGGCTGACCCAGGGCTGGAGGCCAGGGGGGACAGAGTGGGCTCCAAACCAGACCGCCCTCCTGCCCCAGCACCAACCCCGTAGAGAGGGCTGCTGCCCCCGCTGCTTGCCAGGGAAGAGGACTCCAATGCGCCGCCCTGCTGGACAGAGCTGGTGTGAGGGTTGGAGATGACAGTGGAATTCTTCATGTTCTCCATGGTGGTAACTGGGGCTTGTTTCACAGGCTTCATACCTCCACCAAACAGCCTGATGGGGAAGAGAGGAAAGGAGTGAGAAGAGAGTAGAGGAATAGGAGTGAGAACCGAAAAGAGAGGAGAGAGATCAGGTGGAAGCAGGGAGGGAGGAGAGATTTTTAAACGGGCTGACTTCGGAGAATGAATCATGTATTGCAACATTAGATTAAAGAACTCGTAAAAAACAACCAGAAGTAAATAGGACAGAAATAACAAAGGATAGTGCATGAGAATTCTGAAACTAGTATGCTCAATCCACACTGTAATCACAAAACAAACAAACTCCTTCCGCATTCATAGCTCATGCTAGCTTTGCTGTGAGAGCTATCGTACATCTTCCGTGTCCTTTTCAATTCATTTTTTAAAATAGAAATGTCAGCTAAGTTTAGACTGGATCTTAGGACTGTACCACACAGTTTCCCGAGGATTCTGTCTCTGCTGGCCAAAGAGCTGTGACAAGGTGGGATGAATGACAGAGAGCCTGAGGAGAACCAGCTGGCTTGTGTTCTCATTACCTCACCTCCAGATCAGCCTGATAAGTGGAAGCAGCAGCAGTACTTAAAGGAACAATCCGTACTTTAGTAATTTCACACACTATGTTAGAGGAAACTGACTGATGGGGTTAAGTAGATCATGACTCTGAAACACCCCTAAGAACTAACCAGGTAATAAAACACCATGTAAGTTTTTTGTTTCTTGTCTTTCTCTCTTATTCATTAAAGTTAGTTTAATGACAACAACAAAGTCAAAGAGCAAAGTGGAATTCATTTAAGCCAATGAGGCATTAATAGGGAACATCTAAAATGAAAAAATGAATTTCTTATACAAAGACTACACTGACAGCCTATGGAGCCAGATCAGAGCAGTGGTGTGGCCTGAGCTAGTGATAATGACGCTCTGGCCTGCTGCAGGGTCTGGTCTCTGTCTCTGAGTTCCAAACCAACACTGGAGCCTATCACAGGCGACAGGGGAGGATCGGGCCTCTAATCTGACTAGCGACAAGCCAGTCCTTTCAAAAGTACATAATTCCTTAGGCAGCAGACTTCACATAATACGGAGGGCTGATAAGAGAGGTTGGCTTTCTCTGAACTGGTCCCACAGTATGCTGATTAAACTGTGAGGGGTGATTAAGCTGGTTTCAGCCCTGTGTAAACTGTCTGAATGCCAGGCCATGCAGACAGGAAACAGGGAGGGCTTGGGAGCCTGGGACTGGAGTCTGAACTCCAGCAGGGTGGAGCAGCCACACACCTCAGGAAGAGCAGCCTACCGTAGAGCTTACATACTGGTGTCACCTGCTCATCTTACCTGCTGTCAATGATTAAAGGCCAAACACATCAAAGCATGTGCAATATAAAATAGTGTTTTAGGTTAGTCTGAACTCTAAATACATATTTTAACCAGACAATAAGTAAAGGCAGTTAGATGGATAAGTTGGAGATGGATCACTTCTGTGGTGTTGGTAGAGGACTCACCTGCGCAAGGTGGGGGACGACTTCCCCCCCGTCTGCCTGCCACCCTGAAGGGTCAGTGCTCCCATGCCTTGGGGGGTCAAGCCACCCTCCACGGACACACCCTTCTCCCTGTCTGTCTGATTGGCCAATGTGCTGGTCTTGGCCCCGCCTCCTCGACCCCTCGACCCCTGAAGTGTGGCAGTGCGGCTGGGGTCCATGGATCCACTGGGGGAGCGGAGGGTGGCATTGCTGCGGCTCCCATTACTGGCCCCAGTGCCGGAGGACCGGCTGGGCCTGGGCAAGCTTCGGTACTGGAGGGAGGAATGCCGGCCACTGGCAGAGAGGTAGCCATCATCCACGCTAGTTTGGCGGCCCAGAGTCCGAACTCCGTGACCCCCCAATGGGAGGGAGGATTTGGGGGTCTTCCCCAGGGTGGCCGAGCCGCTGGTTATGGTCACCCCGCTGGCCGTAACCATGGTGACTCCGCCAGCTGTAATCATGGTGAGTGCTCCCCCATTCTTCTTGAAGCCGAAGGTGTTGGTGGCAGTAGGGGTACGGGAGGAGGAGGGGGGCTTCTTGACTTCATTGGCAGGGGCGTCTCCGGGCGTGTCAGAGGGTGAGCGCTGTAGGCCGTTGGGACGTGGAGAAAGACAGCCTCTCTCTGACACCTTGGCATCGTCCGTCTTACCTGGAGGATGGAGAAATGTCTCAATATGAACAGTATTTAATGCATCGGCCAAGCACAGTTACTGTTTTCTCATCTTTTGGTACCTGCAATAATTACATTTGACATTTTATTAATTTAACGGACACACATTTAGTAGACACACTTATCCAAAGTGCCTTACAAATAGTGCATACAGAAAGTACAGCAGAAGATCAAGAATATGTACAAAGTTATGAACTATTTGGTGGTCAGAGTCAGAAAGGTGTATGTTTACAAGCCACATCATAAAGTCTTAGCTATCAAGCACAGTGAACAAACATAATAGCATTTTAAGAGTGCAACAACATCTTAAAAAGTAGTGTATTGGTACATGTAGCCAAATCCATCATGGGATCATAAGACCTAATCACGTTAACACATTTTCCAACATTCACGGGGTTCAACAGAACAATAGGACCATTACTGCTTGATGCAAATGTGCCATGTTTATATGAGTGTATGTGGATAACATGCAGCCTGCCTGGTCTTGTTTGAATGATAAAAGAGAGGATTACCTGAGCGTCTGACTCTAGGATACAAGGCTGACAGAGGATAGATAAATACAGTCAAGGAAATAAAGAAAGCCACTGAGCACAGTAACAACCCGGAACACAAGCTCTGGTCTGCCTCAACACGCATGAACCAAACCACCTGGGGATGATTTGAGCTACTACAGAGATAAGGGATAAAAAGAGGGGGTGGGGTGGGGAGAAAGAGAGGTAGAGAAGGAGAGAAAGAAAGAGTGAAGAGAAGAGAGAGAGGGAGAGCCAGAGATCAAAAGAGAGGAAGAGAGGGTAAAGGAGAGAACCAGAGAAAGCCCCATTAGGCAGGTAACCTGAGCTCTGATCTCACCGGATAAAACTGTCTCTGAGGTCGACTGCTAGAAGACACATCAATGCTACCTAAATATGCAACATAAACACGAACATGCTACCAAAAAGTTTCCTCTGCACTTTCTAGAGTTGTTCTACCATAATTGAGATTCAAATTCGTAATTGTAATTCCTTTTCAGAAATGGACAGGGACAAATGTGTATTTTAATGGTTTCCATCCTACTTTACTTTATCCAGCTCTGTTCTACTCTACAACGTACCTGTCCCATGGCTTTTCAATGAACCGTTGTTTGCCGTGACGATGGATGCTGTGGCCCTGGATGAGGTCATTCCCACCTGGGCGCTCATGCCCCGCCTCCAGGATGCAGTGTGGGATGGTGTCCTGCGGCCAGTCGAGCTACGATCTGATTCGTCAGACAAGTCGGAAGGATGGCGGCCCCATCTGGAGCCTGGCTCCATCCTCACCCCACTGTCTGACCCCCCTTCTGACCTCTTGACCTCTGGTCCGTGCCACATGGTGTTGCGGTCCACAGTGCTGTGCTTCTGAACGTCTGTTTGGAGCTGCAGGGGATCAAGCAGCTGTCGATCATCTTGAGGTTGCTGAGCAACTATGTAAAGCAATGTGTGTAAATCTGTCATGTTATATGTGACTTGTTGGTTATCCACTGTATGATGACTCTGCCCTTCAGTATGTGTTTGTGATGATTGTGTGTGCGTGTGTGTGTGTGTGTATTCATGTGTTTCTGTCTCATGAACATAGCACACTTTCAACAGTGGCTGATTAGAGACTGGACCGATGACAGTAATTAAAATCACAAATCACCCAATTATAAATTAGATCATGTGTGGTTCAAACAGAACTGAGGTTGTGTGTTGGCTGCTTGTC
The DNA here is from genome assembly GCA_036571765.1 of Plecoglossus altivelis. NCBI lineage: Eukaryota > Metazoa > Chordata > Actinopteri > Osmeriformes > Plecoglossidae > Plecoglossus > Plecoglossus altivelis. Next base: position 6,584,917 of record BROE01000003.1, on the reverse strand, counting down.
ATCATGGGGCGGATTCAGAGTGTTTTCCCAAGCCCAGCCAAGCCAAGCTTACATCAGCTCTCACCGGTCATTGTTCAACAGCTACTGAAAAAACCTCAAAAATGCTTGGCCTGGAAGGAATCTGAAACATGGGCTTGTGAAACATGGTTTCGGAATCTCCATTAACCTGACCTAATAAATCTACACCATATTCCACTATGCAGATTGGGGGGGGGGGAGCCACATGAAGCAACTCTATAAAAGGAAAACAGTCTAAAGTTAAGGCGAAAGGGTGTTTCATGAGTGGTGACTGGTTGTGGGGCTTGGACAACTGATTCTGGTCCTGAAGCCTGGCTCCATTCAGCAGTTTGAGTCACTTTCTGGCAGGGTAGGATGTAGTGAAACATTTAACACTTGAAAACATGAAGACTGTATGGATGCCAAAGCTGCAGACAGTCCGCTCTCGCCAGCATGTCTTTACGACTGGAAACTACCCTGCCATAGAAACACAGCACCGTGCTGCACCGTAATACCACACATATACAAAAACACACACTTACTATCCTTTGTCAATACACTCATGTATATATTCCTATGAGGGAGCAGATGATGTGGATGTACAGATGACTGTTTTCATGTCTTGATGACTAGTCCAATAAAAGATGATGATCTCTAACAGGTTGGGCCAGCAGCATAGAAACACCTTTGAACTCTGACCTCTGAACCTTGACCTCTGACTAAATTCCACATCAACTTGAAGCACACGTCAGCCTTCTGTAAGGCCGCAAGAAGGTGTGTGAGTATTGGAGCGCTGCACTAGGAGAGATATAGAGTCTCACACAGTTATGTTCAGGTAAGAAACTGTAACAGTCTAGAGCTTGGACTCTGTTAAGTCGGCTGTGTAAAAGGGATAGGGACTCGGGCATTGAAATAGGGATGACCATGCGTCTATAAACCAGGATACAAACGCAACAAATGGTCCTAGGTGGGATGATGAACACATGATTAAAATTGGATGGGCCCTGATCTACCTGTGTGTGTACAGGTGACACCTGGATGTCTTTGGAGATGACACATGGAGTGGTTACATAGGAACTGACGGATGAGCTGGTGATGTCATCAGTGTCGAAGGTGTCACTGATTCCGCTGCTGGCTGAACTGCTGTCGTCCCAACTAGAGGGGGAATGAGAAAGATACAGTTGGTCATATAAACATAACAGATGATGTAGAGTAGGTGTGGACAGAAATCCCTTGGTCTACACGTACACATTGTAATATACTGGCCAGACACAAAATTCCCATCATGCCTGACACATAAGACAGGTCATTGAAATTTTCTTCTCTCCACCGCTCCTCATTTCTTTTTTTTTCTTTCTCTCTCCATCTCTTTCCTTCATTCATTCACTCTCTCTCCATCATTCTATTTCTTCTTTACATTGTATCTCCTCCTTCAGTCCTTTTCTTCTCATACTCCTTTATCTTCCACTTCTTGTCTTTGCATCTCTCTTTCACAAAACTATGTGTGTTGTACTACGCAGGAGCCACACATAAACATACAGACAGCTGCTTTGTTTCGTGTGCAGTTGTGGCCTTGAGAGCAGACTGTTGAGGAGGAGTGTCTCTCATGCTAGCTGTGTTCTGGTGACAGAGGCAGCTCCCACTCAGTTTTAGGACATGAAAAACACCTTTCATCACAGGAACCCAGAGTCACACTGAAAATGTTACTTTTATCAGGGCCCAGGGCCTATCTGTGCGAGAACAGAAATTCTTCACACTTAACTGTTTTTTCATCACTCAGTATTGATGCTATCCAATGTGTTTTGTGGGGACAGAAACTAGGATGGGAGGGAGAGGGAAAAAGAGGATGCAAGAGAGAGACTCTCTCTCAAAAGGGAATCTCTCTTTTGTCTGGTTGTCTCTCTCTCTCTCTCTCTCTCTCTCTCTCTCTTTCTCTCTCTCTTGTTCTCTCTCTTTATGCCCCTTTTCTTTACCCCAAACCCATGCATACTCATCAGACATAGTCTGGGTCTGAACAAGGCCATTTGGCCATAGTCATGCAGCAATAAAATAAATCTTAAACCAGGACTCACTTGGTCACATCAAGGTTAGAGTACAGACTAAATGAAAGTGACTAAAACACTTTGTGAATCCGAGGCCAGAGAGTGTTACTGAGCTCACCACAAGTATCACACATACACACAAGCAAACTCACAGAAACACACATACACACACACACACACACACACTGACCATCCATCCTGTGTGTTTGGTCAGGGTGAAATCCATTCGTTCTACTAGACTTATCAACGTTTCAGCACCATTCAGGACTGTTGCCAGGCAATGAATGGAGGTGGCTTGCTCGGTCCAAACTGCTCTCCAGTTAAATGATTGCAGAGCTGAACTCACGAGAAGAGAGATCTCAATGAATACATGAAAACAACATCCTAACAACAACAACAACAACAATATATTTATCCCAGCACAACTAGGTTGGTCATTGTTAATATCAACAGACACAAAGACTGCTGGCAAAGTTGAGACTGCTGAGGACAGGGGGAGAGCCGGTGTGTGTTGGTGGTGTTTCCCTGGTCTAGTACAAGTCTGAGAGTGGCCAGGCTCTCTGTACAGTGCAAGCACTCAACACAAAGACCCTTTAACAAATCTGTTAAACGTTTAAAATATGGGCTTGGCTTAAAGATTTTTGAAGATATCCAGGACACAAGCTGTGTCAAGAAATACACTTGAGACTGAATGGCATTCAGCATGACATTTAAGACTAGTTCAGTAAATGTTATGGTATTAGCAAACAGACAGTTTGAATTCTCACGTGACGAAAACCTACAGAAACACACACCATGCACACAGTCATAAAGCCTCACTCCCAAACGCACACACACATAACCAGCCATGTGTAACAGGAGTAGAATGAAGACCGACAGACACATGGCTGTTGCCAGTCACACCGCACAGACCTCAATCCTTACAATACTGCAGTGCAAAAACTCACACACAAACACACACACACAAATGCACAAACAAATACACACAAAAGAACAGGATGTGGTTCCTCTACCTGCGGGGGAAGGAGGCTCCAGACCAGGGGGGGCCAGGAGAGGGGGCCACAGCACTGGAGGAAGACTGGCTGACTGACAGCTTCATGTGGATGCCCCTACTCTGTAAGTCTCTTGGAGATCTGCCCTGCTCCCTCAGATCTGGTGTAAGGTCCTCTCTGCTCCGTGCCACTCTGCACTGCTACTCCACTCAGTTCTAAGCTCCCTATACGGCTCCAGCCACAGCTCGCTAGCTAGCTCACACTCGCTCTGAGTCTGACTAGTGAATCTCCCCCCAGCCAGCCAGCTACACACACGGAGGGGAGTGGCTACCAGACCAACTCTCTCTGCAAACACACACACGTACCATACACACACCTACACCCTACCAGAGAATACACACAATCAAACAAGCATGAACTCACTCACTCCCTCTCACACACATGTTCATAAGCACACCACATAGCAACACAGGCTAAGTGTAATCAGAAGCCAGTGCTGAGTTATGCTGGGAGGAACTTCAAACAGTTACTCAGTCATTATTCTATAGCAGACACAGTGGCATTCTACATATCAAGCCTTCCTCAGATCTCTGATCATCCATAACTTTGAGGTTCCTTGGAAAAGACACACCTTAGACCTGCTCCAAGAACAGCTTGTCTGAGAGTATCCAAAGCCACACATGTCCTACAAATAAACAGCTTAGTCTTATTTAGCCAGATGGCTTGTGTGTGTATGTGTCTGAGGGTGTTTGCTAAGTCAACAATCCCAGGATGCTGTAAGTTGGTTGGCTGACGAGGTCTCCTCCGGAGCCAATCTCATTTGTACATTCCAGACAGGCTCATTTTCTCTTCCTGGTTCCACTGGTGAGGGCTGCTACGGGTCAACTCCCCCAGGGTCAAAGGTCAAGCGTTGAGTCACAGGGGCTTTGCCAACAATCAAAATCAACAGCAATAAATGAAACCATTCCTCCTTAGGAATTACCTCAGTGGTCTTGAGAGTGACCAGAATTTCTGGTAGTACACAGAACCGATCCGGATCTTTCCACAACTTAATAGGAACCGTCTCAAGGAAATGCTTCAGACATTAACACGCTGACTGACCCCATTCTGAAATCGCCTCATAAGCGAAACCAGAGAAACCGGTCACACATATAGCATCGCCATAGTCAGCGTCTGGTGACCGAAGCTGTTAAACGCAAACAGGCATAGAATATATAAGCAGCTGGTGTATTTAGACAGTTACTGATGTTTATGATATCATAAAGAGAGGCAGCTACAGGCTGCAGAGGAGACAAGCATCAGTTGGTCGATTTGGTGTAAATGTATCTGTTTGAATTTAAAATGTTGATGAATATAGTTAGCTCTTGCCAAAAAAAAAGCACTTTTATTTTGTATGATGACAAATCTGGTTCAATCCAATTGATATACTTTTACATGCTGTGTCAACTAGCCCTAGTGTGAGAGACAGCTATACATTTAGCACAGACAGTATTGAGGCAGTTTGATAGCCACATTCCTGAGCAGCACACCAAGCTTCTGCAGCCAACTGTGTGTGTGTGTTTGTGTGTACTGACATGACTTCTGCCTCAAAGCCAGAAGAGGGTCAGGAATTCAGAGCAACAAATCTCTCTACAGACACACACACACTTTCCACCTCTGTCTGTTTTACACACAAGTCTCTCCTCACCGATGGAGGGGGATTTAAAGAGGTGACACCGTTTCCACTGCCTGTGTGTGTACTCAGCTGCTTGCATGAGGACATTCCACTACTCTATAAATTAATTACGAGTGAAAATCACATTAAAACAAATCAAAACCTAATTGAGAAGTTGTCCCAAGCTCAGAAGCCGTGGTAGCCAGGGGGACCCTGACCTGGTGTAGCCTGGTAATTACTTAGTTATCTACTTAACTATATACGAGACCTGTAATAGCCTGGTTGTTGTTTATGATCTCACCACACCAGTAGTTGTTAGTTATTTAGTTGGTTAAATGTATCTCCATAGCTGGAATTGTTTGTTGTCTTGTTGGTTACCTATCAGGCCAGAAGCTTCCCCAGACCAGTTCAACCATATGTTGGGAACTGATGTCCCTGATGTGATCTCAGAGTGTGTAGGGGAGGGAGCTCCCCTCCCCTCCCAACACACACACACTCATACAATTGCATGCAAACACACACAAACAGGCTTGCATGCACATGCAAACACAGTACAGTCCATCCACGTTGTCACACATTCCGCCAATTCAAAAGGCACTCATTCCTGTGCCCATGTGAAGGCATTTACACACAACACACAAACACACGCACACACACGACACAATCCAATTTCAAAGGCGTCTCACAAACTCACACCCATGACAGGATATGCCTTTGTTGTCACAGATGTTGATCATTTCAAAATTAGCATTTAGTGACTGCTCTATTGTTATCGCTCAACCTAAGAGAGACAGGAAGAAAGAGCGAAAGAAGGATAGAGTACAGAGTAACAGAGTCATAAGGAATAATTAGATAAGAGGATTCTCATCCTTCCTTCCATTCATCCCTGTCACAGAAGAGATCATTGAATGTACCCTCTTCTAATTCTCTTCTCTCTATCTCCTGTGGTTCAGTTTTAGTGGCTAGCGAGGTGACATGGACTCACTCTTCCTCCCTGCTTTCCTCCGTCACCTCCTTTCTCACACCCCCTCATTATCATACCAATGGCCAGAGGTTTGGGGTGTTAGTCCTCTTTTGGGGTAATTAAGTATTATTGTCTAAAGCTCTCAATTACCTCAGAGGAGGGTGAGTGGCAGCTGTGCTCAGACCAGCCTGAGGAGCTGGGAGACAAAGTGGACCAGCATGCTGGGAGGCCTGAAGAAGGTTGCTCTTCTTGTGAGCACAAGGTTCACGGATTGACAGCTGCTTAGTAGAGGCCTTCACATATCCTTCAGTTTCTCTCCACAACACGGAACATATCCGACTGTAGCTTCTCACCCAAGGGTGGACAACCCTGCTTGAATAACATTCCTAATGAAGCTACGGTGTTCATAAAGTCCAGTCTCTTCAGTATTTGTCTGAAGTGTCTAAACTAGTCTGAGTTTGTCTGGCCGAGGATCATGCTACTTGAAGTTTCCCAAAGGACTCTGGGAGTCATTGTGTTCTTGATAAGAACATACTTTTTCTATTGAGTAGTTTCTCTCCCTTCTCTGGAGTAGAGCTGGAGAGAGTAGACCTGAGAAAACAGCAGGCCTGGAGGCAGGCAAGCAGAGAGGAGGCTGACAGCACCATAGCACTAATTCACATTATAAACACTCTCCCTGTTCTGTCTCCCTGAGTCCTCCAGCACAAAGGAACACTTTTCTGATTGTTTCACCTGTAGTGTCTGTCTGACTAGACTGTCATTCACTCCTGAGAAAAAACGGACCTCTCTCCAGTTAATGAGATATACTTCATACACTGCTGTTGTATTCGCTGCACAGTCACAATCTTGTCTGTCTGTGTGCATGCCTGCCTGAGTTAGGGTCCATGCTAGAGACAATATCAACAAGCACATGCACCACTTATGTTCACAAATTTTTTCTCACACAATGTATCCAGTGCTGAAACACAAAACACGTACTTGACATACTATAATATAAGCTCCAGATCACAGTGACCGCCAGTCCTCATCTGGTTTCTCAGCCGTGTGTTTGTGGTGTGTGTGTGTACCTTGTCCTCCCTGAGGTAAACTCCTCCAGCCTGCCAGTCAGTCCCAGACTAGAGCTGCAGTCAACAGGTTCTGGACACAGAACACCTCAGCATCCGCATAACTCCTCTCCTGTCTCCTCTCCTCCAAGTGATTGTCGCAATGAATTTTCCCTCTCCTCTCTCTTTGTTTTTTCTCGACCTCTCCCTCTCTCTGCCTCGGATTCTCTCTCCCACTCTTTGTGTATATATCTCCCTCTGTCTCTCTCTATCTATGATCAACCTCTCCTGAGCCAGACCCAGACACAACAGGAGGACCCTAATCTACCAGCACTCCGCCACCCACATAGAAGCCTCTCCTGAAAGGCTTTCCTGGGTGTGCTGTAGGGCTGTGTGTATCCCTCTCTCTTTCTTTCTTAACATGAGCTCTGCGTCCTCTGTCTCTTGCTCCTCTATAAATGCCACTCATTGATCATCATCATTTGAATACTAATGTGTATTTGGCCAAGGGACCAGTCTCTTGGTCCTAGTCCCCCCCCCCCAACCACCACTCACCCACACACACACACACACACACACACACACACAATTCACACACACATTGCTCCAGTACAGCAGGCACCAGTGAGTGAAGTGTAGGAGGATGTCTTAAATGTGCTAAATACAGAAACAAAGGATCAGAAAGACAGAGAGAGATAGGGATGGAAATAGAGCTATAAAGGGATACAGTAGACCAATACAGTAGTGGGCAGTAATAAATACTCATGTCAGAACTACCCATGTACAGCCTAGACTCTATGACAGTGTACGTCTCTACCTCAGTATAGTCAGACAGAACTGACCAAATGAGGTCTTCAGACAGTGTTAGCATGTGAAAGACTGGCTGACTCTGACTGTAGTGTCTCCTGTGACTGGGAGACGGGAGCATAGCTTGTCTGTAGTGGCGGAGGGGATCGGGTTACCCGATTACCACATCTCTGTCCCTGTCTGGAGCACTGCCTCAAGGCTGGAACCGGTCTGCATTCATACACACCACCTCACATAATCTACACACTCTGATTACTCTGTACGAAGACAGAAAGACACCCCGTCATACACACGCTCACACACACATAAACACAGGCACACAAACACACATTCCCATCCATTCTTTTTACCCTGGAAATTACGTCACTGTGTGTTTGTGTGTGTGAGTATATGTGTGTTTGAGAGAGAGTATGTGTGGGCGCATATCTGTGTAATGGTATTCTACATGCCTGAGGGTAGAGAGAGGCAGACTATGTCCAGACAGGTCGAACAGCATAGAGTTGGAGGGCAAAGCTGATGTCCTGAGAGTATACACACACACACTCAGGAACACCACCCCCCCCACACACACACACACACACGCACACACACTTAACATACATACAAACTTCCACACACAGACAGGCACCCCCCACACACATACACACCTGTTGAAAGATAAGTAGCAGTCTGTTCCCAGGCTAATGTGAGTAGCACTTGAGGTAGCCTGAGGAAGCAGTTCGAGGTGGACTATACCTCCTACAGGTGAGAACATGCCACACCACAGGTATGTCCATTTGCCTTAATGGAGGAGAAAGTGTGATTACGCTTTCTGAGGAGACATTAACGGTATATTTACGAAGTTCAAGCCATATTTGGAAGAGCCTCAGAAACTATTGAACTCGGAATCGAATTACAAAACACACAAAGACAGACACGAAACCTTCCCCAAAAACACAGAATGACAGTTATCTACCTCTCAGTGCCTGGAGCCTCCTTTTGGTCTCACTGCAGCACACACAGTCCAGCACGGTGCTTTCTGAGGAAGGCCACACCCTGTCAGGCTCTATCTGTCTGTAGTCGGTATTCTCCCCAATGACGCTGACAGTAACAGACGGCCGCATTAATAAGTCAGGGTAGACTTGTGGTTTTGTCAGCAGGAGACTGTTTGCCTTTTATTTGGTAAAGCGCTGGTTTGACAGAGAACCCTTACAGAGCGCTTGTAGGTAGAGTGCTGGAAGGTAGAGCAACTCTGGAGTATCTCAGACAAGTGTCCCTCAGACATTAGTACCTCTATCTACAAAACCACAGACTCCAGTACTTCAGACTGCTGTACCTCAGTCTGCACTTCAGCTGAAACCACACTAGGAGATTCACTGTACTTCCCATAAAGGGTGATTCAAGTTTAAGTGGAGAAATGCTAGAAATATATGTGTGTGTCTGTGTGTGTGCGCGCGCGTGTGCGTGCATGTGTGACAAGATCTAACGCCTGTAGCTCTGTATGCAGAGAAAAACAATCATTCTGTTCTCACTCAGTCACCTAACAATGACTGCTCTGTTTGCTGCCTGTCCCTGCTGTGATCCTATTGGTGGAATCAACATTCTCCTGGAGTACTTGGCAGACCAGGATTCTAATCCACAACAACACAAGGTCAGACTCAATGGTAATCTTTGTAATCTCTCAAAGGTCCAGAGCACTGGTGTGAACAGGCTAGACTGAATTCACTGCTGATCTGTCAAGGCTGAGATTTAGTATGAGTAGCTATGACAGGACCTTCAGATACCTTAAATAAAGGGTGTGTGCTTGTGTGTAGCCTTGTTTGACTATTCTTGTGTGGACCAGTCTGTGGAATGATAGTCAACAAGAACAATTTGACATTTTGGGGAGTTCCAGTGTTAATTCTCAGGAGTCTTGGAGGGTTTAGAGTTAGGGTTAGAATTAGTATTATGGGTAGAACCACATTATGGGTTGGGATTAGGAGTTCAGAATAGTTTCTGGGTTATGGTTTTGGTTAGGGTTAAGTCAGGTCACGTGACCTACCTGTCTATGTCTGTGTGGCTCCTACTGGTGTGCAGGAGCACCTCTTTGTTGGCCATATGCTGTGTGTATGTACCAACCCCACCATCTGTCATGTAGCTGAGAACACACACAGACATACAAAGCATACACACAAACATTCCATGCACCCACATGAATACGTCCACACACGCACACGCACACACACATACACATGCACTGCTGTCAGTCTACTTGACAACATACACAACAACCCAAACAAGCCTTTAGGTTTCACAAAGGGTCACTCTCTGTTTCCCCAACAGAGCAGCAGTTAGAACCTGCATGAACCTGCGTGAACCCAAAAAGAGCCTCCAGTGAACCTGAATGAACCAGTTGAATGTTCCAGAACCTTCACTGTTCTGAATACAGAAGGGGTAGGTGATCTCTTTCAAACCTCTCCAGTTACGCATCTGTCAACATGGACTCACCCACCACTGTTTACCTTTTCTAAGACACCTGCTTTGGTGTTCTGTTACGATACCCCTATATCAGGGATTACCAGGTTGAGATTAGAGTAAGATTAGGGCAGAGCCATTTGTGTCTTGGTTGGTGTAATCTGGATCACACTCTGCCAGGGTGACCCACCTGGCATTGTCATGGAGTTGCAAAGTGGTTCAAACCTGTGACAACTCATGAAGTCTAGTTAAGTCTAGTCTTTGAATTCAGAGGTACCACCTGGAGCTAACACACAACTGTACAGGAAAGCAAAACTAAACATCCAAAAACAGACTATCTCCTCCAAACATATATAACCAGGCACAGTCAAGACAGCATGCACATCATTCTATAATCTCATGCTGCTAATCAGTCTGGTTATATTTGCTTAAATACCATTGACTATATGACCATTTCTAAATACCTCAAGGTCTGTCTGAAGATCCAGAAAAATGCAGACTAGGACAGGCTGTCGTGAAGCACTGACCACAAAACAAGACGGTCAGCCAACTAGTTCTTTCTTTCCATTATGCTTTCTTCCTTTGCTTAGTCTTTCTTCTCTCTTGCTGTCTCTCTCTGAATATTTTCTCAAGCTCTCTCTCTCTTAGTGTTTTCTCTCTGTTTCTCACTCTGTCTCTCTCTCACAGAGACAGAGTGAGAAGCCCTTCCCCCCACCTCCCCCCTCAGCCCACCCCTTCATCTTCCCCATTATGGCGAGGGGGAGGTCCGATGGGAACTCCCCCGGGGTGTGTGAGTGGAGAGTGGGGAGCTGGGTCAGTGCGCATGTGTTTGTGTTTGTGTGTTGGTTTGGAGAGGTTAGAATAGGAAGCACTAGCATAAAGTCAAGACAGCTCTACTTCCTGTGATAAGAACAAGCCATCATCCTTCCCTCCCAACCCCCCCATCTCTATCTGGCTCTTTCCCCCTTCCTCCCCAACCTTCCCTTCCTTTCTCCCCAATTACTCCCATCGTACCTCTTTCCTTCCCAACCTGTCTCCCTTCTCCTAGCCAGCCTGTATTTCTGTGTGCCTGTATATCTACCACTCTCCTCCCCCAGTGCAGACTAACCTGCCCGGCAGGTAACAAACCATGATCTTTTAAGGGTGTGCTTGGTTCAGTGTGTGTGTGCAAGGTTTTCTATGTAAACAAACCACAACCCCCCTGTGGGAAACAATGGCTAAGTAAGATCATGTGAGATCAACCGTCTTCAAGACAGACACACCAGAGGTGACTCACAGCACAACTCATTGGGTTGAATGGAACACTGTTGAATATAGCTCAGTGGCAGTGTTTTACTTGAAGCAAGATGTAGTATAATGGTCAGTTATGTTGGTTAAACGACTGGAACATCAGCCTTCATGATAATTGCAGGATGAGGACAGGTGAGGGACAACATCTAATGTTCTCCTGTTGATTCTTCCATCTCAAGGACGAAAGTCCATGAGCTATAGTCAATGAGTTGCAAGAGTACACTTATTGTGCTGTGTGTTCACATGTGTTTGTGTGTGTGTGTTCACGTGTGCGTTCAAGCACGTTCGTGTGGGTTGTGCATGTGTTTTGGTGAGCGTGTTCATGTGCACTTCAATGTGTATGTGTTCATGAGCGTTTCTGTGTTTGTTCAAGGCGTTTCGGTGTCTATGTGTCTGCATGTGGTGGTCTGTGCACGGGTGAGTTAGTGTGTTCAGGTTTACCCATTAACCCTGGTCACTAAACAGCAGGTTGGTGTGTGCTGCTTCAGCAGGCTGTTTACTTTACAACCACAGACCCCTACGGGCCCTGACCTCTGAGGGCGTGACTGAGCACACAGGACCTGTCTGAAGGTTAAAGGTCGCAGTTTGGCATCCACTGTGGCGTTTAGACTGTATCTGTCCTCTACTAATGAATTGCTATCCTGGCAATTGATCTCTGGGCTGTGTCATACAGACCTATAGTTTGTAACTCAACACTATAAGCAAAAACACAGGTATAAAAGCCTTGTCGACCACTAAAACATGACTTTGTTGGTTGCATGATCTTAACAGTTACACAGAACCTGGATTGCTATTGTTGAGATAATAATGTGTTTATTTAGCAGATGCTTTCATCTGAAGCATTATACAGGAGGGGAATTCAAATCGGAACCCACTTGATCTACAGTCAAATGCTCTATCACTGAACTATACCAGTGCAACCAGGCAGGCAGGAAGGACAGTTACACTATTACAAAGTTGCTAGGGGGTTGTTATTGGTGTAAGCCAATACAGTCACACAAATGAACTGCCTGTTTGAACATGACCACAAATGTGCAAGCGAATTATAATACCACTTATTGTGTCCCGTCAGCATAGCGTGTGTCTCACTGTGGGTGAAATATGTGTGTTTGTGTGTGCGCATGATGACTATCTGCAGACACATCCTAACCTGCACCTACATGATTCACCTCACCTTGGAGATTCATATAAATCTTTTAGACACCTGCGGATACGTAGACTTTGGTCTATCGTTTTCTTTATCCCTGTTTCTATCGCTATATGTATATTTCTATCTTTCTTTTCAGTTCTTTGTCGGTCTTATTCATACAGTATATACATCGCAGTTAAACGAAGAACATATGTAAATGTGTGTACAGCCTCCACCTCCACTTCTTTTAGTGACATGAAGGCAGAGGAAAGCAGGAACTTCTCTCTGTGTGTGAGTATTGAGCCCTGGTTAACAAGGGGACAGCATGTAAGCATCCCAGTGCCCTGAGAGCTCGGACAGCCTCACACTCATCTCAGGCCACAGAACATATTTCCCATGACCCCCTTCTCTCTACAGCACAGAGGCCAGATTATTTATAAATCCAATACCCTGCCTGCTCTCCTTGGTACACACATACACTTTTCTACTATATCGACACCCTCTATCTATACACTCTATCTACACCCTTTATCTACACACTCTATCTACAAAATGTTTCCCTAGACTCCTCTCGTGACGAAGACAAAAATAGGTCGATAATTCATTTTGTATTGAGCGTACACCACACCAGTGTAAACATGTCTTAACTTGTCTACAGGGTCCTGAGAAACATTGACACGTCACTGAGAGAAGCTCTAGTTTTCTTTTGCCTTCGTGACACCATCAGAAGTGAAGCTTTAGGATGTACACAAACGTACATACACATACAGACACGCACCAGCACATTTACATGCACACACTTCTGGGTCAGTCCTGGACTCATAGGTCACACAGAACCAGTGCTTAACAAGCAGTCTGGCATGAGTCTCAAACCTGTTCTATTAAGGTCTACTAGACCAGGAAGACTTGTTAAGGAACATGTAACTTAGTTAACTACTTTGGTAGGAGGTTGTTGAGTTGAAGGATCCATGTTTGTGCAGCTGTAGAGGCATTTGGACATACTGGACCGACATGGACCTGTTTGTGCCAGTTCAAGGCATTCTTACTTGACGTCCCAGTGGAACTTACTTGAATCAGGGCATACTTTGCTAGGACAGATTCTTACTATAAGTTTTTAAAAAAAACATGCAGGACACAGCCATTGGGTAGTTTACAATCAGGATGGACTGTGACCAACAGGGGTGAGACAAGAGGAAAGGAATCTGAGAGATGCACAAGGATGGAATCTGTAGAAACACTGCTACCTAGTGTAAATAGTGGTAAACTGCTTATTACCAGAAAAGGACAATGCATTTGTCAGAATATTTAATCAATGGAGCTGAAGATACATCTAGCCATTTGTGAATATTCCAAATACTAATACAAACACAGATGATGGAATGCATACTGATCCAACATCTATCTCAATAGTGACAAAATGCTTGCCATATATGCCATAGTGACCACGAGTTAGACCACAGCAGTGTCAGACTCACCCGCTGGTAATGTGATCCATCCTGGCATTATTCCCCAGAAGTTCCCCGTCACTAACGTACCCTGTTGTCGCCACTGTGATACCTTCCAGCTCCTCCATCTTATCTGCCAATAGGAGGGCATGGTCAGTGGTGTGGTCATCTATGTCCTGCCCTTCTGGCCAGAGTCTTCGCAGGTACTTCCCCTCCTCAGGGATTTGAGCATGACTATCTCCCGCCCTCTCTGCTGCCCCGTAGCCATCTCCTGTTGAAGGGGCGTCGCCTGCCTGGAGACGGGGGCTGGACGCACCAAGTCGCCATGGCAAAGTGGAGGCTGGGCAAGGGGGCATGTTGAGGACTGCCTTTCCCCCTCTGCTGATCTCCGTGGTTACACTGTCGTCAAAGGTGGTCTCCAGAGTGCTTGGGAGACACAGGAGAGAAAGAGATGTAAGACAGAGAAATAGTGGGGGATGGAGAGAGGGGGAGAAAGAGAAGGAGGTGAGGGAGAAATGTGAAAGTGGAAGAGATTAGATGAAGGGAGTATGAGTTTCAAAGTGTTGCAACCATGTGACAGCTTTGGCCGTGAACCCAACCAGCCTGCCAGACACACACCACCCCCTGTTGCTAGTCCTCCCAGCCCAGAGGGAGGAGACATTTCTGTCACTGTGAAGAGGGGACTTTTTTGTCACTGTAAAGAGATGACAGTTCTGTTCAAAGCAGCCCACCATAACAGCTTTCTTTTCTTTTAGATCAGTTCTTCATTAAACCTTTTTTTCATCCTTCCATCATGGGGTTAGGACTCCTCCAGTAGCCTAGTGTCAAGTGACTCCAGGGGGCTGGCTAATGTAGCTCCTTGAAAAGAGGACAAGGATGTGGGTGTCCCAGAGACACTTTTAACTCATTGGGGTCGGAAACAAAGTAGGACACCCGGCTCCTCTGTCCCTGCCTCCCTCCACTCCTTTAGACACACACACACAAACACACACACACATTTACACACACATGCACATCTGATCCCCGTTCCAGCTGTCAATCACCCAGGAGACTTGTGGAGTCTTCTCCCCCCTCCCCTCCTGACTGGCTCCTGTTAACAATTCAACAACCAACACCAACAACAAAACAAATGCGTTTTAAAGTGCTCCCTTCCTACAACAGTCTGAATGAATATCATGCTCTAACTTCACCATGCTGCTCCGCCACTGCAGTTCACTGGGTGAATTTGGGGCTGTGTTGGCTTTGAGTGACAATTGTTCTAAAAATAAAGAATGCGTAGAAGTAAAAATACTTTACTGCGCTGAGGAGTCTGTCTTCACACTTAAATCATATTAAATCTTTTGGACCTTTCCCACCATTGAAATCTCAGTTATTTTAAAAGTGGAGGAAACATATACACAGAAAACTCATCAGTGTTGTGACAACCAGATATTCAGATGGCTCATCCTCTCTCTGTGCCCTTTACAAACTGACTGAGGGAGAAGATTTGTTACAAGTTTTCGCCCACATCTGAGCTGTGAGGCAGCTTGGTCCTGGTCTGACCTTCTAAGGATGTCACAAAGCTCAAATACATGCACATAAGCTTACACAGGTATGAACACACACACACACACACACACACACACACACACACACACACACACACACATAGGCCTACCTGTGGCTGATCTGCGTTCCTCTCAGACAGGACATTGTCTCCTCCAAGTTCTGTCTCAGGTCAGCAATATTCTTTACCGTCCGCAAGCGACGGGCCTCTGGATCCTCACCTAGTAGGGGCAGGTAGAGCCGCTTTTAGAACATGCTAAAACACGCCAAATCCATGGTTCAGTTCAAATTTTACAGCATCCTCCCAGCTCCTGCAGAAATTAGATCTACGGCACCATCACACTGAGAACTGCTGTGAGAACGTGGAACAGCAGCTACCAATGGATCGTACACCTGACAGGCTTGTCCAGACATTAAGTATGCAAGCTTCACCTGAACTTTTTTTAAACTATTAACACTCACAATAAAACACAAGCCTGTCCATTGCTTGGATAGAGCGTAAACCACATAGAACTCATTCCAGGCAACCAAGTCAAAACCTCTTTACGACGTTTTAACATCTCTTCTGAAGAGCAACACTGTTTATAGAGGTCTATATAATCCCTTTGAAAACAAGTTCTTGTTCCCCATAATGTAGAATTAAGCGTTCAAACTGAAAAAAACGGAAAGGTTACTAATCACAAGAGCTCCTAACACACATGAGGTGTGCACGTGTACGTGTTTGCGCTAGTGTGACAGTGTGTTTAGCACTCCCTGTGCAGGCATTCCAGGAGGCTTGTAGAGCACAAACAGCCCCTTTTCACAAGGCTTAACCTGCCTTTTGCAGCAACGCTAAACCCTGCAACTAGCCAGGCAGCAGGCTGGGGGCTAACTGAGATAGAGAACCTCTTGCTCCTCTCTATCTCTCTCACTTTTCTCTCTCTCCTGTATCTCTGTTCTCTCTCCTCTCTCCTGTCTCTCTCCTATTCCCCTGTTGCCTGCTTTTCTCACTTGACTTCTGTGTTCACTCAGACCTTTCTCTGAATGGTGTCACTGTGGGAGTGAACAGATAGCTTAGAGAGAGATTCTTACTGTCGTGTTTCTCGTAAATATCCAGGACAGTGAGTAGGATGTCCTGGTTGATCCGAGCAATGCCGTCCCAAGCACACATGTGCTGTAATACATGCATGTGCTGCAGGTGCATCTGGAGCACACAGTTCTGATTGGACCAGCCTTGCAGCTCCTCCTTCAAGTCCAGTTGATTGGTCCAGGCCCTGACCCCTAACCTGGAAGTCTCAGATAAGGTCTCAAGGTCATCATGGATCCCTTCAGTATGATTTCTATCCACATTCTTCCTTTCCTGCTTCCCCAAAACCTTCCTCCAGTCTCCTCCCAGACCAAGCTCAGGTGGTTCAGTCCCAGTTGCTCCAGTATCCAGGGGAACAAACTCCCATTGACCCTCCCCCCTCCCCACACACCCTCTTACTGAAGGCTTTTCAGACCGGCCTAGTCCACTGACTCTGCTTATTCCTACCCCTCCTCTGACTTCTTCTCTTCCTCCTCCTCCTTCTCTTCTTCCTCCAGGCTGGCTGGCCCATCCACTGGCACTG
This sequence comes from Plecoglossus altivelis, assembly GCA_036571765.1. NCBI lineage: Eukaryota > Metazoa > Chordata > Actinopteri > Osmeriformes > Plecoglossidae > Plecoglossus > Plecoglossus altivelis. The sequence goes on along the minus strand of BROE01000003.1, from coordinate 6,567,987 downwards.
GCCCTTCTCCCTATCACCCCTCTTTCCGGCTCTCCCAAACAGCAGATTTCACAATCCAGATCCAATTCCCAAACTGGCCCTCGGCCCTGGCCCTGGTCCTGGTGCAGACTGGGCTGAGCCCGACCAACAGCTCCCAGAGCTAGGCTACTTGTAGCACTAGTTCTGGTTATATTTTGCCCTCCCTCTTCTTCCCTGAATTGGCCATCCGATGGGATCATCTTCCTTTCAGAAAGCATCTCTGGATGTAGGTTCTGGTAATCCAAAGGACTAATACTTCACTAACCCCATCCTGGTGCTGTTAGATCCTGTTGAACTTGACCTTGGAATACCGTGAGTGTTGGTCTTCCTAGGGACCTGTCAGTCTTGAGTGTTAAAGAGGAAGAGGATGAGGCTGGTAAACATTCCTCTGCTGCCGCTATGTTCTGCCTTCACAGCTATCTTACAGAGAAGAGAAAAACGTCCCATCCCGTCACCCTCGAAATGAAATACATGAACACACACACAATCATAGACACACACACAGTCACACACACAGTCACACTAGGAGCCATGGCAACTTGGTGACATCCATAGCCTTTAACATGTAGATGAGCTTTCTCATTCCATTCAGTGAGACCCAGCCCCCCTGCCCTTTCTCATTTTCTCTTTCCTTCTTGTGCTCTCCATCTCTCCCTTTTCCAAATGGTTCCTCTTTCCTCTTCACCTCTCTCTCTTGCTCTCTTTCTTTCTTTATGGGTTTGAGGCACCTTGGCACAAAGTTACAAGCTAGCCATCAACAGTCACTTCCAGAGTCAAAATAAACCTCTTACCAAAGTCTGACCCTTCTCAGCCATGAGTTAAACACTCATGGTTTGCTTTATCTAGTTTTCCATGTGTGACAGAACTAATGGAGTACTCCCAATAGTGGCAAATGGTCATTCAGAGTTTGTTCAATCAAACGCACCTTCAGTCTTATGCACATAGTACACCATTCCATAGGAAAACAGGATTTCACATTTTTCGAACAGGTCTTTTGCATTCTCAATGTTCTGTTTGCACTTTAAAAGAACCAGGATACCTGCAGCACCATTCCACTTTACTCAGCTATCTTATCTGTTCTTTTTATTTCTCTTGCTCTCTCTTGAGGGAGGGGAAGTGAGGGAGGGAGAAAACCTATGGGGGTGGCCCTCACGCCTCCTTCTCCAGTGAGACCCATATTTTGATGAGGAAATATATCAGATACAGTGGTTATTGAGAGCCCTGGTTGTTGGAACTGACAGACTAGCCAGCTGTGATGCTTCCTCTTACAGCTGCGTTCCAAGACAGATGGAGGCTGACACAAACAACTGCTGCAGAGTCCTGCTGGTTAGAGTCACCTGAAGCTGGCCTTTAAGATGTTGTGTGAAAGGATTGTGACATTGAAATACTAATAGGTGACTCGACCTTACCTGTGAGGTCCTCTAGAGAGTTATGTGCTGATTGGCTGAAAGCCACAGGCCTTCTATTCCCCTCCGGTGATCTTGCCTCCAAGAATATTGCCCCAGTAACATCTGGCTGAGACCTTAACACGAGAGACAAGAAGTAAGGTCACTCCTACTGTTTAAAGATCTCTCTTTCTCTCGCTCATTCATTTTGCTTCTGTGTCTCTCAAGCTTCTCCCCATGCCCTCTGAGTCTCATTTTATCTCTGTCTCCTTCTCTCTATATGCTACCTACATTGGGATAAATTGCATCAATACTTATATACATAAGATTACATATATCGTTTACAGACAAATCCCCACAGCAGGTGTACCTGTACATGAAGGGAGCCACCATGGCGGTGTTGGGGTGACTGTGGAGCTGCTGAGGACGAGGAAGCTGGATGCTGGTGATGCCGCTGGAAGTTATCAGTGTAGAGCCGTCACTGGCCACCAGGGGCACTGCAGCCTCACTGAGGTGATGGGGACACCGGCTTTCTGAGGAGCCCAGACTAGAAATAGGGCTGGAGCTCCTGCTCTCTAGATGAGCCCTGTGGACAGACAGCCCGCTGATGGCTCTCATTCTCCCCCGCAGTTCCCCATCTCTGCCACCAGAGGAAGCCCCAGAACCAGAGGCTTTCCCTGCCTTGCCTCCAGGTTTGGGGATGCCAGTCCCAGCCAGGGCTGAGCTGGGACTGGAGCACTCTTTTTTTGTGCTGCCGATCTTACCACCCTTTGGGCTCAGACTGGAGATCTTGGTGTTCTTTTCTGCCTCAGAGCCCAACCCCTCCAGCCTGGACCCCTCTGCGGGTATCTCTCCCTCAGCCTCAGCCCTGGAGCTGCCCCCTCCAGCCTTGGAGCTCCCCCCCATATTGTCTCTCTCCTTGGGCCTGGCCTTGTCCTTCTCCCCAGGTTTCAGGGAGCTCCTTCTGGGGGTGAGGGCTCGGCTGAAGGTCCTCTGAGCAATGCCTTTCAGGGCCAGCTTGGAGCTGGAGGCGGTGAAGGAGGTAGAGGTAGGGGTGGTGGGTCTCGCTATGGCACTGGGGGGCCTGGAGTTGCCCTCCACCTCCAGGTGGAGCTCCAGTCCGGGGCAACTCTGGCCTCTCTGCCCCCCGTCAGGGTCTAGACCTGGTGGGGTTTCTGACTTGGCACCCACACTGCCTTCTCCTTTGGAGCCTGACTTACTGTTGAACAGCTTCAGTTTCTCCAGCATGGACTTCTGAGCAATGACCTTGGAGGGCATTTCCAGAGGTGCCTGGCGGGTTGAGGTCTGTGTGGGCGAAGCTTGGCAGGGCGGAAGGTCCTGTTTGACAGATAGCAGGGTGGAGGTGGTGCTGTGCTTGGTGCTGAGGGACTTGCTTCTCCAGGCCTTATTACTGATGCTTGCATTGGCCTGGGAGGAAGAGGAGGAGGAGGGAGCTGTAGATGGAGCCCTCTCTGTCATGATAGAAGAGGCGGTGGTGCTTCTCTCTGTGGAGATACACAAGCATGTGCACATACACACTTAAATATATCTACATTCTACATACTGTCTATATAAAATTTTCTGTAAAATGCCAGATATAACATCCATGTTTAGTCAACTCAAAAACACATGCTAATGCCTCACAAGGTAACGCACGAATTATAATAATCAGAATTCAAACTAAATTAGTTTACAAATGTAGCCAAGCACTATAAGTACAACAGACATTCCTCAATAAGCAGATTTCAGTGAAAGAATCTGTCTCCCAGTCACAGACCTGCTCTCCAGAGAGATGGTGTCTTCCAGTCACAGACCTGCCCTTTACAGAGCTGGTCTCTCCACAACAAACCTGCCCTCCATAGATATGTTCTTTCAAGAGATCTCCAAATCTCAGAAGACAGAGACAAGTTAAGACGGATGTAGCACAAAAACTCAAATGAGAAACCGTGATTGGCTGCTGACAGCTGTCCAGCAGAAAGATTCAGACCCTAACTGCCATCTGAGGGCCGAGATTGTTTACAGTTGTAGGGTAGCTAGTTAGAGCCAGGCTTGTAACTCATACAAGATGGTCTTTTCAAACTACTGTAGTTAATCAACACTTACTACCCCCCCCCCCCCCACACACACACACACACAGACGCACAACACAGCACGTATACAATTTTATACATACACACGATATACACAGCGAACGCCACACTCCCTCACACACATAAATGCCCACTTACATACATAGACACACACACAAAGACCCACACCAACAGACACATATAAATACCTGCACCATACACACACACACCTTGAACTAAGTATGAGGACAGACCAGTGTTAGCATTCCTATAAGTAACAAATTAGATATTAAAATATCTAATAATCTATATCTTACCTTGCCAACACCTTAATCTACAGGCTAGGAAATGAATTCAACCAGCTCTCCTAAACAAACCTAAACATTAACAGTCAGAAGTAAATTGACAACCACAACAAATAAACATAAGCGTTCATCTACCTGTTGGATTTTATTTTCTAATGACTCAGTAGTGCAGCTGTCTTGTGGAGTCTGAATCAGAGGCTGTTAACAGTCATCTACTTCATCTCCAGCATTCTGGTGATCATGAGACGCTCATCTGAGACTCACTCCCCTACAGCCTGCTCCTCTCTCATTCCTTGTTTCTCTCTCTCTCCTCCCTCCATTGCTTTCTCTCTTCTTACTCCCCACTCTTTTCTCTCTCTCTCTCTCTCTCTCTCGTTCACTTTCTTTCTACCTTGCTCTATCTTACTCTGCCTATTTTCCCGCATCTCACTCTTCTTCTCTTTTCATCACTTTTCTAACCTAAAAGAAGTGTGCTTTTTCTCCTACTTCTATCTCGCTCTTCTCACTCCCTCTTCCTTACTCGTCTCTCTCTCCTCACACTCATTCCCTCTTTTAGAACAAGAGGGTTCTGTTTCTTCTAACATGCTCAAAAGACGTAAACAGTCATCATTACAGCATGTCAACAGAAGCACCCTGGGTGCTGAAGTCTCTCCTCTCCCTTCTCACAGAACTATAGTCTCTCCTCTCGCTACCCAGGGGTTGTATTCTTTCCCTCCCTTGGTGGCTGATGGTGTGTGTTTGTCCAGTTCTCAGAGACAGGCTTAGAGCACCAACACACAGCAGAACCTTTGTAAATGTGGCAGACACAAGAACATATGACATCCTCGGTATGTGCACAGACAGAGAAGTGTTTTTTCCTCTTTATTTTGGATCTGCATCAACATTAAATTATTCTGCTGACTGATAGGATCCTCGTGATCGTTAGTGTTCCCTGGGTCTATACTGCTATGTCACTATTGCCAGATAGGATAGCTGGTAATTACACACCAGTGAGACATTACTAGTATAAGAGAACCACTCTGTGTACTCACCCTCCAGACTGTCCGGTGATTGCAAGATTAAGAAATTCTCAGTTGTTCCAAAGAACGTTACACAACCATTTATTGTTGTGTGTGTTCTCCTGTGGCCAGAACCAGTGTAACCTGTCTTGAGACTTAGTGGCTGGTACTTCAGATCTACAGAAGTAAAAGCCTTAATTCTTCTCTTTCTCCTTTTTTCCTCATTGCTTCAGACAATTGACCTCATTTCCTTCACTTCACCACATTATTATCTCTGCTCCTTGCATCTCCCTGTCTCCTTTTTCTTGCTGCTTCTTTCTTTATTTCTTTCTTTCTCTCTCACACACACACTCCCTCTTACTCTATTCCTGTTTTTCTATTTCTCTCCCTATTTTTCTCCCCATCTCTTTCTTGTCCCTTTCTCACTCATCTCTCTCCTCTCAAATACCTCACTACCCCCTTTCTCTCCTTCCCTCAACCACAAGCACACTAATTAGCACTTTGTCAATGACCAGCGAGATTAACCCAGGTAGCCTCTACTGACAAACATTCTTCATTCTTTCAAGTTTCAGAATATAGTGTCTGTATATGAGCCATTTGTAAAGCAACATGTCCATGGAAGGGCCAGTTGACCAAAAGTTTTCCTTGGGTGTATAACTGTTGTCCACATCCCTGTATTGACCTAGCCTCTCTGCACAACAACTGGTCTCAGAGAGGAAGCGATAGATTTGTTTGTGGGTCAAATGAAAGTAGCACTTTGTCAAAACAGATGTTGTGAAAATAAGTGCCATGTCACCAGAAAATTAAAGGTGTTCAAAATATGGAAACTCAACTAGCACACATACTTTGTTTGTGAATATGTGGGAGGGGGGTTACTGTGAGTGTATGTGTGTTTCTGTTAGTATGTGTACTTTGTCACTATGGTGTGTGTGGGTTTTTGTGTATACGTTGGTGTGCATTTCTGTGTGTGTGTTTGTGTTAATGTCTACACTCAAGGCATACCCAGCTCATGTTGAAGCGAAGCAACTGTAATGGTGTAGCTGGTGACAGTACAGACATCAGGCTATAAACAGGTCATTAGCAGTTAACAGCTGGTACTCACCCTCCTCCTGAACCCCCAAAACACACTGCTACCACCACCACCATTTTTAACCTCACAAGTTTACAGTTAACCTAATACGGGTTAAGTAAATAATGGTGAAATATATCATTTTAAATTGATGTTTAAGGTCACCCTACAAAGCAAGCCACGTATGAACAATGTGTTCTTTTATTAAGTAAAACATTATCTGATGTTTGAAGTACAGTAGATAGTAGACCAAACGCTCTCACTGACCTCTGTCAAAGTTGCTGCTGGCTGTGTGTGTGCCGGGTCGGGGCTTGTCGTAGATGTGGAAGCTCTGACTGCGGCGGTTACTGGAGGCTGAGGAAGAGAGGGAACCCCTGGGTTTACCCTCACTGCCTGGGGCACACACACGCATGGTGGGGGCTGGCAGTCTGACACCACAGAGGAAAATTTAGTTAGAGTAAAGACCACAGAAGAAGAAGCACAGTCAGAGTTGTAGTTACAGAAGAGTCACAGTTATAGCAGAAACAACAGTTAGACTAGCAGTTAGAGTACTACCCACAGAAGAAAACGAAGAGTTCACTACAGGCCCTCTTTACAGATCAGCCTTTAACATACAGGCAGTTGGTGACTCTGGAAAGTGAAAGGTGGTAGGTTTCATCACAAAATGTAGCAAGCCAAAGCCTTCAAGGGTCAAGTTACACATTAAGTACACTAGATGGTGCTATTGTTATAATCCAGACTATAGTCAGAGGAATAACAGCGCTATGGAAAAACACCATAAGTAAATTTCCTCCATCAGGACAATATTGCATTTATAAGCACATAGCAGTCACACTCCTGGCTATAACAGTAGGTGTGAGAACAGGGGGAGAGCAGGAGGGAGAACAGGGGGAGAACAGGGGAAGCTGGAGTCTGCAGGTCAGGATATGTAGCAGGCATGCAGTTACTTTGATTGAGGGTGGGAGGAGTTACGGAGTGAGGAGGAGAAGGAGGAGAAGGAAGAGGGAGGGGGAAAGGATAAGGGTGACAGGGTCAAAGTCAGGTGTGAGGGTGAAAGTGAGGGGATGAGGGAGAGGGGTAACCTTTTTAATGTTGTGAGGGAAAGACATTGAAGCTGACCTAGACGTCTTTCTCTGAATCACAGAAAGCTTTAACCCTTTACTCTGGCATGACGTCTTGGATGAAGGACTGAAAGAGTAGGAGAAAGAGAGAGATGAGAAAGATAATGATATATGGAAAGAAGAAAGATATCGGGGGAAAGAGAATGTTTGGAGCACATTAAATGAAGAGATGAGAAGTAGTTTGGATGTCCAGAACTAAAGACAGGCAGCTTCTAAGTGCTCCTGTATTTTAACCAGATTTGAACAAGCAACCTAACAATCAGTATGGAGACTTTGTTAACGCAGTTTCTAAAGCCTAACCTCCGTTTCTCTGTTACCCATACCTTTGTAACTATAATACACTAACCATAACCTCTGCTACTCTAGATAACTCTCACCCCCTGTTCCTTTAAGTTACTCTAACCACTGTTACTCAAGGTTACCCAAACCCCCGTTACTCTAGGTGGCCCTAACCTTTGTTACTTTAGGTAACTCTAAACCCAGATTCTCTATGTAATTTAAGACCAGTTATTCTTGGTAGCTCTAACCTCCATTACTTTAGGATACCCTGACCTCTGTTAATTTAGGTAACTAAACGTAACCTTTGTTACTCTAGGTAACTAACCCCAGTTACAGTAGGTAATTCTAACCTTAACCTGTTACTTTTGAAAACTGATAGAAGTAGGTGTACCTGGACAGCATGTCAGCTGTTACACCCTGAGCTGGGACAGTGCAGCTGTCTAGATGGTCCTGGACCTGAGCTTGCGTCTGGATTTGGGTGCAGGCTGCTGCCCCATGGGGTGTAGGGGTCGTGGTGCGAAGCACAGGGCTGGGACAGGGGCTGAGATGATGGGGGGCTGTGGCTGAGTGTGAGTTCTGCTTCAGAACCTTCTGCTGCTGTTGCTTGTACTTTGACAGACTGAAGAACAATCCCAGAATGCTTGTCAGGTTCCCACAGCAGATCTCTGTATGGGATGGGAAAGGAGAAGAGAGGAGAGGAGTGGAGAGGAGAAGAGAGGTGAGGAGAGCAGAGGAGAGGGGGATGAGGAGATGTACAGAGAAGATTGTTGATTTCAGTACAGACCTTATCTTACTGTATTATAAATTGTATCATCATTTGGGGTGTGTGGTTATGCCACAGGATTGTCTATGTGAGTGTCTACAAGACAGCAGCTCTATCCAAAATAATAACCCACCTTCAGCACTCAGACCCTGGATGTTAACTCCTCTACTGGCCAGGAAACACAGACACATGTCCACATTCTCAACCTGAGGAGGAGGAAGGAGGGAGAGGGAATGGAGAAGGGGGGGTGGAAATATAGATTAGACTTGACTTATGCTCTCATGCAGAACATTTTAAGTTTCAATTTGACTCTTACTGAAAATAAAAAGCCAAATCAAACGAGGACTCAATCCATTACATAATTTACCTCTGTTCTGTTTCTGCCTGTTGATCTTCACCTTGATCTCATACTAGTTTCAAACTCAAAAACTAAAGTATTTCATGGAGTCTAACACGTTTGGCTCAGGTTAACCTTGGCCACCATCATGTCAACATACTTCAGAAGAAATCTAGAGTGTTCAACAGACTTAATGTTAAAGCAACATGACTCTCTCAAAGAGCTCATTCATAAAGCAACTTATTATTTTAATAATGACTACATTTTCTTGATTTCAGGCCCACCACAAGATGAAGCCATGTACAAACAGATTGTCTGTCATAAAACTGTCTGTGGGGGAGGGAGGAATCAGGAGTGCAAAAGGAGAGGATGAGGGAGGGAGAAAGGGAGAATGAAAAGGAGAAAGGGGAGAAAAGGAGAGAGGTTCAGTTTTAACACACCTTTACTGGTCTCTTAAGATTGACTTGGTATTACACTATGCTCCAAATAACAAAAACTGAAACCAAAAACACAACAGGAAGGGAGAGGTAGAGGGGACACAGAAGAAGAAAGAGAGGATGGAGGGAGAAGGCAGAGAGAAAGCCAGTGACAGATAAAGGGAGTAGAGCCAGGCAGCCCGGGTTTAAATCTGACTAGAAGATTACAGAGCGCAAAAAAACGGTCTAAATAATGATACATTAACAAAATAAGTTGACCCCTGGGGATGGGAGGCTGATGGGGGGATGAAGGCCAGATGGGACTCAGTGGGGGGACAGCCTCTCTAATGCCTCCTCTCCATCCCCCCTGTGGATCTAGCAGGGAATCCCAACAGAGGCCAATGGATTGTGATCAGCCAGGGTAGCATCTTAATACCCAGTAACTGATCAACAACCCTTCACTATTTCCCCAACCTTCAGCATTGTCACCTCCTATGTCATCAACCTCCAGTCAAAGAGAAGAACCTCAGATTTCCTGAGGTTTGGAGTAAAGGACAATCGAGAGGAGTTGATGAGTCGAGAGAGGCCAAGGATAGGATGTTGACAAACACAGGCTGGAGAAGAGAGCAGGTGATAACTAGTTTCTTCACGCACACTCACCATCTGAGTCTGGCTCTTGGGGAATCCATTAATGGCAGCTATCTTCTCATTGGCTGGGGCAGACAAGAAGGAAGTACTTGTCAGTTCAATCCAACACACTAATCAATCACATTGTCATCACCCATTTCATAGACACAAGAATTGTCTGTAGTCATACTAGAATGTTGTACATACGAATATATTATTTAATTGGCACAGTAACCTAGACGTCTCATCAGAAATCCTTTAAAACCAAGACCCAGTAGTTGCCATGACAGCCATAAACATTGCCAATGGTCTCTAGAAATCAAGTGCTTGTCCTTACCGACCACCTGTATGATCTCAGCCAACAGTACTCCATCAGTGATGTCATGTTGAAGGTCCCTCACCAACCGTTTGTGACCAGACCTGGACAGATAGTGATTGGCCCAATCTGTGTAGATCTGCCCGGCAACAGAACACACAAGTTCAGGATCTGTTCTATGATAACACAGCTAGCAGAGAGTGTAGATCAACAGGCAGCAACATTTTTGTCTAGACACTTCTTGACTTACGGAGAGTGAGAAACAGAAAAAGAGAAAGAGGTCTCTAACAAAAGACCAAGTAATCATATTTAAGACATGAAAGTGTAAAGATTAAGAATATCAACAGAATGTTTAAAATAATTTAAGCGGGTACAATCCATGTTTGGTGCCAAATGAATGTTTAGGCCTCCAACCCAAATGCTTGATCCTAGCTTCCCCATCTGTGCATGAGCCTGTCTGATCTGACAGCATGATAGGGGGGGTTTAGGTCATCTCCCCCCTCCACCCTCATCTACACCCTCATATCTCCTCCCACCCTTCTCCTTTCTCTAATTAGTCTCCTTATTATCCCCTAAGCCTAGGTCTAGCCCTAGCCCAGTCAAGCTAGGTAGCTTTGAATAGTTATCATTTTGTCATTCCAAACAGAGTTGGAGAAAGTAAGCTCCAGACTACTGCTCTCTCTAATGTAGTAATGAAAGAGCCTTGCTGGCCTGCCTTCTCTACTCTTCACCACATCAAGCAGCCCTGCCCTGCCCTGCTCTGCTCCGCTCCGCTTCACACATCATAGTACACACTTACAATATACACAAACACATACACACACAACCAGGACGGAAATACATATGGTTGTGTTTTGTTTACCATCTCTTACTTTTTTCATGCAGAAAAATATACATTCAAACATGAAACCCTTCCACTAGCCCATTTTCTCAAGACAGGTCAACCCACATATATGCATGCATACACACACATATGCATATACATGTTCCATTTAAGTATATGGCAGCTGGTGTGTCCTTCCTTATCACAACTCACAGAGATCAGCCACCAGTTCTAGACCAGAGCAGGTGAGAAGATCTCTTAAGCTTGTCTGAATACCTGTCTATCTCTGCATCTCATTCACTCTGGCTTGCTGTCTATCAGTTCTGACAAGTTTATCCACTGTCCTCAAGCTGTGACAATATAATATCAGACATAGCTGTCCCCAAGACTGGCTGTACATCCCTCACCCAAAAATGTCAGTTTTATTTAATTTGTGAAGAATTGACCACATTTTTTAAAACATTACTGTGTTGTATTTTTACATTTTAAACTTTTAAGGATAAAGCGTATCTCTGTTTGAACTTCACCTGATGTAGTGACCACATGTTCTATAGTCTTTTCATAACCATGATTTTTATGTCTCTCTATTTCTACTTCTACTTCTTTCTGTTTTTCCAATGCGTCTGTCCAACTCTTTTTCTGTCTACATTATTTTCTTTGTCCACCTCGTCTGTCACACACACAGTCAGACTTTTTCTGTGCCTCCTTCTGAGCTCTCAACCGCTTCATCAACTACTGTATGGTCCCAACCCTGCTGTGGACAGCTATTTTCACTGCCATCTTGACTGCCAGCCATCTCTCACCACAACATACATAAATATCAGAGGTATGTATTAGCAGTTGTATAAGGTTTTTATACAACCATTGTTTACCAATGGTTTGCCAGTGTCTGGTCATGTTTCCTGCAAGTGTCACAAATCACACTTCTGATTAACTGAATTCCTGTGCTCTCTGAGCCTGAGGTGACATCTGTCTAAAGACTTTAACCTGCACCATATGTTTGTAGCTCTGCCTGACACACACATTCACGTCATTCATCCTTCAGGCTAACTCTCTGTCTTAAACACACACTTCACGGTCTGCACCTGTTCTCCCATCACTCATAGCGATAACACTTCTCACACACCAGCTCTAGTCACAGAAAAAAAGCACACACACAAGCCATTGCAAGATACCATCACATCAAATAAACACCATTCTGCTAGACCACTCATGAACAACTGAAACTCTAAAGCATTTGCTAATATCTTCACAGAAGCCTCTAGAACAGAATGTCTACCCAACGTCAGTCAAACCAACCTGAGGGTCCTCTCCATTCTTGGTTGTCTTTTTAAACTGTGGCCCCTCACCCTGCCCCTGCCCCTGCCTATGCCTCGGTCTGAGAGGGGCTTTGAGGGGGGGCTTAATAGGAGCATTGAGGGGGATGCAGCTTGGCTGGCTGGGTCTGTGGGAGCTGTCTGTCCAGGCAACAGCAACGTTCTTCTGAGGGGTGGGCAGGGTGCTGTGGACGGGTCTGGGCTTGGGAAGTCCTGACTTCATCTTGGAGACCCCCAGAATGGCTGGCATCTTCTGCTCGAACTCTTCCAGCGACTCCACACAAGCTCACATGCACTGTCACACACAACCTGTGTTGTTCTCTCTCTCTCCCTCTATTCCTCCATTTCTTTAAGGTTGGCAAAAACTAGGGAACACCTATACACAGACGTTCCACAGCTGGTGTATACATACACACGTGAATACACAGAGCAAAAAAAACACTTTTCTCTCTCCCTCACATACTCTCTCACACACACACACACACACACACACACACACACACACACACACACACACACACACACACACACACAGGATCCAGGAAGTCCCCAAGTTGTTCCAGGGATGAAAGCAGTGTTGGGTGTCTGGCAGCCAGTTCACCCACCCCCAAGCAGTCTAACAAGACTCTGCCAGTTCCCCCGGGATGATCCTGCCAGGTGTTCCTGCTTCTGACAGGTAGAACGATGGAACTCTTCCCAGAGTAGTTTGGAAGAATGTAGGAATGTTCCCTAAGGGGTGAGCTTCAGAGATCCTCTACACACGGTCGAACTCCAAGTAGAATGAGTGTATGAGCTGCATGGATGTATCAAGAAAATATCAGGATAGCAAAAAACCTGCTCTCCATGCTCCTGAGAAGCTTTGCATGTCTGCTCTAGTCTGTCACTCTACTCTGCTCTCCTCCAAAAGATTAGCAGAGTGACAAGCAGACAGGGAGGCAGGCAAACAGGCAGGCATGAAAACATACAGACAGAAGTAATAGCTGTTTCTCTCTATGACTGCTGCTGAATTCCAATTCCAGTGCTGTGGCATCACCTCCTCTCTGACAGAGGGCTGCCCATTGTGGCCAGCACCCTGCTTAAACTGTGCAGTCAGCACAGTGCACACATTCACACAAAGATACACATACTAACAAACCACTCTGCACACTACACACAACACACCCACAGCGGTGCAGTCGGATTGGTCAGTTGTGAGTGAAAGTCCTATAAGGTTTTAGTTCAAACCTGTTAAAAAGTTAAATGTTAAATGTTTTTAGTGAATGGAGAATGTATGTGTATGTGGGATTTTAATGAAAGGTCACACCAAAGAAAATGTCCATCCTGCCAATAACGTTTTATATTCTTTATTTGATTTCTCGCTTTCCCTGCCTTTTTTCCAGTCTACCCGTCCCTCTCTCTCCTGCTCCCCCTCCCTCTTGCTGACCCCTGCCTGTATAAGGAGAGAGCAGCAGGCAGATGACACTAAGAGACAGAACAGCTCTGGCTCTATCAGACACTAGAGAGGATATGTTCTAGTTGGCACTGTGCCATGTCTGCCCTGTCTGGGGATACTGAGTGGATTTTGCTGACCTTTGCAGTGTAAGTGTGTGTATGTGTGCATGCTGTGTGCTTCTGTGCACGTGTGTGTGTGTGTGTGTGTGTGTGTGTGTGTGTGTGTGTGTGTGTGTGTGTGTGTGTGTGTGTGTGTGTGTGTGTGTGTGTATAACACAGACAGATAGAAAGAGACAGCATGCATGTGTGAGTGCATGTGTTACAAAGCCTTGACCTTGCTGATCCCAGTTGACTCAGTGACCTGCTATGTGTTCAACTTTACAGCAGGGCTCTAGGGATGCAGACAGGTCATTAAGGGGGTGGGTATATGTGTGTGCCCCCCTCCCTCTCCATACACATACACACATACTCATACACACTCAGAGCAGGGAGACATCAGATCAGCATCAAGATCTCAGCTCCGATAATGTCAGCTCATTTGTGACAATCGGGTGCAATCTAACAGTGTGTGTGCTCAAGTATGTGTGTGCATATGGGTGTGTTTCTGTGTGTCCTTCCACTGCAGTGTAAGCTCTGTTGACCCCTGTGTGTTACAAGCGCTGTAGTGATAGCACTATCTCCCTTGCTATTTCCTGTTCTTTAGGACTTCAAGTACTTCAGTTTTCTCCCTCTCTCACATACACACACAGTTCTAAAATAGTCCATGGAACTCTTTATCTCTCCCTAACACACACACACACACGGACATACCCAACCCTAACACTGTGTATACTGGGTACTGTAGTTTTAAAGCAGCTGTTTAAGGCAGAAGGCAGTCTGTTCCAGCAGCAGTGTTTACCTCTCTCTGGGTAAATCTCATCACTAGATTAACATCAGAATGCCCAGTCAGCAAACAATCCCCTTATAGACTTAACAAAGCAGGATGGCAGGCTGGTACTGACAGCATGGTGGAACATGAGGTAACTAGCCCTGTCTGCATGCCTGCCTACTTGCTTGCCTGTTTGCCTGTCTGCCTGTCTGCCTGTCTGCTTGTCTGTCTGTCTATCTGCCTGCTGGCTTAGATTTAGATTTAAATAAAAAGTGACAAAAAGGAAAAAGCTTCTTCATTTACACATGAATCTATGAAGATTAGCAGTGCATCATTCATCACATTCCTCTACATCCTGGTTCCGATCCAGATCACAGCACCAGCCAGGAAGCCGTCATCAGTGGGGAGGGCTGTCGATAAAGTTGGTATAAATATAGGACTGGCAGGGATGAGGGCATTAAGGTGGCATACCAAGGTAACAGAGAGAGAGGAAACAGACCTAGATTGTACTACCCAGTACTAGCCCAACTGAACCCTGTACCAGTGCTCTCATACCCTGTACTAACAATGTCCTTCTTCCACCCATAGACTAGACCAGACAAGATGAGAGGTGCTCAAACTAGACCTGTAAGATTCTTCTCTTTCATAGTAATGCTATCAAATTCTATAGGAGTAATCTAGATTTGGTTATCATATGTTTTGAATGTGCAATGTACTATTCAATGGAGTGTATACAAAAGACAAATCTACAGAGAGCACAAAGAAAAATCCATATGTACAACTGATAAAGGACTCCCAACACAACCCAGCATGTGAGACCCACTCAAGCTGGTTGGCCAGAATGAGCATATTACAGTGTATTACAGCACTCACCCACCCACCCACCCACTCACTCACTCACTCACTCACTCACTCACTCACTCACTCACTCACTGACACTTACACACTTGGTTGCACACACGCATACACACACAAAGACACTTATACACCCTGTCTGAATCATCTGTCTGAGTCACTTCCTTTTTCCACTGCGACCTCGTCTCACAGACCATTCAGAGTCAGTCTATTAAAGTAATGACAGGAAACAGTATCCTGAAAAACTACATGCATGAACTGTAGTCCTATATTAAACCAATTAGCTTGTTTCTAGTATTGTTGGGTACAGAGCCAATTACTTCTAGCAATGGCGGGCATGTGTGTGGTATAGAATTGTGTTTACGTGAGTATGTCATATAAGTGTGTGGGTGTGTGTGTGTGTGTGTGTGTGTGTGTGTGTGTGTGTGTGTGATTGTGTGTGTGATTGTGCGTGTCACTGTGACACCCAGGTTACCAGGTTGGGTAGAGAACATGAGAGCGGAGTCTATTTCCAGCCAGGCCTCCCAGGAACCACAGCTGCTTTATAAAACACATACTACTCAACATAAGCAAGGACAGGATTAAGCTTGGATGCTTGAGATAAATACAGGTGTGTGTATTGCCAGACTTGTGGCCACAAGTGCTGAGCAAGCTAGGGGCCCTTATAATAATGACAGCTAACCAGAGGTCCTTTCCACAAACTAGACTATATCCACTCAGTTTTTACTGGACATTGTACAGTAGCTTCATTTATATTTATACTAAAATGTGCGAGTTGCAAACACACTGGATTGGAACATGTAAGTATCACTATTGACCAGGTGGGGGCAGCACTGATTCTTCCCTCTATGACAAAACTTTATATTATCAGCTAACTCAGAAAGTCAAAAGATTTTCAAGCTAGTAGTGAAGTTTCTTTCATTTCTGAATTGCAGGACCATATCTTAATTTAAACAATGTAGTAGCCGAAATCGTAAACTGTTTTCATAACAATCACTGCAATAATTTCATCCACAGACACTGACAGCACACATATGCATCTACATGCAGCTGCAAGCCTCCTGTAACCTCACTCTCACATTAATGTATTCACTAAACAAACAAAGAGCACATACATTAGCCCTGTTATGAATCATGCATCATCTTGTGTCTGAGCCTCTGCAGCCTGTAGTCCATCCTGTCACCTCGTCTGCCTCAGCACTCATCTATTATTAACCTCTGCAAATCCTTAGAGAGGGTGGGGGAAAGAGGGAGGGGTGAGGGGTGAAGAAAAGGAGAAAGTGTGGGGAGGGAAAGGACAAGACATGAGGTGGGAAGGAGGGTTGAGCAACATAGAGGCGGGTGCCCTTTGAAAATACATCTCCAGGAGGTGGTCTCCCTCCCCTCAGCCCACTCTCCTTTATTCACACACTATCTAATTTATTTATTAACAGGGCAGCACTCATTCTACCACCCTGAGTGATGACGAAGTGAGAGGGAGAGAAAGAAAGAGTAGAGAGAGGGAGAATCGAAAAAGATAGCAAGAGGGCTATTGAGGAGTGAGAGATACCCTTCATTACTTTTTTTGCTTCTGCCTAACCGAACAGAGAATTCTCACACCTTCCTCTCTCCTGTCCACCCTCTTTCACTCCTTCCCTCCATTTGACCCCCCCATAACTACCTCTCACCATTCTATATCTGTCCATCGCTGTTCCTTTCCCTCTCTTCCTCTCTCCTTCCATCTCCATCCCTCCTTTCCTGTCAGGGATCGATAGTGTGTCTCCAGAGCAGTTTAGGCATTTGGAGAGGTGAGTTTAATTAGAGCATCTTACCAACCCAGTCTTAGGGAGCTGATGGTAACCCAGAACATTGTTGGTTCACTGGAAGTCCAAGAGAGGCAGGAGAGGCCAAAGTAAAGATTATTGTACACTGTCTTTATGATGGACAACAACATTATTTGCGGGCTAATTATTATTATTTTTTAAGTACATGTTCATGTTAATGCATCACATTATTAATGTTGTCCATTACACAAAATGGATTTAGTGACAACCAACAACTGTTAGCATGGAATTAGGAATTACCGTGATGAAAACCATCACTATAATGAAATCAACATGCAGCTCTAAGGTTAAACTGTGATAGTAAATAACGTGAGCTGATGGAGAAGCTGGGATAACAGCAGTGTACTGGTGTCTCCAGGTCTCCAGTTCTAAATACCAGGTCAGAACTGACAAACCAGATTACACACAACACACAAGCCAATATAACAGATTACTGTACTAATCCAGTGTCTCCTGGCACTCCACAGTTCTGAGGGTGATCCTCTGATAGGCTAATCTCAGTGACAGCTTCACTGATACTCCTGGGTTTTCCTGGGTTCACATGAATGATAAAAAATAGGCTATGCTAGTAATCTATTCATAACGCACTACAGCAAAATTTGAACACAAACACAAAATTGATCAAAACACATACATCAAACAGTTTCTCTCTCAAATACATACACACTAAACATCTTGTCTGTCTGCCATAACCTCTGGTATTAATCCCTGGAAAAATACTGTGGATTTTGCATATCAATAAGAAGAGAGAAAAAGGGTGAACAAGAATTTGGCAGTGGAGGGAAAGATAGAGTGAAAGAGAAATACAAAGAGGGAAGGGAGACGGAGACAGAGAAAGAGAGAGTGAAAGGAAGAGGGAGGACAGATATGAGTGAGAGAATGGGTGAGGACAATTAATTAACCGTCTCTGAATCCCTGTCAGTCTCTCTCCATGTCTTTTCACAACTCTCATCTCTCTCACTTTGTCTCCATCTCGCTTAAGCTCCTTCCATCTCTCTCAGTCTCTCACCATCATTCTAAGTCTCTCTTCATCCATGCCTGTCTCAATCTCTCTCCATCTCTCTCTGTTTCTCTCATGCCTGCAGTAAACCACAGCCCTCTGGGACCCAGGCCTACATAGCAAAGCAGAGCTACCCACAGCCTCCCCACTACTCTTACTGCAATATTGATAAGGTGATGATGTCAGGCACCCCCTGATGCGTTGTACTGTGCTGTACTACGGCTCAGGGCAGAAGGGGCTTCCACTCCGGAGAGCCCTGATCCAGGTCACTGATGAGGACTGGAGAGCAGAGGATCTGCCCTCGGAACAGACACGTGTTCTTGTTAACCTTCTTGGCTGTTAGCACGCTAGCTTGTTCAGTTTGATGGCCTTTTAGCCCCTTTGTCTGCTAGCTGGTTAATCTATTAGCCTGCAATCTTTTTGCCAACTATCCTGTTTTCTGCTAGTCTATTACTAGCCAGTGAGCCTTCTAGTAGCCAGTTAGACTGTCAGAGAAGGAAAGCGAGAAGAGAGAAATTTTGATGTGGATCTAATCATTTGTACAAATGTGCAACTGTGCAGATGGTTGACATTATCAAATCCATAAATAAATGACTACAACTGAAAAACTTGATTAATTAACTGCAGCTAGGCCCTACTACTCTTATATCATAGCATCACATCTGGCAACCAGTCTAAGATATTCATCTGTGTTGTCCTCTAACATCGAACACAGGTACTGAACACTAATGTAATGCTGACCATACACACTCTCTTTCCCTTACACACGCACTCTCTCTCACACAGACATTCACATTCATACATTCATAGCTTTTTCACACACACACACACACACACACACACACACACACACACACACACACACACACGCACAAACACACACACACCCACACTACAAATCTGTTCAGAAGGGTACAGTTGGGCACAGTTGAATTCCTACTCAAAGTGCCCTTCAAATTAATAATGAAATCCCTTCATGAGTTTGAGACGTGTTCAGTGCACTGGGAGGAAGAGGCAGCCCTGTCCCCATTAAGCCCCTGTCATTTTGTGAATCCTGCCTTGTCGATCTCCTTGAGCTTAGGTCCTCCCTGCACAACCCTTACAGAGGGGAGGCGGCAGAGGCAGCAGCAGTGGAATAATGGAGCAGGCCCTACACCTGTGGGGGAGAGGGGATTAGAGCTGCCCCCCCAGGTTCATCAGATCAGTCCTTCCACCTGGCCTTCTGCTGCTCTTGGCTCAGCTCACTAACATGGAGAGGTTTGAGGGAGATGGAGAGAGAGACATAGACAGAGTAAGGGAGAATTAGAGAGGGAGAGAGGATGAGGCAGACAAGAAAACATGAGAGTGGAAAGACAGACCGAGATGGAGGGAGGGAGGGAGGGAGGGATGGTGTGGAGAAGAAAAGGAGAAAAGGAGAAAGAAAGAAGAGAGGGGAGGAAACTAAGCTCCACTTTCAACCAAAGTATTGTAGTGTAATATCTAGTGTAACTCTGTGAAAGACTCAAATGCGTTTGTCTTTAGTTAGAGTAACAAAAAGAGTGGCCCCAAAGGGGTGTAACACAACTGTACAAAGTGCAGATAAAGTGCTTCAACACATCAAAGAAAACCTTTGAGGGTTCAAATTGTTACAGGTTCAGCTCTTGGAAAAGTTCACAGATTCAGAGTCTCATCTCAGGGCTGTCAGAGTGTGGAGTGTAACTGTCTGACATCATCAGTTCACAGGCCTCCCCACCCAGCCGTGGACTACAAGCCACCATCCACCCTTGCTCCGGACCACGAGCCTCAATCCCCAGACCCTGCTTACGAGTTAGGTTCACTGTCACAGCCTAGCTGATGGAGCTGACAGCAGCCTAGCTCACTGAGGTCCCTCACTGCAGACCCACTCAACCATAGAGAAGAGAGTAGAGGAGGGGAGAAGATAGAAAGAGCAGTCTAGGTAAGCACAAGACTTCCTTTCCACTACAAAAATCCCAGTTTCCAGTGGCCCAGAGTCTCATGCTCCAAACAGCAAATGCATTCAGTCACACCAGTCAATTGCTCTGGATGAAGGAGACAGTCAAAGGAAGGGGAACAGAGCAGATACCAGTCATTTATCTCGGGCTATCTTCTGGAAGAGCTACGGTCAAACACAATCACTCTCACAGCAGGTCTGCCTCTCTAAGAGTCAGTGCCCAACCTCTACAAGGCCATCCATGGCCTCTACATAGGCTGAGGTTATTAATTAAAGATGCTACCATCACAATCAGAGATGAAAAGCACAGTGCTCTCGGACATAAATTATTCAAGAGTGGGGGCAAAGCTGACATTTGGTCAGTCTCAAGTCTCCAGTGTTATTCTTGTGAGGACTCGTACTGAATGAGTACTGAAGTCTCCCTTAACATGCAGTTTACATACAGCCTTGGTATAAAGCGACTCTGGGATAATAATCAAGTATTAAGATGAGTTCCCATACAGCCATTAAACCTGGTCAAACAGAGAGAGATTCTGGTAATAGAAAAAAGCCCTCAAGGATTCACCCTATACAAAGGTCTCCTGAAGTCTAGTAAGTCTTCTTGTCAAGTAAGTCTGTGTAACACTGAGTAACACGAAATATTACAAGCAAATGAAATAGAGGGTAGGTCAGAGTGAGATGGAATTAGGCTGACAGAAGACACTGGACAGTGAGAGAATGAGAGAGCAAAAGAGACAGAGAGAAAGAGGGGAGAGCATGAGAAAGAGACACAGAGAGAGGGGAGAGTGAGAAAGTGTGAGAGATACAGATAAAGAAAGAGTTCCAAATGTTAAATATAGAAAGAGAGGGTAACAGTAAGAGGGAGTCATAGGACCCCTACACCAACGCTAGGTTCAAAGAGGGACCTTCTCCCGCTGTGTCGATAGAACCAATCACACAAAGTCGTCCGGGTAAACAACCTAATCTCCCTGGCAGCATCTCTGCCAAGCAACTGTGCTACACTATGGCGTGACCAATAGGTTAAAGGGTCCTAACGATAGGGACAGAGGCAGTGGGGTATTCTGAAGTGCATTCCCTCCCCCCCACCCCTCCCATCAGTACATCCTAGTAACAAGCTGGAGCAGACGGATAGGGATACCCAACAACAATACCTCTCATTAAATATACAGTAGCATATGTGCATACAGTGCTTATGCATTGATGTGTGAGTGCCCACTAACCACAAGTCACTCATCAATCACTAATACTCACTGTGACCCTCAAGGCCAAACTACTCAACCATTTCAAAATAAGTATACTCTCATTGAAACATTTAATAAAACTGCACATTTTCCACAGAATAGACTACCGTGTATTATAATACATTGCGATTGAACGCAGTCTCTAAATTCAAATGTAATAGTTGTCCAAATTCAACACAGTGAATATAAATAGCAAATTAGCTTTGGTTAACCTTTTTGTGGTCACCTGACCTGAACGTTACTTACTAAACCTACCTGTTTCTGTTCAGTCAGACCATGGCTCACCCTCTTCTTCCTGTGGGAGTGATGACCATGAAGGTGATGATGGTGATGGTTCCTCTCTTCCATCTCAGGGTGAGTGCCAGATATATACCCTCTTTCTTTATCTCTACCCTCCTCTCTCTCTATCCCTGTCTCTCTCTCTCTTTCTCTCTATCACTTTCTCACTGTAATCCCCCAGTCGAATACCAGAAAGGTAAGAGAGAGAGATGCCTGATTGATCCCTTCCCACACGTCTCTCAGTCCATCACATCTGATCTCTCCCAGAGGATTTAGGGTCTGTGATGAGGTCACTGGTGTGGTCAACCAGAGTGGCGGTGCGTCGTCCGTTTAAGCCCAGAGGAAGAGCGTTGACGGAGGGGCAGAAGGGGAGGCCGGTTCCCTGAGGCTGCTGGAAGTCTCGGATTCATGGTTACAAAGGGCATGAATGTTCTCCAACAATCACAAAAACGGCTAATTCGAAGTTCCAGGATTAATTTATTCCAAGGTGTGCATCTTTCTTCCAGACGACAAAGTCCTCAGCCTTAACCACGCGCACTCAGCTGAGTCTTCAAGTAGTTTTAATGCCACCACAGACATGATCAACTAAAAGCGGACTCACTATAAAACCCAATTGCGATTCAAAAAGCGTTTGAGCAAATGTACTTACACACATCATCCATTCATCGCCTGAGTACAGGCCATCCATCCTCTATCAGAAACCGGTGAAGAGCTCTCAGTTTTGATGGAAATAATTACGTCAGCTGATTTATTGTACCAAGTGCTCGCAGTAGATCTTTAAACAAGTACCGCATTCTGTCCCCTGACGAGTAGTTCACGAGGAAACTTTTCGGAACGAATCGCCTGCCACCTACTGTCCGGAAAATACACCATAGGCTCTTTTAGCAGTAGATGGAGAAATACTGTATTACGCCCGAGGGATATAGTGCGGTAGTTTGTTGCTTACATACACACATCACAAAGATATAAAAGATGTCATTAAGATAAATAAAGATAAATTGTTTTTAAAAATAACATAATAAAATGTAATAAATAAGTAAAATCTACAGGTGTAAAGGTACTAAAAAAGTTATAACAATGGACGTCACATCTCCTCCTCCCCTCTCCTCCCACCCCTAGTAGTGGCTGCATTATAAAGCCTGATGGCCCATGGAACAAAGGAGTTCTCTTATTAGAGCACCTCAGAGTGTGGAGTCTGGTGCTTATAGAGCTCCTCTGGTTTGATAACACGGGGTACAGGGGGTGGCTGCGGTTGATGAGAATCACTCTGATTTTGGATAGTCATCTTCTCCACCATTGTTTCCACAGAGTCATGGGATAAGAAAGTCAATCACAGCAAAGGTTTTTCCAAACAGCAACACCCGACAATCCTAACAAACAGATATGCAGCCCAGCCCACGCAGGCGCAGAGACAATAGATGGGCTGCCCTCGATAGATGGGTTACCAGACACAACCAGAGAGGATTTCTGCTTGTGGCAAAGGGTGGTGTTTTTGTCAATAGTTTATTTGAGCACATTATAGAATGTGCTCATATTTCTTTGCCTTTATTACATAATCCACATCGTGAAGGATGTGGAGTAGCCCCAAGACTGCAGACAGTAGGATGATATGAGAGAGAGGAGACAAAAGAAGCTATGAGTAGAGAAGAAATTGAAAGATGAGGAATCTAGCAGTCAGAGGAACATAAGAGCATAGAAACTATCATTCAAACATCTTCAGACATCTAACTACATTCATCACCACCTGTGGGTTTGCTCAGTGTTTAGAACATGTAGAATCTAGTGAGCAGTGAGGTCCGAATCATACAATTCTCCCCATTCTGAATTACAGACACGACAGAAGGACACCAAGTCATTCAGTAAAAATCTTGCAATTTTATTTGCATATAAAGTCAACTAAATTCATCACAATAAAAAAGATGTTTCAAAAACCAGGAAACTAAACAGGCATTTACAATGACAGAGTGGACAACCAATGGCAACTTCTTTTTTGTGCTAGCAAGATTGCTTTTTCACACAGTGCAATAACTTGGGAGGAAACATATCAATTCAAGAACATTTTGAGTTTTCCAACCTTGCTTGAACAAGTATTAAACATACAAGTCAGCTGATGACAGTTGAACACAGATATAAAATCTGAAAACACAGATAAATTCTATAATCGGATATAGTATTAGCATTGAAAGACAACCCTTCAAGCATGGCTTCACTGACTCCCAGATCTGAGAAGATTGGTCAGGTGCAACTTCACAAAATTATAACTCAATAATTTAGAAGTAAATGGCCATATGCATGTTCTATTATTGACATACATGCTTGTATGAGGTGAGGCATGTCTGATGAGAGCACCTTTCCCAGGCAGAGGAACTGCCAACCAGTCTAGCTAACATCTTATACTGCAAGTACCATGTCTTTATAAGACAGCTTAATAATGGTATGAGCTGGAGGCACCATGCCAGAACAGTGTCCCTGCTGGTAGACCAAGCTATAGCACCTCGCAGAAGGGAAACATGATGATCGTGATGATTTTAAGGTTACTTCAAATGGACCTGGAAATGCTAACAAAGTGGAAATATAGTTAACCTCTCATTTTGCAGCCTGATTTCAGCTGGCACTTACCAAAAATTTACTCAGTTATTTGGTTTTTACATTAGTCAATACAACTACTAAGTAAAACATTTTTTACAAATGGCTAAATTTAAACCAAAATTGTATCTGTGCCATTGTTGGACAAATTACCATTCCTCGATATCATTCCTGAGTAAATACATGGTTGGAGAAGACTGTAAAACCAAGCATTACTGAAACAGGTGTCATGTTCACAAAGCTCCGATCGTCAATCAGCAACCTCCACAGACCAGAATTATCATGCATTTATCTTACAAGCAGGTTTACAAAAAAGACAAATATCTTGTAGATATACCATTGAGTACAAGTCTTCATCTGATAAAAAAAATGCTGGTTTGGTGCACTGTGTTGAGTCTAGGGGTTGGGCAGGTCAAACACAATGGGGGGGTTGGTAGGCTGGTAGCTGACTGTACAGGTGGAGGAGTTGATGAAGGTGGTGCAGCCGTCCGTCATAATGCCATAGCCTGGGATGAAGAGAGACAGCAGGATCTGGCCCTTAACTGACAGTACGGGATGTGCTGCTTTATTTACAGACAAATTCCAGAAAGGGTTAATACAAAAATGTGTACGTGCACAAGACAGTTGGGTCCACATGAACACATGTGGAAACAGGCACAGAGGCCTGATGGACACACAGGCATGCTAACACAAAGACAAACGCACTCAGAAACCCATTCTCACACAGACAAAGGCATGCACATACAGCTCCAGATCCCAACAGCCTGTGCCGATGTTTATCATGCTGCTATCTAGTTGCATGTGACCACTGCTAACCTTCATGTATCCCTCCGAAGGCGTGGAGTTTGGGCCGGACTCTGTGCTGCACCGTGTTCAACAGCTCCACGCAGCCCACCCTCTGCAGCTCCTTAGGGACCCAGTCCCTGAACCCTGCAACACACACAAACACATACTCTGTAAACCCACGGTGAACTGAACGCTGTGTTCTTCTATGTGCATGTGTGTCTCTGAGAGTGCGTGTGCTTGTATGTGCAGATACATGTGTGTGTGTGCGCGCCTTACCGAGAGGAGGACCATGGGTCATAAGGATGTCAATGTCCTCTGGAACCTGGTTCCACTTGTCCAGCAGAGACTGGCCTCGAGGCAGGTTGAAGCCCCAGCCGTTGAACCACGGCGTCCTGAACACACACAAGTTTTATTTGGTAATATTGAAAAACAACAAACAATTCAAATCCAATGTCAATCACAAAAAAAGTTATGCTGTTAAAATGGGCAAAGACGGTAGGGGCAAAAACGAGAGAGAGAGAGAGCAAGAGAGAGAAAAGAGACAGATTTATTGTTATGTGCACAGTATAACACACATGGGTCCTTCTGAACAATCACATTCTTGTGGAGGAAGGAGAAAATGAAATATTGAGACAGACATATATCACACTTGGGATAAATTATGGATGTCCCACATGTGCTTATGTTTATCACAATCAACAGATCAGCTACTTTTTAAAGTATAATATTTTACAACAGCTTTAAATACACGTGTTCCTATTTGCACAAATGCTGTGCATCAATGACCGTCATGTTGTTGCCCGTGGTCAGGTCTAAAATACAGTCAGCGAGATGAGAGACAGCCTTCTAACGGTCGGGTAGAGACTGCTATTGGGGTCCTTGAAACCAACACATTTGAACTTAGGGTCTGGATTCTACGAGTCCTGATATGGTAAGCCATTCTAAAGTACTGCAGCTGCTGTATTCATAATTATGTGTCCCCCTGATTGAATAACGAACACCTGTTGGCTGTTTGTTATCTTTGTTTTCCCGAGTCACTATGCATTCCGTTCCCTGACCTTAATACTTCAGAGAGACATGCTTGAACCGCTGTGTCTCAACAGGTCCTATTTGATGTTGAGATGTTCATTAAGCCACTCCAGTCAGCTCATTGCGTAATACTTATAAAACCAGATCTTCAACCTAATATTAAATTGTATTGTGGAAACCGGCGACAATTTCTCCTTTAAGCGACAAAAGAGGGACTGTAAGAAAGAGATACAGACAGAGGAAGTTAGCCGGTTAGATGACATGGACAGTGATTGTGTCTCTGCCCAGACTGAGGGGGACTGTCAGAGGCCGGAAGTTAGCCTAGCTGGGGGCAAACTGATGAAGCTGTCAACATCAAGGAGAAAGAGTATTTTAGCAAGAGTTGTACATCCCCCCCAGAACTGACTTCCTGACACACACCCACATACATACACACAGCATTGGACCACCCTCATCTATACTGGGAAAGGGACAGTCAGGGGAGAAGGACAGCCCCTCCCTTTTCTCTCTCCCACTCCTTCCTCCATCCCCCCTCTGACAGGCAGACAAGAGTCATTACAGACCTGCAGCCACCCCTGTCTGTCTGGATCTGATCAGTTGTCACACACACACACACACCTGATCTGTGCCATCAGCGTGCTAGGTGTGTGTCATTGTCCTTGTCTGCTGAACCTGACTGTGAACACAGACAGACACGGAGCAGACAGCCTGACCTCTCCCAGCCTCCACACCGGAGAACAGCCTCCTACAGAGGCCAGGCAGCTCTCACACCCTGCCAGACTAATGGACCGCCTGGCTCACAGCGAGGCCAACCACTCCCTCTGGGCAGATCCAACAGTACTAGAGATCTCCTCAAATATTTACCTAGTATAGGACTGAGGAGAAGAGTAGAAGACCAAGAGATGTCCTGACCAGTCTGTTCACAGCGCCTCCATAGGCATCTTTAACACTACTACAGCAGCTGAGGAAAAGTCAGTCACAACTACAGCCCCTCCTTCCCCCTACACCTCTGGACCCTGTCCCACACATGTGAACACCTCCCACCACCACCACGTTGTCAAAAGGACACTGTCATCCGAACCCTCTATTCGTTCACAACCTGCATATTCAAGCCTACACGTGTGTGCATTTGCATGTGTGCACATTACAATTAGAGGGTTGTACACATGATCCGTGGCCTTAGATGACCCTGCTTAGTAAATAATGAGCCATTAGTATTCATAGTGCTTGAGACCAGGGAGGTGATTTCACAGGTCGATAGGTGGAGGTGATGGACCACCACATCACAACCACCTCATTAGAACACTTATGATCTGTAATGAGCAGGAAGTGTTTGCAATACAAACACTTCCCATAAACCATGGAGAGGGGAATGTTGGGTAATGTAGTCAAGTATTGTTGATAGGCTGGATATGGTGTTGGCAACATCAGAACTGTGGCTCTATTGCCCATGGAGAAGGGGAGTGTTCCCCTTTAGTAAGCATTTTCACCCTCCCGCCTTACCCGATGTAGACATGTTTGACGTTTGGGACTGAGCTAGCTACTGCACACAGCAGGAGGGAGTCACCATTATGCAGCTGTTTCCATGGCAACAAGGAAGGACCAGGCCTTGCAGGCTTTCTCCTGATATGACATCACATGACCTGGGTGTGCTGGGGTCACATGACCCATGTGTGGTGGCTGCTGTAAGAGGATTAGAGGAAGTCTTTGATTCTCCACAGCCAGACTGCTTCTGTCTGCCCACTACCATTAGTACACGCCTCACCCTGCTCATACTACTAACCGCAAGTACACTACTCTACTACACTGCTCAAGTCACAAGCAGAAACACCTAAACCCGTACACAGTCAGGCCCAGGCAGATAAAGACCCAGGTTCACACCCACACCCAGCCCCCCAGCCAACTGTCCATCTACAGCCTTCTCACTAGTTCCAGGTGGTTCACTCTAACAGTCAGGACATGCTGCACTGTTGCTGCTTAAGGACTGTGAAAACTTTTTTATGGTGTGTTTGTGGTGTTAAGATGTGGAATCCATGAATTCAGCAGTAACACACCAGAGGGACGGCTGCAGTACTGAAGCAGCATGAACGATTTGGTCATATGTGCGAGGCCACAGTCAGAGTGCCCAAAACCATGTTTTATATAACAATTTTACAAGCTTCATTTATTAGTTCACAGTTGTAAACGACAACAGATTTTGATTTGTTTATTTAATAATTTGGCAACGCAAGCCTAAATAATTACATGACTAGACAGAGAATACTGTTGCCAAGTAACACAAACGTATTTTCTGCACAATAGCTTACTACTCTTTGTTTAAGTCTACATGTTACTACTGGTCAGATACTTTGTATTACGTTTAGTTCTCAAATGTTTGTAAGCCTATGTATAAACTAAATGGCATGATATCTGTTTGTTAAAAGTTCCAGTACTGGGTTAGGGTTCTAGATCTGTATCACCTCATGGAATGCCTCTTGTCAAATCAAATTACTTTGTCGGAACTAACTGTTATGAATCATATACCACTAATCATGCCACCGTTAATAGTGAGGCCAGGTCTAAGAGCTGTGTGGAAGGGTGTGGTGCTGAATAGTGCTGGCAGCCAGTCCTTACAGCAGGTCAAGGTCAGAGCTTTTGAAGGAGCCAGACGCAGGGATAAAAAGGGGGGAACACTGGCACGGCAGCAGGACCCAGGGTCAGGCCTGGATGACCTCTTTGTGGGGGTTGAAGGAGGTTGTTCTGCAGGAACCCCTGGCCTGTGGGAGTCTGTGTGTGAGATAAAAAATCTGTATGTGTAATGTAGGGCTGTGTGTGGGATGTAGTGTATGTGTGTGATGTAGGGCTAAGTGTGTGAGTATGTGTGTGATGCAGGACTGTGTGTGTGTAATGTGTGTGTGGCAAGGCTGTGGGTGGTGGTGGGGGTGGGGGGTCAGGTTTACACGGGTGTGACTAGTTTCTCCCTGGGGAGGGCAGAGGTCAGAGTCTCAGGTTTGATCCTCACACCAGACAAAAGGACCAGGGTGTTTTAGAACAAAGGCCACTTCCTGTAGGAAGGAGGGTGCCTGGGAACATCACCACGGCAACGGTGGACAACCTAAGATCTCCGCTGTCAGACCTCCCATCATCCATCACTCATGCATACACGCACACACACCTATCTCTCTAGCACCCTAGCCAAAAATAATCTTTTTATTCAGTCCTGAGAGAGTGAAAAGCCTGTGATTCTGGATCTCATTGTTCCTTTTCCCTCCCAGTCTGCATTGTAAGACATTCCAGCAGCACCAGCAGGATCTTGGTGTGTCTTTGAAGCGGAAAATACACAATTAAACATGGTTAGAAGGAGCTGCTTCAAAGCAGGGGATGGCACTGGAGTCAAGGGTAGTTGGGTTCTGAAGAGAACTATCCAGGGCCAGGGACTACAGATAACTACCACGGATGGGTTCTGTACAGAACTATACAAGGTTGGATTCTGCAGAGAACTACCAGTGCTGGGTTCGGAATAGTAATACCCAGGGTCTGGTTCTGTATAGAACTACTCAGGGCTGGGAAGCAGAGGTACTTTAGAATCCTACCTAAGACAGACAGGCAGGATAAAGACAGACATACAGGTAACCAGACAAGGAGGCAGACAGGTAGTGAGGGAGGCAAAAAGGGAAGGAGGTAGAGGGGTAGTGAGGCAGAAACATAGAGAGGCAGGGACAATGGAGAAGTGGTTCACAGAGCATCATGTGCTAAGAGGACTGAGCAGGCCTCTGAAAAGAGGTCAGACAGAAAAAGAAAAGTGTGTGTATGTGTGTGTGTAAGAGAGCGAAAACAAGAGACAGTCATACAGCCAGGAAAGAGGCCAGGCAGAGGTCAGATAGAAACACAATGTTGGGATTCCCTGGGCTTTCAACAGAGCCCTGCTGTGCTCTACTCTACTCTCCAGCCACCTATACATGAAGCACTGAACCAGGACCCTGATTGGAGGAAGACAGGTTCTATGGAGGTAGACCCCCAAGCACCCCCCCCCCCAAGTGGCATACTGTGCCACTGTTGACATACTGTAACTATCTTCAGCAGAGCACTGTGATTCCATGCCTCATGTCTCTATACCACAGTCTGAAGAGGGAGGGACCTGACTAAACCTGAACTTCTGTAAAAAGATAGGTTACACGTGTCAGAACAAATCCCCTCCCATCTCCACAAGTGCATCCAAGCAGTCATGGTTGAGGACAGAGACATACTCACCACTATGAAGCCTTATTACGTGGCAGCAAGATATCTAAAACACCCATCTCCATAGCCGATGAGACCTTCACATCCCAGATCCTCCAACACGTACCAGCAGAACACCCTACACCACCCGTTTACTCATCCCCCTGCTCCAGAACCCCCTGACCCAGAACACCACGCTCCAGCCCTCTGCTTGGAACCCTAACGCAATCCCCAGAACTTCCCAACCTCCAAAGTTCTGAGAGAGCCATCTTGTTACCATGGTGAGCCGTAGATCCGGAACCCCTTGACGGTGACCTCAGAGTCCTGGAGGTAGATGCAATTGGTGAGGAGCGCCTGGACATCATCAAAGTCCTCTGGGCGCAGCTTGGACACGGAGGGGAACCGGTAGTAATCCTGCTTCACCAGCTCCGACATGAAATCCTTGTCAAACGTCAGCTCGTGGTTCCCTGCTATCACCACCTTGAACTCATACGGCAGACTTCCTGTGGAGGGGAGAGGGAGGGGAGAAGGGGGATAGAGATGGGGAAAGGT
This sequence comes from Plecoglossus altivelis, assembly GCA_036571765.1. Classification (NCBI taxonomy): domain Eukaryota; kingdom Metazoa; phylum Chordata; class Actinopteri; order Osmeriformes; family Plecoglossidae; genus Plecoglossus; species Plecoglossus altivelis. The sequence goes on along the minus strand of BROE01000003.1, from coordinate 6,537,547 downwards.
GGACAGGGGAGTTGAAAAGTAAAGCAGGGGAAAGAGAGAGAGGGAGGTAGGGTAAGAGAGAGATGAAAAGGAGAAAAGAGAGTGAGACGGAGGAAGAGGAGAGTGAGCGAGCGAGAGATACAGATGCAGAGGCTGGTAACATTAACTGTTACGTGCACAATAAAACCGAAGTTGTGTATCCATGTGATAAAAAGAGGCACGACACGGGAAGCAGTAAAAAAGGTACAGCACGGATGTAATGCAACAACATACGCAGGGTCATATAACAGGATGCAGTAATGCCGCAAGTCGTGTTTACCTAGCCAGTCGTTGAACTTCTTCACCTCCGAGGGCAGTCCCAGCTCGGTGAAGTCTCCAGTGTGCAAGAGAACGTCTCCGTAGGGCATCTGCATGCCATCCGTCCGCGAGTGCGTGTCCGACACGCACACGAAGCGAGTGTGACCAGAGGGCTTGGGGGCATCGTAGGGAATGGGCTCCACCCTAACAACAAGACAGGAAATAACTAGATCAAGACTAGACAGAAATAAAAGCCCTGACAACTCCCTGACACATTTCCATCAATCAGGCCTGCACGATCCACCTCAAAGCTAATCTGAACCGTCAGCCCTGTGGCCATCACAGATCTGGAGGTTACAGAGCTTAATGCACACCCACAGCAAGGTTTCTTATGCATTGAGTGTGAATGCAAAGAAGCCCCAGATAATTAACCAGCAATGCGAACTGTAACAGAAGGAAAGCTTTTTACAAAATGTAGGTGACTACACTAAAACATAGCTCAACCCTACACAACAGAGTACGCAGCCTACACAACACAGTCTACACAACACTGTACTCAACCTACACAACACAGTCTACACAGCACAGCACAGCACAGCCCTTCACAACACAACTCTATGCTGCACAAGCCTTTAGAACAAAGTCCAGGTCTACTTGTGGCCGAGCTTGTGTCGTTGTTAAGGAGACATCTGTCCTGTGTAGGAGACTGACTCAGACTGTCTGAGCAGGTGGGGCAGCAACATACAAACAATTAAACACTGGTTAATGTTGGACTGGTTGACCATGAGCTTGGCCAGGCCAAGCTTATTAAAAGAGGCCAGTATGACATCTGGCCAAAACCTTTGTCTGCTACAATGTATGTGTGGTGGCGGTTAAGTCAATAGTTTTGTAAGTGAAGACCCATGTCAGACTCACATGGGCACCTGCTTTCTCTCTCCCCCTCTCTCTCTCTATGCAACCCCCTACTGTAGACTAATGATCAGGAGTCAATAAGCCTGTACAGACAGATGACTGACCTCTGACTCAGTTGCTGTTAAAGACCTCATAAAGCCAGATGACCTGTGACCTCTCTTTCTTTAACAATGTGGAACGTGCCCTCACACAGGGAACCCCAAACGGACGCCTCTATGAGGTTCAAACTGACCACTCTGTAGGGTTCAAACTAAGGTCTACGAAGATGTGTCTGGAGCTACCAGTAACAGATTGGGCCTCTAGAAGTGATTGGGCGAACAGATGTCTAATCACTTGCTTTTGTTTTCAGTCTGCCAATCCGTCAATTAATCAATTAATTGCATCAATAGTTCCATTCTAGGCATTGTTGCTTTATCAGGTCAGTGGAACCTTCAGGCTGCCAGTCTGGGGTGAGTATGCATGTACGCAGGCTGCCAGAATGGATTTTATGTGTGTGTGTGTGTGTGTAGGCTGCCAGTATGGGGTACATGTGTATTTGTACTGGCTACCAGAAGGGTCTTCCCTCAGCTCTGGCCCCAAACCCTGGTCTCACATCTACGACTGGGACATGGATTTACTTGAGAGAGCTTGAAAGAAAAGGAACGAGATCAAGGGTATTTGTCTATATGACCTAGCTCTAACTAGATCTGCGGACAATTGTTTTCTAAAAGATTCTACAGAGGATGACCTCATAGGGTTCACCTGAACAAGTCACTTTGAATTGAAGGAACTGCTGAATGACTGCAGATGAAAGCAATGTACTCACATGTGGACGTGAGGGGGCTGGAACCTGCTCTGGTTGATGTTGTAGTGAGTGAATGCCTGCGTGGGATTGGAGCTGTACTCATCCACTGCTACAGAAACCTTGCCTCCCTGCGAGGGAGGGTTCCTGTGTGCCATGGCTGCTCTGGCCGCTCAAGCATGGGACATGGACACCTCGGCTCCTCACCAGGTTAGACAGGACCCTTCCAGCACCCTTGCATACTTCAGAGCTCACACACACACTCTCAAAACAGCCTGTCTTTGTCTTGCTTATGCACAGACACGTACTGGGACTCCTGATAATCCACCACAAACAAAAAATGGAGAGAGAACAAAAGAGGTACAATTCAAGTCAGTTTTGTTTTTTTGTTTTGGTTAAAACAAATGTCCAATGGTCACGTTTACAATATCTGCAAATCACGAATTCCGTAATAAATCGTTCATGAGTAACCAAAAACGTACAAAAATGTCCATAGCAGAAGGTGTTGCAGTAGAAAGGTACTGTATTGCTACAGAACAAATTCAAAGACAACACCTTACATTACGGCATGTATTTGCTGCCACTGAAAGAACAGAAAGTGCTTGTGAAATGTACATAAAATACTATATTAGTTAACCAACAGCAATCACTTACGGTTGGGTCACAAATCTGTGAACTGCAGTACATTCTTGATATATTTCAAACTGGTAATAAATGCTGACTGACTAAATGTTACAATGTAACGTATGTTACGTAGTTCCGCTGTAACAGCAAGGAATTCCTGACCTTTGACCACAATAGTTTGTGAAGAACTTGCAATATCCAGAAAACATTTAAGATAAAAGAGTGAACTAACATTTGCAAGTTATTTTCCCATCTCAAACAGCAGCTAGACCTCCTTAATCGGTCCCCTTGACGGTAAAAGAGAAATAAACTACAAATATGTTTTAGGCAGCGTGCTCATATTCAAAAATGTAGAGGACTACAAAGACCTTTCTTCGCATTAAATGGAGAATTCAACATCTGACATCGACGTTTCATGACGGTGTTCTTCCTAGTAGGCTACAGTAACGGCAATGTCGAACAATTTACAGAGGTCTAATAGAACGTATCCGTATTAACTTAAAGATAAACGCTCTCTCATCCCTTTAAAAGAAATATAAAAATGGTATATAATGCTTCATTAACCTACACTCTGCATAATCGGATGTATCTTTACGTCTGGTAAATGACAAGACAGCCACCTCTAACCCACCGCTTTGTGCCTCACAATTTTTTCCCAGCGATTTTCTTGCCAAACGGGAGGCGAATATCTTGTCCTCCGACCGATTTATGTTCCTGGTTTGCGGTATGTTTAGTCAGAAATGTTGTTTCGTAGATATCGTTGAAAATCTGAAGGGGCTTCGGAGGTTGAGGTCGTGGCTTTTAGGGCAGAACCTTCGACCCTTCGAGACCCCGTCGTCTGGCTTTTGAGGAAATGCGACAGACAGACAGGAGCGGCGAGATAGGCAGGGAGCCTCGATGTGGTAGCAAGAGGAGGGGGGAGCCCGGGAGAGCAGTGCAGTGTGCGAGGACTGCCACCGGGGTCAGGGAGCATGCTCTACAGGAGCACGAGGTGTGTGACTACTGGTCGGAAATTCACTGTATTTCATCTCGATTTTAACACATTTTTACTTAGTGTTTATGTTACTGAGTGTCACCTAGACAAAAGCTCCACTCTAGTAATGTTGTTTTGTGTGCGCGCGTGCGCGGATGTGTTCTCCAGTATTCCAGTGTTGGTCAGACTGAGGGACAGACTGTAGGAGCTCCATGGCAACCATTAAGCTGTGCCAAGTAACTTTACAGAATTGTCTGTGCACATAACTCTGTGCTTTTCACAAAGCTGAGATGTGTTCAAGGTGAAAATAGTGCCAATCTAACAACCACAGATTGCACCCAGAACCTTTCATCAGTCATAACCACCTACAGATTCACCAAGACGTCATCATGGACAGTATCATCACTATGGCAGGTTCCAGACCACCTCTGCAGGAGTCCAACCAATTAGTTTTCATGATAGAATAGTGAACTCCAGCCCTGCTTCTAGGCTGCTTTGCTCAGACGGCTCACAACCTGTTTGGATTTGCAACTCTAAAAACAGACCAAACCAGTGTTATATGACAATAAATTGTTTCATAATGTTCTCAGACCAGCGATTATTTCATAAATACTAGAAGATTGGAAGTGTGTGCATGGATCTGTAGGTCTAAAAACCCAACATGTTAGAGTGACCAGGTCGCACTTTCTAAACTGGATGTCTCAAACGTAGCTCTGTCAGAAACAGTGATGCCCTGAAGTAGAGGGCAACCTGAGTAAATCCACCAAGCACCTGTCCCCCTTCCAAGAATCACTGCCTATTTTGGAGATAAAAGTGATCATTGATCATTGTAGGCGTGCAGCGTGTGCAAGAGACACAAGAAGGCCATACCTCGGATTATATATAAACACTTCTACAGATGCCAGCCCCAGTGACTGGACCGGCCTGGCTGAACAGCTCTTATCTTCAAGACCTTCTGCTAACTAAAGATGTGAACAGGTCCATAAGGAGAGAAAGTGATCAATAGCCCTTCTGCTGGCAGAGTGGAGTGAAGAGAGGCTTCGCTGGTGTAGCAGAGGGGAGAAGGAGGTAGGACGATGAAGTGAGAGGAGGCAGAAGAGGGTGGCGGAAGAGAGGAGACGAGATTGGCAGTTGAGGAGAAAGGAGGCTTTGGGGTAGGAAGGATTAAGAGGCTGGCAAGGGTAGTGGAGGTGTGGCTTGATAGTAAATACATCTCATGTCCTTAGCAACAGTTATATCGTCTAGGAATGAGGCCACAAGGACCCAGCTCTGTTATTTCCATAACCTCACTTTTACCTTTGACCCCCACCTCTGCACATCCAATAGAAAGACCTACAACAATAATGCAGCCCAACATCTCTATACAGGATTTACTGGCAATTGATATCTAAGCTGTTATTTGTCTTGTATTGTATTTAGGACTCATTCTACCCCACCAACATCGGATATCACTGAATCAACATTCTTATAGCAGCACATACAAAAAAACGGAGCAACGTGTCTAAAGTGGGCATCCCTTGTTACAGATCCATACATATAAAAATTTTCATTGAGCATTGTTTGTTTACATTAACACTAGAACTATCTGTTTAAGTATCCAAATCAAGGAAGTGTCACTCGCATAATGCAAGTTTTGTATGTTGTATATCGTAACACGTTCCCATAGGTGTTTGTAAAACTATGCGATAAAGATGGTGTCTACCTTGAATGTTCTAAGAAAATGGGGGACTAAGGCTTTTTTTCTTCAGAAGCTATTTCTTTTTATGGTGACGCATCTGGCAACGAGTGGGGTGTACTGAAGGGAGAGTGGAGCTTGGTGCATAAATGTAGTATTGATCTTGTAAAGATCACACACCATGTCATCTCCTTGTCCTCTAAGCTGATTTACACTGGGCACACATCTTTTCATAGTGTGCGTGCATGGGTGTTGGGGAATAAATGAGCAATTACCTGATATTTAGACTGCACTAAAAAGCTACAGGTCATTTACATTTGTGAAGGTGTCATTTAAGACAACCTCCAGCCAGCTTGCCTGTCACACCTCTTCTTCTCTCTCATCTGTCTCATTAACCTCCTGTATATCTCCTTTGTGTCCTCCCCTACTCCTCTACCCATCTTTCTGCCGAGTACTTCTCCAACACCCACCCCACAGCCTTGCCCACACATATCCCCTTCACCCAGCTATCCTTCCGATACTCCTTCACTCTTCCACCCATGTCTTCACCTGATCTTACTGTGCCCCTCCACCCACCTCTCCACCTCATCCACCCCTCCATCCACCTGTCTTCCCTCCTCAACCTCGATACCCACCTCTCCTTTCCTTCTCCAGTTGGGTGAGATGGAGTTTGATAGTGAAGCAGGTCAAGTTGGAGCAGAGGAGAGTAGGGAGGCAGGTAGTTCAGAGGATATGGGACAGGGGTGGGGTACAGTCTGTAAGGTGGTCTAGCACCCTGCTGAGACTAGAGACTAGAGGTGTCACATATGTACAGGTGCTTTGGCAAAGACAGGCATGTCTTCAAGCGAGCAGAACCAGGCTTGGGCTTGAATAAAGTCAATAGAATTGGCATTTTGATGGACTGTAAGAGTTTATGTGTGACAGAGGCTTGTTGACCCAACCAAGGTGGGAAGTCAGGTACTGCAGTATACAGTACAATATATTGGTTTTCTTAGAGATATTAGATTTTTTTGTCTCAAAATAACATGGCAGTTCAACCCTAAACCTATGGTTGCTTTTACCTACTTTTTACATTTTCCACGCAGTGATTTAACATAGCCCTTCTGTGTCTGTGTCTTGATTAATGAATCAAATAATGAATAATAAATGATGAAAAAAAATGTATTCCACTCCTCCCTGTCCTCAGTTGCCCTTCCCAAAGAGCTCTGCTCTACAACCCTGGTGTGATATAGAGCAGAGGAAGAGGAAGGAGCCCTGGCCTCCATGAGGACTAATTAGTCCCGAAGACTCGTTAATGGAATCAATTCTAATTAGACTGAATTCTAATAGGAGTTGGGCAGGGGGTGCATAGTAGAGATCTGTCAGTGGGGACAGCAGCTGTTCCCCAGCATGTGTGTGTGAGCGTGGCCGTGAGTGTTTTGGTGTGTGTGACAGAATGTGCTTGTTAGCATGCGTGTGTCATTAGGCTACTAGAACACCTAGACCTCTTCAGACAGATATACCTGACTGCCAGGCTGTTAAGACTAGTTTTGTTGTGGTAACCTACGCTACATGACCCTCCACAGACAAACAAGCTGGGCCAGCGGGAATTACTCTTTTGGTGTCCCAAGCCAGCCTCCCTCAGACAGTTGGCCTGTCAGATGTCTTTGCTGTTAGAGAAATGGCCACTCTTTTTTTTGAGTGGTCCTGATTTGGTGTTGGCAAGCCTTTTGTCTGGATTGTATCCATTGTCTGGCCTGGTGGGATAAGAATGCAGAGAGCAATTACAAAATGTAGTGCAAGTAATTTTAAACCAGGGCCTGTTGGAGAGCACTTCCCCTCATGCCAGCATAAATGTATTGCATGGTCAATTAATCCGTTTTTTTTTGTCCTCATAAGTCTTGTGGTAGTATATGATATGTGGATGCCGGCTATTCCTCGTTAATGTCCATGTCACACCACCTCTTTAGAATTCAGTCAGTTCAGAGCACATCTTGCATCCATATTTATAGACTCACTCTGAACTAGGGCCATGAAGGGAAAAGAAGCGTGAAACTCATCTGGCTATCAGGGACTTTACGATCCCTCACTGCTGATGTGAAATTGAATACTAGTGATTGCGCTTCAGATGGCCCTCGTTTTGACCGCTGCAGTACTTTGGCAAGGTAGTGCAGTTAGTGCAGTCTTTCAGCCGATCCAATAGCCAACCTTCATAGATTTCAATCTTTTGTCATCACCGTGCTCTATAATTCACACCATGAGCTTGAACGTCCGCAGTTCAAAGAGATGCATATCACTGCAATACGCCTAAACAAGTCCGGCTACACTGGACACATCTTTGAAATACATATTAGAGAACGTACCGCCATTAGAATTCAAGGGAGCGATTTGGCTGTTTTAATTCATGCAATGTTCAGCGCGGGAACAGCATAATAGGCAGTATATTTATATGCACCGGCTTTTAATCCGCGTGCCAGTTTGAGCTGTGATGCGGAGAAATTACACATAATGAGGATTTAACTCCACGGGCTTCAGAGAGATGGATTCCTTAGAGAGCAGTCGGGGATGCATGACTGTCTGTTAGGATTGATGTAACCGTTCTAGTCTCACCAGACCATGCCTGTCTGACAGCCACCAGCACCGTCTCCTCTCGCCTCCGAGAAAGAGATTTTATCCTGATCTTGGAGGAAATGGGGAGAACGAGAGGAACCCAAATAGCCTCTCAAATCTCACCAAATATTCGGGATAGAACAAAACTAGATTGCAACAGGGTCAAATCCGCATAATTGCAATTGATGGGCTATACCGTATAGATACTTTGAATATAGACTTAATTATGCAGATAATATGTCTGGAATATAGGGGGGCTGCATACGACAAGGAAGAAAGAAACAAAACTTAACAAGAATGATGAATGGGCTACGGCAGAGGATGAATCTTCTTGGCCGTGCAGTAAACTCAGCTTCACTTCCGGTTTTCCAACGCTCAACCCTACCTGTATGGCGACCCCCACCATAACCAGTAGTACAAAACGTGACCCGATGGAATGTGTTGGGGGGGGGGGGGGTAAACGAAAGGCCAAAGGTCTCACCAAATTTGGACCTACATAAGGACCTACATAACAAATCTTGGTTGTCACGTAATGGATGAACTTGCAGATCAGAAGTCAAGGTGCCATAATCATAGGGATTTGTGAATCAACATTGCCACCTGTTGGCCTTTTTTTATTATCCCTGCCTTGTGTCCAGATGCCTGTAGAATGAAACTTAGATTCAACATGGGAACAAACACTTCCACAAACATGTAATGCATTGGGGGACAGAAGTGTTTCATATGTTTATGTTAAATATCCTTTTCTAAAACAGGAATATAAAAATGTTTGACAGGTGTGGTCACAATCTGTAAAATACTGTATTCAGCAGTTGACACAATAACTTTGCTCTGATTAAGATACAAAAAGTCTTTAAGACAAACAACCTCTGAATGACCAGAAAAAAAGTACTTGAAGCCATGTTCTCACATGCAGGTTGTGTGTGTTTGAAGATGTCAAGTAATGAAGGCAAAAACAGGCTACAGTATCTTTATTACCTGCTTGCTTTATGTACAGAGGAAGCTTTCAAAAAATAAAAAAGAAACATCTGTACATCTCAGGTCCTAGTTCAAAGTTCAAATGGATTGATTATAGACAGAAATATTGTGGTTTAATAGGACATCGGTTTGCTAGAGAGAAATACTGTTGTGACACAGCATCAAACACCTTTCTTCCCTATGACTCATGATGACAGTTAATCGTTCACAGGCCTAATTTGATACATCCTATATTCTAAACTGGACACAAAATTCAAAGACTGATTGCTTGATAAATAAGTGTGCTTACATATTTGTTTTACGCAAAAAAAACAACATGAAAAAGTCCCCTTAAACCTAAATCTGCACCATTCTTTGCTAAAATCAGATTCTAGGCAAACAGTGATAGACATGTTTGTCATAGAAATAATAAACCAATGTATGTTTTATACTGGCATAGATTCGATTACAGAAGGGTAGTTTCAAAGCTTCACGAATGATCCAACTTTTTCCATGATGGCATGACCTACCGGTACATAGGTGGCTCCCGGCTGTGGTCAAGTTTTCATGGCTGAGAGGGGTCAATGTCCGCTTATGTTGATTGGATGCTATGATCATCTACACTACCTCAAAGCTCTTTTTATTACTCAGGATGAGTGTACTGTATCAGTTTTAAGCCTACATTTTCAAATGTGAATGCAATGTAAATAAATGCTGCTAGGACACCTCTATAACAACATGTATATTGGTTATGGTTATTTTGTACTCTAGTAACAATGTGCATATTAGATGCACCTCATTCACATTCCATTGCTGACGCACACATACCCACACAGTCTTTTGAAAGAAATGTTGAATTAGAACTCAGATAAACCATTCAGACATACACTTGGGTACATGTAAGGCTCCTCACAAATCTGTCAGCTTCAGACGGGTCACAGTAGGACTGGGCATCTGAGACGTCATTACTAACCAGTCAGATATGCGGCAGAGAGGAGGCTGTGCTCAGGGTTAAAGATTTCCACACATGCACACAGCTTTACCTCTGAATACATTTCCTCTCAGTCAGCACTGTAGAGTGGTTGACATAGGAGTACCTTACACATTACCTTCCCTGACTATGCCCACCAACGTTAGAGAGAGATTATAGGGTGCAATTTGGAAGGATAAAGAGTTGGGGGAGAAGGACAGAAATCTCTCCTTCACTGTCAGGTGAGCAAACAGTCAGGAAAGTATTATGAAGATCATGTGACACAGATTTCTCTGGCCCAAACAGGGGGCTTGCTATCATAGGGAATAGGCAATTTAGCTTCTGCTGATGTCCCTGCTCTGTGCTCCCCTTCCTCTTCTCCTCCTCCCTCTCTCCCTTCATCCCTTTCGCCCGGCTCCACTGCTCCCCCTTGGCCCACCCAGTTAGGCTGTAACAGTCCCGGGAGGGAGCAGAAAGGCTTCTCCAGAACCTTTAGTACCCTCTGGACCTAGACAGAGGAAGAAATAGGGAGATGCAGAAGATGACAGGGAGGAAGGGGCACACACAGATGAATGTGTAAAGAGAAAGCATTTATGGGTGACACAATGGCTGTCGCTTCAATCCATGGTTAGAATAAACATTGCAGGCACAAGGCTGACCTCTGAAAAGTCTCCATTCTCTGCTGCTTCTATTGCATTCTGGGCAATGTAGTTTCGGAGCACCACACGGGGGTTAGTGCTATCCATCACCCTCACTCTCTCCTCGTGCAGGGTGGGTACATCGCTCTGGCCCTCACACTCTCTGGCCAGCCGCTTCCTGAGAACAAGGAGATATAGAGAGACAACAGTGAGGTACTAAGGGAAGCAGAAAGGAAGGTGGCAATGAAGTATTAAGGAAGGCAGATTGTTCTGACATCAAGAGCTGGGAGAATCCCTGATCGCCAATACTAGTCTCTCCTAGGCTTTTTCTGTAATGTAATTAGCTTTGTCATTTTTTTCAGATTCTCTTCATGAATACACAAGGCTGCTCTCTAACCCCCAATCTATATCTTCTACTCAATCTCCTTTTTTGCTCCATCGTTTCCTCTCTCCTCGCACATATCTATCCCATTTTGTCTATCTGTAACTTCCGTCCCTCCACCTGTAACTAGTGATCCAACGGCCCCAGTCTTCAGTCTGCTGGACCCTTAGCTCCTCCTGGCTGGTCCCCATCAGATCCTTCAGCCTGCTCAGCTTCTCCAGCTGACGAGACACAGTCCGTCTGTCTGAGATCATCTGGAACAGAGACGGGTTGCTCTGAGCCATAGACAACAGCATGGCCAGTTCACTAGGAGTAGGATGGGTTGGAGAGGAGAAAGGGTCAGTACATACTTGTCATAAGTACTTTACCATCTTGTATGATAAAGGAACTTTACCTATGGTATTTCATGGTTAAGTTTCTATATGATCGGCCAAGCACTCAAATGTACATGCTACTATTGGTTCTAAAGCGAACTGGTTCATATCAGTGGTGCCTGATTCTCACCGTGGGTCCATGCTGGGCTTATTGGCAGCCTTAAGCTCCTCTAGGCAGGTGCACTGCTGAAGCAGGAGCTCTGTAGCCAGTCTGATCAGACCCTCCTCCCCATCTTCTCCTTCCGCGGGGATGGAGATCTGACTTAGGCTGCGGAAGGAGTTAGTGAAATCTGCACCTACAGAGGAAGATGCATGTACTAAATCACACCAACAGCACTCAAATGCTGTCACGGCAAACGGAACGTAAATATTTTCACACCTTAGGATGTGACCCAGGTGGTTTCGCCTACCGGTGTTCTGCATGGTCTGCAGCAAATCAATGACCAGCATCTCATCCTCCGGCTCCTCTTTCCTCAGCAGGCCCAGCTTCCTCCTCATGATCTCCATGTAGAAGTTGTTGTAGAGGGGCAGGTACTCCTCCAGGACGGTTACAGCCCGCTCCGGAGGCAGCTCAGGGGCCAGGGCCTCAGCCAGGCGGGCCAGGTTCCACCTGCAGATGGCCGGTTGGGCTTGGTAGGAGTAGCGGCCAGAGTTATCCGAAGCGTTGCAAATGAAGTCTGGATCAAACCTGGGGAAGAGATAACAGACAATAAACGCAATGCTTGACCATAGAAATGTATTTGCCGAACTGCTCAAGAAAGCTCAAACTAAGGATAACTACAAACACAGCTTGGCTTATGACCGGGAAGGCTGGTTCATGTTTATGGGGTATATATCTATTATGTAGGTCTGCTTTTCAAATGGCATATGAGAGAACTCTCAATGTGACTCCACTGGTCAAATAAAAGAGAGAAAATTGGGGTAAATGTTCCATTTGTACAAAATGTAACCACAGCGATTTGTCTGACCTGTCCATGAAGCCATAGGGCCCGTAATCCAGGGTGAGGCCCAGGATACTCATGTTGTCTGTGTTGAGGACTCCATGACAGAAGCCCACACTCTGCCACTGAGCAACAAGCCTGGCTGTGCGCAGCATTACCTGCACCACACCAAGACACACAGAATCACAATCAAGAACAGAGCAAGAAACATGAATATGTTCAACATATACTTGAATTAATTTTTTTCCATTTCTGTTCCCAAGGACTATGAATGTGACTGAACACAAAGAAACTGCAATTCCTGAAAACTCTGGCCAGCAAATGAGGAAATAGCAAGTCATTGTATTCATTCTTTTGCAGTATCGGATATGACTAAGCAAAGGATTAAGAGGATAAAAATAGAACGAGATCCTGGTCAACGTCAGAGTGCTCCAGCCTTCGTTAAAATGAATAATTCCTCTATGTTAGAAGAGTTAGTTGAGAACTACCATCTACATACACACAGTTAATACATATGAAACTAATACTTATTTTAAAGTAATGTACTTGCTGCCATAATCATCCACAGCAGTATACCTCTCTGAAAAATGCTACGTTCTTCTCTATTCTGTCTGGGTGATTCTGCTGTATCTCTGGGTAGAAGGTCTGGATGACATAGTCCAGCATCTGGCCACGGATCTCCTCATGGCCGTAGCTGGGTCCCTGTCGGCCTGTGTGCTCATCAGCTGGCTTGAAGATTTCAAAGGAACCAAACCTTTCACCAAAACAGAGCATTAGGAAGACACATTAATACGTAAACAGACAAACATCCAGGGAAGTTGACCGAGGGTGAAACTGACCTGATGAAGGTGGGAGCGATGCGGAGCACCACAGAGCACTTCTCATGGCGAGCATTCCCACTGTAGTAGACATCCCTAATGACACGACTGTCTGAGGTGATCAGTGATCCTGCTCGTGTGGTGGGAATTCCCAGGAAAAACATTGCCTCACTGCACAGGAACTCTCTAATGCTGGAGCGCAGCACTTTGCGACCATCCGCTTGTCTTTGGAAAAAAAGCGATGTGGAGGGTCAAAATAGTTTGTTTAAACAACGGAAATAAATTACATAAACAAATAACCAAGTAGACAGGGATACAACCAAAACAGGGCATCGAGTTGACCAGTGAAGTCTGTAATCAAGTGTCTGAGACGTTGTGTAACCTGGAATAAGGCGTCAATCCAGCTCCCTTGACCTGGATCTCCCAGCGCCCACTGGGGTTCTCTTTCTGCAGCTCGGGGTCCTGATCAGCTGGAGCCTTCACCTCACCCAAGTAGCAGGCCGCTCCATCACCCAGCTGTCCGGCAAACTGTCCAAACTGGTGCCCGCAGTAGCAGTGCGCTGCAGGCTCGGATCCAGGCATTATTTTGGAACCACTTAGGTATTCTGGGCCGAGCGGATCATTCATAACTTCTTCGCCATTGAGTCCGAGCAAAGCTAAAGCATCGTTGGATACCGCCACAAATGTTGGCTTAACCAAAGGTTGCGGCTGCACTCTGGAAAAACATGCACCCTTAACTTGTCTTACACCAGGTTCTTCTGATTGATCCACAGGAAGTTTTTTGAGAGCGACATTGTCAAACTCGAGACGTTCAAGGGGTGAACGACAGATCGCCATACCCATTTTGTCCATACCGACAGTAGACAAGTATTTGACCACAACTCTGCAGCGAATAATATTAGGCCGTGGCAGACGAAGACCTAAAGCAGCCATTCGATAATGGCCATAAAGAATTCACCCTTAGATCTTCATCACGCGTAACATTTCGTAACTCCAAACTGAGGGCAGTAGCGGATGTTTCCGTCAATAGATGCAATATGTGCAACCTTATTATTGGCACTACCGGAAACGAAGAATAAACCGGAACTTAACTCGTACAATGTATTATTGGGAAAAAACTGGAACAAGGCATTGCTAGTGAGGTTTGTAACAACCATGAATTGAGCTAGAATAGACCACAGAATATTGTGTAGCATGTCTTTAATTAAAAAGTTTGATATTTTTAATACAGAATTGGGGTTTCAACGTTTGGCTTTTTAACAATGACAACACAGGGGTGGGAGACCTTAAAGAAATTCATACAGTTCTCCATTAACATTAAACACACTTGGGGTATGAGATACAGGTGTCTGATCTGGTAAGGTGTAAATCATGTGCAGGAAATCCATGATTGGTTACTTTTGAGGAATTCTTGTCTCCAATTAGATTGAATATTAAGAATAAACTGTTAAGAGGTTTAATGTCTGATTTGATTAATTAACCAACCATTAAATGGTGTTAATCAAGGTAGGTTCAAACCCATGTCACAAACATTAAGCAGGCGTCCCACTACTCTGGTGTCATTAATTATGCTCCCAATACATTTAGTCCCGTTTATGTATGAAAAGAACCCTCAGGGTTATTTGGGGTCTACAAGTAAATTTAATTCCAGCAACAGCAAAATATTTTATCTGATTAAAATACTCTTCATCGGTAAAACCCTCTTATGACAAGTGTTTTGCAAGAGCAATACTTTCTCAAGTCTGTATGCTGTATACAATGATGATGGAACTGTTCCTAACCAGAACATGGACACACCCAGGTCGGTTTTGAGATCTTCAAGATACAACCTACGGAAATGTTATTCTAGAGACCACTCAACAAACATACAGGCATATCAGGTATTGGGTAAATCTGGACTACTGCAACACAGAGGACCTCAAACTCAAGAATAGTCTAGGAAGTACAGGAAAGACAGAGCAAAAGTGGACACACATGAAAATAAGAGATAAAGCAGCAAAGGTTGGATCCAGCCCAGATCCAGCCTTCTCCACCAGAGCCCTACACACATGGAGACTCCTGAGGTATCAGCCAGGATGCATGATGATTACACCAGTCTACCCTTGGACAAGCTTACTAGTGGGTATCGCTGCCTTATTGCCAGCCCGTCAAACAGATCTAGGTCTCCTATCATAGGAAGTAGGGTTTATGGGCTAGTTTAAGTTAGGACCTGCACATCCAAGGCTGAAGTGAAAACACAATAAGGCATTACTTGCTCATCCCTGGCCAACAGACCATCTCAATTGCATGTAATCACCATGTTAAACTAAATGCTTTTCTACTGACCAAGTAAAGCAGAGTAGACATGGATCAAAGCAGAGAAGTAGATGATAGAGAATCTAGGCTCTACCAAGAACATGCATAATATAAAAGCATGTGGTCTGAATGTCAGATGCTTCTATAGATGGCTTTTCTTTACAAAGTGCATATTTCTTTTACCTGGCCAATATGAAATGTCACACAGCAGAAGTAACATTAAGGTTGGCTGAAGATTCATGACTCAATGCAGTCAAATATGTTCCACATGCTATCAAGTCTAACATGACCCATCATGAGGCACATGAGACTACACACCAGGTCTTTGTCATCAAGAACACAGACCTGGCAGTTGTAAGTTTGATTCAGGTGGAAGCTTACCGTTTGCCATGTAGGGGTTATGGTACCTGATAACGTTGCAACCATACTGTACAACCAACTGTTCCACTTTCGTATGTCAGCGCACGCACACACCCATTAATGCACTGTGCATCCTGTACAGGAAATCAAACACGTCTGATTCAACGAAGTTGGAGATTTTATGAATGATTTTCATCAGTACCATCAATCTTAAACTATAATGAAAACTGTGGGGAAGATGACCAGCGTGTTACAGTCAACTTCCCTGGGTCTTCTGCTACTCCTCTGAAGCCGATCCAACAGTAAGAGGAGGCACTTGTACTTTGTACCAGGGACAAAGAATCATAAGACTAACCTACGGATTACAGGGTTGGGGAAAGGAGCACTCCATTAGTGTCCGATACAAATAATGTTTGTCTATGCTCTAATACATGATCTGGTGTTGCATTATTTTCAGTTAACTTAGAAATTCGAACTTAACTATGACTGATTAAAGTGCTGGGTTTGAGCATGCTCATTTAAAAAGCCATGGGTGGTGGAGGGGGAGGGTAGAGAGAGAGGTAGAGAGAGAGAGCGAAAGTGTGTGTGTGAGAGGGGAGGGGGCGCAAAGATGCTTAAAATAAGAAAATGAACATTTGGTGTTTGTAAAATGTACAAAATCCTACTTTCACTCAAGATGAAAAAGAAACAAAAGTACCGTCAAGGTTTCTTTGGCAGTACAAAAATCCAGTTTCCACAGCAACATAACTCCAAGCCCTCAAAGTCCTGTGTGTCCTTGCCATCGCCTTAGTCGACACCTCTCTCTAGCCTCTCCTCTTTTCTTTAAGGCCATTGGTGGTGTATGCATCGTTTTTTTCATATTGGGAGGATCATGTCATTGGTGGAAAAGGTTCGATGGGGTAGACTGTCGGAGAATCCAAGTCAAGCAGCAGGTGGCCGAAGGTTCTCCAGTAGTGATTGGACAGCAGGTAAGGACAGCAGGGCCCTCCCCACGCCGCCACCTGCACGGTAGCATGCATATCCCAGCATTCCTAACATCGCACCCTTGAGCACGGTGCGTAAAACCCAGCCAAAGCGAGATGGGGGTGCCACACTGGTGAGTGGTTAGGTGGTGGGAAGAGGGAAAGAGAAGAGGTTATATTCCAAGTCACTTTTATCGAAAGCAACAAACAGCAACATACATTCAGCCCGAACCGATTATTTATATGTTGCCGTCATTTGAGTATTGCACAAACTAACCTCATGATCTCGTGAATGTTAAGCTCCTTATCCCAATTCCTTTCAATGCCAGGGACGTGGCCCATCCCCACCACTCCAACTACCACAGCAGGTACTTCTGTATCCCAGAGACAGAGGGTCAAAGAAAGGGAGAGTGACAGGAAAGACAGGGAGACCAAGGGAGAGAGAAAGAGACCATGAGGATCAGTTCAGGAGACAGAATTGCAATTTCAAAAAGGCAGCCTTTTAAATTTCTTTATCAAAGAAAAGGATTCCAACATATCAGAAAGCACAAACCATGAGCAGCTCCAGTGTGGTTGATCTAGCTAGCAGGCTGCGCGGACATGGCAGCTGTAGTACTTACTCTGGGCATTAGGGGGTGCCTCCACACAACGTGCAGCCTGGCGGAGGGTGTGCGTGAGGTAGATATCGCGCTCGGCCACAATGGTGCGGTGCAAGGCAGGGAACTCCCCTATCATCTCTGACATGGTCTGCTCCAATAGGTCCTTTTGTTTGCACTTCTCAACGTCCTCCTTACTGTGAGAGACACACACAGACATGGACACATACAGGACAGTCACAGGTTCAGGTAGGAGGTTCTGGTGTGAGGCCAGCACATACCTTATGGGGTCAGACAAGAAGCACAGCCCCCAAGCCAGACGGGCCTTCTGCCACAAGCTCAGAGCAGCGATGGCCCGCTTGAACGTGACCGGGATGGGCCTGTCCCCCAGGTGGAACTTACAGAAAGGTACTCGGCCTGCCTAGGAGAGGACACCAGTGAGGCAGGCTGGAATGACTTCTGATGGCTAGTGTGTCTGAGTATTAGGTTTCTATGTTTTGTGGATTATTTGGGTTCTATTTTTGTGGATTTACATGTTTTTATGTTTCAGTAATTAGTATTAGGTTTCTGTTTTGGTAGGTGTGCCAATGTACTAATGTGGCCTCTCTCACCTCTTTGAAGGCCTCCCTGAACTCTCCTCCTGGAGCCATGCCTAGCTGCTCTGTGATGTGGGCCGACACCTTCAGCAGCAGAATCTGCATCAGGCCTGACATGACACCATTCTGATGGAGCCCAAGCACAAGACAGACCAAAACATCAAGTTAATAGCGATTAGTAGAGATCAGAGTTACACGTACTGGCAACCAACCGGATGTTTGCAGGAAGTATTACAATATGAAATGAAACTATGGAATTGAATGGTTTAATTACTTAATGTGTATTTTGGTATGCATAGCCATGCTACACTGTTTTAGTTGGCTCCCATTCCTGTAAGCATCTTCATCTCTATCTTTAGAAACCAACTCTTTCCCTCTCTACCACTCACAATTTTTCTCTCTTTCCATCATTTCATTGCATCCCCTTTCACTCTGACTCTCTCTGCTTGCTTACCACCCTTCTCTCCACATTTCTGTCTGACCTGTTTGATGGCCTGCTGGACTTTGTCCAGGTTGATGTCTTTGGCTTCCTTTAGCAGGGTCTTCTCATCAATCTTCAGCATGGACACTCTGTACTGGCACAGCTCCACCACCACTACGTCTGGCTGCACCGCACGGATGGTCTGGGGAGAGACGAGGAGGAGGGGCAGTATGAAGACCAGGAAGAATAAGGATAAGTAAGAAGATCAGGGAGAAGGAGGATCAGTATGAAGATCAGCGAGGAGATGTGAAAAAGTAAAGGACAAAGGGGAGCATCCTGAAGATATCAGCTTATGTATGTGTGTGTGTGTGTGTGTGTGTGTATGTATGTCTGTATGAGTCTCACCATGGCTACATCATTTTTACTGCTGTCGCTGAAGTGGGCAGTGCCCACCAAGTAAAGCAGACTCCCATCTGGAGCTGTCAGGCGCGTCACTGTCTCTGGAAGGTCGGGGCAGGCCTGGCGTTTCTGGGTACGCACCTGCCACAACAGCTCCAAAGCCTCAGAGTCCGCTAGGAAGGCACAGGGGGAACAACATTTTTGGAGGAAAAAACAAAACTCTTATCATTCAACATAATGTGATTCAAACTGATTCCCTTGTGTAAATAAAGGTCATGGATGACCAAAACTCTTCCATGTCACAGTACAAAACAAGTCAAAGAGTTTTGACACTGACATGCGCAAACTGAGAGGAAAACAACTACTGAAAACTATGAGCCAAAGTCCCAATTTACGGTATCTAAACTTCATACTAGTCTGACCAAACATGATCTTGAGTCTGATAAGTTGAAAACCAGCACAGACTGTGTTGTGGTTCAGGTACTTACATAGCCCAGGGGGAAGACTTGGCAGGTCATCTTCAGAAGCATCTTCAGATGGACCTATTGACTCATCCTGATAGACAAGAAAGTAGGAACAAGTACTCAATGGTCATGTATCCTTCTTATTCAAATGGTACAGATGTTATATCAATGTGTGCTCATGGTCATTGTATAGCAAATCTAAACCCATGTGTTACACTGTGTTATGAATGTTGAAAGCATCCATCCATCCAACCATATTGAAAGCATTTTTTTTAAAGTGTGATAAAGACAGCAGACTCGTTAAAATAGAAAATGTGAAAGAATGAGTCATCTTTTGATTGCTAATATCCTTACACTTTCTTAACAGCGCAAAGCTTTTTCTCCTCAAATTAGTCTGCAAAACACATTTCTTTGAGAATTTGAATTTGAGAATAACCACTAAGCACACAGACAACCAATACCTACTTCTGAATTGTTGTCCTGGTCCATGTCTCCAGGCAGTGAACTAATGTCGCAGAAAGATGCTTTCACGTCACACTATATTTCAGAGAAGAATCACGCCTTAAAAAAAGAAATCTCATGCACTTTAGGAATCCATCCATTTACGGACTGAGAGCAACCATTAACCTTTACAATAATGTAAAAGGCATACAATCAATTATTGTGACATCAATGAGCAAGTAATCTAGTCCAGCAAGTATAATATGATCGTTGTACAACTGATGACGTTGCCTTAATGTGTGTCTACTTTCGTAATCTAGCTAGCCAGGTTAACCATGTAAATGTGTTAATGATGGTAGAATGCAGCAAACATGTCATACATTTCAGCACAAGCAACAAAGCCAACTGCAAAACAGGACACCATTAAAGCTGACACTGTGACAGCCTCTCAAGTGTTGGTAGCTAGCTACAGTACCTGTTCTTTTGTAACCCTTGTGAAAATCTCTAGCTTTTAGCTAAGCGTGGCCTGGTTCCGTGTAAGAGAGCTAACTAACATTGTAGTAAGAGCTACGTTGCTAATAATGGTAGATTAGCATAGTTTAGCAAACTCGCTAACCAGACGTTAAGTGTGGCAACCAGTTCTTGCTATCTAGCTAGGGTACGTATTCGCATTGTATGACAAGTACGATACCGACTGTACATCATGTCACTCTTCAGTGCAACTTTATTTCTTCCAAGTAGTATGTAACTTTAGTTCAAATTAAATGGACGTTAGATTCCAAAGAAAACCAACCTGTTAGCACAGCTCGCAGCTCTTTTTCTTGGTACATGTAGTCCGTTCGTATCCAAACGGGAACCATGGGAGCTGTAGTCATTTAGATCCTTGGGTTTTCGAAAAATATATTTGGTTTGCTACTGGCTGCCAACTGTTGGTTCGTACTGCGACCTACTGGCCAGCGAGATAATTTTGAACAAGCAGCCGGTGTAACACTGTCATGGCATACATTAATTTCAAGTCGATAAAAAGTTACGAAATTCCACTACAGTACATCCAGAGGATCCAGTGCTGTGTAACGATAGTTTGAAATTAAGCAGCCCGACCCTAGACCCAGAGAATGTATGATAGGGGACCATGTGCAGAGGGGGTAGTGATATGAAAGACGAAACGCGTTTAAAATATGGGCCCCCCTGGAGTAGACCATGTGCAATAATTGTTTTTGCAGCCATGACCTGTCACGTCACGCGAGGAAAAGCGCACGAGTACGCCTGCGCTCTGAACTTCGTTCGAGGAAGTACTGAGAGTGAAGAATATCAGGCGATACGAGTACATTGTTTATAGTTCAACGAAAATAGTGGGCCTACAGCGGAATCAAAATGTCAGAAGTTGGCAATAACCCGTTTGCAGATTCGTCAAATGTCAACCCTTTCCAAGTGAGTCATTCTACCTTTGTAATCCTCAAATTTAATGTAAAAGTTGCTTCGCTTGCTTTAGCTAACAAGTATGGAGCGTAGTGCTACAGTAGTGTAGCCAGGAAACCAGTTGCATAGATCAGGAACAGGGGTTTGGTGCGTTTAAAATGTTCGGACAACGTGGCATGATTGTCAAAAATTGACGAACTCATAACAATTATTGTCATTTATTGAATGTTGGTGCTTTCTCATCATGCCTGGAAAAGTTCACTATTACGTATAGAAAGAAACTAGTCGAGTGGTGGGAAATTCATCAGGTTACTCAAACATGCGTGAAGTTGTCAGCCTATAACGTCAGTTAACGGGTTTGTGGAAAGATCTTCAATATGTTTGACCACGTCGTCAGTATTACATTATTAAAGTTGCTTCGAAGAGTTAATGGCCAAACAATGGCCTGGTAAATAAAACTTCAGTTGGCTTTCTTTGTGTAATAATTTACAGCTAAAATGAAACTAACTATTTCCTGTGACATTTTGAACGTATGTGTTGATGATGAACTTGGTACTGTGCAGATACTTATAACTGCTGAACAATAAAGGTTTTTTGTGACCTTCTGGTTATGGAGGAGGTAATTGATTGACATTACAGTAAGTCAATTACGCAATCACTGAAAACACGATTCAAAATGTCACCCTCAGATCAGAGAAGCAGAATGTTTCATTTAATCAGCATCTATACAAATATGTTTTCTTTTGAGAGTAGGCTACAATTCAGGAATGTTTTCTCCGTGCATAACGGAGGCACTATCTCTGTAGAGTTATTTGGTGTGATCCACAGCTGGTTACTATAAACAGAATCAATACGTACATTTAGCAGTTTTCACATTCACTTGGCAGAGAGGTAGACCTAGTCATTAGTGTAATTGTTGTTAATACCGAGTTTAGGCTTAAGTAGCAATGTTTTATTTCATTGCCCTGCTGGCCGGTTGTTATTTACTGTAAATTGATAAAATTAAGGTAAACAGCTAAAATATTGCACAAGAAGCAACAGCATACATAGATAGACCTACCCTAGCTACTTATAATTTAATTTGTTGCATAGCTATTGTTCATACTGCAACTCGCGGATGTTACCTTGACTGTTTGCTTGGTGGGTGTGGGAAAGCTTGGATAAATATCAAGGAAATATGTTTAGTAATATGCCCCGGCTGCACTGCGATTAAATTCTCTTCATATGTGTATTACACAATCATGTTAAGTTCATGTAGGCTAAAGTTTACACTTTGGCAACCCATAGGCTATCTTGTCTACAATGGTGACAACTTCACTGTACACTCTTGATCTTGAGATTGTTATGGTTATGTTTTTGCACAGTATCTAACCCTTAACCCTTGTGCTCTCTTCACACTCTGCACCTCCCCCTGCCCTATGGGTCAAAAAGGCCCCACCTTCTACCCTGAAATAAAGCAGGTTAACTTCATTTTTACTCAGTACCCTTTTCGGCACTGAAATGTACAGCTATGCTGCACATGAATCAGAAAGATTTAGTTATGTCTGAGTACCATTTCATTGTGGGTGTGTGTGTGTGTGTGTGCGCGTGTGTGTGCATTAAACACAGTTCCGGGTCATTCAGGCCCCCGAAGGGAACACAAGGGTTAAATTATTTGCATGGTGAGAATTTGATTCCTAGTCTACACAATGGTTCTAGACAGGCCTGTCATCTTCATTCCCGACTGCAGCAGGTGTGTCAACAGAGCTTGGTGACTAATAAACCTGGCAGAGGTTGGCTCACATGATGTCCTCAGAAGTGACACACTTATCATATGCCCCAAGGGCTTGTCAGCCACAACCAAACTCATTCCCACATTCAAAGTATTTCTTTATCAAACAATTAGGCCTACCAATCCCCTGGTAAGTTATTTTTCAGCACAATTTTCAGTATGAACACTAGGCACTGTTGCCCTTTTCTACCACACTAGATTTGACAATTAACCCAATTCACTTTTAGAGTCGTCTCCATTCAGATGTTTAATAAGTGATGTCATTTCTTTTTTACTGTCCATCCCAAAAAAATATTGAGTGCAGGCTTGATCTGCAGTTTACTCATCTTCACTTGACATATTTCTATATATTACTATGTATACAATTATTAGTGTATATATAATATTTCAAACTAGTTAGGGTACTCATTTTATACAATATTTTACTGTTCACACTCCTGTGATGGCAGCGCTGATTAACCTCAGTGGGTGAATAACTGTGTGTATAGTTGGGGTAAAGTGATGTTGTTCTGTTTCAGGATCCTTCTGTAACACAGGTGACCAACACCGGCATAGACCCTGTGAATCTATACAACCCCTTTCCAGATCACTCCACTGTAAGTAAATCCACTTTCTACAAAAAAAGAAAAGAAAAAATGTAATCTGGACTAGTGTAGCATGCTAGTGCAACAGTGAAGGCGTGTAACTCGGTGTCTCTTCTCTTAGGAAAGCCTAGCAAGGCCCACCATTCCTGCATCCAGGGCTCCCTCTCAGCCTGCAGTGCTCCAGCCATCAACAGAGCCCAGTCCACAGGTACGTTTCATATTATACTTTGGGGTCTATTTTGCTGGTTAGGATTAATGACCTCCTCCCACGATCATCCTCTTGATCCTCATTCCCCGGTTCTCGTTCTTTCCCCTCTGTCTCTTCCCTGATCTCCTCCTCTCTGCTTGCCTCCTTTTCCTCCCCTTCCCTTCCTTCTCCTTCCCTGTTACCTCCCCCCCACCCCCACCCCCCACTACCCCCTGCAGGCCACAGCAGCTGCAGCCCAGGCCAACCTGCTGAGGCAGCAGGAGGAACTGGAGAGGAAGGCTGCAGAACTGGAGCGCAGGGAGCAGGAGCTCCAGAGCCGAGGCCCTAGAGGTCAGAATTCTGCCACACACAGACACAACATCCAATTAATGTCTCTCTTAAAGGAATAATACATCAAAATTGAGTTTTTGCTAAAGATTAATAATAATTTTTCAATATAACACAAATGAGTTCCTAAGGAAACACGTAGTCATCTGTATTTATCAATGTACTCTTTGTTTTGACAGGGAAAGAAAACAATTGGCCACCTCTGCCATCATTTTTCCCCATCAAGCCTTGTTTCTACCAGGACTTTTCTGAGGATATTCCTGTACAGCACAGGAGAGTCTGCAAAATGATTTACTACCTTTGGATGTGTAAGCATTCAACGTATATTTGTGAATGGGAGGGGAGAGAATTTCTGCTACTGAAAAATCATTATTGCTTCATGCCTGGCAAAATACATCTACAGCTGTGGTGAAAGCATCAGCCAATGAAAAATACCAAATCAGGTGAATCCTCTCCTTCTCCTATCCTCAGTCAGCTGTGTCACCCTTTTCCTCAACTTGCTGGCGTGTCTGGCTTCCTTCACCACCAGCTCAGACCATGGTGTGGACTTTGGACTCTCCATCCTATGGCTCATTCTGTTCACCCCATGCTCCTTCCTCTGCTGGTATAGACCAATCTACAAGGCCTTCAAGTGAGTACCTGCACTTTAAGCCTGGACCACCCCCAACTACAATTCAATAGAAAGCAGAACAACGTATAAGCCTTGTAGGGAGTGTACTAGACTGTATTGGACTTCCCTGTTTGATCCTTCTTCCTCCCACGTCACACTGGTGCTAACATGAGATCATCTGTGTATTATGGTTTGTAGTCAGTACTACAGTACCATCTGAGTACTAGAATATCTTGATTTCATTCATTTGCTCATCACAACAACGTTCTTATCACACTAAATAATTTAAACGGTTGAGCCACGAGTGAATGACGTCTGTGTTTTCTCTTTCCAGGGCAGACAGTTCCTTCAGCTTCTTCTCCTTCTTCTTTGTGTTTTTCTGCCAAGTGGTGATTTTCGTCATCCAAGCAGTGGGCATGCCCAAGTGGGGGAACAGGTGGGTGTGACCACATATGAAACAGCATTAAAGAGTGTGTGTCCACAAAGTGGCCTACAGTGTATGTATGTGTGTGTTACGGTATGTATGCTGTTTACACTTGTTTGTTGACTGACTGACTGACTGACTGACTGACTGTGTGTGTGCACGCGTGTGGATGCACATGCATGGTTTGAGTGCACAAGAAAGTTTGTTTAGACAGGTCTACAAGCTTCTTTCTCCATTTCCTGTCTCTTGCCATCTCTTTGACAGATACCTTGCCTAAGTCTAGATCGCTGGCTGTCTCTCTCTTCTGATGCCGCCTTTGTAAGTCAGGTTCTGGCTCTCTCTTCACTTCCTTTCACTAGCTCTTCTGTTCTCGTTTCAATACAAATGATGCTGGTTGAAGCACCTGCTTGTCCTCGCTGCTTCAGTGTTTAGCAAGGTGATGAGGACAGAGACTCACAAGCTACAGCAGTTCTACATGGAGCCTGGATGGTTATTCTCAGACCTGCTAACACTGAGGTGTCAGGGCCAAGTCTGCAGTTGTGTCCTTTAATACATTTCACCATTCCCCACTCCCTTCCCTGAGGTAAACACGCATAAGAGTAGATGGATAATAGAAAGGTTTCGTCCGCATCCATGACTAAGGACTATCTCAAAAAGTGATTAAGGGATGATTTTTTTCTCCCAGCGTTCAAAAGAAGTCTTCTGTCTATCATCTGTCCTTATTTCATTTAGTTTTTTTGTCATTTATTTTGCTTATTGGAGCAAACTACCTTGCAGGTACCACCACAGTGGTGTCTGTAGGGGGCTCAGACCATTGCTTATCATTCTGCAAAAGCACATGTAACATGTATGAATAGCATTCTGTGTTGTTTTACGTACACTACCGGTCAAAAGTTTTAGAACACAGCAATTTTTCCAGTTTTTATTGAAACGTAAGCAGTTCAAGTCCAGTGAATAACCTGAAATGGTACAAAGGTAAGCGGTAAACTGCCAGAGGTAAAAAAAAATGTTTAGCTTACCAAAAACTGAAAAAATAATGTACATTTCAGAGTTATAAAACCCTTAAAAGTGTAGGTCTTTCCTTCAGAGAAATGGCAAAAAAAGCAAAGTTGTCAGTGAGTACAGTTTCCTATACCATCAAAAGGCATTTGGAAACTCTGACAGGAAGAGAATCAGAAGACAGATCAGAAGTTTCTGAGAGTCGACAGCTTGCGTGACAGGCGGCTCACAGGACAGGTGTAGGTTTGACAGGTCGAGTGGCAGTAAGAAAGCCATTGCTAAGATGGCAAAATAAGAAAAAGAGGCTTGCCTGGGCCATGAAGCACCGCCAGTGGACTACTAAAGACCGGAAGAAGGTGTTATGGACCGATGAATCGAAATTTGAAATGTTCGGTTCATCACGCAGGGTTTTTGTACGCCGTCAAGAAGGCGAAAGGATGGTTCCTCGGTGTGTGACACCAACTGTCAAACATGGAGGAGGAAGCGTGATGGTCTGGTGCTCTTTTGCTGGATCCAGAGTCGGAAACTTGCTCAGAGTAAGTGGCACCCTGAACCAAAACTTCCACCACAGCATTTTGAAGCACCATGCAATACCCTCTGGTATACGCCTAGTTGGTCAGGGGGTTCATCCTACTGCAAGATAATGACCCAAAACATACCTCCAGGTTATGTCAGAACTACCTTAGAAGAAAAGAACAAGACGGTAGGCTTCAATCATGGAATGGCCAGCAGTCTCCAGACTTAAACCCCATCAAGCTAGTTTGGGTTGAACTGGACAGAAGGGTGAAAGCAAAGCAACCTACAAGTGCAACATATTTGTGGGAATGCCTGCAACAGTGTTGGGAAGAACTTTCCGAAAAATATTTGATTTCCATTGTAGAAAGAATGCCACGCGTGTGTTCGGCTTTTATATCTGCAAAAGGTGGCTACTTTGATGAGTCAAAAATTTAGATTAAATATTGTTGAACAAAACAATTCCATGGTTTCTTTTTTATCTATTTGTTCTATGCTTTAATTTCAGAGTACATTGAGACATTAAACTGCGTAAATTTCAACAAAAACCGGAAAAATGGAGGTGTTCTAAAACTTTTGACCGGTAGTATATTTAAAGATTATATTCACGAAATGGATGAAGTAGTAACCCTTGACTCCTGATTCCAGTGGCTGGATCAGTTCTATCACTATGATTTCCACTAACAAGGCTGTGGGAGCCATCATGATCCTGGTTGCCTGCTTCTTCACCGTCTGCGTTGTGCTTTCAGTCGTCTTATTGAAGATGGTGAGTCTTTTTCTCTCTTTGCATGTTACAGCCTTTGAGTAGACGTACGCAATTTGGATGATACAACAATGATACAACAGGTCTCTCACTAATACCAAACGGCTAGTGGCCCACATGCGTCCATAGGTGGCACTATAAGCCACGCTCAAAGTCTGCTTGATTTTGCAAGCGCCCCATTTGTCCAAAATTGCTAGAAAAAGATCTGAATGTTCTTGACCTAATTTGGGCACAACCTTATATCAAAATACCTTGTGACCCATAGATCCAATCAACTTGAAATTTTGTAACAGTATTGTAGAATAAAGTTTTTCGAGCCTTATTGGCTTCAAGATTACATCATTCTGGAGTATCACGCGCAATTTCACCTTGTTATGTCAAAAGATCACTGAATTACAGCCATGGCCTAATCTTTGACCTAATCTAACAATACATGCCACAGGAAAAATAGTCATGATTTTGATTATCCAGTTAAGTAAGAATGACATAATTCTGAAGTACCATACACAATTTCACCTTGGTTTGTGAAGTGAATGACTAATGACTAAAGTACGCCTGCTTAAATTTTGCCCAAATCTAACAGTGTGTGCTGCTGGAGAAATGGCTTCATTTTTATACAGTAATTGACTTCCTGACTTCCCAACACTGAGTATAGCTCAATGTGCTGGGGTGGTGTCCTACAGAGTGAAAGGGTTTAAGTTAAAATCTAGCCACAGTTTTTTGGCCTGTCATAATTTCTATGATATGTTTAGTCAACCAGGATTGCATCCTTCTTAAGTGCTCCGTTTCACCTTGATATGTCAAAATATGACAGCTGCCTAAGCGTTGTCCCAAAGCTAATACTCTTCCTTTCTAGTGATCAAATACTTATCAGTTGATGTCTAGCAGAGATGATAGAGAGGGTGACTTGTAACTTTATGCTCTTGAGTTTGAATCTCCATTTTGCCTGTTGTTGGTCAGAGATTAAATAATTTTGCTCTCTTGTTGACCAACTCTTGATCTTCTACAATGTACATTTGAATAATAAATTGCCATTTTGCGGCAGAAACCACATCACTGCTGGCAGGTATATCTTAGATTTAGATTTGTTTTGTCACACTATGCATTATTGTTGTCGCCATTGCCAAATTTCGTGGCACCAGGTACAAGATAATATGGAGATGTTGGCCTAATTACAAAGATAATATCTCACTCAAAAACCTGATCTGATCCAGTTCTATGTTTCATAACCTTTCCAGGTTCATGGCCAGTATCGTAATACAGGGGCGAGTTTCCAGAAGGCCCAGCAAGAGTTCTCCCAGGGTGTTGTCTCCAACAAAAACTTCCAGTCTGCTGCTGCCACTGCTGCCCAGGGAGTCCTCCAGACAAACAACTAAGGCTAGCTCCACTCCCCTGATAAACCTATCTGTCCCCTCCACCACTGCAAAAGCAACAAAGCTGAGTTAGGCACTCCCTGCCATCATCACTGCCTGTGGAATGCCTCTCACACTTCTGTTCACTTTCAATTAAGGTCTTTTGAGCCTAAATTTAAAGTTTGCATGGTTCACATGGCTATTGCTGTGTTTAGGACCGTGGGACACTGGGGGATAGATAAACCCACTTGTCTGCTTTTGGAACGGAAAACATGAAGTTGAACGGTTGCAATGCATACCACCCATATCTGTTTTCACTTGCACTTTTGCAATGTTCTTCAGTCAATATTTGAATGTGCACTTTTTGTAATACTTGTGCGTGTGTTTGTACGCATGTGAAAGTTGTGTGTATTTCTGTGGCCTTGATTATACAACGTAAAGAAGATTTCTGTGTGTGTTTTTCAGAGCTCTGTTATTTTTGTCATTTAGTGTATTCACTTGACATGTATTGTTGTAACCACATCTACAGACACCATGTTTTCTCAAGTTACCATGCCAATGAAGAGAATAAGAATAAGAAAGCTGTCACTTGAGTGGACAGTATCCTGAATGAAGTTTCTGCTCAATGTAATTTAATTATGAAAATCACCCTGGTTATTAGAATCAAGTTTAGGTGTGAGGGTTAAGTCTTACAGATTGTTGTACTCACTAGTCGAATGTGCCTTCATATTCACAATGTCTCTGTATTTTAGTCTCATGGCTCTTGACTCAAGCAATGTTAGGAATTCTAGTTTCTTTTTGTAGAAAGTGTGCCTTTATGCTTAACTAAATAAATGAGTTCAGCTTTCCATTTGCATTGTACTACACTTAATGGTAAATAAGGGTTAAGGCACAACACTTCACCGTAACGCTGGTTAATAATGAAGGAGATTTGACCAAAGCTTTAAGTGCCTCACAGAAAATGTATCTCTTTTGGTTCCCACGGCAACCAAGGTTTGCTCTTGATAGGACGAAAACATTTACTTAGATTTGCCACCTAACATGACTTAAGGAATAAAAAATATTCCTCAGAGAAACAGTTTTTTCTTTAATGGATGCCATGCTGGCAAAATATGTATACCAAGGATTTGCCACTATCAAAATGATAATGTAAAGGAGCCGAAATAACAGTTTGATCTTCAATATTTTTGCCTTGAGAGATATGTGCTTATCAACAGGAACATAGTTTTCAAATCTGAGCAGTGGTTTTAATTGTCAGGTGGTGATTTTAATTGATTTCACAATTACTAGCAAGTAGACTTAAAGCCAGCCCCTAAATTATTTGTGGATTGTTGTACATTTTTCATTCTTCAATTTATTTTTATATCCACATTTGGAGTGTGTAACTAAAAACATGAAAGTATTGTAAGACTGCAATTGATCTACTTAAGTAGAATCAATTGTAGGAGATATCTTGGTGATTCAGTATAATCATGAGGAATGTAATATACAGACTATTAAATGTTTTGTCTCAATTTGTTTAATCATTTTTGTTTTAAATAAAGATGGATCTGTGAAATACATGTTGATACTCCTGTTAGAATGTCTGTTGGCCAGCATTAGATTCCGAGTTTTAAATGTTGGCTTTAGTAATAAAATATTCATGGTAAATGTAGCACATATCTAATTATACACAATATTGTATTGTCTTTACAACAAAGCATGTATAAAGAGGAAATGTAGTGTTTGGTGGGGTCTGCTATTGGTCTAGGTAAGTGACAAGCAGCATGATGTAATCCATAGGCAAGGTAGCCGGCATAGTAGTGAGACACACCCCAGCCTGGAGCTACTTGCTCTTACCTTCTCCTTGACCTGGAGTCTGAGGCTCGGTTGACTTTGCAGTCAGGACCAACAGCAGCCCATGCTGTCATCTCTCCAAGGAAGTCTGGCCACTGCCTAGAATAACTCAGCCTCCTTTTCTCCATCCTGTCATCAATAACTGGGCCAGACAGCATCCCAACTGCCTGACATCGCAGACACACACACACACACACACACACACACACACACACACACACACACACACACACACACACACACACACACAGAGAGAGAATACAAGAAAAATACCTTAGAGAGTACTATTATGCTTTAACCAGGAATTGGTTTATTTATAATAAATAAAATTAAAAGTCAGAAGTGCCAACTTCGTGTACCACCACCAGACTTAGAATTCAGAATTGAAAGTACAAGGTTAAACAGTCTTGAAATATGGAAACATTTGATTGTATTTTTGAACCCAATGACCTCTTCGAAGCAGTTCTTTCAGGCATCCATTTATCACTAGGGGGCAGCATAGTTTATATAATTTGAAAATACAGAGGCGAAGTGCTGACTCACTGTTGAGAGCTTGTGCATCTCATCATGTCTCTTTGCTGCCAGGCCAAAATCACTGTCCATAGTTTAACATCATTCTTAAACTGTAATGTGTACTGCAGCCCAATTATATATCATGGCTACCCCCCCCCTCTCTCTCTCACTCTCTCCCACCCTCTCTCTTTTTCGCTGTCTCTCTCTCTCTCTCTCTCTGTCTCTTTGTCTCTCTGTCCTCACAAATACACACACAACCAATTTCCTGATTGTTATAGTCAAAAACATGTGGAAGCCATTATCCTTTTCAGTTAATTAGGAAAATATATACTCTTATAACTTCGATAAACATTGTGTTATACAAGAGTGTTGCAGTAACTGCAGTCATGAGGCTAGTAAAAGAAACACTGGGTAAGACAAGAGAACGAGAAGTTACACACGACCTTCTGTCAATGAATGTTTGTAAAAAAACAAACAGGCAAACTGCTGATGGAGTAGGCCTTGATCGGCTTGGGGTTCACCATTTCTATTTGCTCCGTTGGACATGCCCAGATGTGACATCACCCTGCTGCAAGGATTCACGGACCAATCGAATCTAGAAGGAAATAGCCCTTAAAGTGATTGATCGATAACCCCACGAGCCCTCCCCTACCTTTGCCTCTGCACACATACCAGTACACGAGGCAGTTGTCATGGCAATGAAAACGGCCCCAGCGTCCGCTCGTGGGGTTGTTGCCATGGAAATCCCGGTTCGAGGTGTGCTAGCGGCAGTGCAGGAGGAAGAGGGCAACGTGCGGACAAGGTCCGAGGAGATAGTTCAATACATTGTAGAGCGACGGCGGCGAGGACCCCCATTCAGCAAAGGGAACTACTACATGCTAATAGTGATCGGAGAGATAGCGACAGAGCATCAACTACATAGCGCCAGGCAGCACATAGAGAGAGGTAAGGGGGCATACACCTCTGCGTCTTATTTATTTTCTCATGATCATACGATTACGATTTTGCATACGAGACATCCACGGTATTTCGAAGCGATTCAATGGAACTATAGTTTATTTATTCGTGATTCCTCAAAGGCAAAGTGATACCGCATCGAGTAAGGGTTCATTCAGCAGTATTGCGGCATAGAGTGACAAGTAAAATAAGTTGCATAATTGTAACAAACGCAGCCCCCATTTGCAGGGAAGGTACTATACTTTATGTTCAAACGTTCACTATGTCGCCACAACAGTTTGAATTGTTTTTATGAGAGTTGTTTTATATCTAAATTATTTTGGTTAATTTACTGTAGATTTGATTTTCATGTCTCCCATGTACAAAGACATTTATTCGGCTAGGCAGTTTCCCTGCTGTATTATGTCTGGAATGAAGTAGGATACTTTTGGAAGAGAGGAAGTGTGGTCCTCTTGGTAAGTCTTCTGAAGAGCCAAGACAAAGGATTTGACTGTAAGAATAAAAGAGTTTGCATCTATAGACACACATCAAATAAGAGCTGGTTGACACGAGAATGACGTTTAGAGTTTTCAAGGGTTGGTCAGTCAGCGATCCCATTGTACCAGCTCTCCTTCACCAGACTCACCCATTGATGAATCACCCTATTACATTCTATGCTGGCACCATGGCAACACTCATAAGTACTGTTGCCAAGGACAGCCTAATACAGGGGTGGGCAATTTTGGTCCTCAGGGACCACTGTCCTAAAAGTTTTAGATGTTTCCCTGCTCTAGCACACCTGATGTTAATTATCAGGCTTCCACAGAGCTGAAAAATGACCCATTCATTTGAATCAGGTGTGTTGGAGCAGGGAAATATCTAAAACCTTCAGGACAGCGGCCCTCGAAGACCAGGATTGCCCACCCCTGCCCTAATATCTACTGTGCTATTTCAATCTAGATGATGACACATGCCAAAACACCATCGCAGTGTTATTCAGTAATAGTGAGCCTACCAGTAGTTGTGACTGGATTTAAATTCCTGTGAGCCTTACTCCAGAAAGGGACATCAAAACAATACTAACATCTCACCTATTTAATCTATATCCGATGGCAAACCTGGAAACCTAGGTAGAGATGAGAGACTATTTTAGGTTTGGTCAGGGTCTAATCCAACTGTAGGGTTTCTGTAGAGTTCAGCCCTTCTAGTGAGACCTGGATAGCGATGTTGGTCATACCCCTGCAGGGTGACTTCCAAGGGACAGCCATGTTTTTGTGTTGTTTAATCCATAATATCACCACATCTGCACATTGTTTGAACACTATTGGTTTTCAGAAAAACCTTCAATCAATTCTTAGACCCCAATGTTATGATCCTTAAGTGCAATTCATGGTGACCTTTTATGGCCTTGAGGTTTCTTAAATGAAAATATTCACAATCCGGGACACACAGAGGGAGAGTGGTACAAGTAATTCTTGTTCATTCATGTATATTTCAATCTGACAGAAATAGTCTCTTAACACAGGATGTTGCACTAGGCTGTTGCATTAGTGAATCAGAGTACAGTTAGTGAAACTGCAATGCCAGTGGTGGTGATGTCACATTTTAATTTCCTGTGTGTCCAATAGTCCCTTTCACCTTCTGTTGGAACCCATTCCTACACAAATGTACATACCTAAAAAAGTCAGGTAAGAATAAGTAGTATGGCACAGTATTCCTTCTGGACATATCAATGATTAAGATGGAAATACTGCCATATTATTTATATCTCTGTTGCCTTCTCAAATCTTAACAGATGCCTACATAGTAAGGCCTTTTAAGAATACATTTTATAATGAGCCCATGGAAAGCTTTCAAAGATGGAAGACTGCTATCCTTCACTTTATAGCACCTTCACTCGTCAAGTGGCCCGTCAAGTCAACTGTCGTAATGATAGATATCAGCCTTGAAGAACAATATGTTCTGGATGTGTTTTCTTTTCCGTTTCCAAACACAAGGCTTTATTTTCATGGCAGTGAGCATCTAGCTTCTAGCCATAATTAGCATCGGTGACACAGCATTTCTTGCAAAACACTGCAGAGTGCTGAGTGGGGCTACATTTCTTTGTCCTCAGTGTGGTAATAGATAATATAAACAGCCCAACATACCCTTTCTTAGTATAAACTGAGGGAGTTGAGATCAGTGAATTCCAGATAGTGTGGAATGGGGAAATTAGAATAATCGCATATCACATTCTCAGTAGTGTGCCCATGTAGCCAGCAGTGAATATGATCAGAGAGATTCTGCACTCATTTCCACCACAGTTAATGAGATCTGACGCAGGGCCTTCTCTCTGAAGATCAGAGATTCTTCACTTCAAACCATCTGAGACCATCTCTATAAGAAACTGAGAATGAATGAAGATCAGAACATAACAGAAGAGTTTGAATCACCCAGTAGTACTCAGGTGATCCTTGTTACATAAAGAGGAATGATCAATTTTCTTCAGAAAGATGAAGATTACCTCATGATTAGTCAGTGTTAGTTTAATTCAATACAAATAGATTTGTCAGGGTAAAATGTTGTCAAGAGAAAAATAATAAGACTCTAAATGTACAATGAAAAGGACAGGGAATTTAAGATTGTTGATGGTCAAAGAATAATCTTAGTTGTTTTCTTGTTTTGTATTGCTCTGACAGGGATTCGATCTTGGAACATCAGCCTTGAGTCATGTGACCTGGACCAGCAGCTGCTGTTGTTTATCACGCGTCATTCTGCTCAGTTCTCCTCTGTGGTCAAAGGTCAGTGGGCTTTATTAAAATGGAGATTAGAATTAATTTTTATCACATAGTAAGGAAAAGGAATGACATCATAAGAAATATGACATCAGATGGAATAGGGATGTCTTCATGAGGAACAGAGATGACATTATATAGTTATCTATCTCTACAGAAAGGTTTTCAAATGTGCTATAAGTTCTATATGTTCTATAAGCATTTTGATTCTACACAATTTTGTTAATCACAGCCTAACTGGCTTGACTTACATTTGCTAAGCCTTTACAGTAATGCAGCATGGCAGCATCATTTTATAATTGTCTTACTATATGCTACTATTGCTGCATGAAGTAGAAACTGCTGTACAGTGCATCCAAGGGATCAGAAAACATTAACAAAAACTTTTCTGCTGAAGTCAAAATAAGTGCTTTTTGAGAGATAAAGTGTCAAATAATAGAAAATATTTATTGCTGCTGTCAGGTAAGAGATTTGTGTTACAGAATTGGACTAAAGAAGAAATAAGACAGAC
This sequence comes from Plecoglossus altivelis, assembly GCA_036571765.1. Taxonomy (NCBI): domain Eukaryota; kingdom Metazoa; phylum Chordata; class Actinopteri; order Osmeriformes; family Plecoglossidae; genus Plecoglossus; species Plecoglossus altivelis. Next base: position 6,502,563 of record BROE01000003.1, on the reverse strand, counting down.
TTTCCTTTAGTGGAGAAATAAAAAGCAAGCAACTTTCAGCATTAATTTGACTGACCCATCTGCTTTAGGAGGGAGTGTCATCCCGTCCCCTCTGCAACACCTCAGTCTAGTACCTGTATTTGTCAATGGTATTATGAAGGAGCAGTGTCAAGGGCATGCATTCAAGCTTTCTCCTTTATCTGTGGGTGTGTGTGCGTTCGTGTGCGTGTGTGTGTGTTTTAGACAGAAATAGAGCGAGAGGAACGGAGATTGTACATCTTATGTGTTTTGGGTTTGTGGGCTAAAGTCACACACACACATCAGAAATGCAAAACTATGGGCCAGCTAACATCACATGGTACCCTGACAGTGAGTGCTAAGGTTCATCAATGTCAGCAGAAATCACATGGCATTTCTACATACAAAGTACTGCAAAAGTATTTTTCATTAAGTTTCCAAACAGAAAGTACACATTCATAGTGAATGATATTTCTGTATTCATTATTTTCTATAAGTGACCTTCAGAACTAATCGTACAGCCTCTGAGACAAAGTCAGTATTCTTTGAAGCTTTGAAATTCCCATGGACTGCTCTATCTTTATTGAATTCGGACATCCACATGTGCAGACTTCAATACTAAAAGCCATAAAGAAGCAATTATTCACTTCACCCTTGGTACTGTGGGTAAAGAGAAAACTCACGCTGACAAGGCGGTAATGAGGATGAGCTAATTGTCCATACTCCTCTGTCTCTACTTTTATGACTTCATTCAAACAACAGACAGGTTTTTTTCCAACCACATGAATTATACATTTCAGATACACTCAGTCATCGGCTTTACAGCCGTTGGGAATCCGAGTCATCAGAAATTCAATTGTGATTATATTTTTTACCTTCCAAGCAATTAATTTTTAATACCAAAGACACTCTCCTCCTTAAAAAAACACACTTTCAAACTTATGTTTAACAGCTGAGGTCTCTATCAGAGACAAGTGAATTTGAGATAATAATTCTAATTACAGTAACGGCAAGCTTCCTCTGCATGACCGATCTTCTTTTCCTGCCTTCCAAGGGGATGAGAGACTTCACCACACCCAAAGAATGTCACATAGTGGGCTCAGGTTGTGGTTTGTCTGGGCTCTAGACACTGGGTCTGGTGGCTGTCATGTAAAAATTGAAGCTTTGTAGTACATGAAGTCATAGTAACGTGTTTAGTGTACAGAAGTAGATTTGATGGACTCACTGTGGACAGAGAGACAAGAGAGTCCAATGCGTGACCCCCTCCCCCCCCCAAACAAAAACAAGCTTTCTATAAGACAAAATGCCCCTTTTGCCCCTTGATGCAATAGTCAAATGATCGCTTCTATGTAGGACACAGTGTAAGGCAGCTCAGGTTTTGTGAGGCATCAAAGGGGAATTTCCTGGGGACGGTTCTGGAAGTATTGATAGCTGCCCGCTTTTCAATATGTCATAGAGGGCAGATCAATAGCACTCAAGTGGAAGGGAATTCAATGCCTGCAGTGCAGAAATAGACATGGTCAAATTGCATGAGGTAGACCTATGATTATTTCTGTTCTGTTGTCTGATGATTCAGATACATCTAATAAATGTAACATTGTGAACATAACTTTAGCATAGAGTAGCAGCTCACCAGCTTGCCTCCTCTGGTGAGGATTGCCTGTGGTATAATCTATAATCAATAAGCTGTGTACCTTAAATAAAATTGTCCTCTCGCACATATTCACACCTCCTCTTCCCCACAGACTACCATATCCACATGCAAACACAGCCTTATCTACATGCCGCCTTCCTCGCTGTCCTGCTGGGAGACCCACATCACTTTGACTCTAATAAGGTGCTTTATTCCAGTCTAGTGGGCTTTCTGTCTCAGAACCCACAACCTCCCCTGCCTCGTCTGTTCTTCTTCTGCCCCCTCTAATACCCAGCTCGGGAGCGGGTAGGGGCTGTGGCTTACTGTCAGCGATTTACTCTGGATGACTCTCCTTTCCCCCCAGGCTTTTAATGTCACGCAGACTCAGGGGTGTGAGTTGAGAACTTTGCATTGACAGTATCAATAGTTCTCACTGTCCAATTACTAGAAATGGGCCATGGGTATTCTCTTCTGTGCCTCGTTGTTTGTCATTTGCTACCAGGTATTCAGCTCAGGTCAAACCAGGGGTGGGTTAATCTTCCAAGAATCTAGTAATCAAAATGTTAATGGAGGCTAGTCAGATAGTCAGCTGTGGGTTATAGGAAATGAGGGTGGGCGTGGGCTTCAATGCCCAAAAAGCCCTGGAGAACTGAAGGGGAAACGTGGGAGGAAAGTGAAGTAAAAGATGAGAAAGTAAGGAGAGGTGGGAAGTAATGTGCTGGGAACCAGTGTAAGCAGCTGTAATCCTTACATGGATCTTCCTCCCCTAGGCACTCGATAGGCTGAGAGGAAAAGATGGATAGGATAGTGTCCTATAGGTGAGCCTTGAGGGGTATAAATGCATGAGGTCTTAATTCCCCAATCCTTGCTAATGAGATAAGTAGATTCCAGAATGCTAACACATAGAATAAATTAGTATGATGGCATAAGATGTGTTGTGATATGTTGTAATGCATTGAATCTTCATCCATAAGGATAGACATCTTGATTAGGTTAGCAAGGCCAGTCATAATTGACTATCCTTTCTAAAAGATTTAGCAGCATTGTGTACCATATGGTCCCCAGTTTAGGCTACCTTTCGGCAACTTGTGTGCAAGACGGGCACTTACTCAGTCGATGGGCGAGCTGAGTCAGTGGATGGATAGATGGATGCATAGTTGAATAGATGGATGGATGAAAGACATCAATATGATTACTCATAATATACTCTACCAGTCAAAAGTTTGGACCTCCTCATTCAAATTATCGGGACAATGTGTCCAAGCTTTTGACTGGTAGTGTATGTTATGATGGTTATCCCAGTATAATCAGTATGATACCTTACTGACCCATGGAGGCCGTAGCTAAAATATTTAGGATTATCCTCTGTGCTGACTAGAATATAGTTATTGAATATGTATTGGTGGGGATATTCCGAGTCTGAAGGGAGTAGTCTAAGTTCATACATACTGTGTATTGTATGCTACTTTGTGTACTGTTTTATATTTGAGACATTAGCCTGCTGAAGGGATTTGAAGATTTGCACCTGGAGGTCTCTGATGGTACCCCACACAACTGTAATGATGAGGAATTAGTGAGAGATTTACAACTGAATGCCAGCAATGGCAGCAAACGCTATACCATTTTCCGGAAACAGAATTTAGAGGTGAATACATATTTGATGTTGGATTCATATACCATGCTTAATCATTTCCTCCAATCATAATTTCTGACTGAACTATCCTGTCTGCATCAAGAGGACACATTTTTATAACTGTTAAGTTGTCGGCTAGATGGTACAAAAGAAATCAATAGTGGACAGGCAGGCAATAAATGTAATGGTCAGGAGCTGAGCACTGTTTGGTTTGCTATCGACTGCTCTTTCTTTTGCTCTCCTCTCGACATTTCTCTGAATGGTCCTCTCTCTTAGGTTTTGCAATGGCAGTGAAAAGTTGCTTCGAAAATCAAAATTGCTATCACAATCAAAAGAATTTGAACCAAAGAAGTTGTAAAGCCAAAGTACAATAGTATACAGTTTTGGTAGCAAAGTAGCAAAGTATAATAGCAAAAAAAAGCAAAATATTGTCATCAGCCATTATCTATAAATTTGCTGGTATCTTGAATTGAGATAATATACAGTACCATCATGCTATGTACAAATCTTAAACAAATCAACATTCAACATTTGGTACAACTGTGACACATTTTACCTATATCACAGAGTATGTATACTGTGTATATCACAGAGAACCGATGTAATCTCGAAATGTTACCGGCACTCTCTGCCTTCTCCCAAGATTAGTTGTCTGACCTCATTCAGACCAGTGAGTCTGGCTGTGACCCTGGTTTTGTCCCTCTTGTCACTACCATTGCCCCTCTGGCCATGCCCAGCTCTTTTTATGGTCCCTGCCGCGCTGACTGTGTCACCCTGCTCACCCTGCTCAGATGATGCTGCATTTCCGTAAAGGTAGCCAAGGTCACAGTCAGGCTCATTTTCACAGGAATATGTTGGTGTTGAAGCTTGTACAGAACTTGTACAAAGCTTTTTGGTACAGAACTCACTGGATGTGTGCACAGACAGCAAACACATACATACATACACACTGAATGAAACACACAAACATACAGTGTTCCACAAAAACGCTGTCAACTATAATTGTAATAAAGTATGAAGAATTGTCAGGTCCTGTTTCATCTCTGTGGACGACTAAACCAACAATGCCCTTAAACTTGTCTCACACTTTCCACCTCTGTAGACATTGGTCTGACTTCACACTTGACTGCTTTTTGGGGAATGCTCCACCATGTCTTACAGTGGTGAGGTAGAGCAAAGTTTAACTTCAAACCTTTGAGTTAAAGTAAATTAGTCTACAATTGTGGTTCAAAAGCAAGTTCATCCAATAGAATGCATATGAAGTTTAGATGCTAATCCAACAGCATTAAAATGCATTGTTACATTCACTCTTGAGTGAAGCTTGAGTTACCTTGAGGGAGAAGACAGTTGTTCACCAATATATACATGTAAAATATTAATGTACAACGTCTACATCCTGTATGCATACATGTATCATGATATATATGATATTTTTTATCTATCATGTATGTATACATGATACATGTATGTATACATACATGATATATAATCTAATCTACTGTATATTACTATTATTATCATTCAAAATCTAGTAATGTTTCAAAAAAGCAATACCTTCCAAAATGATATAAATCCGTTTTATATCAATCTGTTAATTACTACCGGCTGCAAGTCCTTCTGAAACTGTTTTCCGTCTGAAACTGTTTTCTCTATTTTATCCCCTATATTTACTCAGCAATTACAGGACAGTGTGTTTGAAATGGTAAGGATTTTATTAAAATGCTAACATATGGTCAAGATAGTCAATCATACTGGGAATGACTACATGTGATATTTAAGCTTTTGAATAAACAGAGGAAGATCCCTTCATGGTAGGCTCCTTGTGACGTCGTAAAGCACCAGATGAGGAGGTAAGGGGAGAGGCTTGTTGCAGAATATACATTTAGAAGACATTTCCATCCAAAGCACCATATGGTTGGAGCTTTGAGCCTGTGATCTCTTCATCTGCAGTCAAATTCTCTGACCACTGAGCTATACCTATCCAAAGACCTCATTAATTATTTGCATTCATGTGAATGCTATAATTGGCCATTTTAGCACATATACTCTCCAAATATATATTTTTTATGTATTGTTTGTGAGGATAATAATAACCAATACAGTTATGAATGGCTATCATGCTCTGAATGTTATTCCAACACCACATTAAAATGTGTACAGCATTATATCAGAGACAATATGTTCTTTGCATTAATGAAAAATGACTGCTCATGAATACTAATAATGAAGCAAGAAGCTAGAGGGATTAGTAGCTGCTTCAAAGGTACCTGGCCTAAGAGAGGCATTTCTCCAAAGTGTTGTGTCATGCATTATTAAAGCAGATGTTGAATAATTCAAAAGCCTGATATTGATCCCCGGACCTGATATCACTGCAGTTTGTCTGAGAGTGAGTCTGTGAGTGTGCATGTATATATGTATGTGTGTGAAAGAGACAGAGAGAGAGAGAAAGAGAGAGAAATACAGATTAAGACAGAGGAAAATTAGAGAAAATTATTTGCGCACATGAAAGACAGAGAAAGAGAGAGACAGAGTCTCTGAGAGAGAGAGAGATGGAGAGATAAAGAGAGATTGAGGAACGATGAATACACAGAGACATCTTTCTCATCAAACCCATTGATCTCTTCAGCCATTCCTGCATCATGCACATCAATAGTTCCTCAATAGATAAATCTGGCCCAAGGTTTGTGTGAAGGGATACCAGTAGTCACAGATAATAGGGTAGCTCTAGAGCCCATAAGAGGTGATACGTAAACATTTGCATTACAAATTGATTATTGCAGCAATATAAGATATAAGATATAACAAAATATGGCTTGTGCAACTGTCAAAGTTTACTGACCCAAACTGTGGGAATCTGATGAAGTCCATAGTCCAGACCAAAGTCATGTATACAAGAAATATTGTATGAACGTGGCAAGGGTTAGGCTGTAAAATGTTTGCCCATGCTATGCTGTATTTGTAAATTAATATATAAATGCCACAACCAAATAAATGTGAAAGATGTGGCAGTGGCAATCTCATGTCTCAGATAAAGGAGGAGTATGGTGAGGGAGCATGTTCTCTCTCTCCCCCCCCCCTCTCTCTCTCTCTCTTTATCTCTTAAAGATATATCATTTATCTTGTTTCTGTGGGCGACAGCAACCTTCATCACATTATATTAGAAATTATTTGTTTATGTTTTGATTTACGGATGTGTGTCATGCAATTTCATAACAGCATTATTCATTCTGGTCTAATTAATTAATATAATAAACGTGGGTGTATCCTGATAGTCAGTTTTGGAAAATGTGCATTCTCATGGTCTCGGGTTTAACATGATTCGAAGGAGTCCGGCAGTGAACGAGTTATGATTGGTGCAATGTGTGAGTCGCTTAGCGCCCCTCCCTGGCTCAGAATCGCAGCTGGAGCTCACACGACTGGTGACTGAAGACGATGGTGCCGCATCCAGTCCTACTTTGCAACAGCGTCGCGTTTATATGCAACTCTGCCCATCTTCTATTCGATCCCTCCCTTCTCCTAGTCTCCCCCTCTCACGCCCGCCCGTCGTGCACACGATCTACGCTCCTCTACCGTTTCTAGAAACGACTTTCCTGATAAGTGACTCGGCACTAAGGACGGTACGTAAACTGTCGGTCCGTAAAACTGTATTGTGATCTTTGTAACAAAGACATGAATAAGAGAGTGTTTTGGCATCAAATTGAATTGTTTCTTTTCCATCATATGTGGACGACCACAGATTGTTTCCCTAGTTGGCTATATCGAAAGAGGCTATGTCGTTGTCTGGATACTGTCTCCAGTTATCCTCAAATGACCGCATTTCAATGCGCTTTATCAGGAACTTTTATCAGCAATGTTTTTAAATAATCCACATCAAATTTCACTATGATTTACGGTATGTTATGCTAAATAGCCCACATTAATTCGGCTATGCTTTATCATAAGGTGGGTAATTAATAGGTCCATGACAACATAATCAATTAATTAAACCAGCAGTCTATTCAATTTATTATAAAATAGTGGACCACTAAAGCAAGACCTGACCATCATATTTCAAGTATTTCAAATATTTCAAGTAGCCTATTTATTTTACAAAGTAGGCTGGATTAAAGGGTGTTACAGTTTACAGTTTTGTAGGCTGTCTCAGGATAGACAGGATAGATTAACGAATAGCCTATATATTCTAACCTGTAGGCTTCAAGGCTTCAAGGTTTATTTTAAGTAACCTAAAAGTGGCGCAGCGTTGCCCTTTTGATTCTTTCGCTTGTTTGTATTGTCGATCCTTTCTCTGGCTTAATGTAGGTTGCGATAATTTAATATTCATGTAATCTACATTTTCTTAGCATCGACCTTGTTTGACCCCTGCTGCCTTGCTTCTACAAGGTCGCGAGATATTGCATGATTTTTTAACGTTATAATTTAGACAAGAAAATATATTTCTTTTAAAGGGGATGCCGTGATTATGCACTGTTTTTGCACTGAGATTTACAAATGTTATTTGAAGTTCAGTTATTCATCAATCAGAAACAGTAGGTTTTATACTAGTAGGACAGTAGTCCTTTGAATTTCAATATATTGTTTATCAGCTGACGAAAGTTATTATATTGCTAATCTTTAATGCCATATTTGATTTACTTGAATACAAATAATAGTTTTTTTAATTTTGTTTGATAACAAATACATTGTAGACTGTTAGGTATTTACTGGGACCTTAAGATTGAATTAATTGACAAAGAATTGACTGTTTGTTTGTGTGCAAGCTGCAACTGACACTGTTGTAAGGATGGTGAGTAGAAATTAAATTTAAACGAACAATAGCTCAGGCAGGCAAGGAATTTTCAAGAGATTTAATGTTATGATTAATATTATTGTTTTACTTTATGGCAAAAAATATAAAAAAGGAAATAACTTTTTAGAACATTTAAAATCCATCTAGGATAGACGGATTGCCAGACATCTGTTGGACGATTAGCGAAATGTGCAAGCATTATTCAAAGCTTTTTGGGTACATCCTCTAATCTACTCACATCGGTCAAGGTGTTGTAGATCTCTTAGAGGTACTTTTGCATTGGTAGCTTAATGAGGCGACACAAGGCTAACACATGCTACAGTAAGTCTGGGAGTTGTCCTAACAACTGTCTGTCAGTGAACAATACGTGCTGACTCACTCTGCCCTTGTTAACCACTGCTTAGCGCACACAACCCACACAAATTCTAAACCAGGACTGTAGTACTTCTTGGGTATATGTACTCTTTGCTTTGTCAGAAAATAAAAGTGAGGGGGCAGTCTTCTGCTTGTATTGAAATATTCAATATCTTTCATAGTGGTCAGCCATAAGAAAATGAAGTAAAAAAGTTTAATTAAGATAGATTTCACGAAATAATGAATTCATTTAACTATATGTAAGTGTAGTTTTAATGTGTTGTCATGTCAGAGGGACTCGGCCAGCAGTAAAACCAGGTCATCTCTTTTTAATCCAATAATTCTATTTCTACGGAAAGGACATTGTGATTACTGTGGTCATTATACAAATGTGATATTCTCGAAATTCTTACTGCTTTGTTTCAAACCAGGGGCATTTAGTTACTCAACAAGGTTCTTACTCTTAATCTGTAAGGATTGGGGATTGAGTTTGAGACAAAGAACCACTCTCACACAAGAATTAAATTAAGAGTGTTGGTTTGAGGTCTGGCAGGTGCATGTCTGGTGAAGTGTGCGAGTCCACAATGATTAAAAATAGAAATGTTCAGATCGTACAGCCACCATGATTGAAAGAATCTAAAACAGCATACATATCATGAAATGGTCTCCCATCATCATGTTCTTTCCCCTAACATCAGACAGTTGGTTATGGAGGAGACATATTTGGAGGTATTTGGATGGAACCCAAAGCTTTGGAAGGAAAGTTTTGAGAGAAGGAAGCTCACAGTCTGCAGTAGTGAGCATTCTTTGCGGTGGTGTTCACTTTCCTCCCCAACCTGCTGTGAGCTGAGAGTGCCAGCTTTTCCAGGCTACCAAGGTGTGGAGAGGGACTGTGTGGGTGTCTCCAACATATGATATCAGTCGCACCCAATGCTATGAGTAAGATCTGCCATTGAAAATGCAATTGGTAGTTGGATGGTAGGCAAGAAAAGATATGGAGGTGAGGGGGTTTCAATTTCCAAGATACTTTAGCTGCCTTCTTTTGTGCAGATTTGCAGAATTTTCCTCTCTATATTTGTTCTCTCTTTGCTTTAATATCTATTAATATCTTAGTTGGTACCTAAATGTGTGCTTCTCAGTTCAGTCGAGCTTCAGTGTCTTCCGCTTTTCGCTCTCCTCTCTCATCCTGGAATCGTTTCTGATCTGTCTGAAGGAGATAGTGTAAAAGACAGCTATAAAGGACAAGGGCTAAAGGGAGACAGAAGGAGAGAGCAGGTATAGCAGACACAGCCATTATAGCTATAAGCAGCCATATTGGGCTGACTGAGATCTCTGGCTGTTCTTTCGTTGTGCAGAGCAGCAGTAAACATTGATCCCCTCTTTTAGTTTACACCCTCTGGCCTTCTGGATCTATCCACTCCTCCTCCCAGATATGCTGATCTACTCACATCCCACCTGAGACTCTTAGAAACTGTAGTGCTTGGACTCCAGCAAGATTAGCATATGCCCCTTAATCCCACACTGTGAAGCACTGTCTGTATACATCAGCTTGTTATTTTAATCAGAGATGGTACAGTTTCCATAAAGTCAAACACAGTAGTACGTGAGAGAAACCTACACATTTGCAGTTCTCAAACCAACCTCAGGCTCAGTCTGAATCTGCATGCCCATAAACTCCCTCCTGAAGAGGGCGGTGCCTTCAGGCAAATGCTGGTTTATTTCATAACTACATAATTTCACACTGAATGAGTTATCTGAATTGAATTTTATTTTTGGCCCTTTCACTTTATTCATTTTGTAATTTTTTTGGGCATTGCTGATACATGTTGAGGGAAGGGACATGTCCGTCCCTATCTCTATCTGGGTTTTCTCACCTTCAAATATTGCATCCGTTGTCTGTAGAGAGAAGGCCGCAGTGACAGTTTTGATACATGATATGCTAGATTGGTTTCATATTTCTTACCTATGACCCGTATCTTGGATTTCTTATGGATATGAATATGGTGTCATTATGCATTTAATCAAATCTGGCAGCCTTTAAATAATCATTACCTGACTTTTGACACCTTGGAGAACAGAACAATGAAGATATGTCCTTTTTACACGTGTGTTTATACAGTTAGGCTTAATGCCAGTATCACTTAAAAAGGCCCCTAATTCTTAAAAAACTGAAAATATGTGGATAATGCAATTTAATATTTTGCAGGCACTGGAATGTGTACATCCACCACATACTTTGGAATGTGATTTGAATGAATTACTTATACATCATTAGTTCTCGTTCAATTAACTTCTTCAGATATTCAATAATTACACTCTAAAGCAAACATGAAATTCTGTGAAAAATTTGAAGGAATTTGCTCTTTGGGCAATGTAACCATAGTAAGAAGAATAGTGGTACGATCAGAGGTCTGGTGGACCAGAGTTGATGTCACTTTTGGCATAGTGTTAGCTTGACCTCCTAAACAGAATTATACAGAGCCAATGTCCTACACTTGCTCTTCTCAGTCTGTTTTGATTTGAACTGTGCAAGGCTCCTTGCTGTCTATGCTGCCTCCCTTTTCTTTCTTTCTTTCTTTCTTTCTTTCTGTCTTTCTTTCATTCCTTCCTTTCTTCCTTTCTTTCTTCTTTCTACCTCTTCCTCCCTACCTATATATTTTTTAAACTACTTCCTTCTCCTTTCTTAATTCCTTCATTCCCTTTATCTGGTTTCATCACTATCAACTCTTCTTTTTTTATAATCACAGCCATGTCCTGGACTGTCCTCTCCTTTTATGCTCATGTATCAGTCAAGGTGACATGGAATGTTTTTGTTTGGTACAGTTATCACCGTAAAGCACTGTGTCCTTGTTATAGGTCGAGGAGTACTGGACAAGCAAACTCTATGCATCCTCTTCTGGACCTAAGTCTACTAATTGCAGTCTTTATTATTTTGTATAAGAAAACAGTCTCGTATAGTATACTGAGATATATATGTATATAGAGATGTGTATAGAGATACTACAGTATCTCAGTAAGATTTTAACATGTTAACATATTTTTATCTTATTTTCAAATAGATTTTGAGTGAAGAACAGAAGGGTTCAGCGTGCAGCTGTGACATTTTAAATCAAACCCTTCGGTTCCTCAATCAAAATGTTCCTTCTTCTGAAAAGGGAAGGAAAAGGTGCCTTGGTCTCTCACATTTTTCCAGAACTGTAGGTTGTAGTCTAGACTGGCCACACCCGCTCACAGGTAGAGGTCTGAGATTGTTCTGGCCTGCTGCGATTAACATTGGGGCTTTAAATGGCTTAGCCGTAGAATCATTCAGCGTTGCCAAATCACAGGACTAGGATTAGTACCAGGAACTAGGACATTGGCTTCCTGTTAGGGGCAAGGTGTCAGGATGTGGATTGTTCAGCATCATGTGGTAGAGACGATAGGATCATCAAGTCTAAGATATGTTTTTATTATTATAAGGGCCAAATAAATGTGTATTTTCTCTTCATTATATAAATTGACAGAAAATATTTTTGGTGATTGCAATTTAGATTTTGGATTTCTGTTTTATAGTTTAAAACTAGGTTACAATATCTCAATCTCTCAGGTTAATAAGTTTGTTTTTTGGTCTAGTCTAAGTCTTAATTGTTCTGGGAAACTGGCTGTTTCATGCAGAAATTATATGTGACACAGGTTAGTGAGTTCATCTCAAGTAGGGTAAGTCTGCAGTGCATGCAGTCTCAATGTAAACCAGTGATTTGCCTGTTACTGCAGTCCAAATTGTTGTTTAGATGAAAGTGGACTGATATATGAAGTCCGGGTAATGACATTTTCATGTATTATATTACCTGGTCCCCCAAACCATCTTAAAGTTTCCATTCGCTTCACACCACTTCATCGATAAGGTTAGATAATAGTTGTCTGTCCTCAATGGGAATTAAGACACATTAGTAAAATGAGATTAGCAGCACTTTAACCTTGTTTTGATGTCTGCTTCACTCAACCGTTGTATACTCAATACCTATACTATTCAATACCTATTCTGCTCTCATTGGTACCAGACAGTTAAACACCAATCCGCTGTCCAAGTAAGTTATAACTGACTAAAGAAAAGAGGATATTGCATTATCAAGCTAACCAGTTCCTTGCCAAGTGTGTGCCTCTTGGAAAGTTCACTCTTGTGGTATTGTCACATTCCAGCACCCTATTTTCTAATATATTATGTGTACTTGAGCAAATACAATCTTGGCAGGCTACATAAGAATTAATGCAGTCTTTTATCACTTATTTGAGGGAAAGACCTTCCTGGCACCAGATTTACTGCTTGTATAGCGTTGAGGGAGGAGCTGTCCCTAGTGCTGAAGTCACCGCAGTGTGTCATCTTCACATGGACAGCTATGGCAGGTTAATGTTCATACAGTGTATAACTGTTCATACAGATATATATATATGCATCTAAAAACCTCCAAGCCTACAAAAACCAAGTGTTTGTGGGTTGTGTAATTTCAATTTTAGCTAAAGTGAAGCTTAGTGCAACACGACACAGGAGTTCTACACCATCTCCAAAGACCTAGAGAGTTTAACAATTTTAGCAGTTATCTTTAAATTCCTTGAACCCCCTCTCACTCCCTCACGCTAAATGTGGAGCAGGCTATCTGGAGCAGTGCAGTGGCTAGGCTGTTGTAGATCAGTGCTCTGTTTCATCTGCTTTTAACAGTGCGCTCTCATTTTGGGAGTTCAGACGTGGGTATTTATATCAAGCAGGTCAGCAGAGGTAGAGGAGCAACTTGCAGTTCTGTCGGAAAATGACCTTTCATCCTTTGAGTCTATGAATTCTGAAAAGTCAAGTAAATGTATAGTGAAAGCTCCTGAGATCCTTCTGCCAAACCCTGGTGTCCAACTGTAAGGCTCCAAAGTCAACATTGTCTATTGAGAACCTCAGTACTATTTGGATTGTTCAAGTGTGATCTTGAATCACTGAATTTGTTTGACTTAATTGGGTTTTCACCACTTGTGACTTTTTTCTCTATGTTTGTCAAAATTTAGTTGGCCCTTGTACACCGGATAATTAGATGCTAATGAAGTGAGCCTGTTTGATCTGAGAACATAGGCCTTTTGCTGAGCAAACTACAGAAACAAACTTGAGGACCTTAGAGATTCTGAAGACTAGTTGACAGAAAATGGTGCAGGAATGGAAAAGAAAATAGAGTACTTCTGTAAAAGTGCTGCAATTGTGGGATTGCAACTTAACCAAAGGACATAGTATTTGTTGTGTCTTTGTTCACTTTCTAAAATGTGGATTTTCAGTATTCCTTCAGTGGAATGTCACTTTCCACAATCTGATGGTTTCTCTTCCTCTCAGGGATGCCAGTAAAAGGAAGTCAGAGAAACAAAAAGAGGACGGCAACTTGGCTGAACATCCTGCTTCTCAAAAGGACTGTTCAAGCAAAGCCAAGCTTGCAAAGCTGTAAACTAAAAGTAGGCCTTGACTTTAAACCGGCAAATGTTTGATTTGCAGGAATGTCTCATACTGTGTGACATGGCTAGAAGTCATTTGAAATAATGGTGGATCTCTTTGCATTGTTTACTATCCATTTCCTTATTTTGGTGGACTGTTGTCAAAAACTGTCAGTTTTTCATCTGAAAATATGTCTCTAGTGCCTCTTATTTTAAGGCTCAGACGAAAACCAATTTCAAGTGGGATGGATTTACATTCTTCTTTGGACATTAAATAGGAGGAGGATTTGCAACAACTCTCCAGAATGGCCTTTCAGAACTGTGACAGTCGATTTAATTGCTTTGCAAATTATCAGAAAGAAGCTGAGTAGTACTACATGTACTTTAACACATTTGTACCAAGACTGACTGCGTGGACGTCACATTTTAACCATAATTTTCTGAAATGATTATGATTACTGATGATGAAATATTTTACATAGTAGGATGAATCTACCTTTGATGAGGAATGTACACAGCATTTCGAGTGGCACTGCATTGTTGTTGGTCTAACTCTTTCAGGCAAGAGTGCTGGGGACTGACAGAATCTTTGTTGTTGGAGTATCACGGTACCAGTCTGCAATGTTAGTGAGGGGTCATCTTGTTGCAAGGACATAGCAGCTGATACAGTCTGCTTTGCTCAGTAATACCTGAGAAAGCACATTTGTGCCCATAGCGAGGTGCTGTCTCTCAGGGACTGGGCCTTGTCATGTGGCTTGTCATGAGTGAAAACCAATTATTCATGCAACTGTAAACATTTATATAAACTTGTATGTGATGTGTTGTCTTATGTGCGCTCTGCTATGTTTTCCCACTATATTAACATAGGTACATGAATAACATGTATAGTTCATCTTAGCCACCATTCAATAAGACCTCCCCCACCTGTAGACAGATTTGCTAAAGTGGGCAAACTCTCATCAGTTGCTACCCAGCATGCTCTTCTGAACAGGGCTCTCTCTGTGTATTGTATACAGTACTGTTATGTGGTACACAGAAAACTTGACTCTTCTGTTGCTGTTATTCTGCCATTCACTGAGGGAATGAGGACCATTAGTCAGTTGTGCTGCTGAAATACTTTTCTTGCCTCATTAGTTTAGTAACAATGTGTCCCTGAAACCAATAACTAGCTAAAAAGTTTAACATGATATAAATAATTTGGTTAATTTCTTTAGCAAGTGCCAATGATCACTTCTGACGCCAACATATTCAAACGGTACACTGTAGAGTTTTGAATTATGTATACATTGTATTGTATTTTATCTGCAGCTGATCAAAAAGAGTGGGACCCTATACTCCATAACTGGAGCATCACTGATTTTCTTCAGTTTAATAATATTTAGCTATTTTATTTCTACTGTTCCTACAATAGGAACCTAAATCACAATTACTGGCTCATAATTTTTGATAACATTTCATACCGACGACCACTTTAATTCAGAGGAGTGTCACCTATTTGCTAATCAGGTGATTATTCAGTATTGTACTTAGTTTACTGTAGGCCTCCAACCAATGACAATCTGAAGCTGTCATGCCATAACACTGCCTGATTACTTTGTTTTCCTGTGCTCTGAACATTTGGTGAATGCCAATATGGATTGCCAACTCATAATGTGTACTTCAACGGCTTAAAGGATGCCTTCTCTGTCTATTGCTAGTCTTGAGGTCATAATATTTTGATAGGCAATCCTGATCTTTTCATCTCTGAAATATTCCTAGTACTGATTCCTTATACTGATATTGATCTTGCAGAAGGCTAGTAAATGAAGAGAACACCGTTTTGAAGCAAACAGACACTGACAAGGAAGACGGTTATGGTGCAGCACTGCAAACTCAGGGGATGCATGGGAGATCCCAGTGGATGGCAGCGTCACAGAGATCCCTATATTATTAGCTTGCTATATTTATAGAGTCTGTATTGGTGTTGAAACAAAAGGGAATTAAAAGCTCATCATCATACCTCGGTAAAGACAGAAATGCTGACTAATTCAGCAACTCTTTTGATTATGCATTGAATATCCTGTATTGTGTTTGTTAAATTTTCCATCAGGGTCTATTGTTTCCTCTTTAGAGCAATGATTTAATAGGATGTTGCAGTGTTAGGCACAGCACTGTACTCTGTCAATAGTTCCAACCATCAACTGCAAGATCTTTAAAGCCTGCTAATGAAATTGATCCTTATGCATAAATTATATGTTGCCATATAATGTTGCCAGGTATGTGTGACTACTGGCCAAATGTTCTGTTACAAAGTTATTATGGTTTACTTTGGATATTGATCCTTTCCATTGTTTAATAGTATTTTTGGTATGTGTTCTCTGAAAAGCATGACTTGTTTTGTACTTAAGCATTCATTTTAATAGTCTGGCAGAAGACATGGGTGACCTATTTCCTTTTCCAACTTTTGTTCTTGCTTTGACGCACTGTGGGCTGTCTCTATATAGTGTCTGCTCCACATACAGCACAGTGCACACTGCCAAATCCCTCCAAAGAGGTTTTCACAGATAAACTCTGGATGCTCTCTTACAGGATGTCTTTGGGCCAGACAGCTTAGAGACCGATGACATTTGTATTCCCTTTCAAGATGGCAGCATGCACCAATGTTAGTCTCTGTCTGTTTAGAAATATGTGAATTATCCTTTAAACCAACCATATGAAAGATGTTAAAATATGCCTGGCTTCTTCACTCGTGTTATTTCACTTTTTCCCCTTGAAGGACAAAGGACTCTCCACCACAGAAGTAATGTCCTAGAGACTGTCGTCCTAGTCAATCCATCTGAGGATACAGTTTGTTCAGAGGTGTGTGTTGATAATCACATTGCATGTCATCAAATAATATCACAAGCAATGTCACAGAGGGCTTCAAAGATGCCCGTAAAACCGTAAAACCTGAACCATATCTCACAATTCTGTCACATATAAAACAGTTGGGAATCAATCTATTCTTCTTTGGCAATTCTAGTTATTAAACACCATCTTTTTCAGATATATATTTTCTCATTTCAAGCTTTTTAACAACAAAGGTTGTATATGAATTTCCACCATTACGTGAGCTCTTTCCTGTCTCTCCATCTGCCCAGATTAAGACTCTAATATCAGACTCAGCAGGACACAAGCTTCTGGTCCTCAGTGGACAAAACTCAGACCACGGTGATCTTCTTCTTCAAAGTGGGGCTTTTACCTATCAGAGTTTTTCACAAGTCTTTTCTGATCCTTGGGTAAGCTGTCGGTAAAGAAAAACATGGTTTATTTTCTTGTTCACTGAGTTGCTAACATATACATTTGTAGGTAACACTGATAGATCATCAAACAGTTTTTTTCTTCATTTGCTACTGAACTGGAGTTAACCGATTGATCTTGGTCTGCTTCTTATTTACTCTTGCAGGTCAGAGATTTGCTCTGTACTGTATCTCCCGATCAGCGTGCCAGACTTACTGTGTTCTGTCGTGCTGAGGTGGGCTGGAGCTCCCAGGGCCAACGGCAGCACTTACAGGAATTCCTGGAGTACAGACTGAACCCTGAGCCAGCTCTCCCCAAAATGGAAGGTGTCACGGAGTTCACAGAGTACATCTCTGAGACAGTTGATGTCCCATCATCGTTTGACCTCCTTGAGCCTCCGACCTCTGGGGGCTTCCTGAAACTGTCAAAGCCTTGCTGTTACATCTTTCCTGGGGGGAGGGGTGACTCAGCCCTGTTCGCTGTCAATGGCTTCAATATCCTTGTGGATGGCGGCTCTGAACGTAAATCTTGCTTCTGGAAGCTGGTTAGACACTTGGACCGCATTGACTCTATTCTACTGACCCATATCGGTGCAGACAATCTCCCAGGCATCAACGGGCTGCTTCAAAGGAAAATAGCAGAGCAGGAAGAGGAACAGTCACAGGGCTCCACCACTTACAGTGACTGGATGAAGAACCTGATCTCTCCAGAGCTTGGTGTGGTATTCTTTAATGTTCCAGAGAAGCTGCGAATGCCAGAATCAAATCTTAAAGTCAAACGCAGCATAGAGGAGGCTTCCCTTACCTTGCAGCACCTCAGCAAACTAGGGATCAAGCCTGAACCTCTCTTTCGTGTGGTTAGCAACACCATTGAGCCTATTACCCTATTCCACAAAATGGGAGTAGGCAGGTTAGAGATGTATGTTCTCAACCCTGTGAAAGACAGTAAGGAGATGCAGTTTCTAATGCAGAAGTGGGCAGGAAACAGTAAAGCCAAAACAGGCATTGTGCTTCCCAATGGTAAAGAGGGGGAAATATCTGTACCGTACCTGACATCAGTGACAGCTTTAATTGTATGGCTTCCTGCAAATCCCACAGAAAAGATTGTCAGAGTACTTTTTCCTGGAAATGCACCACAGAACAAAATCCTAGAAGGACTGGAGAAACTGAAGCATCTTGACTTCTTGAGATATCCAGTAGCTACACAAAAGGACATAGCCTCAGGGGCTCCTCCCACTGTCATCAAACAGACCAAGTTAAAGCAAAGGACAGATAGCAAAGAAAGTCTCAAGTCTTCACCCAAGACCACTGCAAAGGCTTTGAAGAAAGATGGGGATGGACAAGACGATGTATCTGCGGCTACTGAAGTGAAGAGTGACTCTGTATTGGACAACAAAGTAGAGACAAAAGAGGAAAAAAAAACTACCAAAACGCTTAAATCTAAGACAGATGTGCTAGAGAAAAAGAAACTATCTAAAGATAAATCTTTGAAGAGACATTCCAAAGAAAGGGTAACAAAGATGGATGAAAAGAAAGACAAAGAAAAGAAAGAGATCAAGAAAACCAAGAAAGATGACTCAGCTAAAAGAGAAGAGAAAAAAGATGGCAAGTCTAAGGAAGACAAAAAGAAGGATTCATCTAAACCTGAGCTGAGAAAGATTACAAAGCCTGACCTAAAGCCTTTAACACCAGAAGTCAGAAAGACCCTGCACAAGGCTAAAGTCTCAGGGAAGCCCAAGACTTCAAAAAGCAAAGTCAAAGCAGCAAAGGGACAGGCTCCTGAGTCAATGCCCGAGCAACAAGCTGCTGAGACTCTCAAACCTGAACCAACAGAAGATGTGGCTGCTGAAGGCACGTCTGTCCCAACTACCCCAGAAGATCTTACTAAGGACATTGAGGATCTGAAACATGTTGCTGTTGTTGCAGTATTATCAGAGCCAACAGATAGTGGTCAACCCACATCAGTGTCATTACCAAAAGAGAGCATTCCATCTAGTCCTACACTTGAGGATGTGAAAGAACAAGATAACATTTGTAAAACTCCAACAGAAACAGCATCACCAGAGAATGAGGCAACATCAATAGAAAAATATGCTGATTCGGAAAACAAAGAGAGGGTGCAGCATGAAGATGAATTACAAGCAGAAGATCTGGAGAAATTTGAGGATGAGGGAGCTGCTATTGAGGATGATGAAGAAGAGGAGGAAGAAGACCAAGCTACGGAAAAAAGGACTGAGGAGCAGGAGGAGGACGAAGAGGATATGGGTATCGGGGAGGAAGAAGATGAGGCAAAGTGGAAGGAAGCTAAAGACATCGGCCTTGATAGGAAGCATGAAGAGGAAAAAATGGAGAAAGCTGAAGAACTCACTGCCGTGGTAGAAACAAAAGAAGAGTTCAGACAGCGTCCATCGAAAGGTGAGGAGGATGAAGACGAGGAGGATGTAATTGAAAAAGCTGAACTGGAAGAGGTTGAGGATTTAGATGCAATTGCAGATGAAGAGATCAAAGTTCAACCTGAGGAGGTAGAAAATGAAAATGAGCCTCAGGTGACTGCTGGTGCCAAAGAAATTGAATCAGATGATGAGGAGGGGTATCTCTCAAATGTGGGAGGGGCTACAGTTCCCATCACGTCAGTGGCTCAAGGAGCAGCTGCTGCAGAACCCATATCTTATATTCAAGATGAAACCATTCCAGGCTACTCGGAAACAGAGCAGACCATCTCTGATGAGGAAATTCATGAAGAGGCAGAGGACAGGATACCACACCTTCAGTATGAAGTAGGCACATATGACATCTCTGTTCCTGATCAAACATGTTCTTTTGAAGCCATCCATGGCATGAAAGAAATGCAAGCAGCAGCTACATCTGATATGACTGCTAAAGGTTTCATTGGTGGACAGGATCAAGTAGTTTCTGCTTTCACTAATATTGTTGCTGCTCCGTTGGCAGAGGAAGAACATGTTTCTTCAGCAACATCCATCACTGAGTATGATAGACTGTCTTCCTTTCCCACGTCGATTGCTGAAGACCAATCTGTAGCATCAGTCACTGCCCCTCAGACTGAGGGAACTGGCAATAGCTCACCACTCCTGGACACTGTAAACAGTGTTCCTATGCTAATCCCAACTGAAGTCACTCATGGCAAAGATTATCCACACTCTGCTGGGACCATCTCACCAACATCTTCCTTAGAGGATGACAAGTGTTTCAAGTCATCCCCCTCTGATGAAGTACGTTCTACTGCATCTGAAATCAAGACAGAGGCGAAGGTTACTGAGGCTCACAAAGAAGAGGAAGAAGAAGATGAGGATGATGACCAAACTCCCAATATTGACATTTCACTTGGGAAACTCCAGGAGAGCTATGGATCTCCTCATCTGTTCCAGGATAAAGGCAAAGGGACAGAAAAACACCCTTGCTCAACGTCTCCTGTGTCTGAAACTATTCACGATTCAATGCTATCTAAGGAGGAAATGCAAACCTCTGTGGTGCCAGAGACAATCTCAGCATCAGAGACTTTGAAGCCCCTCTCACCACAGGTATCTCTTTCTAAGCCTTTTAGCTCAGACTCAGTTACTTCAGAAGGTGAGGAGCGGTGCTTCAGTCCTGATGATAGCACTGTGAAAACGGCCTCTCCCACACAGTCTGGACCCCCTAGTGCAAGCCACTCCCCTCTTCGACAGTCACCTGTGGAGGACAAAACCAAGGTATTTCCTGATCATGAGTTGCACGAACAGGAAAAGAGCCAAGAGCTCGCAATCAGAAGAGATTATGAGGATGAAAAGAAAGATCTAGTCGGAAAAGAAGGTAAAAGTCCAATAGTCGGTGTTGACATCCATGAAGGAAATCTACCAAAATCAGATTGTCTGCCATCCTTGGATAAATCTGTCAAAGATGACTCCCAAGACAAACCTACAACAGAGAAATCAGAAAAGGACATTTTGTTCTCTTCCAAAGATGAGACTGAGCAAAAAGAAGAGATTATGCCCCTTGCCTCTGAGTTAGTTGCTGGGAAAGAAGACTCTTCAGAGTTGGGTAAATTTGCTGTGAAAAAGGTTATTCCCCAGGGGAGTGCAGGCCTTGGACATAGCGGTCATGGGGAAGATGAAAAATCTCAATTGAGCCCTAAAAGAACATTTGTAGATGAGAAGGAAAGTCGCTTTCTTGATGATGATGATGATGGTCATGATGACACAGTTGATGTTAAACAGGTCATCAAGGAAAATAAGACAGAGAAAGAGTCTGAAAAACATATTTCTGATGTCAAACCCACCAAGGAAGATGAGGAGAAAGATACGTATGAGACAAAAGAGAAAAAAAAGATACTACAGAGTGAAGATGAAGAAAGAATGGTCTCTTATGAACCCGTCAAAGTGAAGGAGGGAGGACTTGATATTTGTGAGGAAGGAGCTACACTGGAAGAGAAGAAGGAGAAAGAGGGAGATGCTTTAACTGATTCCACCAAGGAAGCAGGTGGCCTTCCTCGGTCTGAACCCAAGAATGAAGATCAAATTGAAAAACCTGTGTTTGTAGCTGAAACCACTACAAGAGAAGAGAAAGAGGGGGAAGACATTTGTGATGCTAAAAAAGCCAAAGGAAAATTGGTGAAAGAATACACTTCTGATGCTCAACCATCAAAAGAGGAGAAAAGAGAAGAAGAAGATATCGAAGATAGCACACATACGCACAAGGTGCTAAACATAGGTGAAGAAAAGACAGATAAAGTCAGTCAAAAGGAGATAAAGGAGAAAGACAAAGAAAAAGATGATACTAATGTGGCTGAGGTTAGCAAAGAACAAAAAATGGAAAAAGAGGTAGAAAAGGAGGTTGAATTTCAAGATATCAAAGATGAGAAAAGAGAGCAAGAATTGGATACGGATGACATCAAAGATGACAAAACAACAGGAAAGGAAAAGGTCCATGTACAAATGGCTGATATGTGCAAATTAGAGGACACTGAGAAAGAAAAGAATGATTCATATGAGGGTGAAGCCATCAAAGAAGAGAAATGGGAGAAAGAGGAGTTGCAAGAGAAGGCCACAAAACAACAAACATTTCTTGCCAAACCAGGCGCATCAGCTTCAGATCTCACATCTACGTTCCAGGTTCAGTCCTCAGATGAAGATAGGGAGGAAGAGGAGGAGGAAGCCATTCTCATGGGTGCTAGACCCCTATCCGTGGAACCAAAAAAATCTGACCTTGATGCCTCCTCAGACCTGCTCTTGACTATATCTTCACAAAAGGCATTTGGTGAGGAAATTAAAGAATTAAGCTCAGACATGAACACCGGATCAGTACCTTCAATAACAACACAGGCACCATCTGTAGATGAAGATATTAAAGAGCAGAGCAAAGAGCAACATGGAATCCTCTCTAAACCAGATGAAGAGGTTAAGAAAACGGAGACCATGTCAGCACCTCTTTCTTCACCAGAGCTCACAACAGACATATCCATCTCTAAAGAAGAACAAACATCTGATTTGTTTACTTCTAAAGATGAGTCTGTGTCTGTGACTTCAAAGGTAGAAACAGTCGCAGACGCCATGACCACAGAAAAAAAGATTTTGTCCGCCTCACATACTGACAGCCAGGCTTTGAGTTCAACACTTTCAAGCACAGACAGCCAAGCTAGCAATGAGCAACCATCTCAACTAGATACATCGCTGCCTTCTGTGATTATAAGCACACCAATATATCTGCAAGAAAAGAATGAACAAATTTCTGAAAAAGAAGATGATAAACCGGACAAAGAGGCTGAGCGTGAAATAGAGAGAGAGCGAGAAGTAGCCTCACCGGGACTAGCACAATCTTGTTCCTATTTTCTTCTTGACAAGGATCCTCAGGAGGTTTCAGAGATGGTGACTGGAGCTGCAAACGCACATGGCATCACTGAGAAAGTGGAAAGTCTTAACAAAATGACTTTAGAGAAGGAAATAGTCAGTGTGACATTGCAAGAGGAAAAGCAGGCCTCTGGTGGTGCATCCAAATATGAACCATATGAAAAACCCATCTCCAAAGATCATGACTCTTACTCTAAGGCAGATAGTGAGAGCTCTGTAGATCTTGGTCTGTCAACAGACATTGGTATAGATGACAATAGGAGAGCTAGCCAGTCCGAGTCTGGAGAAGCTGCATTCTACTCAGAGGAGCAGGGCAAAGAAGAACCATTGTCTTTCAGCAGAGTTGATTACAGCCCGGTTTCTCTAACAGAGAATGGGAAAGACCTCCATTATAGTCAAAGTGCTTCTGCTGCATATAAAGACATAGAAAAAGGTCAAGAAGAGGAAAATGAAAGAGAGGGGAGACCAGACACACCTTATACAGGTAGGACAGAGACTCAAGACAATAAATGTACTACTGCAGCTGAGTCAAGCTCATATACATCCACTCTTAAAGAGGATAAACCTGAGAAAGCTGAGAAAGTTATGGATGAAATAAAAGATGGCTCTGGTTCACCCCCTCACACATCTACTGCAGGGAAAGATATGGCTGCATCACCTGGAAAAGTTGAAGAGTGCAAATCAGAATACTCAAGCACTAAGGACATGTCATGGAGTCAGTCTAACCTTGGTGTCCAACCCTTAGATACTGCTACATCTGTTGAAGATGTTCCTGAGAAGGAGACCACAGAGAGGAGCAAGGAGAAGGACAAGGTGTCAGCAGAGGCCATGAAAGACAAAGATGACACTTCAGACTCTGAAAGAGAAGGATCTCCATCTGGTCGATACTCACCTGCAGAAAAGGACTATTTACCTCATCAAGCATCACCTCAAGAAAAGGATGTCAGCAAGAGAGTCTCTCCGCTTGCCTCACATTCAGGAAAGCAAATGGATGAAAATGTCCTTGTGTCTGAGTGTACACAAATAGGCAGCACCGTTTCTAATAATTCAATGGTTGGCCATTCGATGACAGATGCTACTCCTGCCAGTGTAGATAAATGGCTACTTGTGGAGGGAGAGGAATGTGATGATGATGAGGATGAAGAGGAGGAAGAAGAGGAGGCTGGTGATGTAGATATGGAGAAAGGGGCAAGAGAGCAATCTGAAAAAGAAATGGGTAAATACACATTTGATGATGTCATTACCTCTAGACTTCCTATGACAGAGCAGGAAGACAAGGATGTGAAAACTATCTCACCTAAACCCTGTTCCTTGGCAGGGAAGGATTCTGTATCAGCAACAGCAAGCAGTACCCTGCCTACACTTTCAAAGCCTGAAGCAACTCTTGTCCCTTCTGGCAGCTACACTGAGACAGAGCCGACTGGAGCTGGGGAATTTTCTTTTAGTTCTAAACATTCCTATGATGAGGAAAGTCAGTCTGTGTCAAAAGAGGAGAGGAAAGACAGCCTCAAGCCTTCAGATGACAAAGAAGGCAAGTGTTACAGTCAGGGAGACATTGGAGCTGAGAGGCAGGCAGCTCCAGATTTTGCAAGTAGGAAAATGGAGGAAACTGCCTCGCCAGTTGATGTATACACTACTACACCTTCGACATCCCACTCGTCTTCGTCATCTTACAGTTTCTCTTCATCTGCCTCTTTTTCTACTAGCCATCAGTTTGGAGAGGATGGGGGAAGCTCCATCACAATGTCTAGTGTTCCCTCTAAGATGGAATCTGAGGGAGCCTCCTTTGAGTATTCCTCATTTAAAGATGAACACTCGTCTGCTATGGACACAACCCTATCAAGCTCTGGGGGGATATCAAAAGATGAGTACATGGAGATTTCTGAAAGGCTCACACCTGCAACTACTGCATCAAGTCTTACTAAATACTCTCCACTCAGTCCGTCCGAAGAGACCAAACCCTTCTCACCAGTGCTTTCTACCCCAGCTAAAGAAAGTACTGAACAAGATATAAAAATGTCAAGCCCTAAACTGGACAAAGACCATGCCTCAGAAACATTTCCAAAGTTAGAAATGACTGAGGAAATGAACGTTTTGGCTTCTGTGGAAGACACATTGTCATTGAGTTCCCAGCTGATAAAACCTACAGAGATCTTACCCACTTCAGGGGAACTATTTGATGTGTCTCAATTAACAAGAGCTGACTCATCTGACAAAGATTCTCAGGGGTCAGCTGGCAGCAAAGAACAATCTGACTCAAGCGAAATAGAGGGAGGCTCTCATCCATGCCATATTGGGTGTCAAAAATCGACAGTGACAGTGCAACAACAGGGTGTTTCGTCAGTGTCATACATGACTGAAAGCATGACTATTGCTGATTCAAAGGTTGTCACAGTCACCACCACCTCCACAACAATATCTAAGTCTGACAGTGGGACACCATCAAAACAGTCAACTGAAGAATCATCTATTGAGGTTAGCATGTCCAACACGGCCTTCTGTTCCTCAATAGACTTGCCACAAACTGCGTTGATAAAAAAGGATTTAGAAAAGCCAGACAAGAAAGAGGTTGATGCCTTGAAGGAGGACAGCAGGAGGCCAGAACAGAAAGAAAATGAAGAGAAAAATATAGACAATAAAGAGAAGGCTGAAGAGAAAGAGAAGTTGGAAGAGGGCAAATATGTAAAAGTAGAGGAGAAAAAAGAACTGATTTCCAAAGACAGTGAAAAAAACAGAGATGAGAAGGAGAAAGGGAAAGAGAAAGCAGATGAGAAAATGGTTGAGAAACAAGAGGAGAAAATTCAGCAGAGACGGAAGAGTAGCATATCAGATTGGGAACTATTACAGAGGCCAGATGCTTGTCCAAGCACACCGCCTCCAGGGTATGAAGATGAAGAATATGGAGCTGGACAGTGGGTACCGCCTGCCCATTCCACACATCTTGCTTCAGATGAACATGCCCATTCTACAGATCCAGCCTCACATGAACATGTCCACTCTACACATCTAGCATCAGATGAACATGCCCATTCTACACATCCATCTTCAGATGAACATGCCCATTCCATGGGTGCATGTGGAAAATCTGATGAAGTATCCAGCCGCCCCACTGATCTGCAGATGGAGGCCACCTTTTGCCCACCTGGGTACTCCTCTTCTGAATATAAGCACTGCAAAGGAGAACTATCTCCATCCTTCATCAACCCCAGTCCTCATCAGCTCTCTAGTGATGATGGAGATGAAGAGAGAGAGAGTGAGCACTCTCAGGAGGGAGAAGAAGATGACCGCGAGCAACACTCGGTCAAGAGGAGGTCCCACAGGCACAGGCGCCATCACGTTCAAAGCCATCCAGGCGATGCCACCGACGGGTTACGCCAGCCTCCTGGCACTACATCAACAGGACTTGGGGTAACACTAGCTGGGGAGGAGACACCGCCTACGTCAGCCAGCGAATCACTGCCTTCGCAGTCGGATGACTCCGACGTGCCGCCAGAGACAGAGGAATGTCCGTCCATCACACCTGAGGGAAACCTGGATTCAGATGAGGATGCTGAGCATCTGCCAGTGGATAAACTATCTGCCTCTGGAACAGGAGTGGGTCACCATCCTTCCTCTCCGAGATCTCCTCAAAAAGCCCACGACCCCCCTCCAGTACCAATGAAAGACCCTCTGCCTCATCCTCCACATCCGGACGTGTGTATGGTAGACCCAGAGGCTCTTCCCAACGAACAGAGCAGCACAGAAAAACTGATGAAGAAAGAACATAAGACCACCAAGAGCTTAAAAAAGGGGCTTGGCAAGCCCAAGTCGGTCTCCCCAGCCCGAAAGAGATCCTCCACCCCAGTGAAGCAGACCTCTAAGGAATCCTCACCCCGATCAGCCTCCCTGAGGAGGAGGGACACAGATAGAAGCTCCAGGTTATCCAGGATGTCTGAAGGCCAGGGATCCAGGGGAGATATATTCAACCAAGGGAAAGGATTGGTCAATGGCGTCAAAGGCAGTTTAGGTAAGTGCAGAAAATAAAAGTTTATATCTAAAGTAGAGAAAGCTACTTTAGATATAAAAGAAATCTAAAATGTATTTAATATGTAATTATATTTTTTCCTATGTAGTTCTACTGTTTTACATTTATGTTCATTCACAGGTTCTAACTCCCAGAAAACTATTTCTGCCACCCCCCCTGGGCCACCTATCTATGTGGACCTCGCCTATGTACCCAACCATTGCAGTGCCAAGAATGTGGACCAGGAGTTCTTCAAGCGAGTTCGTGCAGCCTACTACGTGGTGAGTGGGAATGATCCGGGCAGTGGAGAGCCCAGTCGTGGGGTCCTGGATGCCCTCCTCGAGGGCAAGGCCCAGTGGGGCTCCAATTTACAGGTACTGTCCATTTTTCTCACTTCTGAGTTTATTCATTGTGGATATAGTCTGTACAATAGGTAACAACATTTATGAAACACTGGTACAAATCACTTGTAAAGGTACCTTCTGATGACACTACTTGATTAGGTTTCTGGTACAACTTTGGTCAATGCTAAATGTTGCAGAAACAAATACATTTCCGTTGGTCTCTGTGCTCATTAGCATGTTTTAGATTTAGCATGGACCTTTGTGAATATGTGGTTATAACTGAATCATCATTATTAACAAAAATTCCATGGTGATGCAAAAATGATACCTCAATCAAGCTACTGTTGCACAGTATTGCTGAAGTAAAGTCAAATTTCCATCATCCCCTGGTCTCCCTCAGGTGACGCTGATTCCTACACATGATACTGAGGTGACACGGGACTGGTACCAACAGACCCATGAAAAACAGCAAGACCTTAACATCATGGTCCTGGCATCCAGCAGCACTGTCGTCATGCAGGATGAGTCATTCCCCGCCTGCAAGATTGAGTTCTAACACCTTTTTCTCTTGCTGTTTTTCCTCCTCCATTCTCATCTGTGCATCACTGGAGGTAAACAGTTGTTCTGTTATTCTCTGTGCCCGCTCACAACCTTCTCTGCTCAAGAACATTTTGCTGTCACATTGTCAGACCATTGCATTAGCTGTAACCCCCTTTTTGATCACTGGATTCAACTCCAATGTCAGAAGGATACATTAATTTAGGGGTTAGATAATAGTGTAGATGTGTAAAATAGAGGCTTGCAGCTCAGCTCAAGTATTGTTTAATTGATAAATAATGATTTGCATGAAAAAATACACCTATTGAATCAGCGCAGCACTCAGTCCAAACACATTTATTCAACTGTTTTGATTCCATACTGAACCCTAATCCTAAATGGACATCCAGTCAAAAAGTGCCACTTTTGACAATGCCTCAGTCTTTATAGCTGTTCTTGGGTTTGTGTGCCAATCAACAGCTCACAACCAAATCACAACAACCAAAATAACAAACGTTTTCATGTCTTAAATGCAACAGAAATAAAATCCCACAAATGGAATGATAAATTTCCAAATTGCTAATCAAAAGGTCCAAAACAAGTGCCAAAACTCTACTATGGTACCAGTACTAACCATCTACAACAAAACTCAAAAATTAGATTACTCGATTATTGTTCTCTCAATTGTACGCACAATGTCAATGTATGATGTATAGCATTTGTCTTTGTTTCCTTGAGGCTTTGTTAAAAAGAACACCTCAAATTTAATTGCTTCAATTTCTAGATTTGCTCATGCAAGATGTAATTGCAAGATTTGCTTAAGGGGTACTCTAACATACCACACTGCTGTTACAGTACAAAGAAAATCCATTGTAGCAGGTTTTGAAACTTTAGAAAATGCAAGACTTCAAGTCTCTTGAAGATCTAGAATTTCTGAAATCTTTCCCTTGGCAGATTGTCTGCAGCATGATGCTACGTAATATTTTAGGGAACTAAAGTGTTTATGGTGTATGTAGATAAATAGCTTTAATGCTTGCAGTCTGCAAGTGGGAAGTATAGATGTTCAGACACAGTCTGGTTGTGTATGCTTCAGTAAATGTTATTAGAAGCCATGGGAAGGGAGGATATTTACAAACCTACCATATTTTTGCTGGGTGTAATGATCTTTTTGAAAATGTAATCAAAAATTTTAAAAAATAAATGCATTTGGTCTTTGTGAGTATATTTTGGAGTAAAAACAATTATACAGATGAAAGTGTATTCATATGGATGTTGTGTTAGAAATGAAAAAAGATTAGAAAAAGAGAAATTGAAAGATGATTGATGTGAATGCAGTTTGTGAATACATAGATGATGCATTTGTAATAAATGGATGCAAGAATTAGTTTTTCAAATTACAAAACTGTCTTTGAAAACAATGAGTGATTGATGAAAAAACATAGCTGTAGCAATAGTGGCTTTGCTTGTGAGACTTGGATTTGTGAAGATGAAATGGGAGTTTAGGTTACTCTCCAGAAACTTGAAGGTTGTTGTTCTCATGTGCCTTTCAGATGTAGTATGAAAAACAAAGTAAATGTATTGATAAATAATAAACTGCTTTAGAATAGTAGACACATACATTTGTCTTGTTAGCCATACATCCATGAGCCTGAACACACAGAATTGGAAAATTATTGGATGAGTAGCTTAGAAGTTTAGATGTAGTGTTGATCATCTGCATGTTGGTACTCATTCCCTACTCTAGAAGATTAGTCAATAACATTATCAAGCAAGGTATTTTACCAAGCAGGAATGCACTATTAAGAGGATGAAGAGGAGAGGCTCAGGAATGCAAAAGGGTTTCAGTTGAGAGTGGGACAGTATTGGTAATATTCAAATTTATGATGGTATTTAAATATTTAAATTCAGAGATGGTAGTTAGAGAGTGCACCAAATACATATAAATGTTATCCAATCCTAAATTCCTGAAATCAACAAGAATTCTTGGAGTGGTATTATGTAGTCGTGGAATGTTAGATGTATTTGTTATTGTGTTAAAAAGGCGTGATGACTGACCTCAGTTAGGTTTGAATGCTTCGTAAATGTATGATCATAATGTTTTTGTTTATTTGCTTGAAAAAGTGTCTTTCTGATTTGTTGCACTGCGCAATGTGTTCGAAATGGCTTTTGTCTCTATATTGAGCTTCCAGAGTAGTTTGCAGAATTACATATTTACTATTTATTTCTGTTATTAATGTGTACCTGACCAGAAATCAATGTTTGATCATTATTTGTTGGATATCGAAGTGGCCCAAAATGATTGTTTTGTGTTTAATTTTTTTTTGGGGGGCAATCATGAAAAAGAAAGTGATCAATTATGTCTTTAAACACCATTTAACTGTTTTTAGTCTTGTGATTTGCAAATGTTATTAACATTGACTGTTTGGGTGTTAATTTGGCCAGAGTGGGCTAGATTGGGTAGAGATATTTGGACTTGTGTCTGACTCATACAGGATCTGTGGACAGAGACAAATAGGCCGCTAAAGACCCATAAGTCCTCTATCCGAATTTTAGAACACCCTTGTAGGCTGAGACATAACACTATGGTCCTTTTGTACTATTTAACAACTAGTGCTAATTTGTCCTTTTGTTGAACCTACACAAAATGCTAAAATATTGTAAGCTGCTACAGTGCCCCAGGTCCACTCATAGGCCTAGCTGCATTAGGAATACATAAGCAACAAAGATATACAAGCAACTGACACATCTTGTATTCAATGAATTGAATGTTTTTCTGCCAGTAACAGAATAGCCAATGTCTCTTATTTTAAAATGGTTATGCACTGTGTAAGCTTAATATGCATGATATGTTTAATAGTGCGAAGGCTGGCATAGGAAGGTTAGCATAGCTTTTGCACATGTAGGAGGTCAATCATTGGGAACTTCAGATGCAAGCTGTATATGAAATAACTAGGTACGCACAAGTTTACCCCAGTTGAGGGTTGTACGATCCAAAGTTCCACAAAGTACTTCCCCTATAGGGTTGGACAACAGCTTCAAAATAATGGCCTTGAATATTACAATATTTCACTAGCAATGGGTTTAAAAAACTGCTTATATCAAACAACGTCCTCTAACCTTTCACATGATCAATATGGACAGGATATAATCAAGGGTCAGGGCATTTTTGTACAATTAATGTATGGGTTTTCTGAATGGGTTATATGATGTATGCAGTAGTCCTTTCAGGAAGTATGTTTAGAGTTGAGGAGTATATTGGTGGCTTGACTCCCATTACCTGGCCTTAAGAGCAACCACTCTGGGGCCTTGGTAGACCGCTGTGAATGCTCAATACAAAATATGAAAAAAGGCAGAATGCACTAATGAGATAACTATCGTTTTTGAATGTAGAGTTGGTACTATAGATGCAGCTGGGACAAAACTTCCAAACATCCATTTACACAAATGTACCATAAGTATGACAGAGAGAATATTTATGTAAATTATGGAGAAGGATGGTATAATATTTTGGTGGAGATGCAGTACAGTATATCTAGACTGCAGTAGTAGTAGGTTTATGCACAGTTCTCTAATGAGATGGAACAAATTGTGACTTTCCAACTTTCAGAGTTGGGAGTCCAATACAAACAAACAGTATCACAGAAAAAGTACTAACTGCAGCTGCAACTTTTTCTTTTCCTGAATATGACTTGAAACATACAGATCTAAAATCGAAGAAATGTACATGCACATTGATGTACTATACACAAATATGTAAATACACGTCAACAAAACAAACAAATCTAAATATGAATAAGATTATTCTTGTGATGTGTTTTTCATTTGATCAGACTATCAACTTTATGAAGCCCTAATCCTTGAATAAAGAGATCTATTGTGACAATGATGACAATATACAGATGAATATAAATTGTCTTTCAGTTGCATTCTCCTGTCACTTGCCATTAAAGGATTAAATAATTTATACATGAATCATTACCAATCCATCTAATCTCCTCTGCATGTGATTATTTGTTTAGTTATAATCCTGAATGTAATTGTTTAACTTAGGAAATACAACAAAATATAAACTAATTGCTATTTATAAAGGTACATTTAAATTTGAAAAAGCTAATTGTCTAATGGTACTGAGATGGCATATATATATACGTTTTGGGCTGTGCTTCACTGTTTGCACTATGGTATGTTAAGAAGATGCTTTACTGCTGTAGTTTGTTTCTTTGCTGCTGTATTACTCTTGGTTGTTATTCTTCAGTGCAATATTCAGTCTCTTACTCTCTCTTGAAATCTAATCATGCAAAACTAGAAATACTGCAGATTAATTGTAAAAGGGAAACAGCCTGGTGATCAACAATAAAACATTTATTGAAATCAGAACTTTTTACTGTCTTTTTCAAGTACAAATGTGTGTGTGCATTTTTTGCATTCTAGTTGCTGATTGACTTGCACTATTAGAACTATGTCATGATAAATTGATGTAAAGAGATTTTGGTTTCTATTCTCTGCCCATATTTTCTCTCTCACACACACACACACACACACACACACACACACACACACACACACACACACACACACACACACAGGGAAAGAGTAAATGTTCCTGATCCAGTAGCAG
Source organism: Plecoglossus altivelis (assembly GCA_036571765.1). Classification (NCBI taxonomy): domain Eukaryota; kingdom Metazoa; phylum Chordata; class Actinopteri; order Osmeriformes; family Plecoglossidae; genus Plecoglossus; species Plecoglossus altivelis. Next base: position 6,470,125 of record BROE01000003.1, on the reverse strand, counting down.
TCTAAGCACCCTCACATGCAGTGGAGTACCATCATGCCCTCCCTCTCTCTGCAGCAGGTTGACTGGATCCACATTACAACATACGAAGAAAAAACCTTCAAATGCTTTACCTCACCCCTTGCCTTTCACACAACAAGGGTTGCCATGGAGACTCATTTAGAGGAAGAGATTGGGGTGCGGAGGTGGCTCTAAATTTCTGATTGGACACTGATGGCCGCTTGTCTGAAGCCGCAATCACTGACAAATCAGTCAGTGGAGTCATGCATCCATCTCAACCCATGCTGACAGTTACTACAGTATAAACCACTCAAACTGCCTTTGGGGACTTAAATAACAAGCATCCAGCAATCGCACAATATGGATGTCATTTACAGGATGATTATGAACAGGATTTTGTAAATGTTTTTTTATAGCTTTTTGAAAGACCAGGCACACTAACAACAGGTGGCAGTGGGTGCTTCTTTTCATAAATATACAAAGACGTACAATCATGATATGATCACAAGTTACATGTCTCAAGCTGTTTCTTTAACACTGTCTTGAGTGCTGGTTGCATACAGCTGTAAAGAGCGTTGAGGCACCAAATATAATTGTAATTTTCAGTACAGAGATACTGAAGAGAAATAATGTCAGGCATTTGTGTGGGGAACCGTTTTGGAGAGCTGGCTTAAGTCCCTCTAGCAGTGAGCTAAGAGTAAGTGAAGGTAGAAACCAAGGATTTTATTGTGTGCATGTGTGGTGTGTCAGTGGGCATGAACAGAGAGAGACATTTATATGTTAAGCAGTGGGAGAAAAGGGTGTGGGTGTGTGTGTATGCATGTGTAATAAACAAAGTATCAGAATGACATCACCCAATGAGTCGGCAGCTTCACCATTCTTGTTCTTTGTAAGGCAAAGAAAATTCCATTTAGCCACTGTCTGCAAGGAGAAGTCAATTACGGGCAGACGGGAGACTGTCACCATGGCAACGTTGTAGCAGGAGAGGATGCATGAGTCATCATTATTGTTCTAGGGGCATGATGAGAGGTAGAGAGGAGAGAGATGGGGAGAGGGGAAATAGGGGGAGAAGGATAGTGAAGGGAGTGAGGGAAACAAGCTAAAGAGATGAGAGAGAGTAAGAGAGGGAGGGAGTGTGAGAGGGAGTGAGAGGGTGAGAGAAAGGGAGTAAAAGTGAGAGAGAGGAAATGAGTTGGGTGGGGGTGAGAGAGGGAGTGGGGAGAGAAGGGTGGAGATAGAAAGTGTTCCAGCCAGAGCAGTGACTCAGGTGTTCAGCTGTCAAACGAGACCCTGTGTGTTTATGGAGCTAATGCAATAGATTATTATTTAGATAATTATTATTATCTATTATAATATATACAGATAATGCTCTATCTGTCTAGACCTCACCTTGCTATGGACTATTAACACAAACCCAACCTGTCTAGATATAACATGGAGCAGGACACCCTGTTCAGGCAAACACACACAATTCTCACCATAGGCTAGTTCAAATAGATTTTTACATTTTGTGCCTCTATATTGCCTGAGCTTAATTAATCTTAAAGTCACCAGGGAGGAAATTTTCATTTTAAAAGTACAAAACAACATTGGTGTTTATCTTCAGCAGCAGTGGCTAAAAAGAACCCTACTCAAAGTAAAATCTTTGATTGACATTTATTACCACCTTAAATTACATAAATACAACCCTCATCTTAATGCGTACATCTAAAAAAAAGTATTAAATTAACAATATCTATGAATTGAAAAGAAATATCACAGTGAAAATAAAAAATCAAAGGGTTTGTTCTACAGCATTTCATACAGTACATACTGCGGAGAAGTCTCTAGCCAGAGCTTTGTGAATGAGACAAATGGTAAATATAAGCATCTGGATTTTGGTTTGAATAATTAGGAGAATTGTGCAAAAGAAATATACAGCCATCTCCCCAAACAAACTAAACCAAATTAAAAGGTATATTACAGTCATATTTCACCAAGGATAAACCTTATATTATCATTTACAATGCATGTTAAAATCACATCCAAACTTTGACATGACAGCAGAAAATAGACATTTTGAACAAGTTAGAGGACTCAGAGTTAACTGAGGTAGCACAAAAAGGCTGTCTTGGAGTGGTGGTTTTCCCTTTAAATTATGAAAATACATACCAGAACTGACTATTGAGGCTCCTCCTTTACGTGCATATTTGGCAGAGTTTTATGAAATACATTATGAGTGTGACACATAAAACACACAGATGAGTCTCGGTTGTATTAACAAACTGCAGATAAAATGCTTTGGAGAACATACGTGATATAAATGATACATTGTACCTGATCCCCTTTGTGCAAATTTGTTGGTAAACCAAACCCACGGTACAGTGAAATCATTGTAATGCACTACCAAGCTCCTTCTCCTCCAAATCACATGAAATGAGGCTAATCAATACTGGTTCTGTCAAGAAAATAGTTTATCACAATATTAACACAACGTTGATTGATCAGCTGGCACAAGCATGTCACCAATAATTGTCTTCCATTTTACATATACAGTAGCCTATTGTTTGTACTTTTCCATCTAACTAGATTTTGGCTGAGGCATGAGAAGCAGTCGTCTCCCTTCCTTTTCACCATTCACAGTCTGAATAAGGAACAACAAGGCCGTGTCATCCAGTCGTGAGAAGATGGGTTTCCATAGCTGTCAAGCGACATGCATGTTGATTGGACAGCCAACACAATAAGGGGAGGGTGCTGTTGCTTTCGGTCATTTTTGTCCAATGACAGAGCCCTCCAAACCCAGTGCAAAAGCTGATAGTAGTGGATAAGGCACTCGCTGTGATGTCAAAAGGCACACTGTATGGATGGATCTTATGTACTCCTACTAAATTCGTAGGTCCCACTAAAACAAGAGGACCAGGTACTAATCACTGAAGCTGAACTGCACGGCTGGGTCGATTACTGTGTTGGGAGAGGAGGGACCTGAGCTTGACACCATAATGGATGGACCACTTCTGTCTTCTCACAAGCGCCCACAAACCCAACATACACACACACACAAAACACAAACACACAGAAATGAAGAATTAGACTGCAGTGACCATGTACAGGACCTTTTTAAACTGTTGATTACAAAAGTAGAAGATATACACCCTATACAGTATCATCAGGCAGAGAGCTAATCTGTAAGTGGTTATTTCACTTATTAGACACACATCCTTATTAATGATGCCCTACAACACTGGTCTGTTTTTACTAAATACAACACTCTAATGGGAGAACAACCTACGTCACCCTACTATTACTTAAAACAGAGCTCCTATTCATCTGTGGGGCCTCCAGCATGTTTCCTAGCCTCCCCATATGCTGCCATAACAATAAATGGGTGATGAGGAGACCGATTAAAACAGTGGCTACAGCAACCTAGATAGCTTTGAAAGGTCCAAGGCATGAGGAGGAGAAGGAGGGAGAGAGAGCAAGAAATATGGAAAGAGGTGGTGCTCAGAGCAGCTGTTTCACCAATCCCCTTGAAAGTGGTTTAAAGGCCAAATGAATCATTGCGTGGTCCACAGGAGACAGGACGAGGCATCTTAGAGCAGAAGGAAGGGCCTTGAAGCTGACAACAACAGAGGATGTGGCACAGGGAGGGTTATTATCCCAAGCCTACTTCACCAATGTCTTAATTGTTGGTGTCTCTATGTAGCTGGAGCGCGGCAAATCCACAGGGAGTTTATTTTAGCTCACATGACAGATCAAGGGCTGTGTAAATGTGGGGTTTGTATATCCATGGCTCGACAAACAGGGGAGGGCTGTGGTTAAGCATGTTGATATCAGGAATTAACCTCCCATTTGAGGGTGAGGTCTCAATCATCAAAAGAAGCCTCCTCGTCCAATTCTCGTCCAAAAATGTACAATAAAAAGCTTAGTATTATCGCAGTAAATGTAAGTGTCTTTAGTGAATATATACTCACATTGTTTGGGAATAGGGGTTGGGACTGTCGTCTTTGTGGAGGGAGAAGTGTAGGTGTCCATGGAAGCCTGGCTCTGAGAGTCAAAAAGGGCGGACAGAGCTGGACAAAGAAGATGTGGAAACATCCCATTGAGATATACACTTGCACAAAAGATGCATGTGCATACTGGTTTACTGTAGTGAACTGCCACAGCAATATGTTGATGGATGAATACCTGACTATGCCAGATGAATAAATATGTTTTGTTGTAGAATATAGTATCTGGTTAGAGAATGTGAATGGGAGCTAAAGTTTGTGCCTACCTTTCATGGTCTTGGCATGGGCCTCGCTGCTGCTCTCGCACACGGCTGAAAGGAACTCATCTACCTGCTTGAGGGAGAGCGAGTTGTGCAGTGTCTCGAGGGGGTAGATAGAGGGCACCATGGAGCAGCCTTCAAAGCCTGTGGTAGAAGATACACAGAGAGACAGACTCGCACCACCCCTCCATCTGAGCTGGGAGGAGGAGATGTAGAGGTGGAACTGTATCTAGGTCCCTTCCCACTCGCTAATCATTAAACTCGACAACATCAATGTGATGTTTTTTCATGGAATAGTGCACAGTTATGGTTGACCGTTCGGGTGTACTGCTGAATAAGAACATGCCAAAATCAAGCAGAATCATTCTCACACAAAGATCCAAAAAGAAGATGTCGAACTGTGAGGGATTACAAGAATACGTCATAAAGTCAGTACACGAGTACTGAGCATGGGTCTTGTGTGAGGAGGACAGCCTTTTGACACACACCAATGAGCCTGTTTAGCATACACTCCACAACATACAGTGCAGTCAGAAAAAGAAGAACTGGATGAAGAGACAGCACAACAAACAAGAATATGGATTGGGTGAGAGATGGTCTGCATATCAGTGAGGGGGCGTATTCACCCATCCATCTCCAGTTTGACTTTCCTTGCTTTCTGAACTCCTATTGTGTAGTTCCAGCGCTTACCACTACAGCCTTCTCAGACACCTTACGCACAGAGACAAAACTGCCACAGAAGCTACACACTGAAGCAATCCCTATGAAGAGAGACCTTGCCATTCTCAGCATTAACTACGGTATGAAAACAAGGCGACATTAAACAACAAATCTTTCCAAATCAAACTCTACAAGGGAGAGTAGCCGTAGAGAGCTCCTGCAGAAACTGTAAGAGGGAGCAGTTGTACTGTTGCACCATTAATCAGAGTCAGCCGAAGGTTCAGTTTCCAAGGTCTCTGATGACAAACGTACTTTACATGACAAGGACTGCATTAAAGGATGGAAAAATCCTCTCTTTACATGGACAGTGTGACTGGCTGTTTGTCCCCATCTTGCTGTTGCAGCCCTGGGTATTAAATTGAGCTCACACGGCAAATGCAGACGGAGCAGAAAACACTTATGCAACATGGCAATATTTGTGTATTCGTTTACCTGACACAATAGCAGAGAAAGACACAGTCACACACCCATGAGACAATGGAACGTGAATTTCCAGGGTCTTTACCTCTCCTCCAACTCAGTAAGGCCAATGTATGGCTCGATTTCAATGCATTGATCTCTCCTCAATTCTAAGTATGCTAATGAAATACAAATACAAGTCCTTCCCAAACGTTTTCATTGAGATTTTGCCATGTTTCTGTGTGGCCAAACAAAGTTCCAATATCAGATTCTAAATTGTTATTGAAGTCTACAATTTATCAAACATACCACAGCTTAATAAGTCAATTAAAATATGCAACGACCTAGATATGCCACGTGGAACATCAGCAGTCTGGCATGGAAACCAAAAACATCTTTCATGGGTGTTGACGGATCTGCAAAAGTACACCTCCCTATCAGGACCACCCACAGAGCAATGCCCCTCTCAGTCTGGGAGAAGTCCTCGTTCTTAAGATCTCTATTAATAGCCAGCAGATCCTATCTCGTGTCCACTTCTTTGGAGTGTTACCCGGTAAGAGCAGTAGCATGCACGTGAGACACTTCACGCCAGCCTGAAACCCTTCAAAGAGAAGAGGTTTGTCCGTAAGGTCATTCAGTGTTCAATGCCATGTCCCCATATAAGCATGCAGACACTGGGCTCTGTTTATGTGCAGTTTATACAGAATAAATAGAAGCTTTTCGAATGTCCATTCATAGCAGGTCACTGGCAAGAAAAAGAAACATGAGTCTCAGGATTTACTTTTTCTTTCAAACCCAACGCGTAAGAGAGAAAGCATGACAATAGATCTCCACAAAATGCCGATCTGGGTTTGGGATACTGATGACCTTAGTTAGGGCACAGAGGAATGTAGAAACCCTCCATTTGGAGAAGCAATTACTGCATTCTCTGGCAAGCATGCAGAGACAGAATGAGACGAGTCCAGAGACAAGGATGAATGTGGGTACCAAGTTAGAAAACACAGATTAAGTGGTGGTGGACAGGAACTGATGGCACAGGGCTCAACACAAAGGAAAAAAAGGAAAGCGACAGAGAGAAACAAACAGCAAGAGAAAAAGTAAAGCAAAACTAGCAATGCTGAGGCTGTATCTGCAGCAGCAGCTACCCCTGGCCCAGCACTGCATGAGGGGGGGAGGAGAGACAGGAGTCTCTCAAGGGCTGACCGTAGAGGCACTCTGAGGGGTCTTGGCCAGACAACAGCCAGTTCCTGAGGAGGCGCAGATGGTAGGGACACTGGTGCAGGTGTTGGGCCATGGCCCTGTCCAGGACCAGAGGAGCACCCCCTGGGAGGGTCAGGTTGTTGGACAGCCCCCTCAGCAGCTGGGTGACATGGTGCTCCTCTAGGGGCTCTGAGGAAGAAGAGGCAGAGCGAGGAAGAACAGAGCACAGTGGAGGAGGAGCGGAAGGCATGTGGTTGTGCCAGGGATGTGCAGCATATGTTTTTTGGAGGGTTTTCTGAACTGGCTATCCGGCTACAGGTGCAGGCTGTGCACGTTCACATAAAAACGTTTTGCTCTATATGAGCTTAGTGGGACCAAAGTAACAAAGTATGTGTCCCATTTTAAGTTAATTCAAAGTTATCCAGAGGTCAATTAAAGCTGACAAGTATTTATCCGTGTATCCACACCACGGATCAAAAGGAAACACACTATTATGCCATGGACACAACTTGCCTCCAGTATAAGCACAACTGGAGAGACTTGATAATAGGTCAATGCCAGACATGAGGCTGTGATAATGGGTGCCAAGTCCAAACAGCAGCTAACAGTAGAGCCCAGGTAGACAACAAAGTGGAAATAAAGACAGGGGTATGAATGCATGAAAAATGAGAGAAGCATGATTGTTTTTTTAGATGAGCTGTATGAATGGACGCATTTAGTCTGTTTAACCTGATTCACAAGTGGAGGACAGGACTGTGGTCTCATTCCGATGGCTTTCTAACACACCTGTCACCATTAGCGTCAACAAACACAACCTCCACACATTCTCTCTGGTTTTACGGTCAGAACTGACTGAATAATAACCCCGATCACAACGTCAAAACTGTCAGCCAAAACAGTCAACACAACAACTGTTGAAGATATACATCTACACAGAAACAACTTGTATTTGTGCTCCTCGAGGTCAAACAATCCAGAGACTTTGATAAAAATGCACTGCTACTTGAAGTGAATTCAATCAGGCACAGATGTTGTTGGGCTTGTACATGCAAGACAAAGCCATTCAGCTGCTACATGGTACAGCACATCTTGAAAAGAAGAATAGATTTTATGGAATAAGAATATGGTAAAGCACGAGTGTATAAAGCAGTCTACTACACAAGTAAATGGAGCCTGTTCTCCTGCAAGGAAAATGTCGTACAGAATATTAATTTATGCTTTAATGTGTCTAAGCGTGTGTGTGTGTGTGTGTGTGTGTTAGGATGAATGAATTCTGTGTTACTACATTGTTTCTGCCATGCTTGAATATCGGACAATATTAATTCAGTGCCTCAAGCATTGAATCCACTAATTCAATGCAGTAAGCATTGAAATGGCAATAATTTTCTGTTAACCCTTTCCATAAAGGCTGATTGTTTTAAGACAGTTAATTAACAATGGTTAAATTAACACCAGTCAGTACAGTTGATAGAATGGTGGAGGGGTTAACTGTTTATAAAGTAAAGTTGAATTACCACTAACAGCATGAAGAGAAATGATGATATGTATACTAATCCACATAGATATATACTGTATCAGATATATCACATATACATATATTTCTCCTAAAGAGAGAGTGGATCAAAGATACATTTGAAAGGAAAGTAGGTGACATTAACAGGTGAGGGTTCAAATTCACACAAGTGGAAACACGGAGATATCTTGTGAAAGTGGGACTTGGAGAAACTGAGATCTTGATACCATGTAATTATGCAGCCATTGTCAAATCCAAATAAAACACAGAAATGTCCCCCCTTCTTTCCCATTAAGGGCATGCAAGATAAGTGGGAATCTTAAGAGTGGCGAGATAAACTTGAAAAAAGCAGACATACCATTAGTCGGATGCCTGGCAAACGACACAGAAAATCTCTTTACTGCCGGCATAGAGAACAGCTCTGAGGAGATAAGAAAGGTAACTGGCGTTACTGGGCAGCAGTCTACCTGGCTCTGCTTCCTGCGTTTCTGTCTCTCCACCTGTCGCTGTCAGTCTAACCCCTCTGTCAAGTGTTACGTGTTACTGAGGGTCTAGTAGTTGGTTGTCACTGTCATGCCTAGCTGACATGATTAAGGATTCAGAACTGGAGAGAAGGGTTAGGGGGATATTATTGAAAAGGTTTGGTGGTGCGATCATGTAGCGAATGACTGATGTTGAGTTTTATTGTGAGAGTATTCAAAAAGATTGACAGTGTTTGGATACCTTCTCGAATCATAGAAAACTCCCAGAATACTATTCGTTTCAGTCAGTTATATTGTAGGTGTGCCCCTTTGAATCAAATCATATATGGGAGAGGACAATGAAAGTCAAACTTAGGCATGGTTTGTGCAGTAACATACATTTTCCAATGGTGCAAATGTTCTTTCTGGCATCTTTGGACCTCATCATAGGTGAAAAAAGACTATAAAAGCTTGAGAAATATAAAGACAAACCATGTATCTGCAAAAAAGGGAATAATATGACGTAACAATGTTATAGAGAAGCTTTTTTGAGCATTGTGTTAGGTTAGTGCCACCAAGTGGACAAGAATGGCAGTTCAGTTCAACCTGCAGTGGAAGAAAAAAAAATACTGACGCAATGCAATTCATGCCATGCCAGTGGCAGGTTAGATGTCCCTGAAAATCCTTAGTGTGCGCTTCCTGAGAGGATAGCGACAGCCCTGACTTGAAAGAGGAGGAGTCAACTTGAGACCAAATTAAGCAAACCTATGTAGATTCACATTCTTAGCCATAACCTTCATGTCCAGTCTGAGCATTTAGAATAATCAAGCTCGTATGAGGCCCCCTGGTGGTTCCAAAAGTATGTATAAGTACGGTATATACAGTGTATAGTATGATGAGCCAGACCATGGGTTTGCCCTTCAGTATACCTTAAAAGTCAATTAATAGATATTTCAGTGGCCTGACATATTTTAGGCTAAAGAAGATGCAAACATGTGAGTCTCTGTGAAAACTAGCTGTCAGTCACTTGTTTGTTAATATTCTTTATATTTTACCAATGAAACATTATGCTTTAGTTTTGGAATTAACCTTGTGTAGAATTGCATCAAGTTCTTATTCTTAAACTTTAAATAACGATAAAAAAGGGAGATGCATAATAATAGGTGAGCTTTCAAGTGAAATCAAGAATGCAATCCTTCTTCATGCTGAGCATGAAGATGAACAGAATTGCACACAGGCACATATATTTGTGCAGCACATTGACAAATAACCAGGAAATCGGACACCAGATTCTTCTACCAGACATCTTAAAGAGAGATTAGGTTGGGTACCCAATATGCAGTAAGTAGTGGGACTGTCAAACATAAATAGATTGAATAAATCCCCCAAACCTTTCCCACAGTCAGTAAAACATGCACCAAGACAGTTATCATTAAGCCAACTTAATTTCACACATTCAGTGATGTTATTAAGCATGCTTCCTTGATTACAATACAACTGTATTAATCATTGGCGGTTTAATTGCACTGCATGTCAATACTGTGTCAATTCTGATGTGGATCACACTGTAACATGCACCTCATGCAAAGCATCATTCAGAGGGATGAAGGAAAATGAATCCCTGTGTGGATAGAATGGATGGGAAGGCTCCTAGACTATAAATCTATTTTCCTGAAATCTGTCAGAGGAATAAATCAATCCATTTGGGAGAGCAACCAGAAGGAGATAGGGGAGAGACGTGCTGGGGTCCACTGAAATTCCCATCAAAAATGTATTTAGGGTTTGACAGCAAGGTAACTCCAGCGCCCGGGTGTGGAGGTGAACAGGGAGAGATAGAGATCTGGACAGATAGCGATCGGGCTCGGAGGAGTGGAACGTACCATCTCGACCGAGCACACAGCCGGGGGAGAGGTTTTTGCGGTGGTGTGTGAGGACATATTCCCGCAGGTTGGGGGCGCTAGAGGACACCCCCAGGACGGAGGCACTGAAGAGGCCCGAGCACTGGGAGCCTGTGTGTGGAAAAACTGGTGGGATGGAGGGAAGAGTGGAGGAGGGAGGGGGAATATTAGAAGAGGGGGAATATTAGATCTCTTCACTCACCGTGCAGTTATTAATAAGAGCCTTTCTCTAGACTGTTGCTAAAGCTGTATCTGAACATGTGTGTGTGTGTGAGTTTATGACAAGAGAAGCAGAAATGTAAGTCAGTTTTAAGAACTGCCTCTCCTTCTTTCTGATCAAAGAGAGAGGCGCTCTTCACTGGGACTTTACACTCATTGCTCACTTCATAATCAGCTGGAGGGGCCAGGCTGAGGGGAAGCCAAGGGCTTAAGATATGAGGGATTTGATAAGGTGTAAATACAATGTTCTGCTTCTAGGACAGACAAGTGTGATACTGCGGGTCATAGATCGTGAGATAGAAATGTTCCATCTTAGTTCAGGGAACCTTCAGAGAATTACTTATGTAATATCCCCCAAAAATATCTAACTGTTTCGACGTGGCATAGCTTTAAATGACGGTAAATTGACTATTATTACAGTTTTTCATCTAAAGCCACAGTCATTCAAATTCAAACCCTTAACAGATTAGTGGTGAACAACATCAGTAGAGTGGGTCAGAAATAAATGAATTAAAGACACTACATGCAGACACACAGAGCACGCTCACGCCGACACGAGCATAAGGCCATTCCAGCTAGGTGAGCAACCATACTGACTTTCATAGTTTTATAATGATCTCAACTCCACATCTGTTTCCAGCTGGTCTCTGTAAACGCTCTGTTAATATCACTGCGTTAGCAGGTTGCAGTGGGAAGGGGAGGTGGGGGCTGGCTGTGTCCGTGGCGATTGTATCCTAGCTCCTGTTGACAGACGGATGTGAGCGGAGGCAGAACCCAGGGGGTTCAAGCCCCCTTAGTTAGACAGTGGGATCTCCCATAATGATATATAAACTACAATGTAAAACTGGTTTCTTTCAGAATAACCAGGCATATTTTTTCCACTGAACTCTAGCCTGGCTATTCTAGAGCTTTGGCTGCTGTGCTGCTATGCAGTCATGGGAGCTATACAGCAATTGGAAAGAGAGCGAGATGAGGCATGTTGGAATGGGGGGGGACAGAAAATAAGGAGGGGAGAGAAATATGGAGGGAGTGAAAAATAGAGAGAGGGGTTGGCACAGACAGGTGGTTGGTACAGAGAGCAGAAAGGCAGAAACAAGACACCCACCTACGCTTGTCTGTTTGACCTCTGGGGACTGACGTGAACAGGAGGGGAAGAGGCGGTAGGAGGTGCCTTTAGACGAATGGTTGGGGGAGGTCTCAGACAGGACCTGGTCAGGGTGAGACAAGAGACAGACAGCTGACACAGACAGGTAGTAAATTCACCATTTGCTGGTGGAAATGTTGATGTCTCTACTTAGCGGTCAGAGGCGTTGACACCATCAGTTACTGTCAACCGGGGCTATAGGGCTTATCTTCATGAAAGTATCTTTACTTGAATGTTTTGTATCGATGATCTACTGAAGCTTGATGCAAACACTAAATCGTTTATTTAATTATTAGACTGTGAAATTATCCAAGCAATCTCAGTTGGGTAAGTTACCTCCATGGAGCCAGCCTTGCGGTGACGCTGCATGGGCGATCTCTTCTGCAAGTTGATTGGCTCGCTGAGGGGCAAAGCCCTGTCCGGCTCGTCCTGTGATAGGTCCTCCAGGCTTCCCTGATTGGTCTGCTTCTCCTGGTTCTGAAGAACACAGGAAGGGTTTTACGTTCAAACGCTAAGTCAACATGAGTCTACAAAAATAGATCCAAATACCTCCACACACACACACACACACACACACACACCTCAGCGGATGCTGGGCGGAAGCCAAAACCCAGGGGAACATTTTCCTCGTCCTCACAGCCCTTCACCCCGGGGCTGAAGTGAAGCTCAACGTGGAAGCGCTCCTCGGACGAAGGGTCCTTGTTAATGCGTGTCAGACAGAAAAGGAGAATCACAACACACAGGTACAGGAAAGAGGGAAAACATCAGAGAATGAGAACCTGACAGAGTTAAAACTCTCCTGACAGAAGAGTCATAAACCACACCTATACAAGCATTACCAGTAACCCAAGGGTTTAAGTTGGTTATAGGTGCTGATCTGTGAAGCACTCTGTGACGTTCCGTGTGAAATCATATATGATTTGAACTCACCTTATTGTTGTCTTCATACAGCATGATGACTATCTGGGTCATGTAGTTCAGCTCAGAGACAGCACCCAGGTAGTCCATGGCCTGCTGCCACTGCTGGTCCTTCACCTCCTGTCACACACACACACACACTCTTTTTAGGTTCACAGCATCCCACAGACAACCATACAGGATGCCACAGATTCTTAGCCTTTTTAAAGCCCCCTCCAAAACACATATTCACAGGCTAGAACAGCCCAGGGAAAAACAACATACTGTCATGACAGATTTATGATTTGTATTATGTATCTATTAAACATTTATATATCCCTACAAACAAGAAGGCCAAATCTGTTACTGTCACTGATACTCAGAAGAAATACAGGTACGGACCATTTTTCATAATGGTAAATATACCAAACAATGCCTTTACTTAGCGGATACTTCTATCCAAAGCGAAGTGGAGAACTGGAGTGAACTTGAACCTGTGATCTCTTGATCTGCAGCCAAGTGTCCTAACCACTGAGCAAACCTCAAACACGTTATCAAGCTCCGCTGCAGGCCGTCGGCATAGTGGCAGCAGTGTAGTACTGTCACTTTGGATAAAAGCATCTGCCGAACAACTGAAATCTTCACAAAATCTGCAGGTCCTGTAGACGTACGTCCAGAAGGCCTCCATAGCGGAAGATGCTAAGCAGGGAGTGAACGTGGCTCTCGCTGGTGAAGTAGAGGCGGGTCCGCACGTGGCGACCCGGAGACATGACCCCCCGGGAGTACCTGAACCACCAGGAGGAGTGAAAGACAAAGGGTGATCACTCACTGGAGTCCAACGGACACACGGCCAATACACATCCACACTATTTACGTACCATAACATTCAATTACATGTACAGTGAATGTTCCTATTGTATGATATTTATTATTTAAATGAGTCTTTTTTACTGACTGAGCTTGACTGCCACACTTGTGGAATAATAATGTAATGTGTCCATTTGGCATAGGCTTTCGTCCATAGCAATGTACAACACATAGGAGCCTGCAATCACTTGACTTGCAGTCAAATGGTCTACAGCTAAGCTATCCCAAGCTGTAGAATACCAATGCAGCACCTAATAGGACTCTTCAATGGTCCTGTAAGTCACTCAGACAGCGGAGAGACAGCGATAAGAGGGTTGTGAGACTTTGGCGCACCACAGTGGTAATGTAACTTACAGTGGGTGTAGCTTGTTGACAGCCTCATCCTCGTGGGTCCTCTGAAGGTCCAGCTGGATCTTCTTCATCAAGGGCACGCAGTAGGCCTGGGCTATGTCCAGCTTCTCAGGCTTGTTGATGCCGTACTCCTACAGAGAAGTCGAGCAAAACAATCTGAACACAAAACCACAGCTGCAGGGAAAGTGTGGATGGGGGAAAGTTAAATGGGATCTTCAGGCGGATTGCTCTATTTGGTCAGCAGATTAAATCGTACAAATAAGAGCCAGTAAGATGTTCACAGAGGGCAAAAGAGACAGTCAAAGAGGTTGTGTTTCCTCAGTGTTGTGTGTGAGTGTGTGTGTACTTTATGCAGATGTATAAGTGTTTATGCGTGCATCTACTCCTCCCACCTGTGGTATGACTATGTCTGCGAGGGCGCGGGACAGTCTGAACAGCTCCAGCGTGTCTTCCAGCCCCAGGGAGGAGTTGTGCTGCGTGTCGTACTTCACGCAGTCGTAGATGTCCGGGATCTTGCTGATGTCGTAGCGGCCGCTTTTCATGCGGAAGTCTCTCTCCAGCTTGGACCAGCGCTGCAGCATGAGCTCCAGCGTTTCGCTATGGTAAAGCTGCAGATCTGAAGGGAAGGGGGCAGGGGAACGCATTGAGGTAAAGTGAAGACATTAGCCTATAACAAAAGCTTTAGGACATTTTTGGAATTATAAGACAATCAAAAATAAGTCAGGATATATAAATGTTCAAAATTGGCTGTAAGAGAGCTGATGCCTTGCCCCATGAAATCCAGGGAGATATCCCCTTTCTAATTATGGGTTTTATTCAATATTAATATCAGCTAAAGGGCTTTGTGAAGATGAGATCTGGTGTGAGTTGGTGCTGCTGCTGATGAGAACTTTATGCTATGAGGTGCCCAAGATGCTCATTACAAGAGCATGGAGGTTCAGGCGAAAACCTGTTTACAAGCCATCATTGTCCGAATGATCAACGGCGATTCGGCATCTTCGTATCATGACACATTTTGTGAATACATGTACAGTTCTTTTTTGTCAGACAGTGCACAGGCCAAACCTGCAGACTTGGGGTCTTCGAGTCTTTTGCGGATCTGGGAGGTGAGACTCTGGATGAGGGCGTACACCTTGTCACAGGTCTTTACTGGGTTTTCTATGATCTTCATAGAGTTGACCAGGGATGGACTTCCTGTAGGGGCCAACTGGAACAGCACAATCAGCACTTTCAGCAGACTAGTGGACTAGGTAGTGCATAACAGGTGTTGCAGTATCTACAGTAATGTTCAAATGTTGAACTGCTGGTACTTTAGAATGTATTTGATTGTGTCAGTTGTTGATAGTTTAGGCTAAATATACCAAAAAAAACAATACAAGATTGACATGCTAATGTACCTTTTCGTAGTCTGCCTGAGAAAAAGTCTGGTCTTTCTGCATGATTTCATGCAGATGGGCTTTGACCCTCTGCTGGCAGTCAGTCAAGGAGTCACTGTCGCTGTCTAGTAGACCGTTCATGTTGGCACTCTTCACCATCTGTACCAGGATTGGCGTCAGCTCCCCTTCTAGGGCCAACAGACCCTACATGCAAGCACACATTGGTACAGTATAGACATGATGCAGCCAGAGACAGAGAAGATTAAACAGGTAAACATGGAATGTGAAACCCTCAAGCTCACCTTGGCAAATGCTGCCGCGGTCATCTGTACACGGCCCTCGTCGGAAGCGTAGATCTTGAGGTCGTGGCGGTAGGTACTGTGTAAGCGCAGCAGGCCACAGCCAGGAAACCCTGCATAGTCTCCTACATGCAGAGAAACAGAACACAGACAAGTCAGTCCAGAGACAACAAGAGATGGGCAGGGGAGAAGCAAGGGTTACACAGGTTAGCCTCATGATAATAATAACATTCTGTATTTATTTAACTTATCTAAAGCAATATACATGGTGGGGATTTGACTCATGAGAGACTTTCCTGTGACCTGCAGACAAAACACTTGACCATAACATTTTTTGAGGCCCAAAGCACAAGGAAACAGAATGTTGACTCAAACTGGGTTAAAATACATTTCAAATACTTTGAGTGTTGGCTTGAGATTGCGAGAATTTGGGAATATTTTAGACAACAGTAAGTTCCAATGAACAAGCCAAGCTCAATGAAGCACATATCAAGAATGAGCAGATTTCAAAGTTTTCAAATGAGAGGGGTGGAAGTCAGTTCACCTGAAAAAAACGTGTGTTGCATGTAATACTGGAGAGAAATATGGAATGTGGTTCATAAGATTTATAACATTCTTTGGAGTAAAAGCAAGGCCATGGACTACAAACCCCTTAAACTTTCTCATGCGTTCTCTAACACTAGTTGTCAGATGGAAGGTCAGAGGACGCGCAGTCAAAGTATTTTGCCAGACGAGTTAGTGAGAGATGATCCTTATTAAACTAACAGCTTCAAAACCGCTGAGGCACCTCAGAGGGCCAGCGGCCACCACACGGCTCACACAACAAGTCCACCACAGAGGATGCCGTACCGCTCACGAGATGAAAGGAAATGGAAAGAAGAAGGTTAGTTGGATAGAATGAAGGGGTGAAAACTTGGAAGAAGATGGCGGAAGGCGGCAGTACGAATAGTGCACAGTCCAAGCCCTTCTCTTACCAATTGGGGACTCGCAGCCAAGGGACTTGCGGCCACCAGCTAGGAGTTAACAGTGCCATAAATGAGAAGAGAACAGCAGTTAACATAAGACCTCTTACTTACTGGGTAGTGTTTGTGTGAAACTCTTGTGAAAGGCGTGGCAAACGTGAAAGGAACAGTGGCATGTTTTCTCATTTGTTTGGCTGCACTAAATATTAACTTTTTCTTTCTTGTGATTTCTGGGCTTGGGTTTAATGCACAGCATCATGCATTTGCAAGACTGGATAGTAGAATAGAACAGAGGGTGACAGAGTGTCATAAACATGAATATACATAGAGTTATATATTCCAGTGAAAGCTGTGTGCTCCAACAAATACATCGTTTTGCATAAACTCCTAGTACACCAGGTTTATGCCCGCATTTACACCCATGCAGCAGAAATGCACAATGCAGTCAATGTTGTTAGCTACACTATAGATAAGGATCACTGCTAATATTTACAGTGCAGTGTGTACAGTAAACATGAATGTCAAGAGTGTAAACCCCTTCGAGTAACTAATCAAAGAGTTGGATGAATAGGAGCTTGAAAATCTGGCTCTTCAGTTAACCCTGAAACAAAACAGTCTGTGCATGTTGAGAATGATGTCAATGTGATTGACATTCAGTTGGTCCAGTAGATGGAATCACAGGGTGAAAACCCCATAAACAATAGCAGGTGTGCCCTCCACGAGTGTTCAGTAAGGCAACACCAAACGTCTGACTGGATGCAAACACTTTTCATTTCAGTAGTGGAAACTTGGACATAGCAGGCTATAGCTTGCCATTGCAAGACCAATTCTCATATGTATTCATCTGGAACCTCGCAGTTCCTCGCATTTTACACTTCCAGTGGACTTTATCAAAGCAACTGAAACACAAGCAGTTTGGTCTTCTTTCAAATTTGTGGAAAATGCATGTTTTGTACATGCATTGTAATAAACGTATGGTACGTTACACATGTACAGTGTGCTTCTGAGGAGAGCACGACTGTGCTCTGGTGTTAAGAGAGTGAGAGATCATGTGATTGTGTGTGTGTTGTGTTTGTAGACTACCTTGTCCTCCAGGGTACATGCAGCGGAAGGCTCTTCCCAGTTCCTCAGCCTGAACCCGGCCTGCAGGGGTGAGCTCACCCCCCCACTTCAGCACCAGGAGCAGGGACGGACCTTCTCTCTGAGAGTCTGACGAGGACACAAAGTTCAGAGTTGGGGTATCAGGTATCTCAGCCCATATAACAAAAATATCTAATACTTAGTATTATACATACACAGTTCCTGGGTTTTTATTGTTAACATGCTTTTTTATTTCTACTGCTGGTCCTTGTTCTGTTTTGCATTGTCAAATACATAAAGTGTGCATGCGTACAAACACCTCCGTGGTTCAGTCTACCTACCTTCTTCTTCGCTGGAGGCTTTAGGCTGTCCATTAGGCAGGTGTGTTAGCTGCACCTTCCTGTTAATACCTGAGAAATGGCCATACCTGGTGTATGCATAACATGCACGCACACCCACATATATGCACACACGCACACGTCCGCCCGCACACACACACACGCACATACACGCACACACACACACACACACACAGACAGAAAGAGACAATGGGGAGAAGACACATCGGGCAAATGTCTAATAATTTAGTCAAACCCATACAGTGCTACACATTCACATTTTGTTGAGCCAGTTGGGGTCAATTTAATATCATGTCAGTCAAGCAAACATAACACTTTCCGACTAAAGACATGACTTTGCATTATCATTGACTGAAATTAACTAGAAACGACCCCACTGCTGTTGGACATGACACACCTCAGACTCCATATCAACCAACTAGCTAAAACATTAGCAGGTGCTCATTATATCAGCGACTCACTATGGGATGCTAGCTCCCATGTTTTTCTAAATATTTCTAAATGCATGCATGTTCTCAGTCAGCCCTGCTGTGTGCTAATCCTCTATGTGCCATACCAGAGGCTGTCCTCTGGCATCTGACTGGCGTTTGGCTGCTATTAGAGCCAATGAGGTCCGAAAGTTGACACCGTTGGAATCGGGACCCCACCACAGTGGGTTCAATGGCCTCTAGTTAGATGAATACCATGTTCACAATAGGTTGGCCGTTAAGGCTCCAGCTCCCCTACGCACATGGCTTAAACCTGCAATAAATGTAGCGCATCCCACTGCTAATGGCATCATAGTTTCCTCAGGGGAAAACAGATTAAGCATCCCTGAAACAGACATTTAGTCGGACACCAGCTGGAGCAAGTATGTTGATGGCCCTCTATAAAATGAAGTTGGTCTGATGCAAGATATACGAGCAGCGATTCTACCACTGATCCCTTATCCACTTTTCATGTGCTACCAATTAAATATAGATCAAATTTATATGGAAAAGGCTGCTGGACCATGTCAAAGACACACCGACTAGGTGTCCGATGTGCAGGGTAACCATGTTATTAACCGTGGTTATGGTTGTTGAATCGCATGTGGTTAATAATGATCCAATTCCATCAATATCCACCTAATCCTTGTGGATAATATGATAGTGAATGTGGTCTGTTGACCTTGGGTACACAGAAATGCTGTGGGGAGGGGGGGGTCAGGAAAGAACAGAAGGATGTCAAAGACAGGTGGGGAGGGTCATTTAAAAGGTGACATGCAAGTCTCATGACAACATAGCATTAAACATACTAACTCACACACACACACACACACCAGATTTGTAGTCACACTTGCGCATAGCAGTTCTTTGTTACACCTGTGGTTAGACGGTAAGTACAGTCAGTTGTGTGATTTTGAATGGAGGTTAAAGGTGGTTAGAGCGAGGGCTGACAGCAAGGAGGAACCTCGCCCTTTAAAGAGATGGAGGATGTAAAGGGGGTGCGTACTGAGAGTCATTCAAGCTGGATTCCCTTTGGAGAGAAGGAAGAGGGGAGGAGAAACAGGGGAGAGGAAAGATAGGGGAGAAAAGAGTTAGAGACTACAAGAGGGAGGGAATGTTCCAAAAGTGAAAAAAGGAACTGAAGTTATGAGGAGTCTTGTTTAGTGAGAGTGTGGAACATGGATTGCAGTGTGTAGGACATCAAGCAAAAGACAGTATTGACATCGCAGCTAAAGCATTTCCTCTACAAGCACTGCAGACAGAGCAGATATCTATGATGAGTATGACTACCAGCTATAAATGGGTGAGATGAAGAACAGCAAAATGGAGGAGTGTTTAAAAAGAGCGTATCAGTGAGGTGCTTTCTCCATGTGACGCAGGCATGTAAATGTGCGTCTGTTTCGTTGCGCATGCACTTTCAAGCGTGTCAATATGGATGCACTGCGGTGTACGATGTGAGTGAGCAAAGACCTCTCTGGGATGGCGATCATTTTTGTGCGAACAGCCGGCCAGAATGAAGTCGTAAATAGCTCACTCACATTTCCAGGACGGTCTTGAGTTGTTCCAGTTTGGATTTCTTCTCCTCGATCTCACAGTCGGTGTGCTGGCCAAGCTCAGCTAACAACAGACGGGCTATGTCCAGCACTTCCTTTAGATACACATGTGATACAGGTTACCCACAATACAGAAAAAAACAAACACTCAGAAGAATATGAACCAGTGTGGCTACAACACGACTTAGTAGTGGACAGACCTGCAGCTGTTTCGGCTTCTTCAGCTTGAGTTTCCCAGACTTGTAGCCTCCGTACTTCTCAAATAACTCAAAAAACCTACAGAAACAACAAACCTGTCACTTTAATACTGCAGGTCTGGGGTGTTTGTGTGTAATGGGCTAAGATCATATTTAGGTAGAAAAAGACAGTTACTAGTGTGAAAGGGGGAAGGTAAAGTGACCACAATTACATATTATTCAATTAGCTTTTATCCAACTTAACACACAATTAGTACATGTGGAAACTAAAAAAACTGTTATAACAGTATTTCGATAATCAAAGTCAGGGAATGGTGTGTCTTTACTAGACACACAAAATAACCACATCCTCAGCTACCACACATGACAAAAGAACAACACAAAAGTGCAGCAGGAGCGGCTGGACTGAACTGCAGTACAATAATACTAACAGTGGATGTCTGACTTCCATCTTCATCTTTTGTTTGGGGGTGCGGTCTCCGTGGCGGATGATAGCGATGACACAGCGCAGCTCCATCCTACAAGAAAGATTATGAGGGATGAGTCCAGGGCAGACACCCAATCTGTAAGCAACATCCTCTTACTTCATCACGTAAGGGCCAGCTGGCTTGAAGGTTCACCCAGATGACATCGATCATCAAACGGAATTTAATGAATGGTTAGAGGGCCATTTACATATGGCAAGAGGTACTTACATGGTTCCAGAGGTGGTGGGAACGATGGGGATGTCCTCAGCCTCCATGGGGATGGACCAGGGGATGTGGAACTGCGGTGCCAGCTCCCTCATCACCATGTTCCTGTGGGGGAGACTAACGTTAAGAATCCGTGCTGCCACTGGGCCAGTTTGGAACTGTAGTATCCACCTGTTATTTATGAGAGCATCTTTGTCAACACAAGGTTTTGGTTACCCTGCCTGAACACTAGAACTGTAAATGAGTGAAATGTAACCATGACATGACTGGTAACTCCAGGTTGGAGGGAATTACCATCACCACTTTGGAGGCTGACAAATGATTAATTAATTATATCAAACATGCAAGACCCAAAGATTTGCTTTGCTGAATAAAATAATGCTGATACAAAGTCAGTCCAAAGTGAAATAAATGTTGTGTTGGGTCTGATCAAGTTTGCAATTAACAAGAAACATTTACAGGCTATTTGAACATTGCATCATGCTCAATTTGGCAAAGGCAAATCTTGTAAACATGCTAATATACGAAATAAATATAAAAGTACATTAAAGTGCATAAGCTCATGGCTTCTCCTACCCCAAAACCTTGGCACAGTCGTCATAGTACTTCATGGAGTTCTTTACAAAGCTGAAGCCGTTGACATCACAGACAAAGGAATGCCCATTTGCCCTCAGAAGGTCAAAACCGCACACAGTTTGCTGGAGGAAGAGAATGAGTACATAAATAAATACTGAAAAGGCCATTGAATATTGGTCAAGGCGCTTTCTTTGTCCTTTCCAGCCAAGGAAATGGGGTGGATAGTGAGCGAAATCTTGCCAAACAAATTATGAACCGAGTTGGGAGTTATGAAAGAGGAAAACTCTTAAAAGTACCTACATGAGTATACCTCACTTTAACTGGGTAAAGTCAAGTATAATATAATAAATAATCTATTCATTTAGCAGGTTCTTCTATCAAAACAACATACAGTGCATAGGTAATCCTCCAACCGACTGCAACTGGTTGATATCCAGTCAATTGTGCTAGCCTACCCTAAATAGTAACCAGTGGGTAAACCTCACCTTAAAGGCCAGGCAGACTTTGCGGGCCACCAGTTTCTCCATGGCTGTGAGCATGACCGGGTAGCGGATTTCCTTCCCCTCGCTGTCTCTCTCCACTTTCCCGTCCAGGGCGGGGGACTTCCGGGCCTCGGCGTGGGCGTAGTCTGGTCCCACAGTGTACACCTGCAGCCATAAACAGTCAGGTAACAGCAACATTACCAATCGTATAAAAGTCTACGTTGAGGTACTATGCTGCGTTCACACCGAGCACGAATGGGGCGTCTGGTGCGTCTGATTTATGTTAGGTCAACAAAAACGTGCGTCTAGATGTCCTGCGGCGCGGATAAAGTTTCTAGCGTGGCGCGAATTGACATTGACACAAGAAATAAGCATTCAAAATGTTCATGTGTCCGACTAGGTGCGTATTTTGCAAATTTGACGCTGCATTTACATTAGGTGTGAACACAGCATTACAATGTAAGTAAATTGGGCCAAATTAGTTCTCAGTGTTCTACCTCATACAATGCAAACAAACTAATAATACTCCATGAAGTGCCAGACAAACTGAATACAGTGCAGTGGACCCACAGAGACTGCATAGTATAAAACGGTTCACACAGACACACACACACACACACGTTAAGAGCAGGTACCTTGACATCCGTTCCATCCGTGGGCATGAACTCCTCATAGATGTAAGAGCCAGTCTTTCGTACACTGCTCTCAGGGGAGTACACACTGCTACGACTCCCTATCTGGAGAAGAAAAGGCCAGGAGCCAGGTAAACACCATTAGTCTATTCATCTACTGGGTGGGAGAATAAATAGACCTTGTACTAATGAGACAGTAGAGCCTGTATCTATTAAGCCCAATAGTAAAACATTACTATAGAATAATAATGAGCAGACACTTTTATCAAATATGATGTATAGAACGGGAGTCTTAGCAAACCTGAGACCTCTTTAACTGCCATCAAATTCTCTACCACTGACCTCTCCCCAAACTGACAGTTGTTCCTGCATCCTTTTGAAGCCCCTTTATACCTTTCTGAAGAGCCTCTGGCTTCCTCCTCCAGCGGAGGTGGGGTAGTAGATGTAGACGTTGTGGTCCTCGGCACAAACAGGTTTCTCCACAAACGGCTTGGGAAACACCTCCCCATTGACCTCCACGTGGTCCTCCCCCTCGACCAAGCTACACTCTGCCAGAAAGACACATGTAACAGCCCATTACAGACAAGAATTGGACTATGGGATGGGGGGTTCTCAGAAGAAACTCTGGTTGGTTATTGTATAGAGAACGGGCCTCACCCTCTGGTCTGTCTGGGTCACGGTTCAATACAGCGTACCGAGGAAGGTCAATGCCTTCCTCCTGCAAGATCCGGTATACCTCCCTTCTGGGGAAGAAACAAGGAGATTTTCAAATGTGTGTTGAAACGGGAGTGTGTCTATGTGTGTATGTGAGTGTGCATGAGAGACAGATAGAGAGGAAGAGAAAAAGAAAGAAACAGAGAGAGAGAGAGAGAGAGAGAGAGAGAGAGAGAGAGAGAGAGAGAGAGGGATGGAGAGAGACTTCAATACTATAGAGATACTTCAATGCTCCTACCTATCCTGAATGAAGTATTGCATGTTGAGATCATTGATGAGCAGTGGGTTTCTGAGTTTGGCGTACTCCACAGCCTTGTCTAATGGGAAACCTATTAAATGACCCCCATATACACAGTCATTCAAACATGGGGGGAAAAAACATATTCATAAAAATCCTATACCACTGTACACACAAATGTCCACGTTCCTGTACATGTGTTTTTTTTTATAACAACAGATTCTCACATGAAACACCATGTCCACAAAAAGACAAGACATGATGAAGCATTGTAAGTGAATGGATGTGTATGCATCCTCTGTGACTTTTTTTTACACTACACTGAGTATGTGTCCACATGAATGCATGTTGTGGGAGCCCATACGTACGTTCGTGTGTACCTTTGGAGTGGAAGGAGATAAGGCAATCGCACAGGGGCCACTTGTCCACTGGCTCGTTGAGAATGACCTCCTCGGGGAAGATGACTACTGTGATGTACTCAAACTTGCACAGCCTCTCTAGGATCTGGGTCATAGGCTTGGAGTTGGACTTCTTCATCATGGAGCAGATACCCACCACAATCTGCCTCTCTGATGGCTGAGCGGAGAATGAAAGAGAGAGATGGAGACATAGAGGAAATGAAACAATGGCAGCCTAAAGCAGCACAAGCAGAACCACATGGGTTTCTATACTGTTTACTTATTACACCCCTCACTACCTTCCTTTCTATCTTTACCTCTATGCCTTGATCTCCATCTGGCTCTCATGCTTCCAAATCCATTTTTCTGCCCTTCCCCGTTTTTATTCTCACCAGCCCACCAAACAATATTACATCCTTTATTCCTAGCATCCATCCCCTCTGTAGTGATAATACCTTTAGGTCTCCAGTCATCCTTCTTCCCATGTCATCCTTTCATCTCTCATCCATGTAAGACACTTTAATTTACATCAGTGCAACTTAACCCCTTCACTGAAGGGATCAACTAAATATAGCCAGTAGTAGTTGTTTTTGCGTTTTATAATTTCTTACTCACCGAATCATCCTCCTCTTCCTCTTCCAGCTCCTCTTCTTCCTCCTCCTCCTCCACTCCCCTGAACAAGTCTCCCTCGCTCTTCATGCCTCCATCCTTGGGACCTTCGGGGTCCTCATCTTCACTACCAATCACAAACCTGGGTAGTCCGTCTGCCTGGCCTTGGTTGCGAGCAGCTGACATCACAGAGACAGGATGTCAGGAAGGTTCCGGTAGCTCCTCATGGCAGTCCAGGCCAGTTGGTATCCACAGCAAGAGAACAGTGGCGAAGGATCTACATACAATTTTACTATGTCAGACTCAGACACTTGCTAGCTAGCACTATGATGAAGACTGATATGGGGCGAAGCGTAACACAAGGGAGGAGGAAAGGGGAAGTGACAGGTGAGATAGAAGTTTCTGATACCAGGGATGAGGTAGAGCAATGTTCTAGAAGGCGGACCGGAGAGTTGATTTTACAGGGCTGAGATACAGAACGTTTGGGGTAGATGATGCGTATAAACGGGGGGTGAAGGAAAGTACCCCCAACATCAAGAATAAAGTCTCATTCTCCAGAGCTGATCTGGCCCTAGAGTCTAAACAAAGTCTTCAATGGACTCTCACGCTCCGTGCTCTAGTCCCAACCTATTAAAACAGAAAGAATAAGGGTGGGGGAGCTTTTTTCTAATTCCATCTTTCATTCTTTGACAACAAAATACATTTTTAAAATGCCTTCCCTGCTTTGATAAATCTTCCTCCGGCTTGAAACACAGATCTTGTGATAAGAGCAGAGCACAAAAACAAAATCCAAAGCCTCATAAACAACAGTTCTCTCTTGGCCTGATTCCTGTGTGAAAGTCTGCAGGCAGCCTAATAACACCGTCTCATCTCTCCATGTAGCCACTGATTCAGCTTAATTCAACTGGCCTGAGTGCCAGGCCACTGTTAGGGGTTGCCATGGCCACATGCTGTAGCCTTAGGAGCAACACTGTCTTCCTTTTGTGCTTCCAGGAAGATGTAGTGTCATCTTACCCTAAGTTGAGACTGATAAGTGCTCCTTAAAATCGATTGCTTTGACCTACTTAGAGAGCGCAAATCAACCCGTCGCAAAATATTACGGTGAGGGTTTTAGTGTAATGAAAGGGCAGTCAATATCATTTTTATCTCCTGAACAAAGACATTTATAGTTCAGTCCAACAATAACTGGTCATATAGCTTTGATTCGCATAAGAAGGAGCCAAACAGAAACAAAAAACATTGTTAGGTAACACTTACAAGCAGCACTTGGCCAAGAGATTTTAACCTGCATACCAGCAAAGACAGTGGTGTGTGAAATAAAAACTTAATGAGGACAGCATTACCCATCCATAACCTAAGCCTGTAGCAACAATTGACTTTTGAGTGTATTTTGTAGTCAACATGTAATTCAAGTGACACCAGACAATTACATGGATTTATACTAATCTGCAGCAAAGTCTCTCTATGAGGTATCTAAGAAAACAAAACACAATAAGATGGTTCACAGAAAAAGCAACTTGTGGATTTAAAAAGGCCTGTTTGCGTCATTTAGTCTGGCCTGCTTCCTTCCTGGTCCACTCAAACAAAATTGTTAATATTGTTACAGGGTGAAAACCTACAAGGCCACAATGTAAGACCCACTTTGAATCGATACACCAGTAGACTATAAAAGCAATAACATTAAAACCAGCAATTAAACTGGCAACAACTATTTGAATTTGTCACACACCCTCGGTCTTCTAGCATTTTCTCACCTAAACAGCTAGCTTGAAGGATAAAGGTCTCCTAAAAAGGTAGAAATAAATAAATAAATAAATAGCTACACCATACCACCTTCAACAAGAAGCCAACTGTTCAGCAAGCTACGGTCTAAAGGCCTAGACTACTTCTTTTGTCAAATAATGCATCAAAAACAACAACATTGAAATTGGGTGAGGAAATGTAACTTTTTGAGCCCTTAGATTTAGTAGTAAACTTCCGCAAAGGGATTTTCTTATCTTGGCCTTGTGTGCCAAAGCATAACCCAGAATAGCTTTTGCCCTCGTATGTGGTCATAGAGGGAAATGAGCCAAGGAGAGGGTAGAGGGCTTGTGAGAAGAGGTGAGATGACTGGGTGTCAGGTGCCAAACCCGCAAGCTGCTCAAAGATAACTCATCATCATTCGCCTCTAGGGCGTTGACAGGCGGCACTAAACCAAGAGGAAGCCCATCTCACTGACCTCAGGTCAGGGAACACTTAGAGAGATGAACAAACTCGTAAATAAATAGCTACAAACGTGCAGGTACACTCAACGCAATGCTGCTAGGAACTGAAATAGCATTAGGTTTGAAGAGGCAGTCAGCTAAGAGGTGTCCATAGAACTATTATGGCCTGCTGTACTATTGGTACCGGATAATAGCAAGATTTCTAGGTCAAGAACTATCGCTTCTTTTTACTGTTTATGGTCTCATGGGAAATGGCAACACATACACTAAGAGAGCTAAATGATTGAGCATCCTATCTATTCTTGAATCATCTAAAACAATCTTAGGCTGGGTCATTCAGCAGCACGCTTCAATCATCCTGCTTCCCAAACTTCCAATCTACCAAATCACATCCTTTTCTCCATGCAAGCCTTCCGACTTAATTCTTTCCATCCCTCTATGGAGTCTCTTCCTTTGACTCCTATAAATAAAACAGGAAGCAGATTAAAACAGCGCCACCATCTCCCTCTGCCATCGACCGCTTGTGAGTCACCTCCTGAGACCGACCGTCCAACCCCAATAAAGGCTTTTAACCTTTGGGACAGTTTACAGTTGGTGCCCTTCAATCTCCATAAATGAAGGAAAGAAGGTCATTAGCTCCCACAAACACAATTGCTATCACTTCTTGCTAGCAATGATAAGACCAACAAATGGCACAAACAACTGTGATGATAGGCTGTGCAAACAGAGAAGATGTATCATAATTCTGAGGTTTATTTTGTGAGGGGAGTGAAAGAGGTTGACAACAGAAGGGAAAAATGGTAGCAGTGAACCACTTACTGGTTGATAGTGACAGCAGAATCATTGCGTTATCATCCCTGCCATTTATAAATACTGAGATGGAACAGACAAGCAGGTGCCAAATCATTAACAAAATGGTTAATGATTTAGAAGCAAAAGGACAATAACATAACTGTATGAATGAGGCTATACACTAAAGCTTGGCCCTGGAGCACAAAATAATCGTGTAAAAGATAGGACGCACTAAAAGTTATTTCACAACAGTAGGTCCGATCAAAGACTTAACAACAAAGGGTTCTACAAAACTAATATGTTACTGCCAAGTGGTCTGTATAATCCAGCACAGATATTATTCCAGGAGAAGACATGTCAGCACAGAATCCATCAGAAGAGGCTGTTTACCATCGATAGTGAGCAAGGTTTCAGGAGCTGAAAGCTGACAATGAAAGTCGACCTGGTCATCCACATCACAAAAGGGTCAGAGAACCTTGCCTGTCTGCCTGTCTGCCTGTCTGCCTGTCTGCCTGTCTGCCTGTCTGCCTGCCACCCAGCCAGCTCTGGGTCACTCTTCACTGGATGCGACATAATGCTCAATAAACATTCTAATACTGTCTGTTACCTTCAACCAAGCACATATGTGCAATAATATGAGTGCAAACAGACCAATAACAGATGTGATGGGTGTGACAAACTATACTGCAGTCTTAGCCTAAAGCAGAGGGTGTTGTCACACTTAAATGATTCCCCTGTAAGACTAACTCTTTATTCTTAACTAGGAACATTTTATCCTTCGTTTTCTAATCTTAGTTTGTCATCAATGGCTAGCGAAGGCTCCTAAGAGGGGAGGGACCTGGACACATTCAAGTGGCTAAATTACACTGCAGCTGACATTTTACGAAGCTAACCCAATACCTGAATAATATTGCTAGAATACCACTTTCATCTTTAAGATGATATCTGACAACAGGCACCAATCAAATTACTTGAAATCTGTCATTTGAGGTGTCTGTTATAATCGTAGGTTCCCTGGCACGAGTTCCTAAATTCAGATACCCTTAACGTTGCCTCATGTCTAAGTGTTTCAAAGTAGCCGGCTAAAAGTGTTAATCTACATGACCATCGGAGACATAGTTAACTTTTAGACAATGTAGTTACACAGCACCCAATTGTAAGTTCTAAAAAGAATGGCAAACTCACCACTTTCGGAGTTGTAACCAGCTGTCAACTTCCTTGTCCCTTGACAGTTGTTTGCCTTGCTGTGCACGCGCAAATTCACCCCAGCCGGAGTTGTAGATCGGCTTCCTTTTTTTCCTCCTCTGAAGCAAATGTACCCTTTAAAACGAAACTTCTACGTCACTGCCATCTGCCGTTTGGAGTGTAAGGAGTCCAATTACTTCACTTATAATACAGTTGTAAAACATTTCAAACAAAAGTCGTCAACGTTTGAATTAAACGGTCCGGATAGCTGGTGGCCATTCGTTCTTTTTTTTTCTTTTTTTTTTGCAATCCATGTTGACACACTCAAAATAGAACCGTAATATCGTTTGACCACTTTAGGAAGTCAACCCCACATTTAAAAGTAACAACTTGTTTTGGGTCCCTGCACCTGGTGGCAAACAAACATCAAGCTTTGTGTGTGCCTTATACTTGAGAACTTGCTTCTGTGTCGTCAATATAGTAGGCCTACATGTCACAGGGGGAAAAAAAGAAAATAAGAAAATTGTCGTTGATGCTGCCCTCTGGTGTTCCGAAATAACGGTAGTAACACCGCCAATCATCGCACATCTCTCCCATCCATAAATCTTTCTCACCTCCCTGCTCCCCGGGACGCTCAAGTTTTGCATCTCATTAACATTTCTAAAGTCTGCCCATTATGTTGGATTAAGCCTTTTGCAAGTGGCACTGTCTTCGGGAGGATGTTTAAACCTCCCTCAAAATGGACCAAATAGGTCTGAATACAACTGGGATAGATACATAAACAGTTAAAATTGATTTTGTACATTTGGCGCCTTGCAGGATGCTTTGCTTGAGCTCTTAGATACTTACTTCGTTGAGGCGCCGTCGTGTCTTTCTCGTGCAACATTTCAAACCAAAGGCCTAGGTTTGGTCTTATCTTCGATGGGGACATTCCCCCCACCACCCCAAGGCTGAGACTTGAAAATCGTGATTTTTGCGTTTAGTTTACACAATTGCCTCTTGCATTTATAGTATTTAAAGTTACCAGTTTAATAATCTCGTAATATCAATTCATCCATTTCGAATATCAGAACCAGATTAAGAAAAAATGCGTAATTTTATTTTGAAATAATGGAATAACCATATGCCCTGCGACTTGCTGGCCCCAGTTCAGGGTATACCCCGATTACGGCCTGAAGTTACTGGGTTAGGCTCCAGTCACCCATGACCCCCAACGGGAACAAGCTGCACTGCAATCCCTACCAGGAATCGGCAGTGGAAAATGAATGAATGAACGAATTCACTAGTTAATTAATGAATTCATCAAGTAATCAATGAATAACCATGTGACATAAATGGTTCAACGAGGGATATCATACATTCTAGCACAAGTGAAAAAAGAGGGGGAGAGATGTGCTTTGATTGGTGGTGCTCTTCTAAACACCCGATGCATATCCTTTCATTAACCTCCCCTAAAAAGTCGTAATTTTTAAATTTTGATTTAAGTAATTTCGTTTAATTGAAACAAAACCTTTTCATTACAAAGAAAGCAATTAAATAAATCTTGTTAAATAGTAATCTTATGTCAGGATGGCCGAGCGGTCTAAGGCGCTGCGTTCAGGTCGCAGTCTCCTCTGGAGGCGTGGGTTCGAATCCCACTTCTGACAAGTACATTTTGGTTGAAATGAGGAATATTTTCAAAGCTTCAAAAAGACCTGTGCTGCAATCAGAGAATCAGAATCAGAAACCGTTTATTGCCATTGTCAGTGAAGTTCACAAACGTAGGAACTTGCTTCGGCGTAGGTGCAACATAAAGCAATGGATAAAGTATTAAAATATATAAAAAATATATAAAAGGCATGCATAAAATTAATAATAATAATGATAATGTATGTATTTGTAAAATATAAAAGGTTCGTAAATTGAACTGTAGACTTTCCACCACCAAGGAGGCAAAGGCTTTAATTCAAATTAAAGCTACTTCCTTTATTTTGAGCCCCTTTGTCACCCAATTAGAAAGAATTTATGAGGAAAGTTTAATATACATAATCTGTATGTTTCAAGAACCACGTAAACAAACCTTTTTCTGCCGCCTTTACAGAACTACAACTCAAACTGGCAAGCTACAACAACGTTATCATTCTCAGCAACTCCCTCTGTTCGCTACTTGGGCCCACAGATATCTGAGTCGAGAATCCTAAACCGGTACATCTGTTCAAGACCTACTTTAGAAGCTGAATCAAAATTGAACGGAAATCCGTAGGACGTCACAGCCAGACTAGGAAATTGTACCCATACACAAAGAATGGGGTTGTGTAGCCCTTACTGAATTGTTCTACGTAATCCCATTCAATTTTCATTTAGCTTCTCTACTCAGTCGGGGATTTTGGTACTGCGTTATGAAAGTTCTATAACAAGTACTCAATTAAATAAAAAAACACTCATGCATTGGCCGGGAATCGAACCCGGGCCTCCCGCGTGGCAGGCGAGAATTCTACCACTGAACCACCAATGCTCCAATACGCATCCACTATCATTCAAACAAGTTATCGCTTAACAATTCTGAAAATAAGTTTCTACTCCTCCTTAGTTTCTGGAAAAGGGGGACGTGTGTGATGACTTCTCAGACTTACGAAACACAGACAAAATGGTTTTATGTGACACCGGTACTTCAGACACTAAAATGAATGAATATGGGTCCGTTTTTATCATGGTCCACTTTATTTGAGATTACACCAAACTCCTTAGTCCTTCTACACAAGCAATTACATGACGCAGATGATAGCAGAAATGAGAGAATACAAGATGGCTGTACAGCAACCACTAAGGGAGCTGACTGGCCGCTCAGGTGCACAATGGGTTCAAGGCCTGTGTTTCAATCTAAAGAGGTCTCTTTCTCTCCTACTGATATTGGAAAGATACAGATCTGTTGTTACATACCAGCTTAAGCTGAGTTGAGGAGCATGTTCTGGGTGGAAAGAAGGGAGGGGAAAGAAGGCAGCAGAAGATAGAAGCCAAGACCAAAATAGAATTCAAAGATGATACATTAAACGAAGCCAGAGGGAGGATAACCACAGGTTTGCGTTTGTTAGGGGCAGCATCTCATCTCATCTTTAGCTAATATGGGCTAAGAACTTTGTTGAAGATACCAAGGTTCTCTGATGCACATTTAAGAAGAAACAGGGCTATTTCAAGGCTTGAATGCCAGAATATACATGGCAGTGTGAGAAGTGTGTATGCTGTGCAATTGCAGTGGTTGGGTGTCTTAATGTGTACACATTTACACAACTCAGTATCTCATCAACAGCATCTCAAACACAAAGCACTTAAAAAGACTGCCTGTAACTAAAAAATACAAATAAAAAACCCCAGCACAACTGAACATCATTCAAAGGACAGTATGCCTGAAACCAGTTCCACAACAGAACATAGAGCTTCCCTCTCCTGTCCTGTCCTACCATATGAAAGCCAGAGCCCTACGACTTAATTTCTTGAGTATGTGTTTGTGTCCCGATCTGCATGCGTTGGAATGGAGGAAGGAGCACAACCGAGCAACTCACACCCTGGCCTCAGGGGCTCAGAGTTGGAGCTGATGACATCATAGCAGTTTCCTGTCGCCTTGCTCTGCCCTTCCTGAACGCTGGTGTCGGACTTCCAGGTGTTTGCTCTGGACACGGTCGAAGTGTTGCAGCAGTTCTTTGTAGTCCATGTGGGCGTGAGCCGCACGCTTGGACATTACTGGCTTGGCCTCAACATATTTTGACTCATCCCTACAGATATAGACAGACACTTCATTACTTCATTTTCATAATTTAGTAGCCCTTAAACACCTGTCATGAAAATGTGAGGAAGGATGTTGACTATAAGCACTGTTTAGCCAATGTGTCTTGTCTTATTCAGAACTACACGCTGTATATACTATATCTATACATATATAGATAGCACTCTCGCGCGCGCGCGCTCTCTCTCTCTCTCTCTCTCTCTCTCTCTCTCTCTCTCTATATATATATATATAGATAGAGATATATATCTCTATATATATCTATATCTCTATATAAATATCTATATATAGATATTGATAGCGATATAGATATATATCGATATCTATATAAGACCAAGTGCGTGTGTGTTGTACGTACACGGTCCTCATGAGTTCGGGGTTGGGGACGCATCGCAGACGGTGGGAGAGCAGCTGGAAGGCCTGACTCTGGGGCAGGAGCATCAAGAGGCCGTAAAGAGCCTTGATCAGGTAGGGGTTGTTCTCCACATCCAGCAGCTGCAGACGCAGGTCTGGGCCAAGGTGAGAAGGGATCGTGAACGCCAGCATGGATTAGGGATTTGATAGCACAGTTAAATGTATATACCCGTAGGATGTCCTAATGGCAATACAATTTGAGGTGTTCCACACTGGTGAACGTCACATTATTCTAAACGTGGACCATGTTGCTAAAGGCGTTTGTGTGTGTGTGTGTGTGTGTGTGTTTGGTAGAGATTTAAATGAAAAGTGTGCATGTGACAGTAAGACTCACAGGTAAAAATGGGGCTCTCTATCAGCTGCACCAGTTTATCCACCTCCATTAGGAAATCAACAGTCACCTCTAGGTCTCCACTACACACACCACTGTCAAGGAACACTGCATGGTCTACATATAATTAAATATGGCTGAGATTAGACTTAACATAATAAAGGAGAAAATACCAACAGTAAAATACGTTTTTTTGTTAAATAATTAAAAAAATGTGAAGACTGGGTCCAGGCAAGGAAGGATACAACTTCTGGATGAGATCGTAAGCGTGTTTATAGTTCTGGGTCAGGAAGCAGAGGGAAACCGTGGCAACGGGGTTGTGACACCAGGAACGGTATAGACAGCAGAACAATGCACAGCTCTCCTGCAAGGGGGGACACTCACACTACATCACAACAAATCTAACACTGCAGAAGGCTGAGTAGGTAAGTTTAGCTAAACTAACGATTTGGTAAATAGCCCACCCAATCAATGCTTTCGTTACGAATACCTTGATAGAATAAACATGCCAATAATTATAGGCACTCTGTCGAGTATCTAAGCAATTCAAATTATTTGAATATCGTTTAATTGCATGGCAAAATTTGAGGGAATTCCCTCAATCCCTCACAAGTAATGTATAACAACAGTTGCACCACTCTAGGCAGGGTGTGTGTGGTGACCTGTGTGCGCAGGTCCTTGAGCTGGTTACGTAGCTGGAAGAGCTCGGCTGAGGTGAGCAAGATGGTATTGAGGGTCTGGACCATGGTGGAGGCAAACTTCAGGTCCTCCTCCTTCAGTAAGATGTCAGCCATGGAATGGAAGATGTTCTCAGCATGCAGTAGAAGACACAGCTGCCTACAGAGATAGAAACATAGATCATTCATACAGTCTGAATCACACAGACAACGTCTTGTGTTGCAAGGATAAATTATAAATATTTAAGTTTACAAAGGAGTAGTCAGATTGGATGCAAGTGTCTGCTAAACAAACACATTATTCTTAATCATTTGATTGCACAGCAAAACCCCTTTGTCTGAAATGATACATTAGACTTCATCGTGATCTCAGCTACCAAGGAACTCACTCAGCTAACTTCACATTCAGTCTGTGGTCCTGTCTTGTATCTATCTACCTGATGATGAAGGCGCCTCTGTTCTCCAGCAGCTTCCTCTCCAAACTAAAGCGCTTCAGCAGGTTGATCATGAACTTGTAGAAGTAGGAGTTCATGCTGGGGGTAGAGGGAGAAGAGTCTGCAGAACAGGGAAGGGGG
This sequence comes from Plecoglossus altivelis, assembly GCA_036571765.1. Taxonomy (NCBI): domain Eukaryota; kingdom Metazoa; phylum Chordata; class Actinopteri; order Osmeriformes; family Plecoglossidae; genus Plecoglossus; species Plecoglossus altivelis. Next base: position 6,435,641 of record BROE01000003.1, on the reverse strand, counting down.
AGGACATGGCTCAAGTTATCAGTTGTGATGCTTCAGATCTCTCAGATCCCAATTTAGCTGGTGCATTTTTGGAACACAGAAAATATAAACTTGTGTTGACATGTCATGTAATATAAACATAATTTTTAGGGATAACAGAACATTTAAAAATTGGCAATGTAGCTTGGCTTGGGATTCGAATCACCAACCTTTCTTTGAGAAGATGCACATATGCACACTGGCTGCCATGGAAACCCATGTCAGTTCATGTCCCTTTTAATCAGTCTGTATTCCCCCTCCTCTGGACTGTTCCCTTTCATGCTTGCAGCCCATCCTCTCAACTCACCTGTTGGCTGCTGCCCAGCCTTGCCCCCCCCCGGAACCTGCAGCTCCAGTTTGCTGTCACATGACCCTGTCATGTCGGTCTGCCCGGCAGGTGAAGAGGCTATCTCTGCCAGCACCTCCAGATCTTTCAGAATCACCTGGGGATGAAGTCCAGTTGCATTGGGAACATTGTTTAAGGGGAGATTCAGATTTTTAAAAAGTAATTAAGGAATAAAAGCATTGTTTGATGTAAAATTAGGATCTGTGAAAAACAAGCACCGAGACAAATCAGAACCTCAGAGTTTTGCACTAAAATGGAAGGGACTGCCTATCTTGACTGTCTCTTGTACTGTACTAACCTCATCAGACTCATCAGACAGAGTCTTCAGCAACATTGGAAACAGGCTGTCTGTATGCCGGAACATCTAAATGATAAAAATAGATAAAATTGCAAAATGTTAGTTCTGTCCATTTCACAAGTTATAAAAGGTTGTATTGGAGGTGTTAAGGATGATCTTACATAGTACAGTATATAATTATGAAATATGTACTTTGCTATGATTACATGAAAAAGTAATCCTATCACAGTTGCATTTTAAAATATTGTGATTACAAGCAGGCACACATTTGAACACAGTCCAGCTGAGATACAGACATTTCCCTTACGATGTTGAGAGCTATCAACCTTGAGGTTGATACGTCACTTCACTTGAGGTGGTAGTTACCATCTAGAGACTAACCTTGAGGTAGTAGAGATGATATCAAGAGAGCTAACGCTGTGGTGGTAGAGGTGCTATCAGGAGATGCTAACCTTGCGTGGTGTCTTGATGTACAGGTGGTAGAGCCATTTTAGCACAGCAATACGGGTCATCATGCCAGTAGAAGAATCATGCAGGTGTCTGTCCAACACCTGGACAATACCATCCAGGTCCAGACTGACCTGGGAGCGCTCCACACTGGGGGGGGGGAGGGGGTAGATGGATGGAAGAACAGAGAGAAACAAAGGATAGGATAGAGAGCGATAAAGTATCGATAAAGCAGGGTCAGTGACCTGATCTTTTACGCAAATGATCCATGTTGAAAGGAACTTTGTTCGAAGGTTTACATATGAGTATCTCCAGTCTTGCAGAAAATGTCCAGTTAATGTAGTTGCAGTTATGTTGAGCTTGGCTAGATATGAGTCACCATCTGTCAGAAACATGATCTACAGACCCAAAAGCTGACGGTATATTAGCATAGCTGTTACATTTTGTTTCTATTAAATTTAATATGGCAGATATTTTTAGGCATTTACCATAGTGACATAATTCTAATAAAAAGCAATGTGGGAAACTCATGGTTTGATAATGTAGTCTCATTTGATATAGAAAAAGCATAATTTACTAAAATAATTACATAATGTGTCTGGAAACCTCTTCAGGCCTCAAGGTAGATAGGATTCTACCATCTCACTTTACTAAGGCACTACACAACACAGGGAAAGCATACTAGAGGGGCAAATGGCACTAGGACAGTATTATTAGAGCAGTAGGGTAGGGCTTGAACTGTTAACATCTATGTAATACTTATGAGAGAGTTGGAGATGGACAGTGGTGCTCATCAAACCCTGGTGAGGGGTCACCGTGGCAACAGTGGAGCGATATAAGGGCTTTTGTAGCATCTTTCTTGGCCTCAAATGGGAAAACAGCCCCAACAATAAGTTAATTGCTTGTTATCCAACTACTGAGTTCATTCAAATAAATATTGAATCCTAACTTACTGACATGAAGGTCAGTTGACAAATGACTGCCAAACTGATATTTAGAAAGGCTAGAAAATGACAAATCTGATTAAACAAGTGCTTACCTTGTAGGAGTAAAGAAGCAGATGTTACTAAATCCAACAGACTCCTGTGATGCGTTTAAGACATCTAAAACCAGACAAGAAAGATACAAAATGTAAAAAAAAAAAAAAAAAAATTGCTCCAACAAACACCAACATTGTGAAATATTGATACACAAAATTAAAAAATAAATAATAATTTAAAAAAAACACTCATGCATTGGCCGGGAATCGAACCCGGGCCTCCCGCGTGGCAGGCGAGAATTCTACCACTGAACCACCAATGCCATGGATTATATTACATATCCAGTAACTAAATAGACAGGTTAGTACATAGTTCAGTTCCAAAAACTCATCCCAAAGGTGTTCTATCGGGTTCAGGTCAGGACTCTGTGCAGGCCAGTCAAGTTCATCCACACCAGACTCTGTCATCCATGACTTTATGGCCCTTGCTTTGTGCACTGGTGCACAGTCATATTGAAAGAGGAAGGGGCCCGCTCCAAACTTCCAAGGTTAGGAGCATGGAATTGTCCAAAATGTTTTGGTATCGTAGAGCATTCAAGGTTCAGTTCACTAGAAATAAGGCAGTGTAGAAATTGACAGCGCAGAAAGTCGGCAACCTCTTTGCATTATGCGCTTCAGCATCAGCTGACCCCTCTCTCAGTCAGTTTTCTTATAATAAAGCTGACAGTTGACTGTGCATTATTTAAGAGCAAGGAAATTTCACTTATGTATTTGTTGCACAGGTGGCATCCTATGACAGTTCCACGAAGGAAATCACTGAGCTCCTGAGAGCAGCCCATTCTTTCACAAATATTTGTAAAAAACAGTGCTTGATATTATACACCTATAGCCGGGCCAAGAGAGGGACATAATAATAATAATGGTAATAAGTGTATTACAAATATATCTCCGCAGTATGTACACATGAGGTGAATTATCGATCATAAAAGCATTGGTGGTTCAGTGGTAGAATTCTCGCCTGCCACGCGGGAGGCCCGGGTTCGATTCCCGGCCAATGCAAGGTCACTTTTGCTTGAATACCAATTTCATTCAAATGATCCTACATTTATTTTTGTAATTGCCTAAAACATAATAAGATAAGCAGTATCGTTAAACCACAACGACATCTGCCAACTCTTCTTCGAAGAAGCACTACAAATCTGTCAGATTTAGACGACATCTGTGTACAGTTTCAGATCACCCCACAGATATTCAATTGTATTCCGGTCTGTGCTCTGGCCGTTACAAAACTTTTTTGCTTCTGATGAAGCCATACTTTTGTGGATTTGGTTGTTGTCTTTTCATCACTTTTGGATTGGCGTGCGTTATCTCTATTGTGACACATTTTCTACACTTACTGATGACTGTATGTTATGTATGTGTAATGAGTGTTTAATTTAAATTGCAAAAAAAGAATTTGCATTGACCGGGAAACGAACCCGGGCCTCCCGGGTGGCAGGCGAGAATTCTACCACTGAACCACCAATGCTCAGACATTTATCTGAGATAGACAAGTTCCCAATACCATACTGTGACAAACGTTAACCTTGCCTACTAAGTTGTCATTAGCTATACGATCTAAAGACAAATTGTCTCGTTCCCAAGACACTGTTGAACCCTTTGAGCCGTTTCGAAATAGTACAATTTAGAAAACACTGTTGATAGGAGAACTACATATGATCGCGGCTCCTATCCCTACCACTGAACAGTCAAACATATAATTTGCCAATTACATATAAGGACAGTTTGCACAGTTAAAACACAGTTTGCACAAACAGTTAAAACCCGTTCCACTTAACCACATGTCGGCAGATCCTCGTTAGTATAGTGGTCAGTATCCCCGCCTGTCACGCGGGAGACCGGGGTTCAATTCCCCGACGGGGAGAGTCATTTTTCATTTAGGTTAATATGGTAGAACTTTTTGTGATGATCAATCTGTTTTGAAGGACACAGATGGTTACATTTGTACCTAAAGGACACAAATCTTATGTAAACTACTTTGGAAGCACAAATGGCAAATAGCCTACTCACACAGACAATACAGTCTATGCTTAGACGGAGTAGAGAATCAATCAAAATGAAAGGATTGACATCTAATATAACTGGAGGACCAAGCAATCATCATAATCAGCCTTACACAAAGCTCCCAGCTCTGTTTCTAACTCTAAAAACCCTAAAAATACACTGAAGACACCTTCCCCTTTCCAACAATTACCCTAAGGCTGCTACAGAGCCGGAACACACACACCACTGAATCCATAAAGTATATTTCTATGAAGGTCTTTACAGCCTTAAATTAATTTTATAATCTGTACAAAAAGTGACTGAAAAAACTGTCATAAATGGGATTTTCGAACCCACGCTTCCAGAGGAAACGGCGACCTGAACACAATACTAGACCGCTCTGCCATCCTGACTAATTATCAATTTGGCAAATTATGGTCAACATTACCACAAAGCTAGGACACACCTGGTGGGTACTACAATTTATTTACATTTATTATTGTAATATACACCTTGCATTCCATTCCAGGCCAATGCAAAATGTTAATATTTACATCCATTGACTCTACGGACACACACTGTGTCCCTAAATAAACAACCAATGCCTTAAAAAACATCTTAAAGTTGGACCAACATTTTAACAAAAATTTGACCAAAATAATTCACTTGATTTGAACATCTTTAGGGGTCATTTTGACACTATGAAGAGAAAACCTTTCTAACATGTTTTATCACCCAGTACCTTTTTATTTTTGAAATCCTACTGGGAAAAGCTAATCTAAGGCTATTTCATTTGATTATAGCCTATAGTCTTGATTTGCTAACAGAGGAATCGCATCAGAGTTTGTTTTCACCCTTACTTGCAGATTATTATTATTATTATTATTATTATTATTATTATTATTATGCAGTATTATCATCCAACCTCTTGCCAAAATATGTTTGTAAAGTTCATGTCCCTTTCCATACAGTTCCGAATGTCACAAACCATCTGGTGAGTTAGTTAGTTAAGCTAAATTAAGATCAGTTTCATTATAAGTTTCTGTAATGATCAATCAATTTTAAAGAACACAGATGGCTAACTTTGTGCCTAAAGGGTAAAAAAAAAAAAATCTCATAAAAACCTACTTTAAAGCACACTTACAAAGAAGTTACTATGGTCTGAAGACAATTAGAGAAGACCACTCACCGTTGCCATCTGCCTCTGTCTTAGGTGGGCTGTCATGTTTCGGAGGAGTGCTCACTGCATCCTCGTCATCTTCATCATCCTCAGGGGTCACCAGCTTCATCAGACTGTGGTTGCAGGCACTGGCAGCTTCCTTGGTGCCTGTACAGGAGAGCTTAAGATCCACAACCTGAATCATATGTAATAAGTGATGACATGGCTCTGAACCCATCTAAAACAGTTACAATCCCTGTTGTACCTGTAAAAGTATATATTCACTAAAAGCGTATGAAAAAAAATTGGTAACATGGCAAAAATCCTTCGCATTACAACCTCTAGTGGCTATAATGGAGTATGTAATAAGTGGCTGAGAGATAAGGATACTCTTCTTGCGGTCGTCATAGGAGAGGCAGGGGAGGACAGCAGTCAGGATGCCAGAGGAGTAGGGCAAAACCACCCTGCCTGCCAGCTGAATGAACTCCCTCATCCATGTCATAGCTGTCAGCTGGATCAGGTCATTGGCTAAGAGCACAACACCAATGAGTAACAGTAAAAACAAAAGTTGTGGGCAGAATGATACACAATATCATCGTGGGTGCCTACCACAATGAAAGCGGCCCTTACTTAGTTTGGACTCATCAGACACCTGGCAGTGGATGACCAGGATGTTGGCCATCTCTGCAAATTTTACGCTGGAGGGAGTTTTCTTGATCTCCTTCAGGAACTCCCCCAACACCACCTCACACCTGTGTGTGGTACAAACAGGGTCGGACTAGGACTAATCAAATCAATTATGGAAAAGCCGCGCCCGCCACACCAAGCTAGCTTGCCAATGCCACAGAGTTTTGGCGGAATGCCACCAACTTAAACGAACTCAGAGCTGTCGAAATACCTTACCAACAATTCACGCTTACTGGCATTTATAGACAGATTACATTATATGCTTGTTGTCTGATTTGTCTTCAGATAATTTAAGCAAACTTAGTTTAGTTGGTTAGCCTAGTCCCGCTGAAGAGAAGATCAAATGTCAGCCAGGCAGCTAGAGCTAGCTCTAGCATTTACTGAAGAGCTAGCCAACTTTAATCAATAAGTAGTTGAGATAGCTACATGGATTATGCCAATTAATTTTATCCCACAATAAATACTTTTCAGAAACAATGTCAATACCGCTACATTACTTCAATAGCTTAATAAAGCAACTGAAACTGTGAAAATAACGCGATATAAAATTGTACAGATGGTTGTCAAAATTATAAGGCCTGAGGTCTCACGTATTTGATGTGACACTTCAAATAATTTATTTTACACTTGGGACTTTTCTCACACAGAGAAGTAAGGGATAGCTAGTCTTGCTCAAATTAATTGATGAGGCATAGGCAGAGTTTACAAGTTTTCTGCAGAGTTGACAGCTGTCTCAAGGTATAGCCTACTGAAGTTGAGCTGGATTAGGCAAGATTTGCTATGCTAGCTATTTGAGCTTCTATTTGACACGATACAAACCAAGATATTATACCCCTCCCTTTACAATGACTCACACAAAACTACAGAAACGTGCATTGAGTGCAGGGGCAGAGCACATGCAGGTAGGTAGGTAGACATACAGGTATCCCGTCCAATCATTAGTCTCTGAACAGTCTTAATGATGCCTAGTTGTCTGCTTTGTAAGACAGAGGGAAGGATGCTGTTCCAGGCTACAACCAATCAGCGTTCAATTGTATCAAACAAGATATTGTTTGTATGATATGCTTTTGATACAATTTTGAAGGTTTTCCCTCTGAAATGTTATTGTGGTCATACAAGTTGTTGGTCTGTGCACATAAAAGACAGAGAAATAGATGGCAGTATCTTACGTCCTTCTAATTTCCTTTCCATTGTCTCCGAGGATCTGGAAAAGGCCATCCAGAATCTCTGGAAGGTAATCCAGCAGATTGATATCTGGGACAGACTCCAGAACCAGGATCTAGACATGGGAGAGATGACCAGACAGAGACTAAAAAAAAACTAGCAGAGCAGAGAAACATGCTTTCTCCATCCAACACAACCAGCCATATCTCTCGACAAACTTGAGATCGAACTAGATATAAACACAGAAAACATTTGTTTATTTTATAATTACAGCCATGTATGTACTCACCCAGGAGATGATGAACTGGCGAGCATACTGATTGTTGGAGTAGATCCTCTCACGCAGCAGAGGCACAAATGCCACCAAGTCAAACTTGTTACTCTCTGTTACAATGTCCTGGAAACAAACATGGATTCAACACCACAAAATCACCTCCAAAACATTGACCAGGTAACATCCTTAGGCAAGAATTCACAGATTCGAAGTGTCTAATGTATATTGGATGAGAAAACCCATCTTTGGAAATTAATGCATTGTAATGCAATTCAAAGACATTTATTTTCTTCTTGATTTGCTACATGACACAGCTATTCATGTGTAACCAATTTTATAACTGTGTAACCAGTAGGTATTAGACGGTGTTAGATAATCTTCTGTCTTATCTAGCTGCCCACAGAAGCTTTATCTAGTTCCACACAAATCAACACACTGTACAAAGAACAAGAAAAAGTCCAGTCATTTGGCACTACAGAGCAGTCTCCCTATGCCAATGCTTTTCACAATGAATATTTGTGAATATTAATGTTTGTGTGTGAATATAAGAAATAATATACTGCATGTATGTGTATACATACACATTCACACACACACACACATTATGGGTACTTCCTTGCTATAGCTAAACAGCAATCCAGAACCCTTTTACTCCAGGAACAGTAATAATCTTATCAAGTGGCCAATTCAGGACAACTGTAATTGCTTATAAACTTTTGAAAGACCATCAGATTTCACTTCAGTAGAATATAGCATATGGAATCTACAGTGTTTTGAATTACAAGACTTGATCAACATACATACATCACATGCAAGTCACCGAGGTGCATAGATTTTCTTCATATATGGCGTAATTGAGACTCAGTCAATTTTTTTGTTTTGTCTGTTACTTCATCTGACCTGGATCAATTACTGTTTGCAAATACTGTCAATCAGCTCTTCTCATTCACATAGCTTACCTTCAAGAGTCTGTCGAGAAGCTCCGAGCCACTCTTCACATTTGGGTCTGGGTCAGCTGCCAACTGGAGGGCGACAATGACAACAATCAAGCTCATTATCCTCCTCTAAAGATCTTGTGTAGAACTCAAGTCAGCTAAATTAACAAGATGTAAATGCAATAAGTACATGGCCCTAAATAGATCTATAGACAACATTTACCTTGCTAAGTCCATCAAAGAGCACATTGAAGTGAGGCAGCACAGCCCCTCTGGCCACCTTCACTATGTTGTAGAGAGCCTCACAGGCGTAGTAGCGCAGACGGCTATCTGAGTCATTGAAACATGTGAGCACCGGCTCAATCAGCTCCTTCAGGTACAGCCCCGAGTCCTACACACACGCACACGCACGTGGAAATATCAAATAAACTCTCTACACTAAGCACACAAAGAACATACATTGGTCGGGTGGCTTCACGTATACAGAAACATAAAAAAGCACATTCAGGCCCATTTCTCATGATGTGACACTGCGAATGTGTCACAGGTGTCATTGCATGGCTTGCCAGCAAATATATCTTCCCTCTCTCGTCCACCTGTAGTTCAAACTCAGGGCACTCATGATTTACGCATGCAACAACCTCCTCTCGTAAACAGAGCTTTTACCAGCTAGACCACTGAAAAGCTAGCTTTAGCATCAATGGACAGTATCCATATTGAGAAGTGAGTTGAACCAATTCAACTTGGTTACACCTGAATGGGACCGAGGCAGGCTTACCTTGCCTAGGGCGATTGAGCAGGCTGCCAGGCCAATGAGCCCTCCCTTGCGGCTGTGAGGGTGCTGGGACAGGGCGAACTCTGAGGCCAGGATCTGGATAACATGTCTGATCTGAGTAGAGTTATTCTGCGCCACAAACTCTCTCACCAGTCTAGGAAAAGAGACAAGACAATCAGAGCTGTTTGAAATAACTACCCCAAATTGATGCAAGTTGTAGTTTTTTTTACTGACATTCTTGATGGAATGTTATGTATAACATTGAGTACATACAGAGGGTGAGGAGAGGTTAGACAGTAATTGACAACAGGCCCCAAGTAAATCAACCTCAAATGATCAGATAAGAATGGAATCTAAATACAGAAACTGTTCCAGGCAGAAATGCAACCTAGTGAAAGATTTGTATTCGACAACAGATTTGGGGAGAGGGTGAACAAATTAGCTTTCCCTTCAAAGCCTTTCTTGGCATCACTATTAGCTTGGAACATTATGTCAAGTCAGATGGTCACATGAGTTCTCAGGAGATGGGAGTTCAGCTCACAAATGTAGTCTCTGGATTAGGAAGTTGAGGACATGTTTACATGTTATGTAAAGTCATCCTTATAGTAGTTTTACAATAACTAAAAAGACTCCAATTTGTAGTAGACGATAGGAAATTTATATTAACAGTGTAAAATGTGTGACAGGCAGCATAGTCGTTTCAAATCCGCAAAGTGAAACCTTTTCTCGTTTGAATTTTATCAAATGCGCAATGTAGAAGACTTACTTTTCTATCTCGAGAGCAGCAACCTTCCTCTTTTCGTATAGTTTGTCATTCAGAGCTCTAACGATGTTGGGTGTCAAAGGCGAGAAGTCCTTCTCGGTGTTCATTATCAAATGGATGCGTGTGATCTATGTGAGAATTAGCTCAGGTACAGAAGTACTCTTCACGATGGCAATTAGTAACACCAGTGCAAGAAAATAATAAAATAATGCAAAATTGTTTGACCTAAAATCTGTTTAGTTTAAATGCTCTGGTGTATTTGAAGAAGAACTTAATTACTCAGATGTTGGCAACATTACTCAATTTGCGTTCGGCACAAAGTGAAACACTAGTTACACTACACTTAAACATATCAACACGTGAAATTGAGAATGTTTTAACTAATGGTTGAATGCTGTTACGACAAAGCCAACGATTATTAGAGATATTTGCTCGGGTTACGAAATAACAATTCAATTAACTGTACACTAACATCTTTGATTTAGCTTAAACTAGCGTGCTATTTATACCATCCCTCTCAGAATTGGAGTAACCTGTGATAGGAGCGCGTGGACGATATGTTCTGGTCCCGAGGAGAGGATAAATGACAATATATCAAGTCTTGATCATGTAGCCATATTTCCCGGCTCACATGATTTCCTTGTCAGGCAGCATAGTCAAATTCAGAGCTTGCGATCTGGGCTGCGTTCACAGACTCAACGTAACGCTTTGTTAAAATGAATACACGTTTTAGATAAAAGTGACAGATTGGTGTGGCCCAATGATACCTTTCTGAGAAAATAGTCAAATTTTACATTTCATAGAAATGAATAATAATAATAATAATAACAACAACAACAACAATACCTTGATTGACATCTTAGCGTTTGTCAATAGTTTCAGTTGGAGCATCTGCCATATGTTGAACGCAGCTCTGTTTTGAGGTGACGCCGATATGAGGAGGGGGCGGTCAAAACCATCTGATCACACCTAAAAAGCCAATGTTAAGTGTATGCTAAAGGGCTGAAAGAAAAGTGTATATTTACTTTGTATACGCTTTCTATTAAAGACACCCAATTATCCAAGGATTTGCTCTTGAATAAACTGTATGAGGTGCTCTGACTTGTCAACTCATCAAACGTTCACTCAAACCGCAAATGTATTTTTGACGTATACGTGCATACTCCATTCATATTTATGATAACATTTTACACGTACACTTCGGAATCAATCCCACATGAGAAACACACACATAGGCTATTGCATATTAGTCTCATACACATGCACCTACTAACGCTTGTATTTATATATTAGCGAACACCTGTACTTTAATAGATGAATCTGTTGTACAAGATTACATCACTTATAACGTTTAGGTGTCTGGAACCTTTTAGAAACACATTTGTTTACGGGTTTAAAATGTTTATAGTCCTACTTTATCAAATGGGCCAATAAATGCATTATTTGGCACTAACATGAAGCCTACATGTTTGAGCATGCGTACAACTGAAAAACTAAACCATTGCATGCGTGTTTCACATGTATTATAAATATTTAACTGCAACAGCTCAAATTCGCGACAATACAGTTGATATAAACACTTTTAAGGTGGGAAACGTAGAGGCAACAGTTTCTCTAGTTTATCTGACATGGAGCAAGGCGGCGAAAACCGCGGACACTAACTAGTACAACGTTGATTTAAATAAATAACAATTTAATTACGCATCTCCAACCATGCTATACAATTTTGCAACAACTCGAGTACCATGATGAAGTTGACGTTCCTGACCAACCAATCGTTGTGATATGTAGAAATCTTAAGTGACCACGTGCAAGCTTATTTGCTGAGGGTAATTCGAGCAGGTGTTCATCCGTCTTGCACGTGCACACCTTGTCCCGTAATTAACGTAGAGACAATTTTCTGTACGACTGCAAACTCATAATCTATATGAACAAACAATTTAAGGCCTGTTGACTTACAATGGCTGAAAATGGCAACATGCAGGTGTGTAGTTTGTAGGCCTTGTGTTCAACTTTGCAAAGTAGGTCTAATGCCGCTAATTGATAGATGAGTTATTGATTGATGGAATACACATGTTACAGTAGAACACACAAATTGGATATGGTAGTCAAACTTCAAAAATTGATTCAAAGTGAGGCCTACTTCTGGTGATGTGTTACAGGTGGTTTTGACCCTCCTGTTATTTTGCTGCGCCTGGAATGAAGTCACTGGTAAGTTCAAGTTCAAGTTGTGCTTTATTGTCATTCCGCTACATGCGGGTGCATACAGTGGAACGAAATGTCGTGCCTCACAGAGCCACGGTGCTACATAAGTACAGACATTCAACAGTACAGTCTAACAACAAATAATTTAAATAAATATAACATTTTTCCTATACATAAACTAAACAGGATACAAACTATACAAACTGTACGAATACTTACCGATGTGCATGTGCATAGAGTATTGTACATGTGCGAAGAATAGATACATATTATTACAGAGTCTTTAGTGCAGTTTGTGTACACACGGCAGTGTGTATGAAAAGTGCAGTGGGTGAGTGACTAGTGTCAGTTTTCTGATAGTCTTAGTTATTGTGATAGTCTTAGTTATTGTAAGATTAAGAAAGAATTTTAAGATTAAGAAAGAAAGAAAGTAGGAGAGGCCAATCTGGCTGTGTACTAAGTCAAATTCTGAGTTGACCAACCATAAGATGGACATTTTTTCCCAATCACGTTTGATCCCTTTTTTCCAGGAATGTGTAATGTGACTCAGTGTTTCAATGAAACTAGATGTTTGATGTCCCAAGACAAACAAATATGCAAATGCAAGATGGGTTATTATGGTGACTTATGTGACAAAAGTAAGGATTTGTTTTTTTGTTTAGAATAAATGCTAGACACAACAATGTATATCTTATGACAACCATATATTTTTGTCCTAGAATTTATGAATGACAGTTTTGTTAATTATCTTGCAGATGTAGACATTAAAGTTATGTGTGGCAAAGACTTTATCACTGTCTTGGTATTGGAAGAATTCTTTCAGTACTATAAAGTCCCTCTGGAATCCCTTCACCTGCGCAATACATCTTGTACAGCTCAAAGAACGATTGTTTTGGGAGTTCCATATTACATTGTTCGGACAACTGAGGACCAGTACTTGTCCTGTGGTGGAACACCAATAGAGGTATTTCTCTCCCAGACTTAGCCTGTACAGCCTCTCTTTTCTGTGAGCTGTGTAACAGGATGTTGTGACAGCTGCATAGGAATGGGATTACTTTTAAATTGTTATTTTAAAACTGGTTGACCATGTGACTATGATGTGGGTGACTGCACTCCAAGGTTCCTTATGACAGTTTCCTCTTTTTCCACCCCATAGAAAAACGCCACTCACATATCGTACTCCTTGACCCTCATGTCCACCCCTAAAGTCCTTGGAAATATTATTAGAGAGCCATTTATCGATATAGTGTACACCTGTATCTACCCTTTCCAGCAAGTTGTCAGTCTCGCACACCCGGTCAGCCCCTATTCCAGGTAAAGATTGTGGTGGGATATCCCACCACCTTTCACCTTTAAACGCAAACACCCAACTCCTCACTGTTCTGTAAATTGATGTGGAAATGCCTCACAGCTTTCCATACTTGTTCCGTGGTATGCCAATATGTTCATGTTTGACACATCTCTATTTGCCGGTGTGTATATCTAACTGCTGGTACCCCTGTTGTCTTGTTTGCCTTCCTATGGATCTCACCAGGGAAACGTTGGTACACGTCAAGGAGCAAGACGCTAAAGTGGAGATGCTTGTATACACGGACCACACATTCACAGATCCCTTTCAAAGCGCACCCATGGTGCACCTCAGAGACAAGGTTTACGTTGAGGTGCGGCTGAAGGAACAACCCGATATGGGAAGCCTGGGCCTGCTCATTTGAACTAGCCAGAGCATGTTGACTTCATTAATTTCATTATTTGCTCATGTTATCTTAGACCATGATGATTACGTATATATTATACAAATTTTTAAACAATTGGTCAAATCCTCATCCTTGATCTACACCTCATTTTAAACATGTTACAAGTGTGTACTTTGATAGTCCAAAATGTGATGCTTGTCATAAGTTCTCTACACATTGCCCAGGTAAAGTGTTTCATTCACCTCAAACCAGGTAAAAGTCACCGATCCAGCAGATGTCTTCCTTCTGCGGGTGAATGAATGCTGGGTCACCCAGGACATGGAGCCCAACAGCACAGGATCTGTTCACACCCTTCTAGACAATGGGTCAGTAGAGAAACTCTGGGTTATATCTATCAGAAGAAGGGTATAGCACAGTAGTGGATATTTAGAGCTTTGCAGGTTCCAATTTGCCTCTAGCTTTGTACGAAAGTATCTGATGAATGAACATGATTGTGTACTTGCATGTTGACATCATGTACAAACTAGATTCTGACATGGATGAGTTTCACCAAGTTTTATAATATGTATTTGTATATGGATGGGTACAGCTCAGTGCATTTAACTGCAGATCCAAGATGTTAATGGCTCAATCCCCCTGTCCCTCATCCATCACACCTGGATACAATTGTACTTTGATGCATTAACAACCACAACGATATGCAGGTGGAAACACAAGTGCCTCTTTGCTTTAGAAAATGTATTTGCATAGTTTAAGGTCTTTAAGGAATTAGTAACAGAAAAGCCAAATAGTCTAGTGTTCTGTCTTGCTCTCTGTTTTAATTTTGGTCTCACTTGCTCCGTTGCCCTCCCCCTCAGGTGTATGAAAGATGAGACGGCAACCTTCCTAAGTATGACCCCTGAGCAGACTGGTATCAACGGGCAGAGCTCTACCATCCGATACAGCTTTGACATGTTCCGCTTCACAGTTGAACCTCATGACCTCTACCTCCACTGCATCGTGCACTTGTGTTCACCTGATGACGAAAAGCCCTGCATCCCTGTGAGCTTGTTTCACGTTCTGGTCTTGGCAACATTGACAGAGGTCAAAATATCTCCCAAGTTTAAGCATATTTTAAAGGGAGACTTGACGATAACAGAAAAACCATGTACTATTTACACCATTCCTTCCCACCAACTGCACATAAGTCACATTCATCCCCACACACTCCTTGTTTCCAGGAGTGCAAAACTATCACCAAGAGGGAGGCAGTGCTGCGAGATCCCACTCAAGGCTTACTGTCATATGGGCCGATTAAAATCAAGATGCCTGAGGGTCTTAAATCTGGTAAGAGCTTCATCTTATTTTAAAATCCTCTTTTTGAGGTGACAGCCGTTATGTGACCAGGAAAGGTGTGTAAATTGGTGCTTTGGGTGATGACGTGTATTGGATCAAACCGTCGTTTTGTGAATATTTGACTGACTACGGTCATTCCACATTGCTTGTTCAAATGTCAGTTCGCCTAACATTCGTATGCTTGTGAACGTAGTGACCTTCCGTGGTTCGTGTAAAAACGTGTTGGAATGTATTCTGTTTAATGAGTTGCATAATTATTAACTTGAAATGGCTCTAGCTGGTGTTGTTGACGAGACTTATTTGGGGAATTGTGATCTTGTGCTCCGTGTCTCGCCCAGTCTTGGCGTACGATAATATATGAAGAGGTTTGGGACAGATACTTGGATTCCTACATCAAGCTCACTGCCGTTGCACGCGATGTTTGTCAGGAGCTGGCAATATAAAGGTTGCGCCGAAGACTGGCACGACCGATATAAACGCCCACTTGTAATGGAACCCCTCGAGAAGAGATTTAGAATTTTTAAGAAAAAAACTTAGACTGTGATATAGGTTAGTGAGTGGAAATGGTGTAGGTAGATGTGGATATGTTTAAAGTGGTAAATTATTGTAGAAGCCCGAGAGATGAGCAGAGAGGAGATGGAGAAGAAAGGTGTTGGAGGGAGAGACGGTTGGGGTGAATGAGTGTGCAATAAAATGAGCGTAAGCTCCGAATATATTGTGATCTGACCTCGAACAGAGTCGTCACAAGATGGCTTGAAGCCCCTGAATAGGTTAGGTAATAGGCGTTAGTAATTGTATTTGTGGTTGGAGAAACGGGCAATGTCAGTTCATCGTACTCAACATGCTCAAACAGATGGCAATGGTGTGGTGGCTCGCGTTGGGTTCGTGCCCCGACCCCGTAACACACCCGCCCCCCACACACACATCACACAGGGATTCAGTCGCTGATGTGTCGTCATATATAAAGCTAGAGAGAATCCATCTTTATCGGGACATGCTACTTCCATCCTAGCTTTTTTCAAGTAGTGCCATCGGGAAATGCTGTAGCAGTGGGTGGGAATTGATTATTAAGCGCTCCTTGTGGCGAAACTACTGTTGTCGAAACTGGAAAGAAAAACTGGAAGTGCAGGCTGTTCAAAGACGAGTCAGGAGAGATTGCGATTTAATGGATTGCATCCTGATTATGATGTAGTGGGTAATCTATAATAGAGTTTAGTAACAGCCAGATAGGGATTTTCCTCTGTAATTCGCATCAATGTAGTATGAGTTGTTGCTTCTTTTTAACCCATCCATAACAGTAACTCCTCCGTTGAAGCTAAACTATATCCCTCCCTACCTCATCTAGGTTCCATAACTGGGTAGCCTTTGTGTGGGGGGAGAGAGGAGGGGGCATAACTCCGATTGTCGAGTCCACGAGTGTATGACAAACGAAATTACCCAGCAGAGTGAACCATTGGGAGATTAGGAAATGGTTCTGAACCGAATCTCGCTTCAAAAAACGGAATAGTCTACGACCTCCTCGGCCGGGAAAGTTTTCAATTGGACAATTCGAAGTTTATGTTGAACTTTTACAAGTTGATTTCTAACGGATTTGAATAAGGTGCGCTGACATCCCAAAAATGGACAGCGGTTGAAGCGGAGTGTAGTCTAGAAAATATATTTAACACTACGAACAGCGAGTGAGTGTCATACTTAAAACACAACGCGATATTAGCCTATACCTAAGATATCCAAGTCTTCTGTTGGGCTAAATCGACCTGCAACTGTTTCGTGGCGAGCAGGAAAGCACTCAAAGATGGCATCTCTCAGGGGATGCTGTTGTACTCCGTGGCTTCGGACATTAATGATGGCCTTTTTCGTCCTGCTCCTGTGCAACAGGCTTGTGGCCCATGAGGAGGAGGAAGATCCCCTCAACGCTGAGGTATGTTTAGATATGTAGTTGTAGAATTGGTGTACAAGATACCGTGCAGCTATCTTTAGGCTCTCTCTGACTGCTTGACACTGCTGTCATCCCCAGGATTGAAGGCTATTTATGTTGTGGCAATATAATTATGTGTAATAGTACTTGTGGTCTATACAGTGAAAATCTTTTCCTCCTTTGGTCTAATATGATAGCCATATACGATCTAAGGAATTGACAAGTATACTGAATTGGTCCTTTGATGGAAAACCACACGTGTAGTTTGCTTGTAGCCCACACAGCTTCTCTGCACGGTTCTTGTCCTACCAGGATATATTAACTGGTACTAATCATCATCGTCATCATCATTCTGTCCTACCCAATTGCTGTACCAGTTTTACACATGCAAGTTTACGCTTGTATACATGCGTGAGTGTGAAAGTATAAGCCCTCCAGCTCTACTCAGTGGTCGTGCTATGTGTGCCTCCCCCTTCAGTACTTATCCAGGGAAACTTGTTCTCACTACACTTAGTATAGAATACAGTTATTGGTGTTGTTATATTCTCAAAGTCATTCAAATAGTCACTGTCTTCTCCTTGTTTTCAGTCAGCTGTTAACATTCTCCAAGACCCATATAGTTAGACCCTAAGATGCCTGTGTTTGTGTGAGAGAGAGCCGTATTCTCTGGTCCTGCTGTGGTTATCTAGCTTGCCAATAAGGAGGAGGTGCAATTCAGAGCTAGGAATGCCATCATACTAATGGAAGCCATCTGTCCTTTAAACTTCATGTCCTATTCACCTCCCTTTCCTATTGTATTTTTCTCCTTAAAACCCTTTTTCCTTTTGTCCTTTACTTTTGATCGGACATACATTTGTTTGAATTTCTCCCTCTTTCTCTCTACCTCTCTCCTTTTCACACACACATATACACATATCTCTTGCATACACTCTCACCCCTTCTCTCTGCTCTTTACAGTCATGGTTGCGGAGGTTTGGCTACCTGTCCCAGGCCAGCAGACAGATGTCCACTATGCAGTCGTCCCAGATTCTGTCCAAGGCCATTGGAGACATGCAGCGTTTCTATGGGCTGGAGGTTACTGGGGAGATGAACCCTGCCACGTTGATGTGAGTAGCAGTGTACTCTGTCGGTGTCTCTGTCCAATCTGCATTCCAGTCTTGTCTATCAGCCAGCCTATCTACCTGCCTGTCTGGCAGTCGTTGTGCCTTTTTGTCGATATATCTGGAGCACCTTTTACACAGAGATCCTGCAATATTGCCATAAAGAACATTCACCAGTACATCAGCTTTTCCTGTATATACTGAACCAACTAAAGCTGCTGTAGCAGTATCCTGCGTGTACTTTGAATACCGGAATCAGAGAAGCAACGTCAGTATAATTACAAGTGTGTGTAGCCAGCAATGCCTGTCGTCCTTGCTGCTTGTTTTCCTGTCTGTATGATAGCATACAGTAAAAATTTTCAACGTGCACTGTTTATGTCTGTCAGTTACATTAGTGAAAGATGAAAGACATTTTTCAGTCCATGTTACATCAAGCGCAATCAAACTATTGGTTCAGCATTTGTATCACAGTCTGTGTGTAAGTGGTTTATTGAATAAGTCAGTAAGACCCTAAATAAATCTCTGCTCGTGCCTCTTCCTGTGTCTGTTTCCTTTATGATTGCTCTCCTATTCTTCCACCCCTGTGTTGAGTGCTGTTTCTCTCCCCTCAGGGCCATGAAGAAGCCTCGCTGTGGTGTTCCTGACAGGCCCTCGGAGCAGCAGAGTGAAGCAGGGGCCAGGAGGAGGCGCTATGCCCTGACAGGACAGAGATGGGATAAGAGCCACCTCACATACAGGTACCAGTAGCGTCTGAGTGTATCTGTTACTTTCATGGTTGTTTGTGATTCTTCCATTCCTTGTTTGTCTATTTTTGTGTTTGTGCATTTGTGTGTGTGTCTGTGTGCTTAACATCACCCTACCTGTCCTTTCGTCTTTCCCCAAGTATAAAGAATCACACCCCCAGGCTGGGAGAGGAGCGGACCAAGGAGGCAATCCGCCAGGCCTTCAAGGTGTGGGCAGCAGCATCTCCCCTCACCTTCCAGGAGATTCCCTCCCAAGAGCTTCCCTCTCAGGGCTTCATCAACAGCAGCCAGGAGTACTTCGACATAATGCTACTCTTTGCCAATGGTTACCATGGAGACATGTCGCTTTTTGATGGTGAAGGGGGTTCGTTAGCTCATGCCTTCTATCCAGGCCCCGGGATGGGCGGAGACACACACTTCGATGCAGACGAACCTTGGACTCTGGATAACCATGACCCAGCAGGTTGGTTGGTACATTAGTAAACGACAAGGAAGTGTAGTTCCATTAACCTGCTTACTTAACTCTGACTGGATCCAGCCAAAGTTAAGTAAGCTAAACAGCTGACTTTTTTCTGTATATCTCTGTCCTCACATCCTGTTTTTCCCCTTGATTTGTCCCCATCCCATTTTCTCTTCCCTCCTTGTCGCGCTTTTCTTTTCTCACTTTCTTAACGCTCTGCCTCCCCTCCTCCAATCTTCTTGTCCTCCCACTCTTTCTCTCCCCTCCCTCTCTCTTCCCCAGGAATAGACCTCTTCCTGGTGGCGGTGCACGAGTTGGGCCATGCTCTGGGCCTGGAGCACTCTGACAGCCCCGCGGCCATCATGGCTCCTTTCTACCAGTACATGGACACTCGCAACTTTTCTTTGTCACAGGACGACATGGAGGGCATTCAGGATATATATGGTGAGGAGGAGCTTAGTCAGCCTTCAAACACTCAAGCACACACACATGAAAGCGCACACTCAAGCAAACACAAACATGCATGCATGCAAATGCACACAAACATGCATACACAGGCATATACGCACCCAACCATTGCACTGTGATGTATGCAATTGTAATACACTGCAAGTCTTCACAGTCTTCCACTGAGTGAATAGACACAATTATGACTTGACATAGAAGCCATTGTTTGTGTACCATGCTAGCTGTGGGTATCTGTGTAATTATTCACTTATGTGAATCACTTATGTGCAGAAATACTAGTGATAGACCAGTCTAGAGAGTCAATCATTGGATAGCATTCAATCATGATAACACAGAACATCTTATTTCAGTGACCAAAAACACACAAAATTATTCGTAGAAAACAAATGTCTGCACATTTTTGATGTCAATCAAATTGAGGAATAAGGTAAATGAAAACATTATATCCTTAGACACGCAATCTAAACATCTGCTCAACTGTAATGAAAGAGTCTGAGTAGTTGCAGAAAGTTATTTTGAATTTAGCCCAGGATGGCCCTCGGATCTTCATGCATTGTCTATATGGCCTCTAGTATTACATTATGCGAGAGTTGGTATGTGTTGCTATGGTATGAGCTGAGCCTGTGTGAGAGTTTCAGAGTGCTACGTCTGTTTTTCCTCTCCTAGCAACCAGCAGGGCTTCCTTCCCAACTGCTCACTCCAGCCCCATGGGCCCACTGCCACAGCTCAGAGTGGAAAATTAGACTTGTAACTCTCCCTGTGTGTGTGTGTGTGTGTGTGTGTGTGTGTGATAGAGAATGAAATTAATGAAAAAAGGGTGGATGCAGGAAAAGGAAACAGTTAGGTCAAAAGAAAGTAGCTATGTTTGAGGTTCCATGTCTGACATACATCATGCTAAAGCATCATATGGGATTCCACAGGCCCTCCCGACAATGTACCAACTGACGCTCCTCCCACCACCACTCCTGGCTCCTCCAATGATGACAAGCCCTTTACCAACCATCCCAACATAGCTCCCCAGGACCCCACCACCTCTGACATCCCCAACGACCAGCCCATTACCACAGATGCCTTGGACCCCACACCTCAAACAGAGCCTAGCCCCTCCCACACCCCTCAAGATCGCCCCATTCCCAGCACTGTGGCCCCCCAGCCTGAACCCATCACTCCCTACATTCGGGTGGAATTCCCCCCTCCACCCCCCAGGCCCCCCAAGCAACCTGATCACGTCCCTGATATCTGTGATGGGGACTTTGACACAGTTACCATGCTGAGAGGGGAGATGTTTGTCTTTAAGGTGAGAATGATAGTGAAGCAGATCAATTAAGATAGTACTGTTAAGATTAAGATAGTAATTAAGATACTATTGTATTGTTAAACTGTGCAGAGGCAGAAATGGATGCAAGGTAGCGATGGAATCAATCCTGGCCAGATCAGTCTGTTGAGTCCTAATCTCTGGACATTATTATAGCTATGACAGCAAGTTTGGAAACAATATGACATTTCTCCCCAGCTGAGAGTACATTTTTTCCATCAATGTCCTTTCATCGGTGGAAGTAGTAGTAATAGTAGTATAAGCAATAGTAGTAGTTTTAGTAGTAGTAGTAGTTTTTAATAATAGCTGTAGACTTCAGTAGTTGTTGCTGGATTAGCAGTATCACTAAAATTGATTGTAATAATAGTATTAATTGCAGTAGTAGTATTAGTAGGAATAATGGTAGAATTAGTAGAACCAAGAGGTTGACACTACAAGTTACAGTTTTAATATGTAGTCATGCTAACAGTGTTCTACTGCTGTCACTACTAACAGGGTCGTTGGTTCTGGCGGGTCAGGAGGAACCAGGTTCTGGACAACTACCCCATGCCCATTTCTGTGTTCTGGGTTGGACTGCCTCAAGATATTGATGCAGCATACGAACGCCATGATGGGAAGTTTGTCTTCTTCAAAGGTCTGTACTTTTAACGGCTTTGGAGACTGACAGGATGCACACACAAAGTGCACACAACCCTAGCAAGATTCATTTTAAGCGCAAGTATTTCAGATATCTGCGAGTTGATTTCTTGTGTTTTGCGATGTGCACAGGCTGTACCAGTGCAGCCAAGCAATTTCATTAATAACATCAGATTGTCCACACTGTGCTATCATTCATCTAAATATGCCCTCTGTCTCTTTAATAGTCTCCTTATATCCTCCAGCCAAATGATGTCACTGCTCAAACACTCTGAAACACAGGGAATATTAGAGGGGTGTGTGTCTGTGTGTGTGTTTTTGGGATGAATGAGGCCCCAGGGGCTTTGGCTTACTGGCTGACTGCAGCTGTCAGGTCTGCAACTCTGCAGGCAAGATGGAGGAATGAAGTATTGCATCAGCCTGTTTTCCAGATGCTGACTGTTAGAGTTTCACTTTGAGTTGAGGAAACCGAGGACAAAGGAAAGAAAGTAAGAGATGACAAGAATGAACTAATAATAACAAAAGTAGGACTCGATTTACAGAGATAGGGAACAGAGAGGGATGGAGAGTTTGGATGAACACATTTGGAGAACAAGAGTTGCATTTTTGAAGTGTAGCATTTCTAGTAAGTTTGACCATGTCGTTTTGCATGCTAACAACCCAGGGGAAAACTGCTTTATTTACTTGCTGTTCCACTTAAACAGTTTTGGGATTATCTGGCTCACTTCAGTTGAATAATCAATCAAGTATAATCCTATTTGTCCACACCATGTTTCACGTGTGGTAAATTAACTGCATCTTAAGTATTTTAAGGTATTTAAATAACCAACCCATACCCAAACATGGTGTAGTTTGTACCTATGATTAAGCTCAGTCTACTGTCTGGGTGACCAACAGTGTGCTTTGGCTGTGTAGGTGGAAAGTGGACTGGGTCAGTGTCAGAGTTAATCCAAATGTGTCAGGCAGGAATGGCGTCATTGGCGTCACACACATAAGGAAACTTGGAAGTAACTGTTTTTAAATCCCTGCTCTCACCTCCTCTGCTCTACTCCCCACTCCCTTCTCTCCCTTCCTCTTTTTTCCTGCTCCCTCATAGGAGATAAATACTGGGTGTTCCGCGAGGCAGATGTGTTGCCAGGTTACCCTCAGCCCCTGGAAGAGTATGGTAGGGGGGTCCCAGGCCACAGTATTGACACAGCCATCTGGTGGGAACCCAAAGGTTTCACCTACTTCTTCAGAGGAGACAGGTACACATGGACAGGCAAACCCAAGGAACCCTCCAATCTGAGTTTTTAGTAGAAAACCAAGCTAAATTCCTCCATTATCAGTACAATGCACAATTACATGTTACTAACAATAAACGTGTGTGCTAAATTAATCAATTGTTGTACAAATGTCCTACCCTATCTGTCTCCTCCTCATCTCTGTCTCCAGGTATTGGCGCTATGATGAGGAATTACGTGCAATCGAGTCAGGCTTCCCTAAACCAATCAGCCGCTGGGGCAATGTACCACCCTCTCCACGAGGAGCCTTCCTCAGTGACGATGGTGGTAAGTCTGACCCTGTGTGTTTTATTGGCTACTGGGATTAAAAGTATTATCTTCTTTTCCTCTCAACTTCCCTTCTCCTCCAACAGACTCAGGGTTAGGGTTATACTTGTTTACCTCCCTTTGTGATAGGATGGATGTTTTTGTATGACTCTGCACCTGTCACACCAATGTCATCTCGTGGACTTGACTTAGTTCTATAAATAGCACAAGGCTCCCCCCCAGGAAATTAGCATTAGTGAGTGAAGAGACTTGAAGTGACTAATATGTTTTGATTGTCATAGTCCACCCTCTAAGGCCACAAGGTGACTGTAGGAAAAACTGTAGTATTCTTTGCTGAGAGTAAACTTGCTCATTCTGTCTGTATTGGTACACTATCTTTGTTCTAGTTATACTCAATTGTATTAAAGCTACACTGTGACCTACATACTTTACTCATTTACAACCACAACTCACAAGGATGAAATGGCCAAAGCATATTGACTCTCACTCTTTCCTCAGTTGTTGAATTTTTCCCATGGGACATCAATACTGGAGTAAGGTGGAGAGAGATGTGTTTAATCTTAACTATAATTGAACAAAAATAGCTATAACTGGTTTAGATTCTGGACACATACTGAGCTGAAAATAAAGGCTTGTGGAAGCTGGTGAAGCTAAAAGAGGGAAGGGAGAGAAGAGGAGGACTATAGTGAATAGGAAAGGAGAGAGAAGGAGAGGAGGGGTTCGTTGACAAGAGGAGTGGAGTAGAGAGAAAACGAGGGGAGATGAGAAGGGGAGTAGAGTGGAAGGAGAGATGGAAAGAATACAATCTCTGATTTGTAGAAGCACCAGTCCCTCCCGGAAATGACACTCCTGGCAGAAATCCACCAGTGTTGGCTTGACTCCTACTCCCCCCCCCCTCCCATCCCCCCACTGCCATGCTCCCTAACTCTGATACTGCATACACAAGACAGGGGCATCTACAGGTCTTTGTTAAAGGTCGTATTTGGAAGTGTCATCCATTGTTCAAACTGTACAATGTAGATACTATGAGAGAAGCTCTGAAACACTCCAGAAGTAGAGTGAACCCTGACCCTAATCCTAACCCAAGCCCTAACCCTGACTTCACCCCTGACCAATACCCTATCTGTAACCACGACCCCAACACTAACAGTGATCCTCTTTTTCACTTCTCAGCGTACACCTATTTCTACAAAGACTCATTCTACTGGCGCTTTGACAATGTGAAGATGAAGGCAGACCCAGGCTACCCCCGCTCCATCCTCAAGGACTACATGGGTTGTCACAGTGCTACACACCCTGACCCCGACACACACACTGATACAGACACACACACAGACAAAGACACCCACACTGATGCGGGCACAGGCACAGACAAGGAGAGGAAATGGCCTAGCGTGAACCAGCCCCCCATTCCAACGGCTCCCAACCCAGATGGAGACAAGGACTCCGAAGCTGGCAGAGAGTATGATGAAGAAGAGGAAGACGAGCAGGAGAAGGATGTGAATGTAGTGGTGAGGTTAGCCGACAACGAGTCCAAGGTCATGACCTTGATCATGGTGACGGTGCCTCTCGTTCTGATCCTGGGGATTCTGATTTTGGTGTATGGCATCATCAACTCACTGCAGAAGAAGGAGACTCCCAGGCTGCTGGTTCATTGCAAGCGATCTCTACAGGACTGGGTCTGAGGATGTTGTTAGTAAACACACCCTCACAGTCAAATGCACATACTCGTACATTCAGTCACACAGTCAAATGTAAACACACACGCACACTACTAGACACATACACTTTTGTTGCATTGACTACACACACATCACAAAAAAACACAATCTTTCCCTGACCATGGTGCTTTAGCTGACCTTGACCCTGTTTAAAACAGACCATTTTGGTCTTTTGCACTTTTATGTCCAACATTTTTAATGTTTTATGGTTGTTTTTGTCACAGCTACAGTTTGTGTTTTTTACCCAAACTCGATCTAGGTCCTATTACTGTACCCAGAAACATAAAACCTTGTTGGTGTGGTCCAACCAGCATTTGAATGACTATGACTGAAACACATGCACGCTCACACACACTCATACACAGCTGTGTTCATATAACAAGAAGCCCCCCCCCAATCCCCTGCTGTGGTCCTCCCTACAGCCAAAACAGACAGGGCTCAACACGTGAAGGATCTATATGAATACTTTCTGTTAAGCCCCCAGAACAAGTTGAATAAAATGTAAGTGTTGTCATAACGGGAGGTAGAAGCAACGTCTCTGTGCATCCACAGTACTTATAAAAGTGTGCCTGGTGGAATGGAGGCTGGATCTGGTTTGCATTACACAGATGTTGTCCATTTAGTCATTTTGCGTGGAAGGGGCTGAAGAGGGGATGGGAGAGAGAGAGAGAGAGAGAAGGGAATGGTAGTCTGTCCAGTATTGACTTTTCCCGGAGTTACAAGTTCCTTCGTGCAGGGGTGGGGGGATTGAGGGAGGAAGGGTGAGGGGGAGTGGAGCAAAGGAGGAGGGGTGAGGGCTTTGCTGGCATTGTGCCTCGTGACCTAGATTGGTGAGCTCCGCTCCTATTTTTTAATGGTCATATTTTTGGGGGTTGTGAGAGGGCTGGCTGGAGAGGGGTCTATGGGACCTGCGCCCTCCCTTGCCCATTTCCATTCTGCTTCTCACTCTCTACTTTATGTCATTCTTTCAACCTTTCTCCCTTATTCATTCTCTTTGTTTGTTTCCCGTTGTCTAAAGGAAAGTATTAGAGCTGAAAATAAAACAATGACTTTATTTTTTATTACTGAGCAGTTAATCAGGGGTTGCGATAAAGTAGCTGGTGTCTGTGTGTTATTTGAATGTTTATAACTGTTTAAAAATGTTTTGTTGCTCTCCTTCAACAGAGCCCCTCCTATGGGCCTCCTGTTATTGCCAAGTCCCTTCTATCCCAAAGTGCTTCATTTTTCCTCGTGCACACACAGACGCACACAGATATAGTGAACTTGCCTTTGGTATAAATCATAATAGCATACATACACACAGGCCCAGCTTAATCTTATGAATACCTAGAGAACTATTGCCTTGATGTGTACAATTATGGGACCAATAAAGATCTTTAGCTACATGAGGGTTTTCCTCAGCAAAGCCACTATGCACATGTATAATTTACACAATGCCTGTGTATGGGTTTTGTATTGCCTGTATCATGTGTGCTGTTTGATCAATTGTTTATTTGAATAGATACTAATACAAAAATGACATTTTCTATGTTTTTTTGCCAAATAACTGTTTTTTTGTTTATTCCATTTAGATTGTTTTTGTACATTTGTGTTCGTACAGACACAGTGGAATGATGCATGCAGGGCATGTTCTGGAGAGCCTATACACAGATGTTACTGTAGAACTAACTTGTTGTTATAAATTCACAATAAAACCTGGGAGTTTATGTCTTTGTCACTGTTGCTGTAAAGGACACTGCCATGATTTCCATGAGACGTAATGGACATGCATGTTAAAAGTTAACCATATTAAGTACTGTACAGATTTTTGAATTGTATAGATGTAATTCTTAGTTTTTGTCAGCAGGGGGATGTCGTTATTGTGCATACAGTGTGGGTTAGGGAAAGGA
This sequence comes from Plecoglossus altivelis, assembly GCA_036571765.1. Classification (NCBI taxonomy): domain Eukaryota; kingdom Metazoa; phylum Chordata; class Actinopteri; order Osmeriformes; family Plecoglossidae; genus Plecoglossus; species Plecoglossus altivelis. The sequence continues at coordinate 6,408,719 of BROE01000003.1, read as the reverse complement.
GGGATGTGCATGAATGCTCCTCACGAATGTCTTACTGCCACAACAAATCAGGATTAGCTCCAATCTCACAGATTATCTATTTCAGGATTCAGCCCTTTCCTTGTCTTCTATTCTCTCTGTCTCTGTTTTTTCTCTCTTTTTTTGCAGTGTTTTTCTTACCATCTCTTTTACTGTCCCTTTTCATTCGTAAATTATTTTCATACTTCCTCACATTCATTTCGGATGAAATGAATTCTATTCTACTTGACTTCCTTTTGTCTATTGTCTATTTGTCTATTGTCCTAACTGTCCAATCAGTATGGAGGACAATATGGTTGCCAGGAGCCATATTGCGCCAACCTCTGGCACGAACCTGGAGGTTGTGTTGTCACTGATTTCCCAGCAGGCTAATCCCTCCTTAAAGCTACAGTAGGTAACATTATAAAATAATAAAATAAATCAGAGTGTTCATCAGAATTGTTGTACATCTTCCTCCCGCTCGAGTTTGACTGACGGTGGTCTCTTCAGATAAGCCTAGGATGGAGACCTGTCTTTCCGAAGGCTGGAACTGGATTTCTGAAACATGATTGACTGTAAACCAGCATGCTCCCCCAAACATAGACATTCCACTGTCACTGACAGTTTTTCTGTTTTGCTCAACAACTCTTAGGGTCTCCTTAGTTTAGATAACATACATTACATAACATAGCATCTGGGGAAGTTGTGGCCTTATGGTTAGGGAGTTGGGCTTGTAACCTGCAAGTTGCTGGCTTGATTCTCGCACCGGCAGGAATTGAAGGTGGGGATTGTGAACAAACAGCACTCTCTCTGCCTTTGATACCATGACTGAGGTGCCCTTGAGCAAGGCACCAAACCCCCAATTGCTTCCTGGGCACTGGAGCAATAGCTGCCCACTGCTCCAGGTTGGCGCATGCACACTCAGGTTCACTGTGTGCGTGCAGTTGCCCACTACTCACTGCTGTGTGTGCACTTGGATGGGTTAAATGCAGAGGTAAATTTCAAGTATGGGTCTCGATACTTGACAATACATCACTTCACTTCATGTTTGTGTGGACAAAACTTGTACCTTTAACTAATAATTGGATCTCATCAAGACCTTTCATATCTAGACAAAGCTAGGCAAGGCTAGTTGCATAGGCAAGTCTTAGCTAGGTTATGTAGGCAAGACTAGGAATGACAGGTAAACATTTTAGTTCATTGGGGCTGATCTTCCAACAACAGGTTTCTGAAACTGTTTACCTTAGAACTCCAATAAGAGGCAAAGGATACAGTTGACTCTCACTGGCAGGGTTTACTGCTACAGTTCAAATATTTATGAAACTCACAAAGCAGATACCCGTCACTGGAACTCATGGAACTTAAGAGCTGTTCTCACAGAAGCTCTCAGAACAGAATATCATGCTAGAAATAAACGTAATGTGTCCCTTTCCTTCTCCCTCTTGTTTCCCACTCTCCCTTTTAGATCTCTCTTAAAATGTGCATGTCCGGTTCCTGATACTGACACAGTGAACAACCATTCCTGCATTCTGGTTAATCACCCTCTGGCATGCTTCACCCTTCATGCACTATCCATTGATCCTAAATGCGTTAATTATCTTACTGGCCATCTCCCTCCCTTCCTCCCTACCACTGGCTACACAGGTGACTGTAGGGACAGCTTTTCATAGGCCAAACCAGGGTACCTCAACTTCAAGTCAGTTGCTTTGGGCAGGGATGTCTAGAAGAGGTATAAAAAAGGTATTGCCTGTATTAATTTTAACTAAAACACACACGCAAATAGCACAAATATACAAAGAGCAGAATGTTGAATTAAAAACAAAGCTTGCAAAACTGTTTGTGGTTGAGTTGTGTGTAGTGTGGAGTTGAGGTTCGTATAGTGTGTGGCTGAGGTGTGGTGTTTGGCTAAGGTGTGTGTGGTGTGGTATGTGCCTCAAGTCAGACCAGTGTTGTTCGGGCTCAGTGGGTTAGAGGAAGGCGTCCTTCAGGTCTTAATCCTGTTAGCTGAGGCTACCTTCATCCTAATCCCAGCAGAGCTCTTCTGGAGACCTCAGAACTGGATCCTCCCCCTCAGGTATGCTGCTCCACCAGTGAACCAACAGGTAAATATCACTCAAATCCATATTAAGCAGAGTAGATAATAATATATTATACTTTATGTGAGTGCATGCAGTCATGCTTGGTCAGGGCATACTGTACAGAATTTGAATGTTGGTATTTTAGTGACATACCTGGCTAGATCAAAGATTAGGTGTTGTCATTTTCTAATGTGTTGGTCGGCACCTTTTTAACAGACATATCTTAATCATGCCCATTTGTGCTTTGTGCTGCACTTTCCATGCCATTGACTTAATAATATTAATGTGATATAATGATATAATGAAAACATACTAAAAATGAAGGTTAGATAATTAAAAGGTTCTGATCTCTGGGCATCTGTGAAGCCCCCTCTAAGGTTCCAAGTAAAAAGGGCCTAAGATGATGGCCTCGATGAGGAATTTACATGTATTCAGTGTAGGTAAAAATGCTAGATGTTATTTCAAAACAAGCAATCAATCAAAGATATATATCTAAAGACTGACATCAGAAATCGAGAACGTATTCTCCTTTTGAAGTGATCCTCAGATTAAGAGGTCCTGTGGGCTGTTTAACCCTGGCCTCTATAGCTCTGCTCAGCCAGCTGAGGAGGGAACCAGATGGAGAAAGTGAGGCAGAAACTCACTGGTCACAGTATTTGGGTGGTCAGATTCAAGGAACGGTCTGTTATTACCAAGGATTTGCAATGCTCAGTTACTCTCAACAGACTCAATGGTTTACATCTGTGGATTGTTCCTCTGGCTTGGTCTCGATTTGATCATGGGAAACTTCAAGGGAAACTATAAAGTATTGAGGAATTTTCTCAGTTGTACGTAAAATTGTCTCCTACAGTGACACTCACATCCTGTAAAGCATCTTAGGAGTGTTCTGGGGCTGAGGTTGAGATCTAGCCTGTTTCCCACAACACCCGTATAGAGGAACGAAAGTTGGTTCAAGAAGCTCTACTACAAAGTACTGTAAGACAACCTGAAGGAATTTTGCATGCAAGCAGTGAACTACTGTTTACTGCGTGTGTTCATAGTCCTGTTCAACAGTCCTAAGTTAGACTGGGATCCTTTTCTCTGCCTGACGTGAACTCATCTCCTGCAATGCCACTCGTGTCCTGTAAAGTGTGCTATGGAGTTGGGATCTGGTCGACTTCCCTCTCCAGCCTCTTTCCTCTCCTCTTCTATCTTCATCTGGGGGGCCCCATTGTCCTATAGATGATTTCCCATCAGAGAGTAGAGTAAGGATCCAATGGGGATCTAACCAATGATCCCTCACTCATCAGATAAAGGTGTCTACCGGTTGACCCAGGAAGATCACTTTATCATTGATGTAAACAGTATTTTAGTGATCCAGGTCCCTATGACCCTATGATATTGTGAATCCTTTTATGATTATCCAGTTGTTACATTTGCCTTGCCAGATGAAAACAAGCTTTACATTATTTTTCTCTGGCCTTGGAAGAGGTGTATGTGGAAGGTGATTACAGGCAAATCAATTAACAACACCTCTTTACTTCATACCAAAGAGAATCCAGAAAGACAACACAGTGACATAGTTGTAGTTTTACCTGCAAATGGTCAGAATTAAAAGTAAGAAAAACATTTTGTCTTTGAGTGTTGTTGAAATTATTGTAGGGTAAGACCTGATTAAGACTGAAGTGTTTTTCATTTTCATTAAGATGGAAGATTGTTGGATCTTTTTCAGTTGTTTTCATTTGTTTTTGGAATAAGGCTTGTTGCTGGGTTCTGACATGTTTGTATGTGTATGTGCGTGTGACTCAGGATGTTCAATTGGATGGTAAAAGTGGTCCCTCAGCCCCCTGATGGCCCAGGCTCACTGGAAGAGGAAGTCCCCTATGCCCAACCTGCTGTAAGACACAACTATGACAATGATCGATTCAAATAATATCACCAAGTTAGGATCTAGTGTGATTGCATACTGCATCAGAGAAATGCAATCACTCTGTGATTGAATACTGCATCACACTGCATCACACTGCATCATACTGCATCACACTGCATCACACTGAGACCAAACAAATCGCTGTAGATCTCATATCCATCCCACTTTTATTGAATTCCACTATTTTGCTCAGCAAATACTTAATTTTCTACCTTTTGGACATCTTATACTCTCTCTTTTCTCTGTCTTTTCCCTTCTCTTTAGGAAAATAAATCATCAAAAGACGAAGATAAAAAAGGTGACACTGGTTCTTGTTCCGCTGCTCGGTGCACTTCATTGTGACACCATAACAACTGTCTTTCGATATAAACACATCCTGTTTTTATCTGTTTGCAGGAAAAGTCAAGGTAGTAAAAAACCATGATGAGGAGCAAACATCTGAAGAGAGCAGGTAAGCATCAAAGCGTGTGTGTTTGTGGCATTCTATCCTATTCTAACCTTTAATTTAGTGATCTCTTTTACACGTATCTCCCTACCCTCTCTCTCTCTTTCCCTGTTTTTTCCATACCCCTCCTAGTGGCCAGGGTAGGATGCTGACTTGGCTGTCCAATGGTTTCGCCAACACCCTCCCCCAGCCGACCAGCTCCCCCCGTCTCAGCAGAGGCAACTCTGATGCTAGGGTGAGTACACACAGTGGTGGGGGTTCAATGGTTCCCCATATGTACAACCAACCTTACTGTGCGGAGGGAATGTGGGTTTTATATGCAACCTCAAGTAATCAAGCACTACTCTCCTTAAGTGAAATGGGATTCTATCTTTCTCTCATTATTTTCCTGTCTTTTTGTTCTTCCATCTGTCAGTCAATGAATGGAGAGGAGGTGGAAAGGTATGGAAAACACATTTGAGTTCATGTTTTTCTAATTGCCATTTCTTTTAAGGGGAACCTGCTTCAGTATATAATCCACTCCCCTCCCTTTTTTCCCTCCCTCACCCCCTCCCCCCTCGCTCCAGTAATGGTGTGATAGGGTGGATTGCTCAGGGTCTAGGGAAGTTGGTGCCCCAACCAGATGAAAAATACAAAGAAAATAATAGTTATAACCCTGATGATGTCACAGAGGTGAGATATTTCACCTCACCTCTTACCCACTCCTTTGTTTGACTGTAAACTATAGAGTAGACTGTCATTTGTAGTGTTTTTTCCCAGTTGTTAATGTTGTTGTTGTCAATATCATTGCTAAAATCTGAGCAACTGATTTAATTGTACAAAGAACAGACAACAAACTGTGTAAATGATAGTGCTGACATAAAAAAGAAGACAAATATTTCAAACCTCAATCTCTTGGTGCCTAACATGCACAATATTATATATGGTTACATGTTATAGTTGATTAAATATTTGCTAACATAAATAAAAGTCAAGTTGTCACACCATGGTCCTCACTTGAGCCACGCCCTGGCACTAGTCGCATGATTAGAGGAGACGTGAAAGGATGAAAAGTGATACCAGATTTACCCTTGTTTGCCAGTCACCGTGCCTCAGAGAGAGCTGGGACTCATGATACTTACTTAATACCTGGAGAGAAGCTTTCAGGCTTTATCACTAATCATCTAGCAAGAAAATCCTGATCCTCAGCCTAGCCAGGCAATGCCTGCTGCTGCTTCACCATCAAAAACATCCCAGGCTGCCATTTTAGACTTTAAAACCACGAGTGGAAGCTTTTTAAAAGTCTTAAGACAGGGACTTAATTCCATTCACTGTAGCATAAAATGTTCGATTTCACTTTGATTTCACAAAGTTATTTTACAGATTTTCCTTTTCAAGTCCTACTCTTCCCTCAGAGACGTTAGAGCATCAGCAGATAGTTTGATGTGACTCTCGTTCAGGTTTCAGACGCAAGCAGGGTGGAGGAGTGTATCGCAGAGCCGTGTGTAAGTACAGCAACGCTGTCGCTCTGGACTGGACACACACACACACCGCCTGTGTCTGAGTGGCCATATGCCTCCCTTCTTTCATTTTCCAAACCAGCAGCACCATGCCTAATGGAATATTGTATTAAAACTGATTGGTGGGCTAGTCTGGACATTGAAGTCGATCCAAACTGTTCAACATATCCCAACCAATTATGAAGAAGCTTTTGTTCTATGATTAACTTTAAAGTTTCAGGGAAAACCTATCAATATGATTATATTTTTATTGATGGTGGAGGCCAATGATGGTGACCTTGAGAAGGGAAGGACATTTGCTTGTGCTTAATTGGTGGGATCTCTTCCTTGTATTTGCTCTCAGATGTAAAATCGTATAGATAAAATGTTGTTTATTCACATCTGTAAAATCCTATAAATTCCCCATTTTGTTCAGTACAACCTAATCTTGTAGAGGAAAAACATGTTAAATAGCTAAATAAATACACAATTTGTGTAAGAGAAACATAATTTTTTATACTGCTATGTAAAATTATAATTAATAATATGCAACATAATACACCTTCATAAATACAGATAATTTAAAATGGCACTGGAGCCCTTAAATAGAATAGTGTTAAATAGCAACCAATTACCAATACTAACTATAATGTTAATCCATTACATAGTTATATGATGACAAAACATTGCTTTAAAAAATATCTTCTTTAAGTATCAAACCAGATTCATTTTAGAGTGTGATTCAAATAATGATGTCTTCTGTCTCCTGTCAATAGGTGTACCTCGCAAGCGAATTGCCAGGTATAAATATCCCCAAAAAATACATTTGAAAACATGGTCTTTTTTTACTCTATCATTTCAATTTACTGTCTATAACCACAGTATGGCCTGGGTCATTGCTCAGGTGGTGACAGACTTCTGTTTCGTTGGTTATTCAGATGCGGAGCCCCTCCCCCATATACCTGTGGTGGAGGTTTTGTCAGAGGATGAGGAGGGGGACAGTGTCCCCCAGTTTCCCCCCAAGTGAGCCATAAACACACTTTGTCTTGTTGTTCATTATTGTATCTCTTCTCACTCATAAATTTTTCCTTTCCCCCTGCTTTATGCCTACCCGTAGGATGGTTGACTGGCTGAAGAATGCAATGCCCCACCCAGTGTTGGTTCCAGGCCCAGGCTGTAACGAAGGCCCGCAGAGCCACAGATCTTCACTAGACAAACGTATGCAGCTCCATGCAGCCTTTGGGGACCACTAAAAAGTCACAGACGTGTTAAATTTTGGCCAATTAAATGTGGATTTCAGTTTTTCTCTGTCTGTCTGTCTGTCTGTCTCTCCCCCCTCTCTCATTCTCTGATCCTCTCTTTCTTTCTCTCCTTCTTTCTCCCTTGTCTTTCTCTCAGTTCTGTCGCCTCCACCTGAATCCCTGAGTGGAGCAGAGGACGACTCCAAGAGCTCCAAGTACGTCTCACATGTAGAGGACTGTATCTGTCACTTTGTCTGCACCATGTCCAGTCAGATACTTATTTCATTTTCTGTGTGTCCTCCAGAGTGGTGGGCTGGTTTGTCCATGGACTAGGCCTCAGAATGCCCCAGCCTGTACTGAAAACCAGAGATGACGCTGGGGTGAGTGCATGTTTGTTTGTGTGTGTTGTACTTATTGTACTCCATTTGATGAACTCATTTTTGTATTCAAAATTATCGAACATTGATTGCTTGCTGTGACTTTAGCTGAGATTCATCTTTTTTACTACTAGGCAGCAGCTGAGATTCTACAAACTGGTAAGTGAGGTACTTTTATCTTGTCCAACAGCCTTGCTGCTTTATTTTTTCCTTGCCGTTGGTTTTATCATCACAAATACCACTGTGTAATTCAAGAACAATATCCATCAACTTTCTAAACAAACTAAAAGCAATTTATACTCTTACCAAGTAAAGAATCAGAAAATACTTAACCATAAACTCATCATCAATGCATCAATCCGTTTTCCATTAGTAGTGTTCGTTGTGCACATCCTAGCTGCATCTTTCATTTTAAATCCATGTGAAGGTGAATTACTAATATGGTGTTTTTTTGTTTTGTAGTGGAATACACTTTTAAGACTGCACTCCCCTACAGGGATAGAGAGCTAAGACAGACGCTAACACAGTCTATCTTCTCCTTGTGTTTCAGGGGGGAAGGCGTTGAGAGCCCCTTAAACAAAAGGAGAAAGAAGACTGAGGAACAGTCTGTCTGACAGAGACAGATACACACAGACAGACAGACAGACAGACAGACAGACAGGCAGGCAGGCAGGCAGGCAGGCAGGCAGGCAGGCTGCGCGGCAGGCAGGCAGGCAGGCAGGCAGGCAGGTAGGCAAACTTAAAGGGACAGACAGACAGACCGAAAGACAGACAGACAAATCTACCAATACAGACAGACAGTTAAAACCATAATGACAGAGAGGTCCTTCCAATTGGAGACTTATAGTGAGAGAAAGTGAGTGAGAGCAAGCTGCAGCCGATCACAGATGCAGACTATGGAGAGACTGAGACACACAGAAAGACCAACTTACCAAAATGAAGAACCAAAAGACTCACTCATATAGTAACATTACAGAAGATAAAAAAGAAAATTTGGGAAGCTCAACAGAGCTTTCAGGCAGCTGTGTGACAACAAGTTTCATGTGTACCTTACTCTTTATGATAATAATTGCTGTACTTTGTTTGTATATATTTTAGTGAATGTGAAGGGTATGAACACTGGTGTTGGATTTTAACGACTGTTCTTTAGTTAAGGTAGCAAGTCTCATCACATGTAGTGAAGATGTTCTGTGTTTGTTTTGAAGACTTGAGATTATGAAACTGTTCTCGAACCAGTGGTCTTTGTGATGATCATTTTGCACATGTACGCTAAACCATGTAGAAATGTTAGGAGGCAGTGTTACTCATTGAGCTATTTAATTGGGTGCTTCCTTGAATGACAGGCAATGCTAGATGAAGTAACACAATCAGGGTATATAACAATGTAGTTTCTGCTTCATGACATTCTTCAATGTCATAAAACTGATTTGTTGTGTTATGTAACCATAGAATCAATCAAAAGGTTATAAAATCATATCAAAGGTTATTACAGCATTAAAACAACTCATCAAAATAACATACGAGTTGACTAGTAAATAAATAGGTCAATTTTGCCCTTGTGGCCTCTGCATATTGCCTTGACCTCTGAATGTGGCTTAAATGTTACTTCTGACAAATTAAATTTGATTGACTTTACTCTGCAACCAGTATTGTCATAGTTCCTTCTGAAAAACATTTGACTAACCCTGTCAATGCTGTCAATTTACTTGAAAATATGCCTAAATATAAACTCATTGTGAAATTCTGTTAAAAGAATAAAGATATGATGTCTATAACAACTTTGTGTGCTGCATCTGCCAATTACCCAGAAGACAAAATGTAGTCGATAGCTGATTTTCAATGCTATTGTTTATAGTGGAGGACATGTAAAGGTTTTTCTCCCTTTAAGGCTTGATATCAATAAATGGTGACCCTATTTTATTTGAACTATTAAATTGCTCTCATTGGGTCAGAGCAACCAAAGTATATTGCTTTGGATTTTTTTTTATTTTTAAGAGGATATTGTTGTTATGTTAATGTTGTATCCATCTCACTTATATCTGATGCCACAGGATGATAATAGTGACCCTGTCTAGACAGAAGTGGCCTACAAGTATGGTACAATCCTGCTGCTTTCCCTTTCACAGTTCCATCTCAACCCAAACCTTCAGACCTGGTTGTGGAGGAAATTGACTCTGATTGGGAGGCTGAGACCCAGGAAGTACCATCAAAGATTGTTACTTCGCCACCAAAATCACCAGAACCAGAACCGGTCCAAACAGCACAACCTGTCCAGCCTGAGATGATAGAGCAGGCTGTACAAACCCAGGTCGAGACCGTGGTCCAGGTCCAGACGGACACACAGGGGCTGTACATCCCAGAAGCAACGCAAACGCCGCAGGAGGATGCTGAAACCCAGACGGACAGATGGACACCCATGATCGAAAACATAAGGAGGGAGGCTGAGGGTGTTGTCATGGCCAACATGGAGGAACGGTGAGGAGGGGAAGAAGTGGGGTTCCTTACTACCTTTTGGAAATCTTTTGGACTTGGCTCTAGCCCGACTAACTCTTTGAACCACCTCTACTACATTTAATATACATCCCATTTTCTTTTTCCTTCATGAAAGTCAATGCAGGGATGTTTGAAGATGACACCATGCTGGTGTCTGTCTCCTTTGAGCAGGCTGATGCAGGAGCGTCTGGAGATGGTGCGGATGGCGGAGGAGGTAGCTAGACACACAGCAGAGATGGCCATCAGGCAGATGGCAGAAGGACAGTCCATACGACTATCTTTACAGAGTCAGGAGCCACTGGAGGATAATGCAGAGGACCCAGAGTAAGTTGTGTACAGTATACGCGTGTGTGTGTTTTGGTGAGTGTTTGTGTTTATCTCATCGTGTGTTTACCATCCGTTTCTAAACAGGTTACACGTGCTGGAGGAAGAGGAGAGTGACATGGAATGTAAAATGACAATGTAAAACTCTGATTATGGTGACTAGAACAACTCGCCCAAAGGCATTTCTACTTTTCCTCCTTTCTCCTCTTCCCTCTCTCTTCCTCCCCCAACCCCAGCCTGACTATCCTTCCTCTTGCGCTTGACTATGGCCTTGGCCTTGGCCACTTGGTCAAACCATCACACAATTATGGATGTTGCTTCTAGTGTCTGATTGTACCTCTGGTTGCAATTTACTACAGCAAGCCTGGATCATTCGAGATTTACCTTAATCGGTGTCTAAGGGCAATTTTCGATTATGCACAGAGTGGCAGTTGATGCACAGGACACTTCAACTTTAACTTTAACACTTTAAGTCCATCCTGTGTTTGAATTGTCGGTCTACTAGGCAACCACACATAAAACTTTTTATCTCAACAAAATTGTTCAGATCAAATGTTTTATACTTAATAGACAATATATCAATTGTAGTTGTATATATTTCTATAAATGTTGTGGAGAGAGTTAACGATGCTGCGTGCAGTTATCCACAGGGGAAACTAGTGGCTGTTGACAACCACAGCGTTTCCGCCCTCTAGAGGATGTATTTCTGCCCCCGCCGCCTAAGCATCATTTCACCGTCATGGCAACAGAATCGCTAAGCTTGGCAACAGTGTCCCCTCTCAACGGTTACCCCAGTAACGGTTCGCGGCTTATTTTGCGTTCTCTTTTTAAGTGGGTATAGAATGGCGCAGGTCCTTGGTGTTAACGAGCGGATGCGACAAAAATATTATTTGCTCATAACCTGAACGTCAAAATCTTTGTCAACGAGTTTCTGCCAACATCTTTTAAATATATTTGTGGAAATATAACCTTGGAAATTATAACTGATTGGCCGTTTATTTTATGCCCAAGTGAGTATATATCCTTACCGGCGATTGTTCTGATGTCCCGTTACTTGTGTAACGTTAACCGATATTCAACATTCGCTTTCATTAGCCTTGATTAGCCTTTTTGTCGGTGGAAGTAGCCGGACACATTAGACTGGACTAATACGTAGTGGTTGCTACTAGTAGAGAGTTTATTCGAGCATTAAGTGTGTTTTTACAGTTAAGCAATTTGGAGTATATAAAGATCAAGTTTGTGTATCCTGTGTGTGAAGGAGGTAGTGGAGGTGTGTGTTTTGTCTGCTGTAGTTTTTGTTTCCTTTTCATTAGCCTGTAGCCACTCTGCCCTTAAAGATGCAAGGTGTGGTTTGGAGAGGACAGGCATCCCTAACCACCCCTGTCTACTGTTAACTATCTCAATCTACCACTAATTGATACTATCGATACTACACCCTATGTACTTTTATCTCCTGCTGACTACATCAAACCATCCTTAACTACTGATAATTGCCTCTATCTACCCCTCAGATGTCAGGTGTGCCCAGTTTCAGATGAACCTGCTGAGGCATCGGACCCAATTCAAGAATCTTGCAGATTAGCGCAGCCCGTTGAAGAACCAGATCCTGAAGAGGAACCAGACCCATCTCACCCTCCTCCAGAGGACACTCCACTGGGACCAGATTCAGAACCAGAACCGGTGCCCATTACCAAGCAACCGCAGAGAGCAGAGGTCACAGTTTTAGTCAACGTTGGGGCCAAGGTATTGTGATGATCGCAGAAATTCATGTTTACAGTGTGTGTTTTCACATTTTCCTGTCTGTCACTCAACAAGAGGTAAAATACAAATATAGGAATCATATTTTATTAATATAATATAGACTTATGGGGGTGGGGGGGATGGTAGCATGCAATCTCTATATCTGCAGTAAAATATTGAGCAATGCCCATCCCTGCAGGTATACACTCTGTATCTTTCCTGTCTCTGCTCTTGGAATAACCCTTGATCAAACTCTAAAAACTATTGCTGATTCTACAGCACTCAGACTGATAGACATAGTTTCCGCTACACACTAAACTGCTCTCTGCTGCACCCCCACTGTTCAGGAGGAGCATGAGCCGGAGACTGCAGATCAGGGCTGTGGGGGTACGTGGCATTTATTATCTTCATAAATGATGTGTTGGTCATGTGTTCGTTTATGGTCATAGAATTGCCTATACATCCCTTGTTCCATCCTGTATCACTGGACCAGCCTTAGGATTTCTGTTTAAAATTAAATGAAACTGATGGCTATGAGGATTGTTGTGATGAACCTATTCGGGTCAGTGGATGCTGACAACCATGTTAAGGATTGTGCGGATGTTTGAGCACCAGTGTATTCTACATTGGGGAATTCTCAATATTATCCTATGTCTCATAATGTCACCTGAACATTTTTCCTTCTGAACAGATATTTTTGAAACGCTTGAGTTCCCCTTTGCCAGCATTCCTTTCCTGCCTGAACCATTGTGTGTTTTACAGCCTGCCTGCTTTCTTCCCCAGCCCCTGCCAGGTGCGATGCAGTAACGAGTTGTCTCATGTCTGTCCCTCATGGTCCTGAGTGCCTGGACAGCATCAAATCCGCACTGAAGGAAAAAAACATTACCCTCCCCAAAGTTCCCCCTATGTCCCAGTTTCCTACCCAGCTTTCCCAGATCACCCAGCAGATCCCTTCCCTCCCCCCGGAGCTCAAGGAGGAGTACACCCACATTGGCCAAAGGTTCACCCGCTACCCACGGGAGCTGTACGAGGAGATCACCCTGCAGCTCAACCAGCTCAACCAGCAGTACCCGGGCCTCAGCCGACCCCTGCAGGTCCTGCCCCAGCAGCTCTCCAGCCTACCCCAGCAGTTCTCCAGCCTGCCCCAGCACCTGACCCAGTTGCCCCAGCAGATCTATCAGCTCCCGGAAAGGGCCCAACAGTACTACCTCAACGTCCAGAACCGCCTCAACAGCCTTAAGCCTCAAGATGCCTAAACCGCAGCAGAACCCCGGACAGAACAAGATCCAAAGCCTCGAACTGGACCTCCTAGTCCGACACTCCCCCCTGCCTCCTCACCCGTGCCGCACTCCATCCCCCTCCTCCCCCGTTTCTGGCTTGGAACTGCCCAACGTGCCCTACTACCCCCGCCTGCCTCCTATCAGCCCCCCTGCTCTCTCTGGCCTCTCCAACCCTGCCTTCCACATTGAGGACGACTTTGGCTCTGCCGGCCCACGGCCTGCAGGTGAAGCTATGGTGGCAGTTTCTGTGTTGGAGAGGGTCGGTTTGAGCAGGTTACGGTGACAGTGGCTATTCCTCTTCAAGGCTTGTTTGTTTTGCAGCTTCAGATAAGTGTTTTTATACTGCTAATTGGCTTTGTTTTGATGAGCGATGCATTCACAATGCCAATTAAAATTTCCACTGAGCCAGTGGAGTTTAAATATTAACAATACGTTGACTGATCACATTGCTCAATGCCTTCCTCTCCAACACATTCAATGTTCCCTATGGTCTCTATCTAGCTGTGCTTTGGTGTACTGTTGTTTCTCTGGCGTCCTGTGCTTTACTGCGGTGTCTGTTGTGTTTATACTATGGTGTCTGTTATGGCTATACTACGATGTCTGTTGTTTATATACTGTGGTCTCTGGTGTCTGCAGTGCTCTGTGGCCACTATGATATCTTTGGTGTGCTATGGTATACTGTGGTGTTCGTGGCGCTCCTTTTAGAGGGCTCTGTGCTTCAGCATGGGTTGTAGTTGTTGCCAATCCAATAATCTGTTTTGTATGTTTTGTATGTATGTGTTTTTTGTCCACTCTTTTTGCTCTTCATTCTGTATGTAGCTTCAAACAAAAGTCGGTGTTATGACTATCACTCTCTAGGTCTGACTGTTGTCTCTCTAGGTGTAATGGTAGTTGTGCGTAGACAGGAGTATCCTAGAAAGCTTTTGGTCTGTGTTCCACTGCATAGAGCAGTGTAGATGACCTGGAGTGTATTTGGCCTACCAGCATTTTTACATACTCCCCCAGAGGACAGAAGCCCTTGTCTTGTCTTGTCTTGACCATGTAGAAACCTTTTGTGGTCAATAGAGAGCGACATTCCAAACTCTCAAGTATCTAAACTAGTACCTAGAACAATTTTCCATTTATCTGTTCTTGCCTGTGGAAGAACCAAATTTCTTAGGAGCTCTTTATGATCCTACCTTCTCATTCAATACCTCCATTACAAAGCGTTCTTGAAAGATTTTCAAAGATTTCCTTCCACAAGGCACACCAAAGAACCCTGTATCATCCTCTGCCCCACACAATTTTAGTCTTCTAGTGGAGTTCTTGTGATTCGTATTACAAGGAGTCGCCACTCCTCCGTGAGCTGTGTGGACTCACCATGTCTATGCGTCCCTTTCTAGAAAGTTCCAGACTAAGCCCTCACCCAGCCGTCAATGTGGAGGATGTGGACTCCGACCGCGAGCTGGGAGGAGGAGGAGACGAAGAGGGAGGAGTTGTCCACCAGCGGCACATCCCCCAGATTCTCACCCCCCAGGACCCCAATCTCAAGACCCTCACCGTTCCTGTAGCCATCAAGGCTGGGCGCCCAAGGTGAGTCCACTCTCACTGCTCGTACACAGGTCAGCTCTGAAATTCAATCCAGTACTGCTTTCAAATAGATCTACATTTTAGATTGTGCTAAGATTTCATTCATAAAGTAGACATTTTTATCCAAACCTACTTAATTGTCTTTTTTACAGTGTCACAGCAGGTTCCACAGACGCCCATAGATTAGCTATAACCAATCTTAACGACCTAGAAATAGTGTACAATGCAGCTTCTAGTGTGTTGATGTTAGGACTAATGTCTGCATATCGTATACATATGAAACCTAAATGAAATTGCATCATCATTAGCAATATTGCTTTAGGAAATGGATTTGAATTTATCTCTCTGTGTGATTTTTTATCTCCAACATTGCATTGTCCCATTCAGCAAATCTGCAGATAAAGAGTAAGAATGAAGCATTGATGTTAGATTAGATCTTAGACCCTGACTGTGTCCTTAATTGCATATATTTACTCTTTAGTTTAAATTGGTACAGCAGCTGGCAGGACAAATTACATTCTGTCACATTCAGAGTGCATACAATACCTGTTAAGAACGTACAGAACTGCTTCACTATATAAATGTCATTATACATGAACTTGCACAGATGCCAAATGCTACCACTAGTACTAGGAAAACCTGGTATTTTCAGCGTACCACATTTGACATGCTTTGTCTTAGAAACTTTACTACCATGCTAAATAGTATGGTAGGTTGGGTGTTGGGAACAGTTCAAGGTGCGGTTTTACAATCAATAACAAAATGCAATTGAGAACGCAGCCAGTTTCCTGTGTACTGTGAGCTTTTCTGTCTCCATTGTCATCTCCAATGTCTCTCCTGCAAATCCTACTGTTCGTTGTATGTAAAGCATGCTACTTCCTCATGACACCATTCAATGTTTCTGCAAGGAATAGGCAGCTTCAAGTACAAATGCGGTTTGCAGGAGCAAAAGGAGACATTTTGATCGAAGCATAAGTTTTTTCTAGGTCTTTACATAACAGCGGTTATGGTATTTGACTCGTCCCTCTTTGTCTTGTCCTTGGTCCTGTGTTTTTATTTGCTGTGCGCTGGGCTGTGCTTTGTCGTGCTGCTTTCTGCTTTTTTCCATGTTCCTTTGAGATTGTATTTCAGCTCCAATGGCTATAATAGCTGTAATTAGATGTAGAGCAAAAGACAGCAGAAGGATGATCTGGACCTTGCATCTTCATTTTAGAACCATTTATCTTTCCTGGCAGGATGATCTGATTTAACCATGTCAAACATAGTTATCTTGAGGGACACTCAGTCAGGTATAAATAGAAAATGGTCTCTGCTGTGTGTATCTTTAGTGTTCACCTAAACCTCAGTGTTCACCTAAACTATGTAATTAAGTGTAATATGTTCTCTTTCTCTCTGTTCTGACTACAAACACACATGCACACACACACACCACACACACACACACACACACACACACACATACACACACACACACACATCTGTTCATTTAGAGTGAAGAAACCAAGGACTATATGGACCCAGATGTAAGATACTCAATATTGCATGGTCCAGGATTCACTTCATCACTTTTTCTCACCCATCCCCCGTATTCCCCATGTACCCCATGAACATGTCCGCCCAAAGATATAGTATTTGCTTTTCAATTTTAGACATAAGAATTCTTGGGAACGCCTATTACTTTATACTGGAGTTCAGTTCCAAGGTCAACATCTGACATTTCAATCCAATCCATTCCACTCCAGTTCATTCAATCCATCTCATTCCAAACAAACTGTCACTTCATTGTCCAGCACAAGACAACTTCATTCATGTGGTGTACTGCACACACATGCCAAACATGCATACTGTATGTACTATTTTGGCATGAAAAGGTTAGGAGGGGGGCTTCTCTTATGTGTTTATTTAGCTGATACTTTATCCAAAGCAAACTTCAGGAGATGTTCATATCTCTTGATCCACAGTACATGACAATACTCAATGTAAGACTGTATGTGTGCGTGTGTGTGTCTATCCAGAAGGCACATATACTCGCAAAGTGAGGAAGAGGATGATGATGAAGAACTAGAGACCGCCGTTCGAGCATGGCCGAGCCAATCCAGTATAGTCAGCGGAGACGACGGGTGAATTCAGTTTTAAAAACCTACGCCATAGCATTCAGTAAGGTTTTTCTCAGTCAGGTGTGTTTTAACAGGTATGTGTGTACGTCTGCACTGCAAACGTGCATGTGTGTGTGTGTGTGTGTGTGTGTGTGTATGTAGACTGCGGGAGCGTCCAGCCTCATCAGCCAGCCAGGCCAGTGCTGTAGTGAATGAGCGTCTGCAGGAACTGGTGAAAATGTTTAAGGAGCGGACTGAGAGAGCCAAGGAGAAACTCATCGACCCAGATGATTCTGATGATGACAGCCCCACCCCATGTGCGTGAGATACACACACAGAAATACACATCTCTAACTAACATGTATGGTTGGGTATCGAGAACCGGTTCCATGTTTAAATCTGAATCCAACTTTCCAAGAACCATGGATTCGATGAGACGTACATTTTGATTCCTCATTTCGGTTCTTAACTTACTACAACCCTTTTGTGGTATTTTTCCGTTCATGAAATTGCTAATTTGCAAACAGTTGAGTTGAGACTTTCACATGGCTACAGGCTGATTTGTTGACCTTGCACCTAAAAGATTATTTTTGCTGTTCAGGATGAGACTTCAGGATAAGATAAGATAATTTACCTACAAAGGCGATTGAATAAATAGGCTACAGAAGGCACGACATTTTTAGTTTTTCACACGATATCAAATAATATTCTCCTGTTTCTATTTGGACATCAGAATCAGATTCTCGTTCAACTAGAATCACTAGCTAAGAGAGCATTGGGCAATATTCTAAAATTGTTCTCTTCATAATATCATTTTGGAGAAGCAAGAACCCAGAACCAAGATTCAATAAGAACCGTATTCTAAACCTGAATCGTAAACACAGTTGATCAAACTGAAACAATACCCAACCCTACTGACATTGCACTCCACAAACTCATTCAATTGCAGAAGCTCCTGACAGATGCTAGCCACCTAGGGGTGGACTTGGGTAAATGCAGCCTGTGGCTGTAGGCTATTGTGAAGGGTGTCCACTACCTTCTATTTCCAGGTACTAACACCCAGCCACACCCACAGCTGGAAGCCCGGCCTCACCCCCAGGTGAGCAGCATCACTGCCTCCCTAGGACTGACCGTCTCTGACCTTCCACTCTTCCTTTCACCCAACCGTTAACATTTGACCTCTCTGACTTCTGGTTGACAGCACCAGCGCCCACCGCTCCAGCTCCTCCTCCTGCACCTCCAAAGGAGCCGCAGGAGGAGGAGGGCGAAGCGCCCTCTGATGGTCCTGGGCAGGAGGAGCACCCTGGAGCTGGGCTCTGCTGCAAGGTGACCGCTCCTCGAAGGCTACGATCCCTGCTACAGTATCGCCTCCCTGCTAGCATCGACCCCTTCACCAGTGAGACCCCTGCCCTCCCGTCCGTCCGTCCTTTCCTCTCCTCTCCTCTCTCCTCTCCTCTCCCCTCCCCATTCCCTTCCTTCTCCTATCTCCTCCCCATCCCCTCCCTTCTCTCCCCTCCCCATCCCCTTCCCCCTCCTCTCCTCTCCCCATCCCCTTCCCCCTCCTCTCCCCTCCCCATTCCTTTCCTTCTCCTATCCCCTCCCCATCCCCTTCCCTCCTCTCTCCTCTTCTCTTCTCTCCTATCCCTCTATCCCCATCTCATCCTCTCCCCTCTCTTTCCCTCTCCTCTCCTTCTAAGCATTTGCAGATCCTGGTGCAGATCTGTTTAAGTGAGACCTAGCTGCATTCATTTACTTGGAGTTAAACATCATAACTTTCTCCCCTTCCCCCATCCACCCCCACACCCTTCCCCCCCAAGACCTGGTGTACGTGCTGTGGCTGTTCTTCGTCACCTTGGCCTGGAACTGGAACATCTGGCTGATCCCAGTGCGCTGTGCGTTCCCATACCAGACTCCGAGTAACATCCACATGTGGCTGACCATGGACTACCTGTGTGACCTGATCTACATCCTGGACATGCTGCTCTTCAAGCCACGATTGCAGTTCATACACTGCGGGGACATTGTGGTGAGAACACGCTACATGACCAGAGATTTGATGCCTCCCGGAACTAGACCTAAATCAACCTCAATCTAGCAGAAGCTTTTGTCCAAAGCAGCGTACATTGAGCGGATTTAAACCTGCAACTTCTTAATCTGTAGACACTTGTTCACTGGTGAGCTAACACTCACAACACAAAATGAGCCTCCAAGAGTGGAATTAAAGGGGTAGGCAAAGAACATTTTTTGGGACATCAATAATGTTTGTATTTGTAACTTTTCTCCTACAGACTGACCAGAAGGAGATGAAAAAAAACTACATGAAGACCATGAGGTTCAAGGTAGAATACTGCCGGTTGTACTCTTGTTGGGCTGCATAAGCAGTGCTGAGTAGCAAAGAAGAGCAGTGTGTGCATGTGTGTGTGAGCGTGCGTGTGTATGTGTGTTTGTGTATGATAACTGTGTTTTTCTGTATTCCAGTTGGATGTGGCCAGTCTTCTTCCTCTAGAGTTGTTCTACTTCAAAATAGGGATAAACCCTATCCTCCGTTTCCCACGACTCCTAAAGGCAAGGCTCTCTTTGGTCATCCGAAACCTAAACACCTTGATACCAGTAGGAATGTCTCTTAGGTAACTCATCTCCCTGTCGTTGCCATACCTCTCCAGATCATGTCTTTTTTCGAGTTCAACGAGCGTCTGGAGGCCATCCTGACCAAAGCCTATATTTACAGGTGAGTTTCATAGCCAGTGTTACTGACTTACTACAAAGGTGTCACCACTTGTATCGAAAGGTCTGGTGTACACCGATCTGTGCTATGTCTCTTTTTTTCACTCCTCCATTCTATCTCTGTTCATCTCTACCTCCCTCTCTCTCTTTTAAATCTACTGTCTTCTGACTATCTCTCGCCCTATCCAGAGTGATCCGGACAACCAGCTACCTGCTGTTCTGCCTGCACTGTAATGCCTGTCTTTACTACTGGGTGTCTGACTATGGGGGCCTGGCTTCCACTAAGTGGGTTTACAACGGCGAGGGAAACAGGTGAGTTCACTAGTGGCTTCTTCATCGACATCCTTACACTCATCCTCTTAAATTCTCATTATTATCATGATCACGGGGTTCGATGATTGGGGACGTCTGTGGTTCAGGGTCAGTTGCTGTTTATCACAAGGTTGGTGGTTCGATCCCTGAAACCTTGAGCAAGACACTAAAGCCCAAGTTGCTCCAAATGGCCTGGCTATCACCTTGCATGGCAGCTCTGCCGACATTGGTTTATAATGTTAAGTGCTTTGAGTGCCGAGACAATATGAGAAAGCACAAATTAAATGTAGTTCATTTAACATTGCATCATCACATCAACATCATCGGTATCACCACCAACATCACAATCTTCCTCATTATCATCATCAACTTCTTCAATGCTATCATCCCCACCACTACAGCCATTTTTGTCATCACCATCTTCTGTCCTCCTTTTCTTCAGCTATATCCGTTGCTACTACTATGCTGTGAAGACTTTGATCACCATCGGTGGTCTTCCAGATCCAACCACTCTGTCAGAGATCATCTTCCAGCTCATCAACTACTTCATTGGAGTGTTTGCCTTCTCCATCATGATTGGACAGGTGGGTCTACATCATAATAGGACAGTTAGGTCACCATCATAATTGGACTGGTAGGTCTCCATCATGATTCGACAGGTTGATTGTCAAGATTCCAAGAAACAACATTATCATTAGTATAAGGTTTAAATCTCTAGATATATATATAGACAGATCTGGTATATAAACAGTATAAGTGTCTAACACTCATTTAAGTCTACATGTTTTCAGACTAAAGACTTGTTTACTGCATGTACTGACCAATTTGCATTCTTTCAAATCATTAAAGGATGGACATTTTGGTGTGCATCGGAAACATTTCAGACATGTCCAACATATGCCTAGTGTTGTAGAAGTAGATGTGATAGATAAGTGTTTATTTCATGCCAGATGCGTGATGTGGTTGGTGCTGCGACGGCAGGGAAGACGCACTACCGTGCCTGTATGGACAACACCGTGAAATACATGGCCTCTTACAGGATCCCCAGAGAGGTGCAGAACCGTGTGAAGACATGGTATAACTACACCTGGCAGTCCCAAGGCATGCTGGGTAAAGAAGCCTGCTGTGTGATGCTGTGTGTGTTTATTTCTGTCTCCCTGTGTTTGTGTATGTGTGTGATTGTCTTTATATCTGTGTGTACGTTTGTGCAAATTTGGACATATGCATGTAATAATCTTTGTATTCACACACTGTAGATGAACAGGAGCTTCTATCACAGCTACCAGATAAGATGCGTCTAGACATTGCGGTGGATGTCAACTACTCCATCGTTAGTAAGGTGGCTCTCTTCCAGGTGGGTCACGCACTTGCCATAAAGTCACCCACTATGGTGGAATAAGATAAATGAGAATGACAAACCTTTAGGCAAACTTGATTTCAAGACGCTCAATAAGATGCACAGTTTCCACCTTGGTCTAGCAGTTTTTATTTTATTGTCTCTCAGGGTTGTGACAGACAGATGATCTTTGACATGCTGAAAAGACTTAGATCTGTTGTCTACCTGCCTGGGGATTATGTCTGCAAAAAGGTACACGTCCACACATATAGAAATTCACACCTAACTGTCACACACGCACACACTTTCTCTCACACCAGTCGTGTGTTGCAGGGGGAGGTGGGCCGAGAGATGTACATCATTAAAGCAGGAGAGGTGCAGGTGGTGGGGGGGCCAGATGGGAGGACGGTATTCGTCACACTCAGGGCAGGGTCCGTGTTCGGAGAAATCAGGTAGGTTCTCAGGTAGGGTTCACTGTCTCATTACCGGTTGTTCCTTTGCACGTTGAATCAACAACAGGCTGCTTCAAGTACTTGTCCAGCGCATAAAATACCTTTTGTTTGACTTGCAGTTTGCTGGCGATTGGGGGTGGAAATAGGCGAACAGCTAATGTGATTGCTCACGGCTTCGCAAACCTGTTCATCCTGGACAAGAAGGACCTGAACGATATTCTGGTTCACTACCCAGAATCCCAAAAGCTTCTCAGGAAGAAGGCCCGGTGAGACCTGAAGGACTTGGCTGTCCTCAGGGACTGACAACCATCTAGTCCAGGGGTTGGCAAGCTTCTCTATTAAAAGAGCCATTTTAGCCCTTCTCTCAAGACAGATGTATATATATATATATATATATATATATATAAATAACTATAGTTTGTTGCATTTATTTAATTGCAGAACTACAAAAAGAAAACAGGTTGTATTTTATTGCTGTTTATACCTGTTATTATAAAGGGCAACAACAAACTAGCTGCAACTAGCAGCAGTAGTTGGCACACTTTGTGGAAGTATTTGCTCTGATCAGCTTTCTGCTGAAGTTCTGAAGCCGTTCTTTTTTTATTCATCTCCCGCTTTGTACTTTTCAGCAAATCCTTCGTGTTTGTTCTGGAAATGTGTTCTAGCTTTGTGTTCTAGTTTTTTAATGTTTGATCATTTCTTATCACATATCAAACACAGTGTATATGTAAGTCAGCATTGTCGACAGTGAAAGCAAAAACATCTGAGAATTACACTCTCAATTTTCTTCAGAAAGCATTCTATCTTCTTATTTATTCACGGTTCGCTAGGGGAAAGACAGCAACAGATTTTGCAGGATGGGATACATAATTTGGTTGACAACAAAAAACGCTTTTAAAATTGTTGTTATTGTCACAGTATCACATCGACCTGCAATACTGGAAGTATTTGGTTTGAAAGACAAAGCGGCAGAGAGCCACTGCAGAAGGGTAAAGCGCTGCATGCGGCTCCAGAGCCGCGGGTTGCCGACCCCTGATCTAGACAACAGCTCATATGATATATATCGATAGACGTTGAAACTAATATATCAATAAATAATCAGAAGTGACCGGAGGGGAATGGGCAGGAAGGGAAGGGGGGGGGGGGTAGTACTGCAACAAAAGCAACAGGTGGTGATATCCAGAAATATTCATCACCTGTTCACTCTAGCAGGCACTTAATCCCTGCGCTTCTCAAGCACTACTGTGTCTGGTAAAGGGGGTGTGGGTGTAATTCAGTTGGATATTTGGCATTTGACAACAAGTCAAACATTTCAAATCTGCCTCTGTGTGTCTCTTTAGATAAGTACCTTCTGATGAATATTTAATGATAACAATCAGTACATTACTTTAATATGATTTTCAATATGTATTTTCTCACAGAAAAATGCTGACCAAGGACAAAAAGCCAGCCGAGGCAAAGCCAGAAGCTAAAGCCTCCCTTCCCCCGCCCCGGGCAGAGACCCCCAAGCTGCTGAAAGCTGCTCTGGAGATGACAGGGAAGTCTGGCTTCAGAGGAACCCTGGCCAAGATGAAGGAAAGGGCCAACAAATCCATCTCATCGCAGGTACTGTAGACAACTGTAGACACTGCTATGTACACACACTGTCCATCATTCAAACAATATTGCTTTCTATCTCACCGTCCTCTACCTTGTGTGCCACAACCCGTAACACTCGTGTCTCCTCCAGCCTTCCATCTCCTCCTCCCTGCCCACCCCCTCTCCCATCTCCACCCTCGCCCCTGAGCCTGACCTACCCCCAGCGACCCCCTCCCTGAACTCCGAAAGCTCCATGATGCTTGGCACCCAGGAAGAGGACAAAATATCCTCGGACAAAGACCCAGAAGATACAGAGCATGATGAAGAGAGGGATGAGGCAGTGAAGGGAGGGAAGAAGAGGAAAAAGAAGAAGTCATGAGTAAAATAGTTTTGGGGGTTGGTGGTTACCACCCACTGTAAAATCATATTACTTTGTTACATCTGTGCGATGAAAAAGGCTGGAGCACTGGAGGAGTTCTACATCCAGATCTGAAAACAACATTTAATACATCCTTCATATTTTGTTTTGTTCAATCTGCTTGGTTGGTCTTGTGGGCTTTACAGGAATTAACGAGATAACATCACAATGACATTTGGCAACTAAATAATCTGAATTATTCAATGACTGACACTTTCATTTCAACCTTTCCTTAAATATCGAATTCATTTTTTGTTGTCCTCCACACTTCTGTTATGAAAATTGCCAGGAGATGAGGGGGAAATGCTCTTCCTCATCACTACTGATGTCTTTGCTGCTATACTCTTTGTATTTATGTTTACTATAAGATTTTACAATATACAGTACAGTTTAGCAATAATTTCAATGGTATCTTGTTTGGATAAGATCACACATGATCGAGGTGTTTGTGTCTGTATGTGTGTGCGTATATCCGTGTTAGTTATCAGGTCTGCTGCGGTTCTGTCTGCGCTGTGAAGCAACTGCCTTCTCCTGACCCCTGAACCATAGAGCTTTCTTTTGTTTACTAGGGAGAGGATCAAGCCATCATTCCTTAGATGGGCATATTGAAGAATATGATAACAACTCAGTCAGGTTTGTATTTCCTCAATATGAGGAATGTTTTTTCTCATGTGCAGAATAGATGTTTACAGCAATTTTGTAAAGATGTAAAAAAAAACTTGCCTTATTTTACCAAGAATCTTTTGTTGTTGTTGATATCTTCATTGGTTTGTCTTGGATTTTGTTAAAGTTTTGATATTTTCTGAATAGATTATTTGTTATGGAAATATTTGTATGCAGACAGGGGAATGTCCCACTTAAAACCACTATATCACTAGTATCTGAATAAACTGTTAATAACAATGTAAAAATACACGTAGAGCTGGCAGCATCACAACAAAACCAAATATTTAATGTTCAATATTGGACCTTCAGGTGTCTATTTACCTGCATACCTATTGATGAGAAGACAAATCCTTATCTTTGTTGTTTATTTAGGAAATATTATATAAAAATATATTATGTTACTGAGTATTTTAGTGAGTCTGTTAAGTTTTGTTTTACTTCATTTGAACGTATTTTTAAATAATAATTATGTGGACTAAGTACTTGTAAATGAACCTACAGTTAAAATAACTGCAAAACCACATGCGGTTTATACAGATGACTTGGTGTGCATTTGCCGAAATTTGAATGTATACTTTTATTAGGAACCAATAGGCCTATGAATTTTGTAATTATACAGATATTATATATATCCTCTGAAATAATAGGGTAAAATTACTAGCCATTTAAACTGCCAGATAGTAGATTCAAGCAAAACATTGTTGTTTTAGGGGAGGAATTATAATTTTGAGTGAGTATTAATAGACATTAAACGCTAAAACCTTAATAAGATTCCCTTGCTTTCTACATTTTACTCATCTGCAAAAATATGAGTCACTAAATAAATGTTTTGTCTGTGTGGAATCTACTAAATGTTGTGTATCGTTTTATGTAATCTCTGTACTGTTTCGAGAGTTTTGGCTGAAGAATTTGAACTCTCTCAATACTTCCAGTAAATTAACTATCATGGAACTACATATCAGTACTATGCCGAGGCTACAGAACGGTAGCATTGTTACGTTGAAACAGCTATGTAGATACACTTCATTACCCCTAACTATGCCAAATACACTTTAAGTAACAGCAACCTTGGCTAACGTGTACAATGTTGAGAGGCATTATTATAATATAGTTACGATACATTCTAGCCTTTATCCAAAGTGCTATTTTTGATTGCTATGCAATGACCAATCAGTGTTCTATCATGATAGTATATATATATAATCAATTCTCTCTGGAACGTAGTACTTCAAGCTGTGAAAGAAACTTTGCTTCCCAGAAATCGAAGGTTTAGCGTCGTTGGGGGTTGCCAGGTTTACTAGATTCCTCATAAGAAGAGCGCAGATCCATGTGAAATTAGCAACGGTAATGTATTTTTCACAATATATTTAAGCAGGTGTAAAATAAGGCTAGCGAAATTTAATTTTTTTTTCATTTAGTGTCTTCTATAAATACATCCATCGGCAAACTACTTTGGATTGTTTCACTATATTGTAAACCTGGCAACCGAATGACAACACTATCCCATCATACCTCGCGTGCCCAACGGCTTCTCAGACCTTATGCTCATTGAAATATCTCACAGGCCTGTTCTGGACTACCAGATAAACAATCTGGACCGGGCCAGGCCAGACGATCAGAATTATCACCTCGTCATTGACACATACCCCGCTTCTCTCGCTCGCTCGCGAAGTGCGAGTCGCAGGGGCGCTCGCTGCCGTTAGCTAGCGGTGTTAGGACTAGTACTGTACTAACAGTGAGGGGAGGCTGAGACTTCAACTAAAGCTTTGGATCCGAACAAGATCTAATATGATGGAGCTAGAGACGGGAAGAACCGAACTTGGAGCAATGGGAGACTCGTTGCAGCCGCAAACCCCCAGCCGACATGAAAAGAGCCTGGGGCTGCTTACTACCAAGTTCGTCACGTTACTGCAAGAGGCCAAGGATGGAGTTCTAGACCTGAAGGCAGTAAGCATGCACCTCTTTGTTGTTGGCACGCGGATGTCATTCGAGTCCCTCTGTACCACCACATTGCAATGCTAACTAGCAAGCTAGCGTTTGAATGGATCAGTACTGAAATTATAACGTTTGCTTAGTGTTTTTCAGCCGTGATTGTTAGCTTCCTTCCACAAATTAACTTGTCATTGAGTTTGACGCATATACTAACGTTACGCACATTTGCGAGCCCTGCTAGTTAAAAGTTGGACAACTTTTCAGACTGCCCCCTGCAGATTCTTATGTATAAAAGTGGGTCATCTTTTGTCAACCACCTCTGAACAAACACTTGTGAGGTTGCAACTCATCATTGTATTGGATGTGTCTTACTGACCGTCCTGGCATTACTACTGATGTAAACATATGCTTTCTTTATGTATGATGTGTTGCATGGTCTTGGTCATCAATTTGGGAAAGGCAGCATTGTGCGAACTCGACAAACTTTTCGCCAGTTTGCCCATCATGGACATCTGTGAATAGTTGTACAGAATCAGAATGAAACACACAGAGAGAACACACACACAGGCATATACAGTCTACCTCACAAGGGGACGTTTGTATTGACGCCACTTGCAGTAGTCTATGCCAGAAAATTTGAAAGGTTTCAAATAAAGATGAATAATCTGTGTCTTCACCCTTTATCTGCAGACCAGTTACAGTTACTGTGGTCGGTTCTGTGGGTAGATCAGGGTGGGACTGAGCACACTCTGTTATAACATGGCAAGTGTAGGAAATGACACAGATCGGCCTAAAACTGCCGAAACAGTTATCAGCTCTAGACATTTTATCAAATTCTGGTTGACAATGTGAAGTATGACTTGGCTGTCTGTCAAAGTCCAAGCTGGGAAGTTTTTATGTAGAGGGTGTTGATCATATCAAAAGAACTGTTTTATTTGTTGTTTCCTGTCACTGTGTGGTTTTAGAAATGTTAATATCATTGCTATATTGGCTATTCCCAGTATGACCATGCCTTACAAAATGAAGTTTATCTGTAGACTGTATAGGGTGTAGATGGCTACTTCAGGGGCTTTTGTAAATTTGATACCAAAGCCTTCTATTATCCATCACTTTTGATTCTCACTCATTCTCACTGAGTCTTTCCAACACACCACGTCATCAGTAACAGTTCCCCTTAGCTGAGATGGTAATGGCAGGAGGCAGGGTTGCATTTCAGCGGTTGAGTATTTGACTGCTGATCCAAAGTTGCAGGTTTGATTCCCCTTTGTACAACTCTTTGGTTAAGGTCATCTGCTGACAAAACAATTTATTGTTATTTAGTATCAAGATACCTTGCTGGTCTCTTCCCGACAGGCTGCAGACACTCTAGCCGTCCGTCAGAAGCGGCGCATTTATGATATCACCAACGTCTTGGAGGGCATCGGTCTGATTGAGAAGAAGTCCAAGAACAGCATTCAGTGGAAGTGAGTAACTGGATGTAGCTACAGGATGTGTACACAGGCTTAAAGAAATTATTTTTATTTTTTCCCAACACGCTGGCCTTCCAACATCTCAGCTTCTTGCATCGCTTACACTTCTAACCCTTCTGTTCGTCTTTCTATTTCTCTGTTTTTGTATGTTTCTTTTCCTCTACCCATCCCTCCCTCTTCCCCTCTGTCACTCCGTCTCCTGTCTACAGGGGTGTGGGCCCAGGTTGCAACACTAGGGAGATAGCGGACAAGCTGATAGACCTGAAGGCAGAGTTGGACGACCTTGACAGGAGGGAACAGGAGCTAGACCAGCAGAGGGTTTGGGTCCAGCAGAGCATCAAGAACGTCACGGACGACTCACAGAACAGCCCATATCCTTTAATGTAGCAGCTTTGGTCACAATAACATGGCGATGAAACTCTGCTGTGCAGAATCATACTCAGTGTTTCGGTCGGCGATCTATGTTTCAATGGTAAGATGTTGTACCTTTAACTCCGATCCACTCTGGCTTATGTGAAACATGAAGACCTTTGTAGGGTGTTCAAGGGTAGGCCTCCTTGCTTTCCCTCTTTTTCCCAGCTGTCCTCTGTCTCTCTCCTAAACATGCCCTTTAGGAAATACCTAATTTAACCATCTTTGTTTTGGTAATAGATTGTATGTATATGTAGTATTTTATATACATTTCACCCATCTAGTCTTAGCAGATAAGTTATGGAAGGAGGAAGGGTGTATTTATCAAGCATTTATTCCAAAGCGGCACAAATGCATATGTACGCTGTCAGCACTAACTCCCCTTCTCGTACCCTGTGCGCTCCTTCTGTGTCCTATGCCCTCTAGGTGATACCCTGCTAGCCATCCGTGCCCCCACAGGCACGCAGCTGGAGGTGCCTGTCCCAGAGTCTGTAAGTACCAGTTTCTAACTGTCTCTGTCCCACTGTCTCACAGACACACACAACATGCTCAATTATTTATTCACTCACTCACTTACAGCTTTCTCGCTTGCTCACTAACTCATTTGATCACACACATGCGCACACACACACACAGAGCCAGAGTTTCCATTTTGTCTGTAAGTGTTTTGTACTCAAAAGCTATTGCGTACTTTCTGGTTCCCTGTGCGAACAGACCCTCAATGGCCAGAAGAAGTACCAGATCCGCCTGAAGAGCTCAGCAGGACCCATCGAGGTTCTTCTGGTCAACAAGGACCCGTCCAGCCCGTCTCCTGTGGTGGTGCCCGTCCCCCCACCTGAGGACATGATCCAGACCCTATCCCCCACCACCACCCCAGTCCCCAAACCATCCTCTCAGCCTCACCAGCTCCTAGCCCCCTCCCCTGCCTCCTCCAGTTCCAGCCTGGCTGTACCTCCCACCAACCACAGTTCTACCCAGACAGCTGCCACCACAGGTGGGGGATTCAGGGGTAAGCATGTAGGGGTTAGGGTGTTCTGGTGATAGGTGTTAGAGATGCATATTTGAGAAGGATGTTTGTTGACCGAGTGCTGTGCTATGTTTGACTACCTCATTAAATTTGTATTTATTAAGGACTCAAATGTATTAAGAGATTGTAAGTAAGGTTTAATGCATTGAGAGGATGTAAGTAGTCATTACATGATGGAAATGTCATAGTGTTCAGTAGGTAGTGAGCAATTGCCAAGTGTGAAAGCATAACCTGAATTGTAAAAATAATAATATAATCATGTATTGATTTAGTAGACGTTTTTATGCAAAGCAATGTACACTGGGTTGTAAACCTGTATACTTTTGATCTACTGTCAAATCTCTAACCACTGAGCTATACCCCCCCCCCCCCCCCTCCCAATTCATAAATGCTTGCTCATCGTGTACCTAATGTCATCATCCTCCTCCCTTTCCCTAGAAATAACAAGCAGCAATGGGAGCTCATTGGCTGCAGTCTCAGACACATCTATCCCGCCTACACCGCTACTGGATGCTCAGGCGCTCCAGTCATCAGCCTCGTTGGACGGCAGCTCGACTTCCTCCTCTGCAGTCTTTGAGCCAATTAAGTCAACTCCCTCTGAATGTAAGTGTGCCGGTAGATGCTTTGAATTCGTGGTAAAGTTGTCCATTCCAAAAGTATCATTTTGAGAAGTCAGTCAAATTCTAACACTTAAATCCTTCTGTCCATAGTGCTGGATTTCCCCAAAGACCTGTCTGAAATGTTTGACCCAACTAAAGGCAAGTAGTAATACAGGTCTTAAACTCTCAATCAGGAATCAACTAAGTGCAAGCATTTTTTTTCTTTCTAATCTCCATCTGATTCTTTCATCCCTTCTCTCCCTTCATTCAACAGAAATCATGAGTGCAGACTTGTTGGAAGAGTTGATGTCGTCAGAGGGTAAGTTTAACTGACATGAACTAAATACAGATACTTAGTGAAGGATAGGTAGATCAGGAAAAACAATATTACAACCCAGTGAGTAGTTTCTTTCTGTCCGTTTATAGCATGGCCAGTGCCAATCTAGGGAAAGAACGTCCCCTTGCTGCGCATGCATCTGTGCATGCTACTGTGGTTTACCAAATAATAAAACCATATTGTGAATAGAAAAATTCTCTCGCTCTCTCGCTCTCTCGCTCTCTCGCTCTCTCTCTCTCTCACTCTATATATATATAGTGTTCTCTCCTCTCCTCCGCCTGTCCCCTCCTCCTGGTGATCATGACTACATCTACAACCTGGACGAGACTGAGGGCCTGTGTGACCTTTTTGACGTGCCCATCCTTAACCTCTGACCTCTGGCATCATCACCCTTCTTGCTTGTGTGCTGAAGTCCTTCGGAAAGAAGAAAGGAACAAGTCTTTTTTTTACATTTTCTATGGAAAACCACAAACAAACTACACAACCTTAAAAACAAATGAGCGATTCTATTTTTGGATCCCAGTGTATTATAAGAAGATGTTGTTTCTCCTGTGTATACGACAGTTTTTGTAACATTGATTTCCCTTATGTCCTTAATCTTGAGCCCAGTCTCCATGGATACAGGTAGTGAGGTTAAACACAGTGTGTCCATTCTAAACTCACCAATCTCTCAGGTCAAATGCCTCTTCTTTGTGCAACTTCTATGTGTGTGAGGAATTGAAATTATTCCATGTGCGTTTAGTGAAGCCATGATACAAACTTTCAAAAACAATCGAATGACTCCCTGTCATACACGCATGCACACACCCACCCACATGCACACATCAGACATGGACACAAACAGGCTGTCGTTGACCTATACACCGTGGCTTCTGTACACACACACACACACACACATTTGGGACAGCTGTGCGAGCTCAAACGTGTCCTGACAGAGCACAGCTGATTAAATATGCACTGTCATCCTGTATATAGAGAATATATATTTTGTACCACAGATGTTGACATGTCAATGAGCTACAGTACATTACACTGAGACGGACAACAATAGCAAACTAGCCAGGTGAACAAATCATTTGAAGGAATCAGTCCTGAATCAAACCAATTTCTCTTGTTAACGAGCTTTGGTTCTCATTGCCTTGTTTGTTGTCCATGTGGTTTGTGCCCATTTTATTCACCTCACAAAAACATTTTGCTTTGTGTGTACATAAATATTATTTTATTTAGCTTATCTGTGTTAGTGTATGTAAAATCAAATGTATGTTTTCATTTGTATCCTTTACAGATCATCTATAGTTGCCAAGAAGAACAGCAGCACTTCTCAGTGTTGGTTAATGTCGGCTAATATTTTGCTCAACCCTATAGACATATTCCTGAAGTACCCCTGTTCATATCATTCTCTATGTGTAAGAGAAGTATGTTGTATTTCACGTTTAAGGTTGTACCCCCCCCCCATTTATTCCAAACGCGTTCCATGTGTCAAAGCCTCTGTGTAGAAATAGCCTCTGTATAGTGTCACAGCCTCTATATATATTTTTTAATATCTGTTTCATAATGCTACTCATCTGAGGATTTAGGTATGTGGAATATATGTACAAAATGATCCTCTGAAATCTCTTTTCATTATTGCACTTTTACACCAGTCCAGCCATTAAGGATGGTTGTCTCTTTGGGATTAGAGTCGTGCGTGGAACGAGCTAGACCTCACAAACTCAAATTTAGTTTTACTTTATAAATTATGAAGTTATATTCATTATAAATATAAAGGAAGCTAAATGAAATATGAGCATGCTGGTTAGTCCGACAAGGCTTTAAGAGCAGAGTATTGGTGGTATGAAATAACACGCTAGAGGTACCCTTCAGCTGGTTAGAAAAGTATTGCTGTCAATTCACTGAAGCCTTTCCAAACCCAGGGATTTCAATCCGAAACAGCAGAGTGTATATGTTTGCGAGCGTTTTTGTGTGTTTGTGAAGGATAGTACAGTATCAAAGTTATTTAACAAGTTCACGATGAAGAACGTGTTGTAGTTACGTAACCTCGATGAAATTAATAAATCATGTGACAATTTATGTCAAGGTATGATAAGGCATAAATGTCGGATCTACAAAATAAAACTGGTTAAATCTAGCTGTCTGAGCAGTCAACTGAAGTGCCCCGAGAACCAACTAAAATTATCCAAACACATTGATGGTTTTAGATTGGATAAGACCTTGCTCATAGCGGAACGATCCAAGACGGCAATTCAGATAATTGCCAACAGAGACACATTTTTAAGGGATAGCGTTGTAGTATATGTACTCGTATCTCAAACGTTTTTGTGGGTGGTATTTCTGAAATTAATGTGGACTATTCCATTCATGCAGAAAGGGAAGTAGCAGGGGCGGTCTGCCTATAGAGGGCGGTTGTGGCTTTGCAAAACCCGGAACTTTGAATGGTCAATTACTTCTAAAACTTTGGAAGAAGTCCCTCCAACGAAATATTCCAGGTTTACCTTTTTCAATATTTTCATTTTGGATTATTGTCGTTAGATTTCGTGGACCCTGCTTCAAATGATACGTTCTCCGAAATCGGCTCTTTCGCGAGGATTGTAAAACTTTTCTAAACAGGTAGGAATCGAAGAAAATTTCAGCTCACTCACTAGTTTGTCGATTTATTTACGTGCTGTTGCTTAGCTTTGCCTATGCGAGAACCAACATGTTGGCTAGACAGCGTGATTGAAATGAATTTTGAGGTTGAATTCATGTTGTGTTCCCTGAATTTATGTCAACCTTCATTGTTCTCAGACTGACATGAAATGTAATCGCAGATGCTTTTGTTACAATGATAGTTGTAATTTATATGTGGTTGTAAAAACTATTTCTTTTTAAAGTACTTGTTTTGTTCATGCCCTGCATTGCTACAGGCTGTTAAATTGAAGCAAACCAAATATTCCCATGCCCATCCGAAGTGTCAGGTAGCGTGACTAAACTCACAGCTGAATTGAACCACAGGGGAACGAGGACTGGGCTAATCGTGTATGTGCTTGGATCCGTTTCATTGGACTGTCTACAATTGACAGTCTCTGTTAGAGGAGCACAGATACTAGACTGGGGTTACGGGTGCCGATAAAATGACAACAAAACATGTGTACGTGTTGTGTGTGTGTGTGTTCGAGGGAAAGAGTGAGAAACTATGTGTCTATGTGTCTGTTTGTAGAGTGGTCTGTCAGGTTTGGAATTCCAGGCAGCTGAACATACCCTCCCTCTCTCCCTGAGGGAGCAAGGGGTAGGAGGACAGTTATTCTAGGGTCAGGAGGGCCATGCCACACTTAAGCCCTGCTGTAACACAAGGCTGAAGCATGAATCTGGATTCTTATACAAGCACAGACAATTGACTTGGTTGCTAGCAATGCACACATGTAAGCACACCTGTGCTCATACACATACACACGCTCACACGCACACAGGTAGGCAAGAGTCATCTCAGAAGTCCCTCCTGCAACATACTGGACCATCTGTTCTGACTGTTATTACACAAGTTACTTGGTGAGAAATTATTTTAGAATCTGCTGCTGGCTGGGTGTGATTGGAGCATGTTACAACAAATTACCTGGCATTCCTCCTCTTCTTACTGATTAGGGACCAGCCATGCTTACCACTCTGTGTTTACGATGCGTTAGTTACATTCTTGCACATTGCAAGTTCGCATTACGATTTAGATGGTGGAAGGCTGGATCACTGAAAGTTAGCTAACCTGTGCTCCTAGCTCATTTTTTCCATGCATTCTTTTATACCGCATAGACTGAGGCAAACATAGTGTGCACAAAATGCTTCCTTTCGTGGTCAGCATGGTCCACAACTAGAAAAACAAACAGGTGTGGAAGTCATAACTTACAGAAAATTATACGTAATGGTTGTTTACTGTCTCTTGAGATTGACCTTTCTATATTCGTATGTTGGATCATCCAACTATACTGACCTCTTGATCTTAGCAAGACAACAGTCTCTCTTGGACAAGAACTCTGCATATCAGCTGATGAGGAAATAGATGTGCGAGTGTGACAGTGAATTTAGAACTATAGAGTGCAGAAGTATCTTGAAAGAGGAAGACATATGATGACCAAACTGAAAATGAAAGCTCTACTATCTTAGCATACTCTGTAGTTCTGACCATTTCCGCTCATAAACACACTGGTCTCAATCGGGTAATTTGACTTCTCCGGAAGCCATCAAGAGACCAGGAGTATTCCTGTATCCCTCTTGTTCTCGTCCTTGGTGTATGTTGTCTTTGTCTATTGTGAGGGATATTTGTACATCTTGATCTACTTTGAAAATAGACTAGTGCAGTTGTCTTCTTTCAGGCAGTGAGGAGGACGATCGTGCCCAGCAGCCAGGATGCCGCAGCAAAAGGACATTGTAAAGATCGCCATCCAGATGCCTGGGGCCTACCCGCAACTCATACAACTGGACCAGGTAAGAGTTGGGGAGATAGAATTAGTCAGGAGTCGCATAGGCTGTCCCTACCGATGGCTAGTCAAAGTGAACCAAGTCGCTGTATACAGTATAATGATGCACTTTATAAATCCAAACTGAAATACTGCTATGGTGAATAATTTCGATTATTTAGATTATGAAGGTTCTTCAGAAAAAAGAAAGTTATTCACTCAGTCATATTTCTTTACACTTCGGCCCATCAGAAACACTCCCAATGGACTGACAAATCTCACCAAAAACATGTGATTGGTTGACCTTGTCACTGGCCACAAATTACAGAGCAGTCCTTGGTTTACCGCAGTACACCAAAACATTTGATTGTTTGACCACCAATGGTACCACTAATGATAGGGTAATGGTGGCACAGGCATGCAAGTAGCAAAGCTTGTCTTTTCCTAAAATGCACGAGAAATAGTAACTTTAAACTTGGGGTTCCTGTACAGCCAACCATCCTGTGTCACGAGAGGTGTGTTTGTGCACACGTGTGTTTCATGTACTCTAGACTGCGTACGATATCTTGTTGGATATGTCTCCTTTCTTTCCAACTCACTGACTGCTTTTTATCTTGTGTGCCTGAACAGAAAAAGCCACTGTCAGCAGTGATAAAGGAGGTCTGTGACGGGTGAGTGTGTTCATCCTGTGTGCGTGTGCGTGTGCATGTGCGTGTATGTGTGTGTGAGAATGTGATACCATATAAGTTGCATGAGTAGCTACTGTGTTTGATGTTTGCTTGCAGTTGGAATCTTCAAGGTCCTGAAAACCATGCCTTGCAGTACGCCGACGGTGTTCAGACCTACATCACTGAATCGGTCAGTTCAGAACTACAAATATAGCCTTTATTTAACAGGCAACCTTAATCTGACAAGTATGGCCTTTATGGCCTTTTTCTGATCTCTTTGGTCATACTTCTTCTCTTCTGAAAGTGCAGTCTGCGACAGTAGCTAGTCATTTTTCCTGTAAAGCTGTTTTAGGTTGTAGATTCCTTCCTTTGGAATGCAAGTGTGTGTGTGTGTGTGTGTAGCAACTGGAGCTATATTTGGCAGCCCGCTTTCGTTTTAGAAAGGTCAAACGCATGCCCCTTCATCAGATGGGAAGCTGGTCACTGGGCTGTGTGACTTAGGAGGCAAAACTTTGCAGAGCTGCAGAGAAACTTCTACCTCATCGATCATACAGTAAATGTCTGATTGAACTATTAGTTGCATAGCTTACTCTTTCCTTCTTTCTTTCTTTCTTTCTTTCATTTCTGTCTGTCTGTCTGTCTGTCTGTCTGTCTGTCTCTTTCTCTTTTTTCTCTCTCTTTCTCTTTTTTCTCTCTCTTTCCTTCTGTTAGTGTGAAAATAGTCATGTCAAATCAATTATAGCCTCTGTTTCCTGTGCAGTGTGTGTATGCGTGGGTGTATATATACATATAAACATAAACAATGTGTATTATTGTGTCTGCTCTGTGGTCTGTGTCCTCTAGAATCGTCTGGACATAAAAAACGGCTGCATTCTCCGGCTGACCAAGGCCCCGGTGAGTCTGCTGGTTGGAGGCCACTATCCAGCCACAATCATCATGCTGCTGTATCTCCCGTGTGTGTGTGTGTGTGCACGTGTTTGAGTGCATGGTTGCGCAGCCAATTCGTTTTACGATCGTCTGGTCTGCTTGTGTATTTTAATCTGTGTGTGTGTTTTGAATGTGTTCGGTGTTTGCGTGTATGTTATTTGTGTGCAGGGTCGCTGTGCAGAGGACCTGTATAAAGGCATCCAGAGCTCAGATTCAGGCGTGCGCTGTGATTCACTGAAGCAGCTGGCCAGCGTGTCCACTGATGTGACGTTTGCTCAGGAGTTCATCAGCCGAGATGGACATGCCTTGCTGGTGGAGATCGTGGAGGGGGCTAATGAGTCAGTCACGCACGCACAAACATGCATGCACTGTACATCCAAAGTCATTCACACCACACACCACACTCACATGCACAGAGTGGCACATGTATGCACGTGCCACAACCACAAATACTCACAGACACTGGTGCACAAATACACACAGACTATTTTCCCAATTCTGTTCCGGTGTTCATGATTCTAGGAGAACATGCAACTGGGAGAGGGAGGGGGTTGTAGTTGACGGTGAATATTTGCTCAGGCAGGAGAGGAATGCGTTGCTTTGATAGAAGCTGGTGTTGAGATATGAGGTGATTACAACCCAAGCGAACACCTCCCTGTCTGTTTCTCCTTTTCTACCCCTTCCTCTATTCCCTACCCCCTATGCTATGGAAGTCCTTCATAGAAAGTTAACAGTCCTAATCCAGGTCTAGGATTATGAATATTTACTGGTAGTTTGTGTACTTGCGGACTATAAGACAGTAGACCTTTCCAGTTTAGCAGTTCCTGCCTCAGGACTTCTAGCTTAGTCATCACACACATTCCTATCTTAATATTGTCATTTCCTGTCCACCTCTTTACCACAGTCATCTGTTGGGGGGGGGGGTGTCTGCTGATGTGGTCATATCCTGTACTGTGCATGTGTGTATCTGTGTCAGGGCCCCTTTGATCATGACGCACACACTGACGGGTTTCATGGAGCTGATGGATCATGGAATTGTGTCTTGGGAGAATCTCTCCTCTGTCTTCATCAAGAAGGTCGGTTGACTCTCACTCTCTTTCTGAGGCTCTCCATTTCTCTCTCTTTTTATCGTCTCGTGCAACATATGATTTGCCTGGTGTGTATGCGTGCCTATGTGCGTGTGCGTGTTTGGGTGTGTGTGCGCGCGCCCATCTGTCTCACTTTCAGATTGCCGGCTTTGTGAATGCCAAGGTAGCAGATGCATCCATCCAGCAGGTGTCTCTGGCCATCCTGGAGAGCATGGTCCTGAGCAGCACCAGCCTCTTCTTGCTGGTCAAACAGGAAGTCACCATGGAGAGACTCATCGCACACCTCCAGGTGTATGTAGCCAATCTCACTTTGGGTGTGTTCGATTTTGTCTCAGTGTAACTTGACCGGCCTTTGTTCACCCGTCCATTGGTGCACACACACACACACGCATGCATGTGCACACATACATACAAACGTATAAATAAACAAACTCTCCTTATATCCTTGTTCATCCACTCTGTCTTCATAGTCTTCCTTCTCCTTTCTGTATCTCAGGACCAACCAACAGATTCAGACCAAGGCCATGGCTCTCCTGATGGCCTTGCTTCAGACTGCTGACGATGCAGACCGACAGGTAGAGCTGTGCTCGGGGTCATATATGGGTCATATTCCTATAAATGATGGCAGGTAGCTTTCAGCCTAATACTAGTGCTTTTCATAATATAATTAACGTCTAAGAATGTATATTTATAGGAGGATATTATTAATGTTTTGTAGTTGAAAAACATGTTTTATCCAAAGCAAAAGTACATGTGCATTGGCCGGGAATCGAACCCGGGCCTCCCGCGTGGCAGGCGAGAATTCTACCACTGAACCACCAATGCTTGATATTGTCGAGAGGGACTGTTCTCGTTCAAGTCCTAAAAAATGTCTGAAAGGAGAGCGTAGAGTGACTG
Source organism: Plecoglossus altivelis (assembly GCA_036571765.1). Classification (NCBI taxonomy): domain Eukaryota; kingdom Metazoa; phylum Chordata; class Actinopteri; order Osmeriformes; family Plecoglossidae; genus Plecoglossus; species Plecoglossus altivelis. The sequence goes on along the minus strand of BROE01000003.1, from coordinate 6,370,427 downwards.
GGGGAGTAGAGAGTTGGAGAATAGCGTGCTGTATTCAGAGGAGAGAAACAAAGGGTTAACTACGGGTGGGACAAAGGGTCCCAGGCTCAGTCCTAGACTGCTCATGAATCACGCTCTTGTTCTGTTTTGACGTTCCTTTGCATATTTAGTGATTTAGTTTCCACGTTTAGACAGATTGGAGCAGGTTGTGTGCATTGGAATTTTGTATTTCTTTATATCTTAGTCTGGTGCCATTTTTATATGCTCTACTTTACTCTCGTCTATTTTGCTCTACTAAAGCTACTAAGATCCCTCCTTTCTTCAATGCCTACTTTCTGCAAAAAACAAAGGCACATTGATAAGTCTTTCCAGATTTTCTGAAGTAAAGCTAAACAGAGGGCTTTAGCAGCCCGAATGATCTCAACTCACAGGGGGCTAAGTCCCCTCATGCCTGCTCCTGCCTTCTGCCTCTGGCCGCCGCTCTTGTTTGTCTTTTTACCGCCATCTTGTGGGTACAATACTTACTGCATTGTAGAAAGACAGAAACGATAGATACATTTCCCAGGGAGAAATTATTCAGTTACAGGTAAATTATTCCAGTGAATAAGGACTGCAAGGGGGCATAACAGTAACAAACAGAGGTACTATTAAAATTATGGTCTCTTATGAACCATGTGTATCTTAATCATTACAGAAATACAATAAATACATTGAAATGTGTATTTATTCATTTAAAATACAAAAGCCTAAACTCAGATCAAAAGTACCACTACTTTATACACTTTGTTTGTTGCTTTGGATTTTTGTTGTTGTTTCATTTTCACAACAATAATAATGTATTGCTCCACCTGTGCCAATGATAATGGTGAATCTGTTGTTATGATGTAGTGAACCTGATACTATTGATCCTTCTCAGGATTTGTTTGCGTATCTTGGAAAGAAGAATCTTCGTCAGTATATTTACAAGGTACGGTTCTGAACCTGAGCATATCCTGCATGTCTAGATGCATATGAAGCCATAGATGGAGGTTCCCCTACACCAGAACCTGACAGGAGAGGACCTGATGCTTGTGAGGGGATGAGGGGTGAAGTGATGAGGGGATGTGACCTGCTCCTGGTTGTTTGCGGTTCCGCAGAACATCATCCACAGTTCTGCTTCTGTTGGGGATGAGATGGCTCACTATCTGTACGTGCTGCAGTCGGTCACTCTCAACCACCTGGAGCACAGGATGAGGACGCCCTTGGACTCTTACAATCAGGTTAGACACACACACACAAACATACACACGCATGTACTCAATAAACAGGCGAAAATGTGGACACTTTGTCCCCCCCCCCCCCTTTTCTTCATCTCCCTCTTTTCTTCCCTTCCTCCCCAACCCTTCTCCTGCAGGACCAGAGGGAGATTCTACATGCTCTCCGTCAAGCCGCGTTTGAAACGGAGAGTGAGAACAGCCTGAGCAACGAGAGACGACGGTCGCTCTGCGCCAAGGAGTTCAAGAAGCTTGGCTTCTCTGTGAGTGCAACCTGAGCTAGGATTACTGTAATTCTAACCTGTAAGAAATGAGTTCATCACAACACAAAAAGGTTGGCTGTCATCATTGCCATCTTCTATAATCTAGCCATGATTGAACTGCTGGCCTGTGTGTGTGTTGTGCGTTGGCGTGTTTGTGCATATATACGTCTGGCTGAATTGGTGTGTCTGTTTTGTCTATGTAGAACAACAGTAACCCTGGTCAGGACCTGGTTCGGACACCTCCAGGCCTCCTAGCCCTGGACACCATGGCCTACTTTGCCTCTCGCTACCCAGACGCTTACAGCAGGGTGAGGTGGGGGCAGGTGGTAACTGGCTAGGGAGGGTGAGGGATGGAAGGGGTGTGGGTTGGGAAAGAGGTGCAGGGGCAGAGGGAAAAACGAGGTTGGTGGAGACTTAATCTGTCTTAGTTTAAAATCTTTCTATTCCACTTGATGAACCTCTCCATCTTTCTCGGCCTCCCTCCATCCCTCAGTTTGTCCTGGAGAACAGCAGCAGAGAGGATAAGCATGAGTGTCCGTTTGCCCGGAGCAGCATCCAGCTCACCCTCATTCTTTGTGAGATCCTACGCATTGGAGAACCCCGTGAGTGAAAAAATAACTTTTTATATAACTCCTCTTTCTCTTATGATTTAAGTAAGAATATACAACGTAAATAAGAAAATAGAATAAGAATATAAAAAGAACATCGGAATGTAAATCTTAAATACTGATATGCATGTTCTGTAAAAGTTAAGGCTGGTCTGGCTTGGTCTTGTCTGGACAGGTTTGGCATCTCAAATATACTATATATTGTTTACATTTAATTTAATTCACTTTCTCTTTGTTTGTTTGTTTCTTTTTCTTTCTTTCTCTCTCTCTCTCTGTCTCTCTCCTCCCCTCTTTATCTTCTCCACCTATCCTACTTCCTTACTCTACTTCCCTTATGCCTCTTCTCTCCTTCTTCCTTTACACCTCATCTCCTCTTCCAGCGTCAGAGACAGGGTCCAACTACCACCCCATTTTCTTCTCCCAGGATCGGCTTCTGGAGGAGCTGTTCTGCATCTGCATCCAGCTGGTCAACAAGACCTGGAAGGAGATGAGAGCCACACAGGAGGACTTTGACAAGGTGCCCACACCCCAACCTTATCTGCTCTCGGTCCCACAAGCTGCCCAACCCTCTGTTTAAATATGGTGTGGGATAACTGAAGTTTCGAGTATAACACTAGGTGTGTGGGTTTACAATTTGTAGGGCGTGACTGGGTACATATGACGTTTCTACATAGCAGGACCTTTTTCCCAACTGACATGCAAACAGCGCATATAGAAAATACAGCAGGAAAATCAAGGGTCAGAACTGTGTAGTTTATAGTGCATAGTGTGTTTACCAGTCGCCACATCACAAAAAATTAACAACCTGTATATTTTCCACAGAGGTCTAGAAGTCAGTATGTGGTATTTTACCAGATGGACTAGAGGTTCATAAATCCATCTGTATTTCAGGCATATAGATCCATAGCCGCTAGTTCTGGGTCATTAGCTTGTGACATTGATCATGTGATACCAATAGAATATGGATTAGATTATAAATTCATGAACAAGTGAACAAATAAACTCATTAATTCATTTATTAAATAATAAAGTAATGATTGAGTGCTCTGCCACAATTCTGCAACGCTAACTATCCTGAATATCAGGTCGGTCACATAGACAAAGACTTTTATTAGCTGTTAATGTGTTTAAAATTGTACTTCTGGGTTGGACTGTCCCCAAGTCTTAAAACCAATACGTTACCTGTGGGTAGCATATCAAAGTTTGGCTGGAGCCATGGCAACAGTAATGCAGCACTATTAGGACAGGGATGCCTAACCTAGAGTTGGTCCAGTTAGGGACACATAATTAGATTTAGACTAAATATGGTTAGATTAGACCAGTTACATCTAGACCTGTAAAACAAGATAGTTAGACCAGTTCGATCTAGACCAGTAAGACTAGGTAGTTAGACCAGTTCGATGTAGACCAATTAGATTAGTTGGATTAGTTAGACCAGTTAGGATTGGTATAGTGAAGCAACAATAGACTAGATGTCTAGACTAGACTTTCACTCCTTGAGGGTTGTCTATAAGGGGGTTTGAACACAACAGTAAAAGATGTTTGAGGTGGTTGAATGGGTTTAAAATTCCAGTGACCAGAAGGCCAGAAGGTGATAGCCTGCATCTCCTTTCTGATGCTAACTACCAGGTTTCTCTCAGATCAAGCTTGTATTCAGGCGCATCCCATCCCCAGACATGTTTGACAAAGTACCCTGTCCTCTCCGCTTTGCCTCTCTCGTAAACACACAACCTTTTGACCCTCCTGGGGGCCAGTGTCCGGCCAAGCGGCTTGCCTTTGTGTGTACCCGCTGCTTCCTACACACAATGCCCTGACCTGTGGACAATGGGGCATTAGTGGCACAAAGAGACACCAGCGGGGTGGCAGATACACAGGGGTAGGTTCACACAAAGGCGTAATGACATCAGCAGTAATGACACAACACACAGATCTCTGGAGAACAACAACCCACCAGACTTTGACATTAGGAATCACTTGCAAATGTTTACTTTGAACTTTACTCTCACTGCTAAATTGTACTCTACTGATTCACCCTCTGTCTTTCCTCCACTTTTTTTAAATCTCAGACCTTTCACTTGGAGTTTATACTTTTCTTCCTTGAGGGTTTTAGGTTGTTTTAGGCCCAATTCTATAGGTGTCTGTTAAGCCCTGTGTTACATTGCTTGAAAAATGGGCTTAAAAATAATGGCATTTGATTTGAGTTGCAGCTATCTCAAACCTGTCTTGTAGGGCCAGGATCTCAAAACTCACTTGATTTTATTTTGTGTTGAAGGGTTTCTTTCAGAATTGTTTGTCAATATTATAAATATACTCAACATACTGTGTTATACATTACCAAAGAGTTAAAACAATGGCACAGTTGGTGCTTTTAATATTGGTTTACTCTGTGAAAGATCTAGGTGTCCCTGGGTTTTGGTCATATTTTAACAGCATCCTTTCATTTTCCTTGATCCTTGTCTCTGTCAGGGTTACATTTTACACCTCATTCAGACAGACAGCCGCGCTGATGGGCTATATTTGGCTTTTAGCACGCACGGATGCACGCACACACACATACGCACACGCACGCACATCTCTCTCTCGCTCTCTCCCAACACCCCCTCCCCCCAAACTCTTGTTGATTTTAGCTGTTAATTGCTGTTGGCAACACTCCACTTCTATCTGGGGTGGCATGTATGTGTGTGCATGCATGCATGCATGCATGTATATGAAAAATATTTGCATTATTGGAGGGATTGTAGAGTGCATGTTTGTGAGGGGGTCGATATCGGCGGCCACATGCACACACACACTCCAGACACGCTAAATTACGAGGGGAAAAGGGGCAGGTGCTTCTGTGAGATCAGAGCTCAGGGGTTCTGCTATTGGTCAGTCCACGAGAAACGATAGTGTCGGAGGGAGGGAGGGAGAGCGAGGCTGGACAAGGGTGTGTGTGAGCGTGTGACCATCAGGGTGTCTGTTTACAAAACAGCTCCAGTGCTGGTCAGTTCATGATAAATTGGATTCACTCTCCCTGCACTATTCTTCTCATTCCTCAATTTCCTCTCCATTTTTCATTTGACTGGACACTTAAACTAGTGATTAAACTTGTAGGAAAACGTAATGGAGGTAAGAGCTCTGAACATTTGTGGTAGAATGTGGTTAGTTGTGTGTACTATAGTGCTTTTGCCAATGTGTGGTGGTACTAAAATGGATGACTTGTCATCCATTTAAAATAATATTTGTCTAATGTACATCTGAATGTCAGTCTCTGTTTCTGTATGTATTTGACTGAATAGAATAGAATACATGTATGCTAAGGAGTACACAGCACATTTTATGACATGTATTTTGGGACTGTGTGCGCTAACTTGTAGAAAGTATTTCAGTCTCTTAGTCAGTTATGGTGAGCAGCTGTGTCAGTATTGCTTTGCGCACTGTAGCCCATCGATGTGAAGCTAATGAATATGCTAACATCCCCAATGAGTGACTAGATCAAATAAAGAACCTGACCTGGTGGCCAATTGACACAGAGAGATGTATAGATGGATCGATGATCTGTTTGTCTGACAGATGATTGGGTACTTTCTCCATCTCCAAGGGGAAGTCTTAATGAGTATACTTTGATGGTTGCCAAGGGACAGGACTAGAGACTAAACTGGGAACGCTTGGGATATGGGAAGAGATTGAGAAGATCAGTTTTTATGTCTGTGTGCATGTTCAGAGTTTGGTTTGATGAGTGAACTATGGATTTTAGTTTTATGGATTTTCCCCTGTGCAACTGTGACCGCAATACCAAAGTGTATTGCGTGTGCAATCGCGCACACACACACACACACACACACACACACACACACACAACCTCTTTCTTTATACATCCTGCTCTGTCTGTTTCTTATTTTCTATTTTACCCCCCTTCCCCTGCACTCTTTGCTCCCTCTCTCACTCTTTCTCTCTTCAGTTCCTGTTTCCTTCAGTCGCTGTTAATCTGTCTCTTCTGCTTTCTCTCACTCTCTCTGTCATGGTCAATACCCCTTTGTGTCACCCCCTCTTCCTCCCCGCCTAGTGAAGGTGTGATGGATAACTGGTCTAATGGTTCCTCCTGCAGGTGATGCAAGTGGTGCGTGAGCAGATCACCAGGACCCTGTCCAGTAAGCCCACATCCTTGGAGCTGTTCAAGAACAAGGTCAACGCCCTGAACTACAGCGAGATCCTGAAGCTGAGGCAAACGGAGCGTCTGCATCAGGAGGAGACCCTCGCACCCCCTGTCCTGTGAGCTGCTCTAGAACCTTTTCTAAAACCTTCTTTGTAAAATCCCTCTTGCTAGAACACGCTCTACATTCTTTGCAAAACCACATCTAGAACCTTTGGTCTATAATTTTCTCTGTACAAACATATCTAGAATCATTCCCTGGATTTGTAGAACCTTCTCTGCAGACGCTTCTCTCTATAACCCTTTCTATAGGACCTTCCCAGTCTTTTTACCCCTATTGAACCAGACGTTTTGTCACCCACTCTCTGCTGTGTTTGTCACCAAACAACATGTTCGTCAATGTCTGCGTATGCATACTGACCCTGAGTCAGCTCTAAAACTGCTGGAAATGACTTCATGGCTTTGTCTGACAGTGTGTCTAGCAAGGTATATGTGTATCTTGTTATGTTTATGTGTCCAAATAGGTATGTTTTCTAGTAGAAATGTGTTTATAGTTGTAGAAGTGAGCAGAATAAGTTGTGTTTTGGTAGAAGGGACTGACAGTGTTTTGTGGCGTGCGTGCGTGTTAGAGAGCTGAAGGAGCGTTTGAAGCCTGAGTTGCTGGAGCTGATACGCCAGCAGAGGTTGAACCGTCTGTGTCAGGGAACACTCTTCCGCAAGATCAGCAGTCGTCGCAGACAGGGTGAGACCGACCATCTTGTTTACCATTTAGTCGTTTCTGGCTGACAATTTTGTCCAAAGCAAAATAAAAATAGTGCATATAGAAAGAAGACCATAAAATCAAGGGTCAGATGTATAGTTCTAGTAGCATTTTGGTGGTCTTGTATTAACAGTTTTGTATTTAGCTGTTAAATTGTCAAACTAATTCTATCGGAAGCAATGCAATAATCATATCTGAACTACAGTAATAAATGGTACAGTGCAGCAAAAACATACAACCTGAAGTGTCACATCAAATAATGAAATGGGTTCAGTCTGTTCTGAGAGTGGTCCAACAGGATGTCAAATACAACATGCATAGGAATAACGTACACATTTGCAGGGATCACTGGAAGACCTGTACTAACAGTGGCTGTTGTTGGCCTTAAGTCAAGTGAATATTCCCAGACCCAATCTCTAGAGCAGATAGAAATTCTGTGGATTAGAGGAGGGAGACCTGCTTTGACGTTTCCCATTGGTCATTTCAGATAAGCTGTGGTACTGTCGCCTGTCTCCTAATCACAAAGTTCTTCACTATGGCGACGTGGAGGAGGACACAGAGGCTCCACCCATCGAGATGCTGCTGGAAAAAAGTGTGTCACTTTCTCTGAGCTGCATATTTACATTGTCCCCCCCCCCTCCCCCCACTGACACATATTTATCTTGTCACCTCACCCCCCTCTGCTCTACTTCTACAGTTCCTGTAGCAGAGATTAAGGCTTTACTGATGGGGAAAGACTGTCCACACATGAAAGAGAACAAGGGCAAGCAGACCAAGGTTGGTGCCTCCTAATTCCTTTCATGCCTCTCACAACTAGTTGCTCACAATTTCCATTCATGGCGATAGGTATAGCTCACTTATAGAGTAGTTAGACTGCATATCAAGACTTCACAGGTTCAAATTTCCGCTGCATACCCCTTGGGATGAGTTTTTGCTAAATTAACCTGTTAGTATTCTGGATGTTGAATTAGTTTCAACATTAGTTTTACTTTTTGGGAAGTAGTGTCTTCAGTTGCCCAGCCTCAACCATGCCCCCACTCTTGCAGGAGAATCTGGACTTGGCCTTCAGCATCACGTATGATGTGGAGGAGGACAGC